>JAPMAC010000194.1:619375-1238750 GCA_028671895.1 Oenanthe sinensis | reverse complement strand
GTCTTTACCAAGTCTTCATGTCTTCCTGATTCTGGTGATAACTTCATATTATTTACACGTCCTGTTCTTGTGTTGAGTTATAACCCTACGTTACATATAGGTCTATACATACAGCCTTTCACTTTTCTTGCTACATCCAATGCCTTGATTAATTGTAGGAATGGTTCAATGAAACCCACTTTTGGAAACATGACCATTGACCTTAATATTTTCAATGTAGAAAAAGAACCGATTGAGCTTTATGAACAACTAATAGGGGTTAATGTGGTTAATAACTTTGTCACATGGTCTAGCTTTGAGGATAGTGAAATCGAGTCTCTTCTTAGGGAGGATGTCAAGGTCAACTATGAGAATAATTGAGAATTTCATGAGTCATTACAAGAGTTGACCTCAGAAGAGTTGTTAAGAATTGAATGACATTTGTTCAAAATGGGAAACTCCGCCCGAGAATGTTTGTGTTGAACCTAGGCACGTTGCTAGGAGTCCGATAAGTGAACCACCTACACTTGACTCGATGTTGCCTAACTCCAAATTTGACCAAGGTGCCCTAGAAGAATATGGACCCCTTTCTTATGACATTCCTAGTGTTTTGAACCATGATCAAATATTAAAAGTCTCTAATTTACTTAAACAAAATGAAGAAGCTTTAATATGGTTTATGAAAAACATTAGTGATACATTTCCTATAGGGTTGAATGAGTGCACATTTCTAAAGAAAGTCTTTTCTAATTAAAATTTTCAAAAATGTTTTACTTAGTTTTTTTAGACTTGGTAATCTAAACTAAATTATTACAATTAGCTATTACATTTAATATTTTAGATACTAGATTTTAACTCGCGTAAAGCACAAATTCTTTTTTATATGTATATATTAACTTAACATTAATATAAATATTTATCAATTAAAGTTTTATATTTTTTAGCTGTTTAAATCAAAATCATTTAGCTTTATTAGTATTTTAGAATTTATAATATAGATAACAACTTTAATAATATAATTCAAAACTCTAAATATTATTAAGTGAGTTTATAACTAATAACAGATGATTTGAATATGTTGGTAAGAACCGAACATTGAAAATATGTTTAATATTTTTAAAATTATAAATACTAGATATAAATTTATTAATAAATATTAAAAATCTTGAACTTTATTTTTACTTTGAATAAAGACTGTTTTACAATTATTATACTGAATATAATAGGATATAATAAATATTATATATGATATAATATATAGGCATTTGATAGAAATAATAATAAATGTTAACATGTTGGTCTAATTTACATTTGAAATCTATGAAGTGTTTTTATTATAAATAATAATAATATACATATTAAATTTTAGCATGTTGTTAATAATATTCAAAACTAAAAATTTTATTAGCATATTTAGAATTATAAATATTGAATTTAAATATGTTATTACTGTGATTTCAAATTATTAATCTTTTATTAATATAATATTAATCATAACTTAAAAATAATAATATAATATCATATAAGAAATCGATTCTAAATTTTTAATAGTATTTGGATAAAATCCTTTTAGACAATAAAAGTTTTATTAATATAATATTAATTGTAACTTACATATAACTATATATATCATATAATTGTTGGGAATGCATTACTCGAGTATAGTAATATTAGTTATAATTATAACTTAAAAATTAATATATAATATTTTATGGTTGTGAGCAATCAATTCTTAGTTTTTTGATAGTATTTTAATAAAATTTCTTTTACATTTATTATATATAGGATATAATTAATATATAAAATATTTTTTGTTATTATTATTATTAATATTTTGTCAAATATTTTTTATTTCTATTAAATCTAAAGATTCTTATATATTTGCTTTAAAAAATTTAACTATTATAATATAATGGTCCTGAGTTTGACTCTTACTCGAATTGCTTGGAAAATATTCATTTGTAAGGTTATAAGTCTAATTATTTATATATAAAAAACTATATCAAATTATCAATAATTATCTTGCCGCTTAAATTTTAATAATACTAGCTCATATCATATCATGGATTATACTGTTTTAATATTTTTATATATAATTTAGATATATTTTTATTTTTATAATAATAATTTAAACTTTATTTTATTGTTATATGTATATATTTTATATAATTGTTTATATACTTTATTTATTTTTATATATTAATAAGATAATATTTGTATGTTTATTTTATAGATTGTATTTTATTTAGGAGATTAAGATGTGTTTTAGTTAGATGATTAGTATTTAAAAAATTAGACTCAATAATAACTATTTGACCCAAATACAGAAGAAAATGACTATTAATAAATTTTTAATTTTTCGATTTTAATAATGTAATAGTATAAATTATACAAGTTTATTCACCAAGTGGCTCGTTTTTTTAAAATGAACCTTACGGTGCAAATTTAGTTTAGCAAAAGGCAAGACAAAATTACTTGATGAATTATTTGTTTACATTTGCAATGAAGGAAGAAACATCAGACAAAAAAGTTGAAAGCTCAAGATGACCGAGAACTGATACACTTTATTATATAATAATACCACATATATAAGAGTGCCTAGACATCTAAATCTTTATCAACCGTAAAACATGCAAGATCTTTGGACTTCGGCCAATGGCCGTTATGGCATATATATTCTTCTGTATCTTATAGATATGTTTTCTAATGTAAAATTTTTACTTTTGAATATATTTATATATGGGAAAGAAAATTAAATAAAAATATGATATTAAGCGTGACTGGATATGTAAAATGATAAGAATTTATCCTCTATGTTAAGTTCGGAATCCAATTCTTGTTCATTGGAGATTATTAAAATAATATGTTAAAATCTATACTATATTATTAAAGACGAAATATTAAAAATTTGGTAATCGCTAGTTGATCAGTATTTGAGTCGAATAGTTATTATTCTAACATCCCACATCGAAAAGAATGTGTTTGTTTGGGCCCTTTATAAGGATAAATTAACAACTAATGTATATCAAAATTTGCTAGATTTTATGGGCTGACCTGTGGTGGGTTGTTGGGTCCGGTATACGTTTAGTTGTGGGCTTAAGTTATTATAAATGGTATCAGAGCCATACCCTGGCGGAAGTGCTAAGGCACTGCCCGGGTTTCGTAAGTTTGTCCGTGAGCTCGACGAGGACGTCGATCTAATAAGATGGGGGTGTTTGTAACATTCCACATCGAATAGAAAGTGTGTGTTTGAGTACTTTATAAGGACAAGTCAACAACTAATGTATACCAAAAATTGCTAGCTTTTATGGACTGACATGTGGTGGGTTGTTGGGTCCGATATCCGTTAAGTTGTGGGCTTGTGTTGTTATAATTATTGACCCTAATTTTTAAAAATTAATGCCCTAACTAAAACACATCTCAAATTAATTTTCTAACTAATACGCATCTCTAAACAAAATATACAAATATTATCTAACGAAACATTTATAATCTAACTAAAATAAATCTTACATTAATCTTCTAATTAATACACATCTTTAAATAAAACACACTAAAGAGAATATTATTATAATAAACGAAATTATATATAACTAAAAAAATATAATTATTATCTTATATTAAAAAACCCTTGCATCTCATTTTCCCAACCCGTGTCCCAAAATTAAAGTGAAGTGGGGGAGATAACATCCAGAATTATGCTGTATGTATACATTCTCCGACAATAGCCATGTATTTAATATAAAAAGAAAGTTGGTGCAATTAGTTTAAAAAATGTGATTACGCTTTACCGGCAGAGTCATAATGACAAAAGATCAGATAGGGTTACAATTGCAAGAAATCACGCGTTCAATACTTTAAGCCAACACAAGACCTAATTATTTCCATTTTTTTAGAATAACCTAATATATTCTCGTCTTGCCTTTTGCTTTTTTAAATAGCAAAATACTCCAATCAAATAGATTTACCACTCAAATACCGAATCGTCATTAATTTGTGTAGACTGCAAAGATTGTTAGCGTTTTATAAATGGGTGTTTAAGAAATAGAATGGCTGCCTTGCCATTTCTTAAATAAACAATACTATAAATAAATTATTCGATTAACTTCTTTTTAAAAGCCCAATATTTTTCAAAAAATATGTAAAATAGGACAGAAGATGTAAAATATAAAATTACTCTGAATTGGACTCACTATTTTGATAAGTTTTATTTCTATAATAATATAAGAGTACTCTATATATATGCAAAATGTTACTTTCTAATTAAGTATGTTAATGTTAATAGGTCGAATTTGGATCAAATTTAACTAAATTCCCAACGTCTATTTAATGAATTTTATTGGATTGAATTCAAATCAGATTATTATTAAATTTTGACAATAGCAATCATATTTAACTTTAAGATTTTGGATAATCAAGTCATATTATCACATCTATTAATATTTTTAAAAAATATTAAAATTTAATATGACATCTGATGGAATAATACACTAAAAAATTAAAATTAAGAGATGAACTGATAATGGGGATTTTTAAAATTAGGCATTTAATAATAATAATAATAATAATAATAATAATAATAATAATAATAATAATAATTATTATTATTATAATTAAGGAGAGGGTAAAAGGTTAAAAGTTGATGTATTGATAAAAGAAAAACAAAAAAGAAAGAAAAGGGAGAAGGGTATATATTCTAATGTTACAATGTTCCTGGAGATGATTTTATTAATACTAAATCTGGTGTTGTCTACTATTTACAAGAGACGCAGCATATAAACTTGCTTTGGAAAGTAGAGACTTAAGAACCAGGCTAGCATGGTTTTGGTTGGTAGGCACATCAAGAGCAATTTGCTCCACAATTTAATACCTCGCAGTCTCAACTCCCAAGTAGATTGATTATTATTGGTCTTTTTTTTGTTGAGAAAGATCATTATTGGTCTTTTAAAAAGATTATTGTTGGTCTTTTTAAAAATAAAATAAAACTAGATTGATTATTATTAGTCAATTTAGACATGATAATTGGGACAACCGGATCGGTTTCGGATCGGATCAACTTTCAGTTCTGATATATTTAGAGTACTGTTAGGATCGGATTGGGTCTGATTCGGATCGGATCTAGTTTGGATTAAAATCAGGTAAATTTAGAATCAAGATTAGATTAAAGTTGGGTTCGAATTAAATTCGGTTCAGATCATTTCGGATCGGAAAAATACATGTTATCTGTAATTCAAAAAGTCTTTCTGGTCTCTGAATTATTGAACTATTAGAGTTTAGTTAGTCCATGTACAGTTATAGATGTTATTTGTACTTAGAAGATTTTCAGGAGAAATAAAGCCAGAGTCTTAGAGTTGATCAGGGTCTATAGACTATCAGAGTTTATAGTCTATCAGAGACGGAAGATCATCAGAGTCTGAAGTCTTTCGGAGTCTATAAAGCTGAAACTGATTTTGGAAGGTGATCACTGTAATGGAAAGTCTTCGAAGATAAAGACAAATATATTGCAGATATTATATGGAAATGAAGGAGAGTTACAGAAGGAAACTATCAGCTAATAGATTGGAATTTATTCCTAATTAATTGTAATTGTTTTTGTTAGTTGATAGGCAGCTCTCTATATAAATAGTCTATGTAACTTAATTTATTTGTCGAAGTTTTGTGAGAGCATAGAGATAGAGAGAGTTGCTCTGAGAAATACAGAGTAGCTGCTAAAGTTTGTGTACACCCTAGGAGAGTTTGTATTTATTCATCAATAATACATTTAATATTTTCTTCATACTTTGTGTTTAACCTTTGTTATTTGTTTGAAACTTAAATCTATTGAGTTTGATTTTAAAACAGGTAAAAAGATAACACAAATATTCAACCCCCCTTTTACTTGTGTAACTGGGAAAACAATTGGTATCAAAGTCTAAAGTTTAAAATCGATCGAAGATGTCTGGAAACAAAGATGAAAATTCTAAGATTCATATGCTCAAAAGGAATGAGTATACCCATTGGAAGGTTAAGATGCTGCACCATCTGGAGGCTACAAATCCTGACTATCTTGACAGGATTCATGATGGACCTTACATGCCTTCAAGACTTGTTCCTCAAACCACTGTTGAAGGAAAGATAGTTGGTGAACACATTGTTGACAAGCCAAAAGCTGAGTGGTCAAAGGAGGACAAACAAAATGTCCTTAAGGAGGCAAAAGTTAAAAACATCCTCTTTAACAGTTTGTACTCTGTTCTTACAACTGTGTAATATTATGTCAAACTGCTAAAGAGATGTGGACAAAACTTAAAGTGCACTGTGAAGGAACCAAGGATGTCAAGAAGAATGCAAGGTCTCTGCTAATTCAGGAGTATGAGTATTTTGAAGCAAAATCTGGATGGTCTACGTCCTGGTCCCTTACCAACTTGGTAAGAGAATATATTATTAATCAATTATAAACCAATTACAAGAGTAATAATATATCTCCCTATTCCCAATCACTATAATGGTTTGTTAAACTCCTACAAATCCTGAGCAGAGTGATTCCAGTTTGTTATTATCTTCTGCCTTGCAATCTGTTCTCGAACCTTGAATTCCTTGAGTCCCACTTTTGAATCCTTCTGTTCCTCGAAATCTTTGCCTTGTAGAAATAATACAACTGAATCAAACAACCTTATTGTTCTCTCACTTAGAACCCTTGCCACTTAGTGATTCCAAATACACTTGACTACTTCTACCCAAAAAATCCTTGTCAGCTTGCTTTCCTGCAATAATGCCTGGCAGTCTCCTCTGATGATCTATTTTACGTTCCACAACTCCATTCTATTGTGGTGTCCTTGGGGCTGAGAATTCATGAGAAATTCCTCGTTTTTCGCAATAAGTAATGAAGTCCTTTTGGAATTCTCCACCTCTATCACTTCGAATACCTACAAGTCTTGTTTTAAGCTTGTTCTCAAGCAACTTGATTAGTTTTTCAAACTCAACAAAAGCACAATCTTTAGATTTAATAAACAAAACTCAAGTAAACCTAGAGTAATCATCAACAATGACAAACCCATACTGTTTACGTCCCAAACTTTTGTAAGCTTCTGGACCAAAGAGGTCTAGATGCAAGAGTTCTAGAGGTTTCGAAGTAGATACCACCTTTTTAACCTTGTGAGTGCTTTTTATTTGCTTGCCTAGCTGACATGCTGAGAATACTTCAGTTTTAGCATACATTAATTTAGGTAGCCCTCTTACTAGCTTCTTACTTGACAACCTGTTTAGCAAGTCCATGTGTGCATGACCCAATCTTCTATGCCATATGGATGGATTATTGTCTATGGCAGCTAAATAACAAGCTATTTTTTACAAATCAAAGTCTAGTATATACATATTTCCATCCCTTCTAGCAACTAGATGAATTTGGTTAGTAGCAATAGTAATAATACATTTATCTTTATTAAACTCAACTTTATGTCCATCAACATGCAATTGAGTTACACTAAGCAAGTTATATTTCAAACCTTTTACATACCGAACATTGTTGATAGACGTAGTATCATTACCAACTTTGCCTTTACCAAGGATGATAAGAGACTTGCTATCTCCAAGAGTTACTCTGAAGGAATTTATGCACCAGCGGAAGCATTGAATAACATTTATTTGCATATATTCCTATGTATACATACATATAGATACAAAACTATTTTATAAATTGAAGAATACCTTGATTGTTTTCCGGCAACAGCTAGAGAAGATCTTGTTCTTCAATCCTTGCAATCACCCCTCAAGTATGGAGTGCTCTAAAGATATCCATCAAGAATCAAACTAAAAGATGAAGGAGGAGGCTAGAGAGGAAATTAGGGTTGCCTCCCTTTTAAAATATTTCTCACAAATATTAGGGTAGTTTTTATTAGGGTTTATAATCCTATATTTATAGGCAAATATCTCAGCTGAGATATTTTCTATAAATATCTTATTATTAATTCCTTTTTTAATTAATTAATCTTATTAATTAATTAGTTAATGATTAAAACTATTTTAATCATTAATTCCTTTTTCTAAACTCTTTTAGAAAATTATTCTCTCTTCATATTTAATTACTTTAATTAAATATTTAATTAATAATATTAAGATCTTATCTTAAATAATTTATAATCAATTAAATCTCATTTAATTAATTTATAAAATTTGCTGAGTAATTATTTATTTCATAAATAAATAATGACTAGCTATTATTAATTATTCTTTCATCTATAATTCAATCTCTTTTATGGTTTGACTCTTTAGGTTCAATATTAAGCCGGTAGTAGAAATAAATAATAATAAATATTTTATTTATTATTTATATGAATTCTATTAATTCATTAAATATAATTAATCTGATTAATTATATTTATTCTACATCGTGAGTGATGCTTCTCAACATATCGCGACTATCCAGATAATACTAAATCATTGCTTAGAATACTTAGAACCTGTCAGTAATTAGTTACCGTACAATTAATTCCTTCTACCCTTCAATATTCCGATTAAATACAAGGCATAGAACTTGTGTCAAGCCTATCTAATTTAATCATATGATTTCTTATTGTTAGTCCCAAATATCATAGAAGGGGGGTTGAATACGATATTGTCCAATTTATAAAATATTCGCGGAATGATTTGTTATGGACTAGTTGACAGTTCGAACAGATATTAAATCAAACACAAGGTATGCACACAGTTAACACAAACACAGTTCGTTCGGGGAATATATCGTTTTATTAATATAAACCACGAAGGTGTTACACAAATCTAATCCGTAGATTAGCTTCAACTGATTCACTAGTACAGTTACAATACAACAACAACAATCAATATGAATAATAATTATGACACTAGCTCAAACGACATTAATGGCTTCTCTGTGTCTCTCTTCTTTGCTCTGTATGTTTTCTCTTTGTAACTGAATGAATTGTTAATCACAAAGGCTTGGCTTTGCTGCTTTATTGTGTAGGCTTTTTCAATCTTCTACGTGGCCTTCTGAGAACCAAGTAAATAGATTGCTTCTCACTTCTTGAATTAACAACCGTCGAGACATTTGTTTTATAATCATCGGTGAGTCTGTTGATAACCGTCGAGACTGAAATAAATCACTTAAAATAATTCTGCTCAAGAATATCAATGATAGGTGGCATGCTGTGGCTGGCTGTAGATTAAACAATCTTAAACCCACAACTATCGAAGTGCCATAACTATCGAGACTTAACCGTCGATGGAATAAATAATCTGGATATTTATCTGAGTCCCTTAACTATCGAGATGCTGTAACCGTCGGTTAATTTAGATGAAACAGTCAAACCAACTATCAGTTATAACTATCGACTCAAATGAATTATTAAAACCATAACCGTCGAGGAAATAAAATTAATAATATATAAACCGTCGGTAAATAAGACGAAATAGCCAAACAGCAAACCCAACCGTCGGTAAATAAGACAAAACAGTCAAACAGCCAAAACCAATTATCGGTAGTTCACCTTAGTCATTTTTCCAACGATTCAAAGCTATGTAATATTTTCTTTCACTGCAACCAAGTTAATAAATTTACCTTTACTACTTGAACTTGATTTTCTCTGAGCTTTAGCAGACAACGGTTATACAACCAATTCTTTTCTAACATAGATGCAGTTCTCAATTCCTTTTGTGCTGACGTTTAGTGCAACTAGTCTGGTTCACAAACGACTAACACGAACTTGAACTTCACATCTTCTTGACTATTCAATTGACCCTGTTTCTCTAGCTGTTAAGAAGTGCTTCTGTAATTCACTGAAATCCCTTGACTTCTCTGTTGTAAAACCTCTGACATCTTCTGAACCTCTGAAACACTACATCTTTATTCTTCACTGAGGCTTGAACATGTTAATGAACTTCTTTCAGTGATCTTCAATGTCTTCAAAGCTTCATCTAATGTTTTGGTCTTTTGTATTCAACTTATAAACGATTCGTAGTCGATTCCGTGCTTCATTTTAATATAAGTTACCGACCATCAGTGTTGAGTTAGTTTCCTCGATTAAATGTTACGTTACGTTACATTATACTTTACAATCTCCCCCTATTTGATTGTTAGAGTTCGACAAGCAAATCCCTTAAGAGGATAACTCAACTAACTTACAAGAAAAAGTAAATAGAAGATGGTAAACTAATATTAAATACATTCTGGATCATATTATACATTTCCAGATTTCAAAAATAATTACAATGTAGAATGAATGTTCCTCTAGCCTGAACTGATATACATTATGTCATTCTCATTGTACAAGACTTGCAAGCTGGTCATTCACTAGATCCAGCGCTTCTTCTTCTAGCATATTTCTTGGCTTGGGATCTGACAAAGCTTCTTGAAGTGTTTGCAAGACAGCTACTCTCCTGATCTGCTTAACCTATTCGAATGTAAATTCAAGAATTTTTGTCTTTCCTTTAACACTCAACCTTTTTGGAACTACTTTAACGCGATCATTGTTGTAACATGATTCTGCTCCCAACTTCTCCATGTAAAGCTTAGAGATTTCTGCCAATGCTAATTTGTCTTTATAGTTCGTCGAAGTCTTGATTTGATCAAGTATAAAACCTAGTTCCTTAGAAGTCATGTAAGACATCTTGTGGATATCAACTATTACAGTTTTTCCTTTGGGGTTCTTGTACCTGATTGCTGGAGGATCCTTTAACACCATTGTCTCTGTCTCCCTGATTACATCAAAATCTGGAAAGATAATTTGAAAATCTGGCTTCTTTGTATACTCGAACACTTTCCCTGGATGGTTAAATCTGAATTCACTCATTGCCTTGACTTTTTCAAAGTCCCAATCTTCTTCTTCTTTTGTATACATAGGCAATTTTGGTTGAGATCCATTTGAAGGATCTATTCTTCTGACCTTGGAAATATCTACAGATTGATTTGATAAGACATTAAGTCTATAAGCATAGATGCGCTCTGCAGCTTTCCACTTTTCTTCTGTTCTAAGTCCTTCACTCCTAAGAAGCCCTTCAACATATTTCAGACGCTTCAGAGGATATAGACTTAGTCTTTCATCACTCAAACACAGTGTCTGAACTAACACTTCTTTGTAGAATATCACTGTATAAGGAGTTGTGTGAACTTCAACTTCAGCTTTGCTCATTTGATCTTCAATCATATCAGTAAGAAGTTCATTCACATGAGGTCTCTTGTCCACTCTAATCTTCATGACATACAATTCTGTGAGAGACCTCAACTTGATAAAATTAGAAGAAATGGTCTTAGTAGTCGAATTATTGAATTGAATCTGAATCCGCCATCCATTGATGTTAGACGTGATGAATATCAATTTAATTGTTTGTCTCAATGCATGAAAGAACTGGTTTATTGATGGATGACTCTTGTGAGCTTCTTGCAATGCTTTCAGAACTTTATGATCTTCATTTCGAATATATCCTAACTCTAGTTTCTGCAAAAGACTCCTAGCCTTGTCCTATGCACTTCTTTCTCTGGAGAACACCAACGACCTTTGTATCCTTACAATATAGTGGTTGTAGTGTTCTTTTCTGACTTTCTCTTGAGACATTCGTGCAATTTCACATGCCCTTATCCTGGATTGATTTGCATCTAGCAAACCAAACGTTTCCACAAAGTCCGTTTCAGTGAACTGATAAGCGACACCATTTACAAATTCATCAAACAAATTATCTTCCTGAGCTGTAGGAGCAGTATGAGAAGGTTCCCATATTTCTCATTCTTCAAGTGTGAGCCTTACCTCCAGCGGTATATCTTGCTCCCCCTGAGATGTATAAATGTTTGCTTCTTTCTCTACTTATACCAACTTGCCTTTCCCTTTGTCTTTACTCCCCATATCAGTACCAGATTCTTTTTCTTGCTCTCGCACTATCATCCCCCCCTTAGTTGTGTTATCCTCCGAAGCAGGGATTTGAGTAGTTTGAGATTTATACATTTCAAATAAATCTGTAACAAACTTCTTCATATCAGTCTTGAAATTTTGGAAATCCTGCAACATGTTGTATTGAACAGATTTTATTTCCATAACATTGCTGTGAAATTCAGATTTCATTTCGGTGACAGTAGTCTCCAGGTTATAAATCCTTTGACTTAGAGATTGTGTGTGCATTGTGAGGGTATCTATTTGGCTGGTAGGTGTCTCACTGACAGGTTCTTAGGTGTTTGTCTATCAATTCTCTCGCTTGGTCTTAGAGGTGTGGGTGAATTATGATCTCTCAATAGTTCTGTTGGTGTTTCACTCACTCCCATTGACTCCAGCAAGTCTTTTGTACCTGTAGTTAAAATCCTAAATGGCTCATCCAAAGAACTATTGCCAAGTAGTTGCTTCTCCTTTCCACTAATAGTGGTGGAGACCTCCTGATTAGGAGCCAGGAATGTTCTTCCTAGGGGGCTTATCACATTGGATCCTGTAATGTGTAGCAATGAAGGACCCGTGACTCCCGCAATAGCCTGTGAAGGCATGACCTGCACAAGATCTACCTGTATAGGTTCTGCTACAGTAGTAGCAACATCCGTCAATTCCTCCTGTGTGTGTGCTCCTTGCAGTGCAACATATAACTTGGTTGGAGGCTCAATTATTGACACTCATTCAGATGCCCTGGCCGACGGGCAAATTTCAATAGGTTCACCCTGTTGAGAGGATGTCTCTAGAGACTGTGTATTTGCCTTTTTCAGCTCTATATCCTTTTAAGAGGGTATAGATGGGCTAACAGATACCTCAGGTTCTTCTAATCGACGTCTAGTCAGAGGTAGAGCTGTTTGGGTTCCCTCACCTTCCTTATGTGGTGCTTCTGAGGCACTATCTCCCTCACTCACAAATTTTCTTTTTAGGGGTTGGAGAAAAGATAAAGGTAAGGTGTTTATAGTGTTTGGTTCTGAGGCAGTGGTTAGAATCTGTTGGGTTTCAGATTCATTTCCTTGTCCTATAGCCACAGAGGGCTCAGCTGATAAGTTCATGACACTTTCTCCAAAAAGATCCTACAAATTAGAATAAGCTGAAGAGTCAGAGACATGAAGACTACCTTGAGTACTACCTGTAGGAGTCCAAGGATGATATGATTTCTGACTGTCAGCATGACCTACAGAATCTCCTCCAGATATACTTTGAAATCCATCTCCTGAAATTTATAATTCCTCTGTCACCTGAACCACTTCCTCTTCTTGAGCTAAATCCTCTACAGGATTAGCTACTGAAACTGATTCTTGCACTGATTCAGGGACCTGATCATCTTCTTGAGGCCCTTGAGGCACGTTTCTTTCCATGTCCACTACACAACCCTGCATGTATTCAGTCATTTGAGCAGGTGCTTCATTGATGTAGTTTTTGTTATTGTTCAGAGTGTTGGCTATCCTGTTTTTCTCTTTCATACACAAAGAGGTAACACTACTATTATATAGTAGTTTTTCCTCGTTAGTCGTTAGATCATTAAGGATAAGCTGTAGGAACCGTGAAAAGTAACACTCCACATTAGTGACTTGAAGGTTTATGTACTCCACCGGTCCCATAATATACAACATCTGATTCAATAATAACTTACCAAAATTTATCCTACAATTATTAGCAACACTGAAGCCTAAAGTTCGATAATAACTTGAAATACTGTGTGTGTTGAACTTTTTGTAAGAGAAACATTGCATAAGAGTGTGGAAAAAGAAATTCCATTCCTTAGGTAAATGATGTTGACACCTTTCACCCGAGTCGTGGAGATTAGGATTAACGTAGTTGATAGTCGTGAAGAACTGAGTTAATTGTTCGGAATTGGGATAAGGGACTAGATTATTCTCAGGGAATCTTAAGATACGATTCAAATCTAGCTCCGTCACCCGGATTTCCCGATTAGCAATACTAAATGTAAAAGCCAGTTCATCAACAGCTGAAGAGTTATATGTAGAACAGTAACAGTCTCGTAGCACATTATGATTTAATATCACGTCTGTTACTAAAGCATACCTCACTCGAGAATATTCGAGTAACACTCGTACCCAGACCCGATAATTAGCAGGAAGGGACTGAATGTCAAACTCGGCAACTAAATTCGTTTTGGTAATAGTAAAAATTCCAACCATTTTTAACTAGTAAAAATTATCGAAAATTTTAACTTTAAACAATTAATTACGAATTTAATTAGACTCGATAACGAACCGAAAATACTAAAATTCAAAACTCTTCCAAAAATCGTGAAAAAATATATGCTAAACTAGGAGAGATTTGAACGGTGAAACTATTTTTTTGTGATTTTTAGACCTCAAACAAACCCTAGAGAAAATCCCAAAGTTTGAAACACCCGAAACAAAACTGAAACCAAACGATACAAGGCTGGTATCAAATAATTCGGGATGAATGGATCTACAATTCTATCGGTTTAGATTTTCAAAACTAGTACTAGAATGGTAGAAAATGAGGAAAGAAAAATCAATTTTTGCCTCGATGGTTACAATTGCTGTCTAACTAGCGAGTTGGGTAGAAAAACTATATATATATGTAACTGGCCACTTCGATGGTTAAGTGAATATATATATATATATATATATATATAATCACTACTTAATTGGCGAGTAACGTAACTATCAATTTTTTTTAAAAAACAACTCGATGGTTAGGAAAAATAATAAAATAAAAGTAACTATTGAGATGTATACTAATAAATAAAATAAAACCAACTTAACCCAATCAATAATTAGTTATAGAATAAAAATAATGATTTACCATAACTATCGAGATGGATAGTTTTCTATTATATATATATATATATATATATATATATATATTAACCAAAAGACTACTTCGACCGTTACTAATATAATATATTTTATCATAACTATCGAGTACTGTTTAAAACCACTTCGATGGTTACGAAAAATATATCTAATTGGTAACTGTCGAGAGTTTTAAAAATAATAAAAATCATTTAAATACACTTACAAAATAATTTCAAATATTCATAAAATTAATTAAATAGAAATTTCTTAAATTAATGAATTAATATTCCTAAAATAGAAATATTAGAATCTTAATTTGGAAATAACTATTGAATTAATAATAATCCAATTTGAAATCTACAAACAAACAATATTAATAATTATTATAATAATACTAATAAGCACATGTGGTTGCTTTAAAATCTTTGGAACCAAAAATTTTTTTGTTCCATATTCTGTTACTTTTGAACTTTCCAAAAATTTTAAACCAACCCAATCACAATCCAAACGATCATACAAGCATACTATGAATAATCATACAGACAGTTATGCAAAATAAGATCATGAAATGTAATTGCTACACATGTTTTCAGTGATAACCAGTACAATAAATAAACAAGTCTGTACAACCAATTTCTCATTAAAGATCACAACCTGTCTGATATAGAATCTTTCAGCCAGATCTCATAACATTGAAATCCACCAATTAATTCTAAATCATAGACTGTTATGCTTCTTGTTAACTACAAACACTTATGTAGCAGTTAACTACTTATGCTATATCGAATAATTACCACACAACATAACCGGTATACTTACGATAATTAATATTGATATTCATATGCCCGAGATTATAAGTTAGACTGGAGGTCACAAGTTCTTTGGATATAAAAATTCAATAACTTGTGAATCCATACAACTCCTCGCAAACATAAATTAATTTAAATTTAACATCCCTAATTCACTAACCAACCTAGAGAAAGTGGATTCGTCTAGTGGTTTCGTGAAGATGTCTGTAAGTTGTTGTTCTGTGGGTACAAAATGCAACTCCACAATTCCATTCATGACATGCTCTAGTATAAAGTGATACCTGATATCAATGTGCTTGGTTCGTGAGTGCTAAACCAGATTGTTGGTTATAGCTATGGCGCTTGTGTTGTCGCAGAATATTAGAATCTTGTTCAACATAAAGCCATAGTCTTAGAGTTGGTTTCTCATCCATAGGATCTGAGCACAACAGCTACCTGCTGCGATGTATTCTGCCTATGCTGTTGAGGTAGACACTGAGTGCTGCTTCTTGCTATACCATGAGACCAATCTTCTTCCCAAGAATTGACAGCTTCCTGAAGTACTCTTCCTGTCAATCTTACAACCTGCAAAATCCGAGTCTGTATAGCCGATTAGGTCAAAACCAGTACCTTTAGGATACCAAATTCCCAAATTTGGAGTACCCTTCAGGTATCTAAAAATTCTTTTGACAGCTATAAGGTGAGACTCTTTTGGGTTAGCTTGGAACCGTGCACATAGGCAAGTTGAAAACATAATGTCTGGCCTACTTGCAGTTAAGTAAAGTAGAGATCCAATCATATCTCTGTAGCTTGTGATGTCGACAGATTTACCTGATTTGTCCACATCAAGCTTTGTGGCAGTTGGCATTGGAGTCTTGGCGGAGGCTGAATCTTCAAGTCCATATTTCTTTAGAAGATGTCTGATGTACTTTGCCTGGCAAATGAAGATCCCATCTTTCTTCTGACTCACTTGTAGTCCAAGGAAGAAAGTAAGCTCGCCCATCATACTCATCTCGTACCTACTCTGCATTAACTTAGCAAATCTCTTGCATAGCTCATCATTAGTAGAATCGAATATAATATCATCAACATACACTTGAACTAATATCAAATTATTTTTGTGCATTTTATGAAAGAGAGTCTTATCTATAACACCTCTGATAAAACCATTTTCAATTAAAAATTCAGATAGTGTTTCATACCATGTTCGAGGCGCCTGCTTGAGTCCATAAAGAGCTTTAGAAAGGAAGTACACAAAGTCCATATGATCTTTGTTCTCGAAACCCGGAGGTTGCTCTACATATACTTCTTCTTCCAGCTCCCCATTCAGGAATGCACTCTTCACATCCATTTGATAAACTTTAAAGTCTGAATGTGTTGCGAATGCCAAAAACATCCTGATGGCTTCCAGTCTTGCTACTGGTGCATAGGTCTCGTCATAATCTATTCTTTCTTCTTGAGAATCCCCCTTAGCAACCAGTCTGGCCTTGTTCCTCGTAACAATTCCATCTTCATCTAACTTATTCCTGAATACCTATTTAGTGCCAATAACAGATTTGTCTTTAGGTTTGGGTACCAGTTTCCAAACTTCCTGCCTATCAAACTGATTGAGTTCATCTTGCATCGCAATCACCCAATCTGGATCTTCTAGAGCATCTTCAACCTTTTTAGGTTCTTCCTCTGATAGAAAACCAGCGTACAGACATTCATTCTCCGTTGCTCTTCTAGTCCTCACACCACTCTCTGGGTCACCAATGATTAATTCAAAGGGATGATCTCTGTTCCATACCCTCTGTGTAGGTAGATTTGCCCTTGATGATTGTCCTTCTTCGTAGTTGTGTTGAGAACGACTAGCTGATCCTTCTTCACCTCCCCCTGAGTTTCTGCCTTCATTATTTGATGATCCACCAGTTGAGCTAGCAGGTTCAGTAACAGACTGATTTTGAAATACAGACTGTGACTGTGACTGTGTGGTATTACCAACACTTCCACTGCTTTGCTCTGGATTATCAATCTCAGTGTGTTCATGACTACCAGATGCAGCACCAGGTACGTCTTCATCTCCTAAGTAGTATTCTGATAGATTTTCAATTTCCAGAGATTCAGAATTTTTATCCTTTTGAAGACTTGGGAGTTTGGTGTCGTCAAACGTTACATTAAGGCTTTTAATGACCTTATGAGTTTCAATCACATATACCCTGTACGTCTTAGACTCAAGTGAGTAACCAAGAAAAATCCCTTCATCTGCTTTAGCATCAAACTTGCCTAGATGTTCATCTTTCAATACATAACATTTTCCACCAAACACATGAAAGTACTTCAGTGATGGCTTTCTATTGGTCATAACCTCATATGATGTCTTTTCTAAGTCTTTGTTGATTAGGGTTCTGTTCTGAGTGTAACAAGCTGTGTTGACTACTTCTGCCCAAAAATATGTAGGTAGCTTTGACTGGCTTAACATTGTCCTTGCTGCTTCAATCAAAGTCCTATTTTTCCTTTCTACCACTCCATTCTGCTGTGGAGTTCTTGGGGCTGAGTATTGTCTTGAAATGCCTTGCTCTGTGCAGAATTCATTTAGAACTGCATTTCGGAATTCAGTTCCATTATCTGATCTGATCGTCCGCACAGGCAATCCAGCTTCCACCTCAATCTTTTTAATGTGATCGATTACCATTTGAGGTGTTTCATCCTTAGAATGTAAAAACAACACCCACGTGTACTTGGAGTAGTCGTCGACAATCACTAATGCATATTTCTTCTTTGAAACTGACATGACATTAACCGATCTAAACAGATCCATATGAATCAACTGGAGAGGTTCGCTGATGCTTGACATGTCCTTACTTCTATGTGACGCCTTCTTTGACTTACCCTTTTCACATGCTTCACAGAGTCCTTCTTGGTAGAATTCTATCTGTGGTAACCCTCTCACCGATTCTCTTCTTACTAAAGAATTCAGATGTTTAACCAACTCAATTCAGATGATGCTTTACTGTAGAAACAATTTGCTTCTCCTCTGCTTGCAGTGTTTAAGTCAGCTACGAACAGATTTCCTTTTCTTACTCCTTTAAGAGAAAGCTTTTCATCTTTCCTATTGGTGATCATACACTTTTCCTTCCTGAAGTCCACATTATATCCTTTATCTGTAAATTGACAGACGCTCAGCAAGTTGTGCTTCAGACCGTCAACAAGAGATATATTTTCAATGATGACATTTCCAGCTTCCATACTACCATATCCCCTAGTAAAGCCTTTGCTTTCATCTCCAAAGGTTACAATTGGGCCGATCTTCTCAACCACATTGGTCAGCAGGGACTTGTCTCCTGTCATATGCCTTGAACATCCACTATCCAGAATCCACATGACTTTTTCATTAGTATCTATGCCCTGCAACCACAAAGTGATTAAGGTTTCTTTGGAACCCAAATTTGTTTGGGTCCAAGAAATTTAGAGGTTCTTGCAGATGGTGTAATAGGTTCAATTTTCACATCTTTAAGTTCTACTTTGACTGAACTCGAATCATGTTCCTTTGCCTTGACAGATTTGTCTTTTGGCTTAGGAGATTGAGTCTCCTTCCTAACCTTAGGAGGACTAGCAGTCTTTGCCCTTACCTTTTTCTTATTCATGCTTCTTTCTATGCCTATGCAATTACTAGAAGTAGATGCATTCATCAAATTGAAATAAGCATGCATAATATTAAAAGCACATGGCATACATCAAGTAATACCACAAGGCAAATGAAAACTATTCATGCTAAACATGTTCTGCACAACAGGAATATTAGATTCTACTTTAACCTTATTACATGCATGACTAAGGTGTCCAGCAGAATTGTAATTAGTACACAATTTCCTAGGTGCAGTGGGTGCAGGTGTAGCAGAATTAGCAATTTTAACACCTACTTTCCCATTCCTATTACTCTTTGACTTGTTCTTGTTACCACCTAATTCAGTTTTAGCATATTCAGTTTTAACTGGCTCATTAGGTGTAACTTCTTCTACATTATTTTCCTCAACTTCTTTCTCTTTTAACTTATCCTCAATAAGCATTTCTTGTTTCCATACGATAGTATCTTCGTCTAAGGGTTCTGAGAGTGGGAGCTTAAGATAGGATTACTACTCTTCTTAATGACAAAAGGAACATTTTCATTTTCTAATAAAACAGTACTAGAAGCATTGAAAGTTACATTCCTTTTATCCTTTTTCTTATTCCTTTTATGTTCATCGTAGTCAAAGCCTATACATGTCTTGTTATCTAAGCTCTGTTTATCCATTATGTCTTTAGCAATATTAGCTGAGTTCTTAAAAGCTTCCAATTTTAACTCTAGCTCAGAAATCTTAGCCATAAGTGTTGTCTCAACCTCTACATTACAGTTAACCTTATTCTCCAAATATTCATTTCTTTCCTTAAGGTTATTAACTGTGATTCCTACAAGCTCTAGTTGTTCCTTTCCAGATTCTAGCTTTTTAATCTTCGCAACTAGTCTAGCATTTTCTCCTTCAAAAGCTAGCATGCTTGTATGAATGTTAAACATCTCTATACTCAAGTCATTAACAATATTTTTATATTCAGATAGAGACATATCTACAGTGGTGAGAATAGGTACCTGTGATGATGATGGAGATTGTTCTGAAGTGTCTGCCATTAATGCAAGATTTCCATATTCTTCTTCTTCAGAATCTGTGTCATCCCAGCTTTTACCTTCAACAATGTGAGCCTTGCCTTGTTGTTTTGCAACCAAAGCATCCAATCTCTGTTTCAACTTCTCATTCTCCCTTTTCAACTCATCATAGCTTTTCTTCTTGTAGGAACTCTTCTTCTCATAAACCTTATTGTCTTTTGCTTGTCTTGGTTTCTTACATTCAGTGGCGAAATTCCCTAGTTCATTGCAGTTGTAGCACCAGAACTTACTACGGTCTACCATGTTTGACTTGTAACCACCTCTTGAGTTGGATCCCGAAAATGATCCTGTCTTCTGAAATCTGCTACCAAAACTTTTCTTGTACTTGGGATTCCTTCTGAATCTTATATGCTTGAAATGCCCTGCCAAGTACGCCATAGATTTGTCTTCCATCTCATCAAGCTCTTCCAATATATAAAAATCATCTTCCTCTTCAGCTTGTGATTCTGTAGCCATTTCAGCTTCAATGATCAATTCTCCACCAATCTTGGTTTCAACGACCTTTGCTTCAGAAGTTTTAACTTCATCTGCCACAAGAGATGTGGTCTTCATTAGTGCTGCACTCTTACCATCCACTAAGCCGGAACCATAAATAATCAACCTCTATTCTTATTCCATTTCATAAGTCTTCAATTTTCCATATAGCTTTTCAAGGGGCATGGTATTGAAGTTGTCCCTTTCTCTAATTGAAGAAACCTTATGCTCAACATGATGTGGAAGAGTCAACATAAACTTCCTGTTCGTTTCCCTTAATGGATAGTTCTTCCCCTTGATACTCAACTCATTTAATAATTTATTATATCGCTCAAAGACTTGAGTGCTTGTTTCTCCAGGAGTAGATTTGAATACTTCATATCTTGATGTCAGTATATCCAACCAGTTCTCTTTTACTTCTTCTGTTCCTTCCATAATCAGTTCGATGGTTTCCCACATGTGCTTACCAGATATACAATTTAGAATTTGATGGCACATGTCTTCATCCATTGAGTCAACAATAATCAACTGAAGGCCTGTGTCCAATGCAACAATTTCTTTCTCTGTATCAGTGAACTATGTAGAATCCTTTGGAGTAAACCTTTGAGGAACTCTTACTCCGTCCACTGTAGATTCAGGAATCATCTTCATTGGTACAAACGGTCCGTTCTCTAAGATACTCATGTACAACAGATTTGCAGCCTTAATAAACAGGGTCATCTTCTTTTTCCAGAGATTATAATTCACTCTATCAAATTGAGGAACCTTAATACTTCCTACTTTCTGAGAACTCATGATATTGAACTTTTCAAAATTATTTAAAGTTTAAAAAATTTCTGAGTGAAATATTTTGAAAATTAAAAAATTCACGAAAAATTCCAGAAGCTTAATACTGAAGTCCGAACAATAGATCCTGATTTGTAAACTCAATCAGTAAGCTCTAATACCAATTGTTAGTCCCAAATATCGTAGAAGGGAGGTTGAATACGATATTGTCCAATTTATAAAATATTCGCGGAATGATTTGTTATGGACTAGTTGACAGTTCGAACAGATATTAAATCAAACACAAGGTATGCACACAGTTAACACAAACACAGTTCGTTCGGAGAATATATCGTTTTATTAATATAAACCACGAAGGTGCTACACAAATCTAATCCGTAGATTTGTTTCAACTGATTCACTAGTACAGTTACAGTATAACAACAACAATCAATACGAACAATAATTATGACATTAGCTCAAACGACGTTAATGGCTTCTCTGTGTCTCTTTTCTTTGCTCTGTATGTTTTCTCTTTGTAACTGAATGAATTGTTAATCACAAAGGCTTGGCTTTGCTGCTTTATTGTGTAGTCTTTTTCAATCTTCTACGTGGCCTTCTGAGAACCAAGTAAATAGATTGCTTCTCACTTCTTGAATTAACAACCGTCGAGACATTTGTTTTATAACCATCGATGAGTCTGTTGATAACCGTCGAGACTGAAATAAATCACTTAAAACAATTCTGCTCAAGGATATCAATGATAGGTGGCATGCTGTGACTGACTGTAGATTAAACAATCTTAAACCCTCAACTATCGAAGTGCCATAACTATCGAGACTTAACCGTCGATGGAATAAATAATCTGGATATTTATCTGAGTCCCTTAACTATCGAGATGCTGTGACTGTCGGTTAATTTAGATGAAACAGTCAAACCAACTATCAGTTATAACTATCGACTCAAATGAATTATTAAAACCATAACCGTCGAGGAAATAGAATTAATAATATATCCAAAATGGTAACCGTCGAGTGATTTGCTAACCGTCGGTAAATAAGACGAAATAGCCAAACAGCAAACCCAACCGTCGGTAAATAAGACAAAACAGTCAAACAGCCAAAACCAATTATCGGTAGTTCACCTTAGTCATTTTTCCAACGATTCAAAGCTCTGTAATATTTTCTTTCACTGCAACCAAGTTAATAAATTTACCTTTACTACTTGAACTTGATTTTCTCTGAGCTTTAGCAGACAACGGTTATACAACCAATTCTTTTCTAACATAGATGCAGTTCTCAATTCCTTTTGTGCTGACGTTTAGTGCAACTAGTCTGGTTCACAAACGACTAACACGAACTTGAACTTCACATCTTCTTGACTATTCAATTGACCCTGTTTCTCTAGCTGTTAAGAAGTGCTTCTGTAATTCACTGAAATCCCTTGACTTCTCTGTTGTAAAACCTCTGACATCTTCTGAACCTCTGAAACACTACATCTTTATTCTTCACTGAGGCTTGAACATGTTAATGAACTTCTTTAAGTGATCTTCAATGTCTTCAAAGCTTCATCTAATGTTTTGGTCTTTTATATTCAACTTATAAACGATTCGTAGTCGATTCCGTGCTTCATTTTAATATAAGTTACCGACCATCAGTGTTGAGTTAGTTTCCTCGGTTACATGTTACGTTACGTTACATTATGCTTTACATTTATTCATAATGCAAAGTTCCTTTTAATGCAAATTAGAAACTCTTTCTAATTTCATTCACTCTGGCCAGAGATTCCTGAACTTGCATATCTAAGAATAACATAGGATATTCACTTCCTTTACTGGAAGGGGCAGATCCTTTTTTGATCCGTTAACTATCTCCATACACAAATCACTATGCCCAGAATGGACCTAATGAATGTCCTAGAGACTAAGGACTAAACCAAAGTATAAATCATTGTGTACGAGATTACTCTAACGATCTCAAGTCTAAGGATACTTGTACAACTATTTACTTAATAAACAACTATCGACACGTGAGTAAACTCCATTAGTTGTTGAAAGGGGAGATAGGAGTGAAGGGAAGTAACTCACTGCACTTTCATGTGTACTAGAAATGCTAAATGTAATCTCTATGTAATGGTTGATGATAACTCAACAATAGAACAGGACATGTAATAATATGCAGGTGCACAGAAATCTTGGATCACAGAGTTCAGTTAAGACAAAGTATCAAAGGATCATCTACAGACTTGAAGCTCACTGGAAGAAGTTCATTAACATGTTCATGCCTCAGTGAAGAATAAAAGATGTTGACATCTATTCAAGGATGTGGAAGCTACAGAAGATTGTCTTAGTCTATGACGATTTTAGTGCATTACAATCGAAGCAACAAGTAAGGTTTGCAAAGAAGAATGTGGAATCATGTTCGGAATCAAGAGCCCCTATCAAGACTAGTCACTTATGAACCAGACCGTTGCATCAAGTGTCAGGACATTGGAGGCAAGCTCTCGTCGGTTAATATGATTTTAATCATTCTAAAGTTGTTGGTTTTCTTGAGTCATGTGGAGGATCAACAAAGGTGGTAAATCAGTGTTGGAGAAATGTCAGCCTAATGGATAAGAGACAGACGGCACAACCTGATTGGATCTTACTAAAGCTTCACAGATTAGAAGGCCAAATACTTGGACGTGGTGGAGTCACGTATACGGGGCCAAGTATTTGGATAAGGAAGTCTACACAAATTGAAGAGTGGAATGGAAATATTTAATTTAATTAAATAAAGTAATTATTTAATTATTTATATATTTTATAAATAAAGATATTCTTTATTTATATTTTATATATTTATTAAATATTACTTTTATATTAAATATTTCCAAAGGCATGCTTGGCACATGACTTTGAAGATATGATTTGAGTGGACAAAAGTAAAAGGTGGAAAAACAAAAAGCAACACCTTTTTCAATATAAAAAGTCTTCCATACTTGTTTTTCAAGTAGTGTGGGTGCAGGAGAATTAAAAAGGGGAGAGAGAGAAAAATTATTTTTCTCTCCCCCATGGCCGAACTAGACTTTAATATATTTTGGGGCCATGATTTTCTTAATCATACCACTCATCTATTCTTCTATTGTAAACATTGCTAAATCTTGTTTAGAAGATAGGTTTGATTTTTGTCTCCTAGATCTAGAATTTGTAATATTTTTAGAGGAGCCAAAAATCATTTCTTTGTTGTGTTCTTGAGCTTTTGTTCTTAAACTTGTTGTAGCATCTACCCCACTTCAATGAATATAAAGTTATATTCTTGGATCTTGTTGTGTTGTGTGTTTTGGATGATTTACCGTTCATTATCTTGGTTATTTTAATGGTGTTCTTGAGGTTGAAGAAGATGATGAACAGTACCCGGGTTTGAACCAAAGTAATCTTTATGTTGTCCCAAAAATAATTAAAAGTCATAATTTTAATTTGGGAATCGTATTCACCCCCCCTCTACGATCTCCGGGACCCAACAATTGGTATCAGAGCTACTCGATTGACATACAAATTGATTGGATCTATTTTTATTTTTGAGATTAAAGAGGGTACAATTGGTTCACTGGGCATCCAGAATTTTTTTTGAAGCCCGGAATTTTTTCTAAGTACAAAATGTTCTAGATAGCCAAGTAGAACATTTCTATGTAGAAATTCTACTTAGATGTTCGAGATAGCCAAGTAGAACATTTCTATGTAGAAATTCGACTTGATGTTCGAGATAGTGTCTAACTCGAACATTATCTCGAATATTCTACTTAATGTTCTAGATAGAACCTAAGTAGAAATTCTGGAGTTAGAAATATTTTCTAAGTCAGAAGTTCTACTTAATGTTCTAGATAGAGCCTAAGTAGAACATTTCTATGTAGAAATTCTACTTAATGTTCTAGATAGAACCTAAGTAGAAATTCTGGAGTTAGAAATATTTTCTAAGTCAGAAGTTCTACTTAATGTTCTACATAGAGCCTAAGTAGAACATTTCTATGTAGAAATTCTACTTAATGTTCTAGATAGAACCTAAGTAGAAATTCTGGAGTTAGAAATATTTTCTAAGTCAGAAGTTCTACTTAATGTTCTACATAGAGCCTAAGTAGAACATTTCTATGTAGAAATTCTACTTAATGTTCTAGATAGAACCTAAGTAGAAATTCTGGAGTTAGAAATATTTTCTAAGTCAGAAGTTCTACTTAATGTTCTACATAGAGCCTAAGTAGAACATTTCTATGTAGAAATTCTACTTAATGTTCTAGATAGAACCTAAGTAGAAATTCTGGAGTTAGAAATATTTTCTAAGTCAGAAGTTCTACTTAATGTTCTAGATAGAGCCTAAGTAGAACATTTATATGTAGAATTTCTACTTGATGTTCTAGACAGAGTCTATGTAGAACATTCCTATGTAGAATTTTTTTTCTTAGAGGGCTGTTTCAACATGACACATGGCTACATAGCTTAACTTTTATTTAAAACAAAAAATGTTTTTCTCTCAAATTATTTTTAGTTTAATAATTAATTTAATAATTAAATTTGAATTTAATTATTTAAAATAATTTGGAAATAATTTTTAAATTTAAATAATTTATTTTTCAAGTTTATTTTACATCTTGGAAAATATTTTATTTTCTTTTAAATTTTAGAGTCAAATATTTTATATTTTTAATATTCTTAGTTAAGAATTTTATTAATTTGAAAACTAAAATTAATTTTAAAATCCAATTTAATTTCTTTTGAGTTTAATATTCTTAAAAGTATTTTGAGAATTATTTTTGAGGTTTAATAATTTATTTTTTATAGAAGTTTTAATTATAAATCTCATAAAACTTTTTGGAAAATCATTTTGGTTGAAATAATTTATTTTCAAGAATATCTAAGATGACTTGAAAATTTATTATTTTTATATCAAACTTATATTTTCAATCTGTTTTATTTTAATTATAATTAAAACTGTTTTGGATTATAAATTCTATAAAATTCTTTGAAAATTAATTTTGATTTGAAATAATTTCTTTTTCATGATTATTTAATATACCTTGAAAATTTTGTTATTTCTATATCAAAACTTTCTTTTCGAATTATTTTATTTTATTTATAATTTGAAATTGAGAAATTTATTATTATTTATCAAAACTGCATTTTCAATTTATTTTGATTATTTAAATTCCTAAAAAATTAAATACTTCTGTTTGAACAAAATGTTTTATTAAACGAAACAACAGGAGTTGATTCTTCGTTCGTTGAGGACAAACGAACTGACTGAAGAACATTCTAATGGAGTTGAGACCTGATCTTACCATTGGAGATGTATTTCTACATCGGTCTACTCAGTGGATCATTTGGTTATTGAAAGGGGATTAGTTCATTTAGGGAAGAGTCTTCGATCAGTGGTTTTCGAATCAATATCTGAAGAATTTGGGATTTTGAAAAGAAATTCAGTTTAACGGTCAAAGAACCAAAACAACAATTGAAGATTTGGTTAAAGGACATCTGTGGCAGAAATACACAAGGTTTGATTATCACTGACATATGATAATCAAGGGGTTATTGCTACACATATAAAGAAGAGTGATCTTTTCAAGCAGAACATGAGACATTCTATGTCGGGGTCTTTAAGCAGAACAATCAGGTATCAATTTGGGTTGAAGCAGGAACATCATTGCTTATTGAGGTCAAATGCAAGGATACTTCCATGAGTGTCAGTAGAATGGAAATTGATTTGGATCAATTGATTATCACTCGAGATGGAATGCTAAGCATCGCTCAGGTATACTTTCTAACTAGTTTATACTTGTTTGATTTAATTATAGAGTATTAAGTGCTGAACTGCATTATATAATAAGTTTGATGTAATGCATGTCCCACCTTGATTTCTATATAAATTAGATAACTTATGCTAGTTTGTTAGTGTTGCTTGTTTATCAGTATTTGACTTCATGATTAGATCTTGTGTGATTTAATGCTTGCTTTACGATAATTGATCATGTTAGCATATAGAGTCTTAGGTATTTGTAGGGGTACATTTACCGGAAAGAGTATTTGCTGCATGCTAGGTGCCTTGATGTTTACATTGTCTATAATCTGTTTATACTCGCATGGTTATATTAAATGTTATATTTGATCATGTGCTTGTTAAGATGAGTTTGTTTCTAATTTGGGAATTGCCTAGGGGTCAGTATAATAAACCATGAATTAAATTTTTAAATCTAAATTGACTCAGGTAATTAGAGATAAAATAATGTTAAAGTGAACAACAAAGGTGATTTAGAAGAATTAGGAATCTGAGTGATTGATTCTTCTATGACTACATATATGTACGACATGATTCTTATAGACTGCTAGTCCACCTTAAGTAAGGTTGGGATCACTGAGCTCATAGCCAAGACTACTTGTTAAGGCTGATATAGATGAGGAGTGATCAGTCAGATAAGAATGAGCATGTTGAACTTGAATGCTTTGTTGTTAACCATGTTTAAAAATATCTCTAACCCTTGGACTCAATCAAAATTGAGGACCACGTGTCTTAATCATTTGTGAATGCAGAGTATCTTTCAACATGTACAAGTTATATATCTCTGACATTTTCATGTTCGAGGCATGTAACTACTTTTGCTTTGGTATTCAAATGGTTAAGCAAGGTTACCTATTTCTCTTGAATGATCTGAAGCACAATATTAAGGAAGACCTAGGGAATTCTTTGCGAAGGGTTTCCTAATATCAGTTCGAGGATGAACAGTATTGATCGGGGTCAAGAGAAATAGAAGCTCACTCTACTGGAAGTGAGGTTATTGCTGACACGAAATGTAATGCTTATGATGAAGTCAACTATTCGTTGAAGTTTATCAGAATGGAGTTAGCTGCAACAACAAGTGATGCTCTCACACTTGGTTTATCAACTAATACTTGGTTTATCAAGATAACGGATTCGACGGTAAAGATGAAGTTGGTGAGAAAGGACTACTTCTAATGAAATTCTTTTAAGAAGGACATTAGTGAAGTATGTCAGTTGAAGGGAAGTCAAGTCAAAGGCTACCCTGTTTAGTTTTGGTGTTTGTTCGTGCATTCGATAGATGAAGCATCTCAGTGATTAATCACATTCAAAGGATTAGGCAGATTGCTGTAAGAACACTTTGAGGGCAGGTAATGGAATTTGTTGACGAACGAAGTTCTATGTTATGTCTGCACTGAAAGGAGTATTCTAGAGTAAAGTTCAGTTTTCGGACTTCATGACCAAATGGAGGAGTTAATAGGGAAATCCAGACCTTGAGTGGAATTACAATGATAATGGATAGAGTTAAGGTTTCCTATTCACTACGGCTGAATCAGTTGACACAGCAAGTCTAATCAGCAAATGTAAAGAGAAGACATCAAGTAAGATTAATCATGCCTGAAGTCACATGGTGTGATGAAGGGCTATCTTATTTGGAGTTAAGAAGCTTACACAGAGTCTGTGATTGATTTAAGATGATCTAGATGCAGTGAACATCATCATCAAGCTCCCTAGCATTCGTTTGATTTTAGCTCTGAATTTCTAAAGGTTGACATCCTGTTTAGGGCTCAAGATCAGATGACACCAGATGAAGAAAAGCTGCAAGCAGCATCACAGGGGGAGCATCAGTAAGTTAGATCAACTAGTCGTGTTTGATGTTCAAAGGCTAGCAGTGTTCATTGAGTAAGAGTTGAGATTCTTAGGAGCACTGAGTGATCCAGATTGAGTGATTGCATATTAAAAAGGAAATTATCAATTTAAAAATAATGCAAGATGATCTCAATCATATTTGAAGAAGACTACTCTACCCACTGAAAATCTAAGGAAACATTAAGGACACATCTGTCATGACAAAGGGTTTTGTGTAACAACATTTCCTAGAGTCAGTTCTTGATGAATCTGGGTAGTAGAGTAGTGATTGGTAGTACCGTGCATGTATAAGAGTATTTCATTGGTTTTTCTGAGTGAATTCAATGAAGACTGAAGATGCACTAACTAATCAAGATTGAGTAGGGTTCGAATCAAGGAACTAACTCAATTAAACCAGAGGCAGATACACTTAGCGCAAGGAATCAATCTACATGAAGACTTGGTATTGATACAGAAGCTGAAGGATAGTTCAGAGTTTTTTTTGGTTCTACTCTGCTAGTGTCAAGACTACTGGTTTCTAGAGTGCTGATTTTAGTGAAGCTGCTGCCAAGACCAATATCTACAAGGAAATATTTGGGTGTTGAAGGTAATGCAGTTTCCATCTGGATGAGCGTGGTATTGTTTCGAGGAACAATGTTAACTGGTAGCTGAAAAGTTATTCCTGTCCAAAAGGAGTAAACGTTCGATCTCGAAAGGAGTAAACGTTCGATCTCTAGGGCAAAGAGGAGTAATTGTTCATTCAACGATCATACACCAGTAAAAGCTCTATTGACTAAGGTATGTCACTCTAGTCTAATATTGATTTATTTAAACATAATGTTTATAGAGAGTGTTCATGCTATTTAGATGTCTATGATCTCTAGGAACTGATTAATGTTTGGCGGTGACCACCCGGGACTTAATATTATCATTATGAGATTACCTATGATCACCCGGGACCTAGGGACCTAACATTGTAGCATCTCTTTGTATAGTCAATTTATATCCAGGATCTCGTACTTTGTGCTGTCATATGTTATTCATGCTATATGTATCAAATGTTTCAGCATAAGTATTTGTATATATTAATTAATTGTAATTTTATTTACTTTTAATTGTTTAATGCTAATATTAATGGAACCACTTAATATGTAGTTTAAGTGATGTAATTCATGTCTTTTGCAAAATCCATTAATATTAGTTGTCATTCTTTTGATATTAGTGATGCCACTTAGAATTTCTGCACTAAGTGACAAAAAGATTATTTCAAAAACACTGATATTGAAAGTAAGTTACTACATCCCGAGGGGTTGTCAAAGATCATAAATTTTAGCATTAATATTTAAAGGTATTTGATCTCTGATGCAACTAGTACCTCGAGCTTACATACATTTTGATTGTCATGAGTATTTTCAATATGCTTATGTGATAATTGTTAAGATGTAGTGTAAGAAGTTAAATGCTGTCATTCGATCAATGTATGTTCAGTGTTTAGCGGATGCTTATATTTTATGCTTTATAATTACCATGATCTATATTGCAATTTATGTTTGTTTCAAGCGACAAATGGTAATCGTCTAGCATAATGTAAGTATCGTATGTGCTTGATTGTTTTGTAGTAAGATGTATTTTATTACAAAATAATTGAATGATGTTAGTACTTTTGAATGTCTTGTCATTCATATCTTTGATAATTCATTAGTATTAACATATGTTTTTCATTCTTTAGAACTTGAATGCATAAAGAAATTTCTTGCCTATTTCTTGTGAAAAATGTTTTATCTAAACATGCATTCATTTGCCAGAGAATGAAAAGCCACTAAAAGTTTTCTTTGAAAGAGAACATTTCTTGAGGATTATCTTTCTATTTCAAAATCATATATCCTCTCTCTCTCTAAATATTTTGTAATGAAAACTGTTTTCTCTCCACGATTTGTTTAAATAAAGTTACTTGATAACTTGTAACTTAGGTTGCATCGTATCAGGCTATTTTATTTAAGTAAATTGTTTTGATCTTGAGGTATCAACTATTGGTAAAACGTTTTTCAAAACTCTTGTTAATGTCTGTTTCACATTGACCTGTAGTATTAAAACAATGGTTGTTTACTTTGGGATTAGTGCCTTGGACTGTATGACTAAAGCATTCATTCAATTTTTTTTAATGATTTATGTTTTAAGTCGGAGATAATATTCGGTATGAATGAATTGCAAAACAATTTCTGAAAACATACAGTGAGCAAGATGAAATAGATTTGAGTTATTAATCAAAATGTTTTTGTTAAAAGAGTTGAATTTCAATTGGATATTTGTCTAAGAGAAATTCAAAAGAACACTTTTGTTAATCTGTTAAACTTTTTTTTCAAAATTGTGAGTTTATGAAATTTGGCTTAATATTCTTTTACCTATTCTTTATTAATTCCCACATTTTAGCTCTGGTGCATTGTTTCTTGAGGACACATTGCTCCGATGCTATATTTCTGAGAAGGAATAGAGAATAAGTTTAATCATACTATACCAAATTTTATATAGCTCTGATCAACTCTATCTATTTAGCCGTAATGGCTTGGCCTAAATGGCTATAGGGGAAGGTCTAGAAGTTGAATAATCCATCAATTTCTAACCAAGGCCTTAGTACCAAACACTATCATTCTAATTCAAACTTTCAACCCTTGGTGATATAAGGAACTTATATAGATTAGCGGTTGTTAAGGGAGAAACTGCACTTGATGCAGCAAATAAGGATGAAGTCGGAAGTGCACCCACAGCTCTACCTCTCGAGAAGGAAAGAAGTATACAAATTGAGGTATCTGTAGCTCATCTGTATTCTCTCAAAAGGATGCAGAGCTGAAAAGGCAATTCAACCGTTTCTGAATGAACTCTCTCAACAGGGTGATTTCATTGAAAATTCGCTCGTCAGCCAGAGCACCTTGTAATGAGTCAAGCACACCAAAAGCATTCACGCTGATGGTAATCCTAAAGTTTTTGCTTCTAAGGGATGTTATAGGACCTAACAGTTCTCTAGCCTCTCTTGGGACTAACAATTGTGAGGACACATTGCAAGAAGTGCACATTGTGAGGTATAGGTAAAACCCCTAAACTTCTGTGTTTACCATTCATGGTGAATGAAGTTGTTGAGCCACCTTCACAGGTATTTAAGGGAAACTTGGATTTCTTGCCATATATTAGAATCCTTGTCAACCTTCCTAGGAGGAACAGTCCTAGTTCCCTAACGGGATTTCACATCCGCAGAGCAATCTGTTGATGTTGAGAGGCAATCACTAACAGTTTTCCATGACTGAAAATAGTGAGTTAATTCATCTTCACAGGTGATTGAGAGAGATGTTTGTACACGTCTACTCTCCCAGGAATTCAAGTTCTGGAATACATGGATCGCTCAAAACTTAAAGGCATATCACCGTCAACGATCCAGTGCATGGATTTGCATATGGGGAGTCGGTTGATGCTTAGATAGCTGTTAGTACGCATACCACATTCAACGATCCAGTGCATGGATTTGCATATGGGGAGATTGTTGATGCGGAAAGTAGCTGAGCAACAACTCGTAGACTATGATTCAGTTGGTTTACCAATTTGATGAGTCTTTTGAGGATCAGGGTGTTGGGATTTCAGTCACTCCTGGAATGGAGGAGATTCCAATTTCAGAAGGGTTATTCCCCGACGACGAGCCACGTGTGCATGGATTTGCTCATGGTGAGTTGGGTGACGGCCTAACTGAAACCCTGTCTGAGATTCCATCTCAGAACCTAGATCTTTAGTGATCGACAACATGCTATAGTCAACGATCCACAATATCTTGGTGAGACTAGCATGGATTTACTTGCAGGTACAAATTGCTATAAATGGAATGAGTGCAAGTAAGGGAGAGAAACACTTGAGTGAAGTGAGGGAGTGATACACTTGAGTGAGAGAAATAGGGAGAGAAATGAGTGGAACACTTACGCTTGAAAGTGTAAACACCAACAGAACGTAGTAGAAGTGAGGAAACCATAGACCAAACACTAACCTTGCTACTATGCTTGAATTTTGTTACTGAATTTTCCAGCTCTGAAATGTTGAAGAGATTCTTTTCTGGAAGACAAGCTGAAGAAGAGTCTAGCTGAAGCTTAGTGGGAATGTCCAAACTATTACCTTTGGGTCTATTAATTCATGTTGTTCTCAATCTCAAAGGGGGAGACATTAATTTTTAGACCTAAGGGGGATTTTATGTTCAATTGGAGGAGAGTTTCTTATTCGATTGGATGTAGATGATACTTTTATTGTTTTAAAGGATATTCTCAACTAAGGGGGAGAATTTGGTGATACAAGAAACGAGATCTCTTGGTGATACAAGAAATGAGATCTGTCAATCCTATCTTGTGGAGGTTACTTAGAGGATATCTAAAGACACAAGGGTGGATTGGAGCTTGCATGAACTAAGGGGGAGAATTAGATAAAATTGAAACCTTAGTAATGCAATGGAGAAATTACTAAGGGGGAGTTTCTTAGTAATTGGTTGGAGCCTAATCCCTAAAGGTGTTGTAGATTTAACTGATTTTTCGTCTGAAGTGGAGAAGTTACTTTTTGTCAAATGGGAAGAAATTACTTGTCGTACTAAGGGGGAGAAGTTATGGAGAATCTTAGCATCTTGGTTTGCAGTGCTATATCTTATTCTGAAAAGATATCTAAGGGATTTGCTCTATTTGTTTGAAGATCTGTCCTTGGAACATTCTTAGGGGAGGTTCGGCAGAAGAATTCTTTCTAGCACGATCAATGAATGAAAATGAAGATTTCTTTGAAGAGTATCAACTCAGGGGGAGTTTTTGCTAAGTAGAAGTTTTCTGGGTAAAGCAGAATGTGAAGGAGATTTTCAAGGGGCATCTGAGAAGTGTCCAAGTGTGTTCTATTTCTTGTTTCAGTGATAGATGAAGTCAGTGGAATAGTGCAGGGAAGAAAGAAAAATATGTTTCCTGGAAATAGAACATCCTGAAGAAAAAGAAGAAGTGACTTTCATTCCAAGAGAGAACAACCTTAAGGGGAGAATGAGTTGACCTCTTATGGGGAACATAGAGAGCTGTATGTTCTAGTTCGAATTGCAAGATGAACGAGAATGATTGTTCAGAAGTCTTTACTAATGATTTGTTTCTTTATTGAAAGAACCCCATCTTTGAAGAACATTGAAGTGGAGGAAGCTAAAGGAAAATGAAATTCAGAAATTCATCATTCATTTTCAGCAACTCAGGAAATCTGGATTTAACTGATTATATCTTTCCAGAACCTTTTGTATATTATTTTCATGTCAAGTACTTTAATTATTTCTTGTATGTTAGTTGAGTTATCCTCTAGTAGTTAATTTCATTTAATTGCTTTTGTGGGAAATTGTAAATGGAAATAGTATTTGATTGTTATTCCATATCAACCAAATAGGGGGAGATTGAAAGGGGAGATAGGAGTGAAGGGAAGTAACTCACTGCACTTTCATGTGTACTAGAAATGCTATATGTAATCTCTATGTAATGGTTGATGATAACTCAACAATAGAACAGGACATGTAATAATATGCAGGTGCATAGAAATCTTGGATCACAGAGTTCAGTTAAGACAAAGTATCAAAGGATCATCTACAGACTTGAAGCTCACTGGAAGAAGTTCATTAACATGTTCATGCCTCAGTGAAGAATAAAAGATGTTGACATCTATTCAAGGATGTGGAAGCTACAGAAGATTGTCTTAGTCTATGACGATTTTAGTGCATTACAATCGAAGCAACAAGTAAGGTTTGCAAAGAAGAATGTGGAATCATGTTCGGAATCAAGAGCCCCTATCAAGACTAGTCACTTATGAACCAGACCGTTGCATCAAGTGTCAAGACATTGGAGGCAAGCTCTCGTCGGTTAATATGATTTTAATCATTCTAAAGTTGTTGGTTTTCTTGAGTCATGTGGAGGATCAACAAAGGTGGTAAATCAGTGTTGGAGAAATGTCAGCCTAATGGATAAGAGACAGACGGCACAACCTGATTGGATCTTACTAAAGCTTCACAGATTAGAAGGCCAAATACTTGGACGTGGTGGAGTCACGTATACGGGGCCAAGTATTTGGATAAGGAAGTCTACACAAATTGAAGAGTGGAATGGAAATATTTAATTTAATTAAATAAAGTAATTATTTAATTATTTATATATTTTATAAATAAAGATATTCTTTATTTATATTTTATATATTTATTAAATATTACTTTTATATTAAATATTTCCAAAGGCATGCTTGGCACATGACTTTGAAGATATGATTTGAGTGGACAAAAGTAAAAGGTGGAAAAACAAAAAACAACACCTTTTTCAATATAAAAAGTCTTCCATACTTGTTTTTCAAGTAGTGTGGGTGCAGGAGAATTAAAAAGGGGAGAGAGAGAAAAATTATTTTTCTCTCCCCCATGGCCGAACTAGACTTTAATATATTTTGGGGCCATGATTTTCTTAATCATACCACTCATCTATTCTTCTATTGTAAACATTGCTAAATCTTGTTTAGAAGATAGGTTTGATTTTTGTCTCCTAGATCTAGAATTTGTAATATTTTTAGAGGAGCCAAAAATCATTTCTTTGTTGTGTTCTTGAGCTTTTGTTCTTAAACTTGTTGTAGCATCTACCCCACTTCAATGAATATAAAGTTATATTCTTGGATCTTGTTGTGTTGTGTGTTTTGGATGATTTACCGTTCATTATCTTGGTTATTTTAATGGTGTTCTTGAGGTTGAAGAAGATGATGAACAGTACCCGGGTTTGAACCAAAGTAATCTTTATGTTGTCCTAAAAATAATTAAAAGTCATAATTTTAATTTGGGAATCGTATTCACCCCCCCTCTACGATCTCCGGGACCCAACAGTTGTTCTACTTATCGAGTCATGTTCAGTGAACTTATTCCTTAATAAGAACCTACATACTAGATATAGTGTCACCACACAAATGTCTATGAGAACAGACATCCTCCTAAGAGAGCTAGCATAGTATGTACTGATCTTTACGGATATACCAATTTCCAATTAGTTATCCTATGATCAGGAACTGTTTAAGTCTAAAACTATTATCTTCTAGATCTCATTGTTACAATCTCATTATAATTCTAGAAGCTTTGCTCTAAACTATGGAACATCTTATTTAATACACTTCAAATAGATTAAGCCCGTAACATAACAAATAAATACTTTATTATTATCAAATGAAATTAAATAAGAGTAGCATAAAGTTTTTCCTAACTCATCATACATGATTGGTTTTAGGTCAAACACGTTCATACTCCTCATCCTTTCTTAAGTTTGAGACTGATAAATTGTAATTTGTCTCCACACATATGTCTAGTGCATCCACTATCAATAATCCAATGTTTTGATTTGATCTTCGCGGTAAGACACATCTACAAAATAGAAAAAACCAAAACTCAATATTTTGTTACCCAAATAGGTTTGGGTCCAGATTGGTTTGTAGCAAGAATATAACAAGTATTTAAATTAGATTTCTTGATCCACTATTGGACCACTTTTAGAGCCACTTTCTTGGTATTCTACTTTCTGCTAGGTCCATTCTGGTTGATTGTTTTGCTGTTCTGGTGAACTGGTCTGTTGACATCTTTACTCTAGTAAGCTCTTCTGAAGGTCTGAAATTTGCAATTCTGAGTTAAGTGGCCTTTTCCTCCACATCTGTTACACTGGTTCCAGGGCATAGCATATTTGTATGTCATGCCTTCTTATTTGAGAGCTTTGCCCTTCTTATTGAAGTTGAGACCAACTCCCTCTCTTTGTAAATGAACATTAATGTTTTTCATCATGAATCTGAGACCATCTTTTCCTTGAATAAATGTCCCCATTCGTTTCCTGAGCTTTACAACTTTTGATTCCAGAGATTGAATCTTCTCAGCCGTTTGAGATGTAGAAGAAGCAGGTTGTGAAGTGTTGGCAGCAGGCTGTGAAGTACTGAGAATAGGCTATGAGGTTGTAGTAGTAAGTTTAGATGTTGTAGCAGTAGGCTGAGATGTTTATACTTCAATAAATTTCTTGAGTTTGAAAGTCTCTAGGCATGCATCTTTGGCCTCAATCTCTTCTATTAATTCTGAAACTTCTTTACCAAAAGCTTGACTTCTTTTGGGCAATATTTTGTTGAAAGATTCAAGATGCTCTACTTTAGCTTTCAACTCTTTCATTTCAGCCTCATTCTTTTCCTTCTCTCGTTCTTTATCTTCAATTAGAGTTTCTACATTGGTCATTAACTCATGAACCATCTGCTTTAAGTAAGTATTCTTCTCAACTAGCTTGCTATTTTCTGATTTCACTGAATTATATTCCTTAAGTGGAGTGTGCTTTGGTTCCTGCATGGTTAGCTATTCCAAGACAATATTATCAGAAGAAATATAAAATTTAAATGAGTTTACCTCACTCTTATCATCCTCTGAATCACTTTCCACAAGTCTTTCCTCAGAGTAGCCAAGCACAAAATCATCATCTTCCAATACAACCAAGACAAGATTGACCATCTCCTCACTAGTATCATCACTAGAGTCAGAGTCATCATCTTCATCTCTCCAGGTCAGTAAGGATTTGGACTTATTTTTCGTGTCCTTTAAATCAACAGGCTGTTTTGCCTTGAGTTTGTAGCAGTCTTTCTTGTAGTGACATGGTTTTCTGCACTCAAAACATGTCTGTTCCCTATTAGTTTCTTCGGAAAACTTTTTTCCTTTGGAGAAGCCCCTTTTTCCCCTCATTTCAATCATCCTCTTCATTTTTCTTGACATTAGAGCAAGATCTTTATCAGATTCTTCATCAGATTCTAGCTTGCTGTTTCCAGCATAAAGTGCAAGATTCTTCATTTTGGAAGTAAGATCAAAAGAACACTGAGCTTTACTAGCATTGATCTTTTCCTCAAACTGCTCTAATTCAGCAAATATATCAAGAGTGTCCATGGTGTCAATGTTTGGTGAAGATTTTAAAGCAGTGATCTTTGGTTCATAAATCCACGAGACAACACTGATTATCTGTTAGTGTAGGTGCCCTAGAGGCAATACAATGTTTCTTTTGATAAACCTTTATGTCAATTGATTATTCAATAAACGTATTTATTATGACTTTAATTATTGCGATATATTTATTAGCATAATAAATGTCCTTAGAATCATGATAGACATTGTATAGTTTAGTAAATGACTTGAACTTAAGATTATATAATATATCATATTCTTAAATGTCCCTAGTCGAGTATTATTATTATAGGACAATAATAATACATAAATAGACTAGTATGTTGTTTGACAGATAACCATTTCTCATTGATTATAAGTATGGGGATACTAAAGTCAACACATAGGTACATGCAGGAGTACATGGTACTGGACAGACCCATAGTGAGATTCTTCATGTTTAATAAAGTCATAAGAAAGACTCATAGTGATAATGGTGTAATGATCCTCTGACTTGAGATCATTATATTTCTGTACGAGGATTAATATACATTGACTTCATTAAAAGTTACCTTTGACTGGGTAATGATAAAAGTGGACATCGGGTATATCATGAGTTGTATGAGAAATATGAATGATAGATAAAGGATTTAACCCTCCTATAATTAGGAGAGATATTATAAGGCCTCTTGATTGAGTGAGACTATAAAATGCATGGCCGTGCTCAAATAATGATTTATTTTCATAGTCTACTCATGGATCAAGTAAACCCGGATTAAATATTGTAGAGGATGACTAAATACATGTCTCGAGTTTAATCTATAATATATATGGTTAAAATGATTATATTACACGGAAACATTAATCACGAAAGGTTTTATCGAATCACGATTTAATTATTATTTAATTGGGTAGCAATGATGTATTACTAGATACCGCTCATTGTTTATAATTTTGTTGGAGAATAAAATTATTGCTAATTAAATAATAGCCTATAGGGTCACACACATAGAGCACTTAAAGGAATAGTTAATTTAAATTATAGATTTAAATTAATTGATGATTATTTGAATTTTATTATATTAATTAAGTGAGACTTAATTAATTGAAATAATAAAAATTCGAATTTGAATTCTGCCCTTAATAATTAAGTATGACTTAGTTATTAATTAAATAATAGAAATTCGGTTTTATTATTTAATCCTAAACCTACATGGGTTAGGCTTTGCTGTTATGGGTTGCTGTTATGGGCCTATTAACCAGCCATTATAAATAGATAATGTAGGGTTAATAGGGGATTACGTTTTTGAGAGAAATAAACCCTAGAGGCAGCAGCTACACAGCAAGGCAGAACAATTTTGAAATCATCAAAGGAGCTAGTACATCCATTCCGTAATCAAGATCGTGAGACGTTCTTGAAGATGCTCGTGTGGATACCATAGAGGTGTTTTTCGAGAGGAAGACACAAGTCGTGAAAGCAAGGATCTCCGTTGAGTTCGTGCAAGTCAAGACCAGAAAAGGTATGAATCTGTTTCACCATAATCCGTCCAAGCTTATACATGATCCTGCGTTAGGGTTCCGAAATTTTTGTTATATTTACGTTTAATCCGCTGCATTTTATGCCTCGGAACCCAACCTTATCTTCATGTTGACTTCTTCTTAAGGAATAGATTTTTCAAGTTGTTTTAGACTGTTCATGTTGATTTGAAATCTAGCTTGAGCTTCTCTAATAGTTTCACCATACTTGAGCTTAAAATTTCCATACTCGTTCATTAGCTTGCTCAACTTGACTTTCTTCAGAGATTTCAAGCCTTCGTGACACAATTCCAATGTATCCCAGATTTCTTTAGCAGATTTTCATGAAGAGATCTTATCACTTTCTGAGATGCTAAGACTAGTAATAATGGTGTTCTTAGCTCTGTTTGCTTAGTTTCGTTAGTTCATCAGGAGTGAGTTCATCAATGTCTTTCTCCTTTCCATCAGATTTCAGAAATGTAAATGGACCTTTTTCAATAACTCTTCATTCCATAGACTCTCTTTCCAAGTGAGATCTCATTCGGCCTTTCCACCAGTTGTAGTTTTCTGGCCCAAGTAGCAATGGTGGCCTAAAAGAAGAGTTTGTTATAGGCTAAACGTCAGCCATGGGATCTATACTTTCTTGTTACAGAAAATGTCAGTATAGCCTGCTCTGATACCAAATGTGAATGCACCTAGAGGGGGGTGAATATGTGTTTTAGCCTAATATATCCAATTTTAAAATATTACTAAGTCGTTATAGCTGACTGCAATGTGAACAGTCTGTTGTGCCTTATGAAACTGGCTTACTGTTTTCAATCTGTAAACATTATAGTAGGCTAGAATGAATGCAATGCAGAAAACAGATAAAAGTAATATGTAAAGGAGACACACGACGTTTAGCCATGTTCGACCCCTATGTCTAATGGTCTACGTCATGGTTCCTTACCAACTTGGTAAGAGAATATATTATTAATCAATTATAAACAAATTACAAGACTAATAATATATCTCCCTGTTCCCAATCACTACAGTAGCTTTCTATACTCACAGCAATCCTGAGCAGAGTGATTCCAGCTTGCTATTGTCTTCTGACTTGCAATCTGTTCTCGAACCTTGAATTCCTCGAGTCACACTCTTGAATCCTTCTGTTCCTCGATGTCTTTGCCTTGTAGAAACAATACAACTGAATCAAACAACCCTTTTGTTTTCTCACCTAGAACCCTTGCCACTTAGTGATTCTAAATACACTTTGAACAATAGAAAGAATGAAAGTGTTTACAACTTAAACTATATTCTATAAATATTAAATCTTTAATATAGAACTAAGCTCAGTTTAGAAAAAAACAATTAAAGCTTTTCAAGAATACGAGTTGTAGTGTATTGGTTTTTACACCGAATGACAAACTATATCACATTAAATACTAATGTATATAACGACTCTTTGAAATAAGGAAAGAGTAGAACATTTGAAATTGAGAATATTTCAAAGGCATAACTATAGGAGTAGAGATAAAAATGAATTTGAAATTGCTCATATAATTACTGATATGATATGAAAGTAGTTGTGGTTCGAAAAGGAAATTAGAATCAAATCAACTACTTCCTAAAATTTAGGAAAACATTTTAATAAAAAGATATGAGATTAATAATATATTTGAAACATAATATATTAGTGAATGTACATATATATATTAACCTTACATAAAATATAAATATGTTGTGCAACCGTAGAAAGAATTCTGCTCTCTGTAGGACTCTGTTCTAGCAGGCTGTTCTAACAAGATAGCAAACTGTTATACTGTTATAAATATATCCTTTAAAAAAAAGTTAATACATGCAATATAAGAGTCTATAATATTACAACAAGCATAGATAACAGATATACATTCTCAAAAGTATTATAGCTTACTTAATTTGCGTGATCATCAAAATTTTGAGGGTTACATCATTATAGTGTATACAATTTGTAAAATTATACACTATAATGAATACACATATAATACAATCTTTTATATAATTTTCTCCATTCATATGTTCCTTTTCCCTTCCCATTTTTTGTCTTTCTCTCTCCGCACACGATTGTCACCTTCTTTATCCTTCAGGGTCCCAGATATTCCCTCACCAGCTTTCTCTATCTAACCACTCCCCTCTGGATTCTTTTTCTTTTATTTTTCAACAATAGGCTTTTAAGAATCTGTTAAAGTTGGCTTCTCAGATTTAGTTTTCAAATTGGTTTTGCAACTTGGATATGAGGGTTGGGGTAAGTGCTAACACCCTCTATAGGTGTAGAAGGTAAAGAAACACGAGGTTCGGAAGAAGAGAGTTCAAATGTATACCTGTACAAAAGAGGGATATACAAGACACCTTTCAGGTTGCAAGTTGATATTTACTAGGTCCTTGAATACCCTTTTGTTTTGCACCCAACACTCCATAGTTTATGTTTCTCTGCTGATCTAAATATCTTTCACAAGAAAGTTAATCACATTCATAATAAATCTAACATTATATATGTGATTATTTCTACCCTATTTGTCACCTAATTTAGCAGCTAATTTATTTAGGAGCATACTGCTAAATTTGAAGTATCTATTAAATAGGATACTATAAGCAATTTGCCGCATACTGGTAGTAATAGCATCAAAGTTGCTTATTTTTCTAGAAAATACTTTAATAATAGCATCAAAGAAATAACTCCATTCTTTTCTTATATTCTTTCTAACAACATCTCCTAGAGAAGCATCTTCTACAACATAATTCATATTATCTATCATGTTTCTTATATTATTTCTATTGGCATGGCATCACAATTATTTGAGGGTAAATTAAAACATTCATTCAGTACTAGAGTGGTAAGAGTAATCTTGTTACATTTGTATTCAAAAGAGACCTCAGAAAGATAAGTGGTTATCTATGTAGATTTCCAGAATTCCTCTACAAGATTGTAGACAAGCATGAGTGCTTCCAGAAGAGCTTTAGAAACTTTACAGTCACTAAAGAAGTTCATTAGCAAATGAAAATGTTGGGGAACATCTTCCACTATGACGCAAGCCACAAAGTTGTTTTGCTCGTAGATGTAGCCCATCTGAGATTCAATATTCTTTTGTGGTGCCATTGTTAGTATTGATTTTGTTTAGATGAAAATAAATATTGAAGAAGTGAAAGAATCTATACAGTAGCAGTTAGGTTTCTTAAGAAAATTGAGAATAGAGAGAGAGAGGGAGAGTGAATTAGAGAGAGTTGAAAATAAAAATTACAAGTAGGAATGAATGAAATGAAATGACTTACTATTTATACTCTAAGAATTAAATCTATTACCCTTTCTTCAATTGGTGTAAAAAGAACCATTAGAAAATAAAAAGTAATAAAAAGTTACAGTAATTAGCAATCGACTTTATACTTATAGAAATGTATGTATATATCGATGAATAATTAACAAAACTAAAAGATAATGAATGATGTGTTTCGATGAATAAAGAAATAGACTATTAAAATTCTTTATCAATAGATAAGGAATATCCATCGAGACACAACATTTATCCAATGACAAATAATATTCATCGATTGATAAATTTATCAATTGATAACTTAAGTATTTATAACTGATCAAGTATAAATTTATCAGAAATATTATTTATCAGTGGCCGTCAATCCTAAAACTGAAACAGACAAATTGAATTAAGTAAAATTCAACATACCCAGCTCACTTACTAGTCTGAGAATTTAGATTCATCAAGTGGATTGGTAAATTGTATGCCAATTATTTTTTACTGGGAACAAAATGTAATTCTACAATCTCATTCATTACATGTTCTTGATGAAATGATACATGATGTCAATTTGTTTTGTTCTGGAATGTTGCACATGATTCTCAGTAATGGCAATGGCACTTGTATTGTCACACAAGATAGGAATTTTACTCAAGTTCAATCCATAATCAAGCAATTAATTCCTCATCCATAACTCTTGTGCACAATAACTTTCAATAACAATGTACTCAGCCTCAGCAGTTAATATTGATACTGAATGTTGCTTCTCACTAAACCAAGATACCATCTTGTTTCTCAGAAATTGACGGGTTCTTGTTGTACTATTTCTATCAATTTTACTACATGCATAACATGCATCTGAATAGTCAATTAGATCAAATCCATAATCTCTAGGGTACCAAATGCCCAAATTTGGTGTTCTCTTGAGATATCTGAAAATTCTTTTGATAACTATTAAGTGAGACTCTCTAGAATTAGCTTGAAATCTAGCACAAAGACAATAAGAAAACATTACGTCTGGCCTACTTACAGTTAAATATAATAATGAGATAACCATGCCTCTATAACTTGATATGTCTACTTTAGCTTACATAGTATTCAATTCAAGTTTAATTGTAGTGGCCATGAGAGTTTTTGTTAAAGAATAGTCAATCAAGTCAAATTTCTTTAAAAGATCATAAACATATTTTGTTTGACTAATGAAAATACCATATTTGACTTTTGACTTGCAAACCAAGAAAATAATTTAGTTATCCCATCATTGCTCATTTCATATTTACTCTGCATTAGATTAGCAAACTTTTTATAAAGTTTCTCATCTGTAGAAGTAAATCTGATGTCATCTACATAAATTTGAACAAGAATCATAGAGCCATTAACATTTCTATGAAAGAGAATTTTGTCAACAGTACCTCTTATAAAGTGATTCTCAATCAAGAATTTAGAAAGTGTGTCATACCAGGCTCTTGGTGTTTGTTTCAATCCATAGAGTGTTTTAAGAAGAAAGTAGACAAAACCAGAATGAGTTGGATCTTCAAAACGTAGAGGTTGTTCCACATAGACTTCTTCTTCAAATTCTCTATTTAAGAAAGCGCTCTTGACATCCATCTGGTAGGCTTTTAAATTAGCATGAACAGCATAGGCTAGAAAGATTCTTATAGTTTCCAACTTAGAAACTAGAGCAAAGGTCTCATTAAAATCAATTTATTGTTCCTGTGAGTACCCTTTTGCTACCAGCCTTGCTTTATTCCTGGTCATAATACTAGTTTCATCATTTTATTTCTGAATACCCATTATCTGCATGTGCCAATTATAGATTTGTTCTTTGGTCTAGGTAACAATTTTCATACTTTGTTTCTTTCAAACTGATTCAACTATTCTTGCATAGTAACTACCTAGTCTGAATCCTGCAAGGCTTCTTCAACCTTTTTAGGTTCTTCTTGTGATAGAAAGCTGTTATACAAACATTCATTCTGAGTTGCACTTCTTGTTTTTACAAGCATCTTCTGCATTTCTAATGATCAATTCAAAGGGATGTCTTTCGGTCCATTTCCTTTGAGGTAGATTGTTTCTTGATGATTCAGCATCATGATCATTATTGAATTCATGTTGTCTTGAAGTTGACTGATTGCTTAGAGATCCTCCCCTTGTGTTGGATGCCCTTGAAGTAGAAATGTTATTATCCATTGAAAGATTATCAGTTGATTGATGTCTATCAACTGATAAATTATCCATTGAGCTATTGATATCAGCTGGTGTATGATGTATTTGAATGTGCCATCACTTTCCACATTATATCCTCTTGATTCATTTTCAAACTGTAGAATCTCATGGTTGCTTTTAATATATAACCCTTGAATCTTCTTATCATCAAAGACTACATGTACAAATTCTATAACAATGTTTAGTGTTTGATTGTAGACTCTGTAAGTTTTACTTGATAATCTATATCCAACAAAGATTGCTTCATCAGCCTTGGCTTCAAACTTTCCTAGATTTTTATCTTGATTTCTCAGTACAAAATATTTGTAGCGAAAGACATAAAGAAAACTAATTGTTGTTTTATTGTCTTTCTTCATCAACTGATAATATGTTTTCCATTGAGTTTGATTCACTATAGAAATGCTCTGAGTGTATCAAGCTATATTGATTGCCTCTGCCCAGAAGTAAGTAGGCAGTTTGGCTTGTTCAAGCATGGCTCTTGCAGCTTCAATCAGGGTTCTATTTTCCTTTCAACTACCCCATTTTATTAAAGTTCTTGGTGCAGAAAAATTATGAGTAATACCATTTTCTTCACAAAATTCTTTCATGGTAGAATTCTTGAACTCATTTCCATTATCACTCCTGATTGTCTTCACTTTATATTTTGTACCAGTTTCAACATTCTTTACATGATTGATGATGAATTGACTTGCTTCGTCTTTAGAGTGCAGGAATACACCCAAAAGAATATTATAAATTCATCCACTATCATTAAAGCATATTTCTTCTTAGAGATGGATATAATGTTGACTAGTCCAAACAGATCCATGTGCAGCAATTCAATAGGCTTATCAATTGATGATTCAGTTTTGGATTTGAATGATGCCTTTCTTTGCTTTCCTTTCTGACATGCATCACATAATCCATCATTGGTGAATTCTGTTTGAGGAATACCTCTCACCATATTTTTCTTAATCAGCTGATTCATGACCTTGAAGTTGAGATGAGCTAGCTTCCTGTGCCACACCCAACTCTCCCCAAATTTAGCTTTACTGAACAGAAAGTCATTGAGTCTACCTCGATTGAGTTGAATTCAGCAACATAGACATTTCTTTTTCTATTTTTAGTTAATAGAAAGTCACCAGTTTCCTTATGTGAGATAATGCATGCTTCTATTATATAACATACACCATTTCCATTATCACATAGTTGGCCGATGCTTAGAAGATTGTGTCTAAGACCATTAACTAATGTTATAGGTTTTCTTATGATATTTTTTTATTGAAATCAAGTCATATCCCATTGTATAACTTTTGTTGTCATCTCCAAACGTTACTCCTGGGCCATCTCTTTCCTCAAACTATGTGAGCAGGTATCTATCTCTAGTTATATGCCTTAGACATCCAATGTCTAAGTACCAAAGATTTCTTCTTCTTCAAGTTAATTTTGGTATCCAAGTTTCCTTGGGTCCTTTCTAATTAGTTGCAGCCTTTGCCTTAAGCACCAATTTTTCAACCTTTGGTTTAGGTGGGTTTAAGTCCACTTTAACTTTAGGAGTTGGGCTTTGGAACATTGACACGTTAGTATTCATACCAAGTATGCCATTCATGCTATTCAAATTGGACAATTTAGATACATGCTCAAGATTTTCATAAATCATATTCTATGATACGGCAGGTATGTTCATATAAGCATATGAAAAATATGTATTAAACATATATGGCACTGATGCATATTATTAGGAATGAGTTTGTTAAAAACTATGCAGAGGGGGAGTGAATGTATAGTTAAAATCTATTTCTCAAATTACCTTTAATTAGATAACTGATCAAGTATTGTAGCTTTGTTTATCCTTAGAAGTGTTTGAGTAAGATATAGAACTTCAGTAAAACACACTACAGATAAATATCAATCTAATAGTTTTATTAGAATGATTTGCTACAATATGAGAATTTGTTTGTAATTCTCAGCTTCTTGTTCTTGAAAGAAAGACAAGGAAAAATACAATTTTTCTTCACCTTATCTAGTGAGGCTTTATTCTAACTATATAGACACAAGTCTTGTTTGCACATGCTCTCACTGGACAGTCATGCTAAAACTAGAAACAAACAAAAGATGCCTTATATTTGACTACCATCTATTTCTAGCTAATATAAATCTATGACAGTCTTTTCATTTTACTTTCCGTCTTCTGTTTTTGTCTTCTCTTCCTTTCAAGCTTCATTGTAGACTTGTCATTATCTTCACAGGATTGACTGTCCTGATTATGACAATACTTCAGATTATTTGTCTTATGCTTCTACAAATTTCCTTGAAACTAGTTGTTTGGATCAATCGAATACTCAGCTTCTTTGTGCTTCAAGAAGTCAGGCTGTGATCTAATCAACCTAGAACATGTGAGACTTCTCGATTGAATATATATGTTGATGACTTCTCGCTCAGGCTAGACTTCTCGATTAGACTAGACTTCTCGATTGGGCTAGACTTCTCGATTGGATAAACTTCTCGATTGGACTAGACTTCTCGATTAGATAGACTTCTCGATCAAACTCGATTTCACACTTCTTGACTGACTTGATTTATAGACTTCTCGATTGGGTCACTCAGCTAACTTCTCGATTTGTTTAACTGAACTTCTCGAATGAACATATCTCTGTACTTCTCGAATGACTCTATGTTTATGACTTCTCAACTGAGTAGACTTCTTGACCAGCTTGCATTCATGACTTCTCTATCAAATGTGACTTCTCAATCAGTAAAGTGCTGGAAACAATCTTCTTCTGTAAATCCTTATTTGATGTAATACTTTGTTTTCCTGATGCATGATTCACAGAATCTTTTACCAGAATAATTATTTTTGATATTACTAATTTACAATCGGAAATGCATTAGAAACAAGCTTCTAACTGCAAATACATAATTAAAATAACCAAGTCACTATTTAATATGTGAAGCATTTTAATGTTACAATAAGACAAATAAATACAATAGTGGTTGGCTTGATTTGGTCCAACAATATCCCCCAATTTGGGAAAAGACAATATCATAAATTTATGCAAGATATCAAGCCTACCCTAATCAATTCAGCTCTATCTGGATCTTTGAAAACTCTACACTTTCCCTATTTTCTTAACTCTTCAGATAATTTCTCAATTTCTTCATCTTCCTTCAACTTCCTTTTTACCATTTCTTCTAGGTACTTGACTTTGTCAATTTTCTTTTGATACTTTCTAGCCAAGTACTCATCAATTTCAACCATCTTCAATTTGTCTATCATGCACTTCTTGTCAAACAGACTGATCACTATCTTAATGTCATGAGTAGTTGAAGTTGAGTTGTCATGATAGAAGGCTCTTTCTTCTCTATCAACAGTAGTCACAAACATTCTTTTCTCTCTCAATTTAACCTTTACAATTCTGTTTGCCTTCCATTACTTGAGCTTTGACTTGTCATTTTCAACAATTTCTTGGATGGGTTGAATTGATATGTCTTTGCTAGAAACAACAATCTGCTTTTTCCATTTGGGGTATCTAACTAGCAATGAGTTAGTAGATTTCTTGAATTTGGTTCTTGTTGCAGTGTTGACCTTAACCTGTCGACATGGCTTCAATCTCTTAAGTTGATCTTCTTTCACTTGCCTCCTTATTACTCCATGGGCAGTCACCTTGACAAGATGTCTCTTTGGTGATTTGGATTTTGGGATTTTGGCAGTTTCAGAAATTGTTGGAGTCATATTAGTGTCCTTAATTTGGGTAGGTACACTAGTATGAATACCAATAACTTGCTGCTTGGATGGCTTTTTCCTCTTATATTTTTTGTTCTTGACAGACTCATTTCTTCTTGTCTTATCCTCTCCATCCGTCCTTCCCTTATCATCTTTCCTTCCACCCTTGTCACTCATAGGTGCAGGTTGATTGTCTTTCTTTCCCTGACCTTTGTCTTCATCATCTTTCTTCTTTCTTCTTAATTCTTCACTTGCAAATTCTGATACTTGATCATTTATAAACTTTTTCAGCTTCTCCAAAATCACTTTGTCTTCTTCGTGTTTGCCAGGCTTATTTTCTAGCAGATCAATCAGACTCATGACTTGTTTTCTATTTCCTTTGTTCAAATGTTTGGTGAGCATGAAGTGTGCTAGCTTGTTTGCCTTGGTCATATATAACACTCCATATGGATTGCAGTAGGCCTCTGGAAGAGTGATAGGAAGGAGAGGGCCTCAGACAGTTTTCTTCAATTCCTCATCTTCCCGGGTCATTGTTTCAACTGCCTTGTGTAAGCATTCCAGTTCAGTGTATGATAGGTGTTGAAATATCCCAATAGACAATTTAAAATAGCCAGATTCCATCTGCACTATTGGCTCTTTGCACACCTTCCCATTCCTTTCATACTTAACTCCCCTTACTGTTATGACAACATTTTCCAGGATCTTTTTGTACTCCTAGTGATGACCCTTAACTTGTGCCTTGAGATGTTTTAACTCAAGTAGAAATTCCTTGTCTGCAGAGGGTCTCAACACCTCCTGCCTTAGAATGACCATGACAGCTATTTGCCTTTGTGCCTCAATCTCATCCATTCTTTTCTTCTCCCCCTTAGGGTTGATATCTTGTTGTTGCTTGAGAAATGAAGAGTGAGTAGGCCTGATTTGAGAGGCAGCTTGAACCTGAAGAGCTTGAGTGGAAACAGGAATTGTGGGGAGAAGACTTTGAATATTTTCCAATTGGTTAGAGACCTGTTGGAGTGAGAAACTTTGATTAGCCATGGAGGAGTGTACTTCCTTTTGGAGAGAGTTGACAGTTGCAACCACTTCATTGACAGTGGTGGAAATATTGTGTTGTGCTTCAGTCAAATGCCCTACCTTTTCAGCCAGTTTAGCAATTGTTGAGGCTTGAGCGTGTTCTTCCTTGGCCTTGGATTGATAATACAAATCCACTTGAAAGGGGGTCATTTCAGTCAACTTAACATCCCTTAGCAGCATGTCAGCATTCATGTTCTTGTAAAGAACCTCCACTATAGTATTTGTTCTTGATTAGCTCTGTTGAAGGTTGTCATTTGTCTCAACCATCTCCTTGAAGGCTTTCTCCATTTTCTCTATTTTATCATTTAGCTCCTTCATATGAAGCCTAGACAAGGACAATTCTGATCTAGAAGCATGCATCCCACCAGGAATAAGTTTAGCATCAATTGAATTCATGCTGCTCTCCATCTTATCTCTGTGATCTGCAATTTCATATTGGAGGCCCCTTGCTAGGTAGTGGTTTGCTTGAAGTTGAACTTTTGCAGCTTCATGAATATCATCATAAATAGCTGATGGAGTGAAGGTCATTGCACATGACCCAAGAGAAGTCAGATATTTTTCCCTCATCCATTGCAGCATCTCCTTCATGCTCACATGTTGACATTTATCTAACAAGGCATCCATATTACATTCACTTCTTCAGTAGTTTGGTCATTCTTATTTTTAATCTCCTCTTGATCTTTGGCATATTCTAAAAGAATAGGTACATAATCTTGATTTGGTAGATGTGCAGTGAGGAGTTGCTGAGCAATGTTATAAAATCTATCCATTTGGTCTCTATAAAGCTCTTTTAGTTTTTCTTCCGAAAGTAACCCATCAGTAGATGGTCCTGAAGAACTGCCATGGTGCACAGGCTTCAGCCATTGAGACATAAAGTTAAAGCTAGGGCCATTTGTTACAGTGGTCCCCTCAGTCTCAATTTCCTCATCCAATTTCTCAGATTATTCCATAGAAACTGGATGAACAGGTGAATTCTCCCTAGGAGATAGTCTTTGAATGACTGGGTAGTTTCTAGGGGATGTCATTTGCATGGTGTGGAGGTCCCCCAGATTGCCCAATGTCTGTGAAGATAGGATCTCCAAAGGCTCATAAATGAGACCAATGGGAGAAGTAGCCATGGCCCCCATAGAGTTTGAAGTGAAAACTTCTGGAGCCTTTGTGGTTGTGATGGTGTCATTAGGATATACCCCAGCTTGTATTCCCTGACCATCTAGATGTTTGTCCTGGGTGGTGAGCGAAGTGTCATGCACTAAGTCACTTGAGATTGGCTCACCAGGAGAAGTAGATTCCTGTTGATCAACAACCTTTTGTGTTTGTGTTGGGTTCCGAGGCATAAAACGCAGCGGATTAAACGTAAATATAACGAAAAATTTTGGAACCCTAACGCAGGATCATGTATAATCATGGACTGATTATGGTGAAACGGAATCATACCTTTGTTTGGTCTTGACTTTCACGAACTCAACGGAGATCCTAGCTTTCACGACTTGTGTCTTCCTCTCGAAAACACCTCTATGGTATCCACACGAGCACCTTCAAGAACGTCTCACGATCTTGATTACGGAATGGATGTACTAGCCTCCTTTGATGATTTCGAATTTGTCTCTGCCTTTTCTATGTGGCTGCTCTTCTAGGGTTTTCTTATAAAAACGTTAACCCTTATTAACCCTACATTATCTATTTATAATGGTTGGTTAATAGGCCCATAATAGCAACCCATAACAGCAAAGCCTAACCCATGTAGGTTTAGGATTAAATAATAAAACCGAATTTTATTATTTAATTAATAACTAAATCGCACTTAATTATTAATGGCAGAATTCAAATTCGAATTTATATTATTTCAATTAATTAAGTCTCACTTAATTAATATAATAAAATTCAAATAATCATCAATTAATTTAAATCTATAATTTAAATTAATTATTCCTTTAAGTACTCTATGTGTGTGATCCTATAGGATATTATTTAATTAGCAATAATTTTATTCTCCAATAAAATTATAAACAATGAGCGGTATCTAGTAATACATCATTGCTACCTAATTAAATAATAATTAAATCATGATTCGATAAAACCTTTCGTGATTAATGTTTCCGTGTAATATAATCCCTTTAACCATATATATTATAGATTAAACTCGAGGCATGTATTTAGTCATCCTCTTCAACATTTAATCCGGGTTTACTTGATCCATGAGTAGACTATGAAAACAAATCATTATTTGAGCACGGCCATGCATTTTATAGTCTCACTCAATCAAGAGGCCAATAATATCTCTCCTAATTATAGGAGGGTTAAATCCTTTATCTATCATTCATATTTCTCATACGACTCATGATATACCCGATGTCCACTTTTATCATTACCCGGTCAAAGATAACTTTTAATGTAGTCAAAGTATATTAATCCTCGTATAGAAATATAATGATCTCAAGCCAGAGGATCATTACACCATTATCACTGTGAGTCTTTCTTATGACTTTATTAAACATGAAGAATCTCACTGTGGGTCTGTCCAGTACCATGTACTCCTGCATGTACCTATGTGTTGACTTTAGTATCCCCATACTTATAACCAGTGAGATGTGGTTATCTGTCAAACAACATACTAGTCTATTTATGTATTATTATTGTCCTATAATAATAATACTCGACTAGGGACATTTAAGAATATGATATATTATATAATCTCAAGTTCAAGTCATGTACCAAACTATACAATGTGTATCATGATTCTAAGGACATTTATTATGCTAACAAATATATCGCAATAATTAAAGTCATAATAAATACGTTTATTGTATAATCAATTGACATAAAGGTTTATCAAAATAAACATTGTATTGCCTCTAGGGCACCTACACCAACAGTTTGGCCAAACAAAATTGGTTGAGAAGAAATTTGAGGTGAGAAAGAAGTGTTTGGAGTAGAATTGAGTGTTGGAAACTCCCCCAAGAAGGTGGGGAAGTTTCAATGGATATGCCTAAGTGTTGTTGTGTCTCCTCTTCTACTAAACTTCTTTCAGTAACAGGAGTGAGTTCCTGTACTGGTGCAGACTCTTTACAGGATGTAGTGAGCTGACTCCCAATTTTAATAGATGCACTTTGTTGAGAAAGTGCACTTAGTAGTACGTATAATCCCTTTGTAACCTCTACACCCTGTTGGGAGGATGTAGAGTGGTCTAGTGTGGCCTATTTGATTGTTTTTCTCCTTTTTAGAGGTTCCATAGGTGACTCATCTGATTGTGAGTTTTCTGCATTCTCTACAAAAGTTTCTAATTTCTTCTTTTGGACAGGTTTCCTCCTTTCTTCTTTTCAACCACACCCTGTTGAAAGGATGTGGAGGTTGGCTCACTAACAGCTAATGGATTTGAAAGAAAGGGCTCAGTTGGGTTATGGGTTCCGGGGTTAAGTGCATTTAGTACTTCTGTAACCTTGGAACCCTCTATTGACTTCAAGTAACCATACGTAGGCTGCATTGGTGGGTACCCTCCAAATACACTCCTCATATGAGGTATGATTTGAAGAGGTACATTCACTGTGATCCTCCTGTCTAATGTAGCAAAAATGATCTTTAACATGGACTTGGAGTAGCCAATTCTCATTTTGTTCATTCCAAGCATTTCAATGAAATTTGAATTTTTAAAGTTAAGAATTGATTGAATGAAGCGAGGAAATAAAATTTCATTACCTCTATTTGGAATCCTGGTTATGAGCTCCCCAAGAATGAGCCTTCCTCGATTCAGCTTTTGGTTGTAAGCCAATGAGTAGGCCAGCTTTAGGGTAATTTAACTTATCTAGTCGAATCCTATCTTTCTGCATGTGAAAAACCTCAATAATGTGTCGAAGAGAAACGACCATTCCTTCCTGACAAACTTCTTGTTGAGTTTGCCCAACTTGATTTCATGAGAGTATTTAATGAATTCCATGAAGTCTGCTAACTCTGCTTCAGTTAGTACCCTGTCATGATTTGTTGTTGGAAGTTTTAAACTCGCATTTACATCATCTTCATCGAAAGTGATGCTTTCTTGTTGGATTTTGCAGGTGACAAGAATCTTGGAGCTTCCATTTTCCAAAGCAACCTCCTCCCATTTAGATGTGCTCCGGAACTGCTCAAGAATATACAGGTACAATGGAGGATTACTCAACAGGGCTTCTTTCAGATATAACTCAATTAGGAACCTGGTGAAACATTTGTATTGCGGCTTAGCATCTGCATCTCTAGCAATGGCAAGAAAGTTTATTTCAAGAATGACATACACCTCATCTGCAGAAATGAAACTTGAAGACGCCATTAGATTAGTGTATAGAAAGAGAGAAGTGAAGAAATGAAGGCTTTAGATAAAAGAAATAAAGAATTCGAATGTACCTGTTGAGAGTAAATAGTTCTTTAAGTTTGCGATTAAGTGTAGAAATGAAATGTTAGATGTACTTTTCTATTTATATGACTCAGACAAATTGACTAGAATTGTAATCGATTTTAATGATCGAGAAATCATAAAAGTAAATAAAGTTTTTTTTAGTAGAGAACTGTCAAAATTTGATCGAGAACTCTTATTTGTATGTTTGTTCAAGAAGTGTAACAACCGAGAACTCAATGAAATGAATTAAACCATTCGAGAACCCAAAACACTCGAGAACTCACTGAATAATGATTCGAGAACTCTATTTTAAAACTAACCGAGAACTCAAGTGATCGAGAACTCAATTACGAACCTGACCGAGAACTCACTAATAATGATTCGAGAACTCTATTTAAGACTAACCGAGAACTCAGGAAATGAACCTAGTCGAGAAGTCAGAAAATAATAGCAACTTAATCATAAACTCCAGTTTTGAGAAAAACTACTTTATTTCCACTTTGAAAATAAAGTATGAGAAATTTATCAAGTACACATTTTTCAGACTAAATTCAAATGAATTAATTTAATCTGGAAAGAAAAATGCATTTGATAAATATTTCTGCAAAGTTGAATATCACACTTGTTATTTAAACATGCATAAGTATAATGATTCTTTTCAGGTTTTCTTAGAACATGAAAATAGTTCCAAGCTATAATTTTAATTTTTTGAAATAATGTACAACAATATGACTGATATATTTATATATACACATCAGTTTACTTCACTTAGATAAATCATTGAGAATTCATGTCTGTGAAGTAATTGGTATAACAGTTGGTGAGATATATTTATGTAGCCACTAGTCAGAAGAATTTAGCTTCCCAATCTCACTAACTAGCCTGTTAAAGGTGGCTTGATCTAGTGGTTTAGTAAAGATATCAGCTAGCTGTTTTTTTGTAGGAACATAGAATAGTTCAATCACACCATTTTCTGCATTTTCCCTTATGAAATGGTACCTTCCATCAATGTGCTTTGTCTTTAAAAGGTTTACTGGATTTGCAACAATAGATATAGCACTAGTGTTATCACACATGATAGGGATTGTTTCCAACACTAGTCCATAGTCCCTCAACTGATTTCTTATCCAAGCACTTGTGCACAGCAACTTCCAGTAGCTATGTATTCAGCCTCAACTGTGGAAGTTCAAACTGATTGTTGCTTCTTGCTATACCATGACACCAGTCTCTGTCCAAGGAATTGACAGCTTCCAGAAGTGCTCTTTCTATCAACTCTGCACCTAGTAAAATCAGCATCAGAGTATCCAACAAGGTTGAATCCTGTTTCCTTTGGATACCATAATCCCATATGAGTAGTTTCTTTCAGGTATCTCAATATTATCTTGACAGCAATGAGATGAGATTCTTTTGGATTGGCTTGAAACCTTGCACACAGACATGTAGAGAACATAATATCTGGCCCACTAGCTGTTAAATATAGTAGAGATCCAATCATCCCTCTATAAGTCTTCATATCTACACTCTTTCCCTTTTCATCTTCATCAAGATTGATAGCTGTAGACATTGGAGTTTTTGCAGGTGAACAATCTTGCATGTCAAACCTCTTGAGCAAGTCATTAATGTACTTGGTTTGACTTACGAAGATGCCATATGTTATTTGACTTATTTGAAGACCTACAAAGTAATTGAGTTCCCCCATCATGCTCATTTTATATTCACTTTGCATGAGCTTTGAGAATCTTTGACACAACTTTTCATTTGTAGAGCCAAAAATGATATCATCCACATAAATTTGAACTAGGATGATGTCCTCACTATGCTTCTTGTAAAAGAGAGTTTTATCAATTGTTCATCTAGTGAATTGATTTTCAAGTAAAAACCTTGACAATGTATCATACCATGCTCTTGGGGCTTGTTTGAGTCCATACAATGCTTTAAGAAGTTTGTAGACAAAATCAGGAAAGTTGGAATCTTCAAAGCCTGGTGGTTTTTCTACATATACCTCCTCTTCCAATTCACCATTTATAAAAGCACTTTTAATATCCATTTGATAGACTTTAAAATTTGAATGTGCTGCAAATGCTAGAAAAATTCTTATTGCTTCTAGTCTTGCAACTGGAGAAAAAGTTTTATCATACTCAATGCCTTCTTCTTGTGAATATCCTTTTGCCACCAATCATGCCTTTTTTCTTATGACAATTCCATGTTCATCCATTTTGTTTCTATAGACCCATTTAGTGCCAATAATTGATCTGACTTTTGGAGGTGGCACTAATTCCCAAACATTGTTCCTGTCAAATTGGTGCAATTCTTCCTGCATGGCAACAATCCAATCTGGATCCAACAATGATTCTTCAATCTTTTTGGGTTCATTCTGAGAAAGAAAACAGGCATACAAGCATTCATTTATGGTTGCTCTTCTTGTTCTCACACCTTTATCAGGATTTCCAATAATTTTATCTACAGTGTGAGCTATATTCCATTTTGTTTCATGAGCTACACCTCTTGCATTTGAGCTTTTTTCCTCCTGATTCAAATTGTTTGCATTTGTTGTTGATTCTTGAGAGTCTCCCCCTGAATGCATGCCAGAGTTGTGAGGAGTATTCTCAAGTTGAATATGACTGAAATCCTCAGAAGTTCTCTCTCTTTCTTCACCATGTAAAATATCCACATGTGAGCTTTCATGTGCATTTTTATCATTTTCATTTTCAGATGCCTCCAATTCCACTTCATTTTCAAATCTCAGGGTGTCACAGTTTTCTTCTTCAAGACTCATTGCAGGGAACTTGAAGTCATCAAAAGTCACATTTGTAATTTCGATCACTTTTTATTGATCAATTACATATACTCTATAGACAGTCTTGTCCAAGGAGTATCCTACAAAAATTCTTTCATATGCCTTGGCTTCAAATTTTCCTAGATGATCAACATCATCCTTGAGAACAAAACACTTTGCTCCAAACACATGCATATACTTGACAGTGGTCTTCTGTTTGTCATGATATGATAAGGAGTCTTTCCAACTGGTTTTATGATGAGGGTTCTATTTTGAGTGTAACATGCAGTCTTGACAGCTTCAGCCCAAAAACTAGTTGGTAGACTTGCTTCTGCTAACATAGTTCTTACAGCTTCAATCAAGGTTCTGTTTCTCCTCTCAACAACTCCATTTTGTTGTGGAGTTCTTGGAGCTGAGAATTGGTGGGTAATTCCATTTTCTTTGTAGAATTCACTCAATACAGAGTTTCTGAATTCTGTTCTATTATCACTCCTTATAGCCACATTAGGAGTTAGACCTTTATCTAGTCTCCTCAGATTTTCAATGATAAGTCCAAGAGCTTCATCTTTTGAGTCAAAGAACTCCACCCATGTGTATTTTGAAATATCATCAACCATGACAAGTGCATATCTCTTTTTGGACATAGACATAACATTTACTGTTCCAAACAGATCCATATGACTTAATGGTAGGGGCTTTGTGATTGAAGTGAAGTCTTTACTCCTGTGACTAGATCTCTTCATCTTTCCCTTTTGACATGCCTCACACAATCCTTTTATACAGAATTCAAGTGAAGGCAAGTCTTTCACTAACTCTCTTTTGACTAGAGAATTAAGATCCTTGAAGTTCAAGTGAGACATCCTCTTGTGCCAATGCCAACTTTCATGCTCAGAGGCTTTGGTATAGAAACAACATATTTTATGCTTGTTTGCAGAGTTTAAGTCAGCTACAAATAGGCTTCCCTTTCTTACTCCTTGTAGAGCAATTTCTTTGGTTTTTCTGTGAGATATGAGGCACATTTCTTTATCAAACTTTACATTCAAATCCTTGTTGCAGAACTGAGTGATGCTTAACAGGTTGTGCTTCAATCCCTTTACCAAAGCTACATCTTTAATGACAAAATTTCCATGAATCAATTTTCCATATCCCTTAGTGAAACCAATGTTGTTGTCTCCAAAGGTCACCATTGGGCTAACCTCTTCCTTGAAGTGTGACAGCAGGGCCTTGTCACTAGTCATGTGCCTTGAACTTCCACTATCCAAGATCCACATAACTTTCTTCATTTTACCTGTGCCCTGCAGTCAAAACAACATTAAGTTTTCTTTGGTACCCAAATTAAGTTAGTTACTTAACTGCTATTCTTCTTTTCAACAATCCTATATGTCTTTTCATGCATAACATTTTTTTTCTGATGTTCAGTTTTAGATTGATTTGAGCTACATGAGCTAGTGGCATTTTTAGGTGACATGGAGTATTTTCTTCTTTTAGTTGGACTGGTGGATTTTGGTGTAGCAGTGTGATTGTTTCCATTTTGGCTAATGCATCTTTCAACCAGTTGTTTTCTTAGTCTAAAGCATGTGTTCATGACATTCAGGTTGCATGGCATATAGTCAAATTTGTCACAGAAGTTATGAGCATCATGCATCAAGGGTTTCACATAGTCACATGCAAATTCAGCGTTATCAACAACAGATTTCTTGCACAGATGAGTAAGATGATTTGTTGAACCATAGTTCTTACAAATCTTCCTAGGAGCATTGTGAACAGGTGCATAATTGTGGTGTTTGTTAATGCCTATCTTTCCATTCCTATTTGCCATTTTCTTCTTAGCATGCATTGAGTCATTTTTCTGGACATTTTCTTTGATGACATTGTTTGTGACATCTTTCTTTCTTTCAGGTTTGACAGAGGTTGGATTTGTCTTGACTGTTGGTTCATCTATTTCAACAAAGGATGCATCATTCTTAGCTTCTGATTCATCCTCATCATTTAATTGTTGCTTGATGATAATACTGTCCTCATCAAATTCAACAGTTCCCTTTTTAAAAATTAGAGCTTTAACATTTTTTAAATGTGAGGATTTTCACGAAACTCAGTTTCCTTGCCTTTTGTTGATATAGGCTTTTTCTTTATGATATTTTCATAGTCAAATCCAATTCCGACCTTAGAATTTTCTTAATTTCTTTCATGAAGTCCTTGTAGAACAACAGATGAGTTCTGATAAGATTTTACTTTTAATTCATTTTCAGAGATTTGATCTCTTATAAACTTCTCAATTTGTTCTAAACAAGTAATCTTATTTTTCAGATACACATTCTCTTGTTCCATGGATTTCATGTTTACCAAAGACAATTTTAAGTGTTCATTCTTGACAGTTAGTTCATCATTGGATTTCAAGTGTCTATCAATGTCCTCATAAGCAACATTCATACCAGTATGTATGCTAAACATTTCAACACTTAATTCTTCCAAAGTTTTCTTGTATTGAGATTTTGACATTTCAATGAAAGTTAGAATTGGTACCTGATTTGATGAGGTTGATGCTTCTTCATCTGATTTGGCCATGAGTGCCAAATTTCCATATTTCTCATCATCATCTTCATCAGAATCATCCCAACATTTACCTTCAGCAATGTATGCTTTACCAGTTTGCTTTTTCAACAATGCTTCATACTTGGCCTCCAATTCTTAGTATTCTTTGTCTTTTCTGGCTGCTTTTGGCTTTCTACACTCAGTAGCAAAATGTCCCAATTCATCACAATTGTAGCACCTTATCTTTGGCCTTTCCACAGACTCAGTTCTGTAACCTCCTTTGAGATTGCTCTTTGGTGTTTTTCCTTTGCTTGAAGAGCCAAAGTTTGGTTTTGGCTTGAAGCTTGTTATTTGCCCTTGAGTACAAGAAGTTTGGAGAAGGGGGGGGGGGGTTGAATACAAACTTAAGAATTAATTCAAATTCTTGCGGATTTAAGTTTGTTCAAGATTTTAGTGTATTTGAAAGTGTATAGTTAAGATAAAACTAATTAAACTAAGAATGCAATTCTTATAATTTTGAAAATAAGACAAACAATATTAAAAATTACTTGTGAATTGGTTTTTGCACTAGTATGTTCTTGCTTTCAAATAATCTTGGTAAAAATACCAAGATGCTTACAAATTGTTTCTTTTTGAACTACAATGTATTTCACTCTCACTTTGCTATTATAGACTACTAACCACTATATAGTAGTTTTCTTCTACTTTTATTTCCTATTGATAGATAACATTATAAAATACACTTTACAATGTTTATATGAAAATAGAAATTAGTTACTTTCACAGTATTCATTAGACTTTGTCTAGTCCTGGAAATATCTTTGTCTTGATCCATTCCTTGAAGACTGTGTTGCCTTGAAAGTCTTCACAATCCTGACAGGACTATCTTCCATTGGTTCAGTTTCTGCAAAGTTCCCATTCCTTTTGTCTTTAACTAAATTGGGAAACCTTAATCAACTAATAAATGATGTTAAGCTTATCAGTTGATTCTCCTTTCCTCATCCATCGATGGATATGATATCCACTGATCAATTGATGTATCAATGGATAGTTAGATTATCCATCAACTCCTTATCCATTGATGGTTCTTTATCTGTTGATAGCCTTTATCCGTTGAGTAGTGTCTTTATCCATCGACTTCAATAACTGTTGATCACTTCATTTGTGAGAATTCTGACTTAGAATATTTACAATTGATCATCCATTTTTCACATCCGTTGAGAAGCTATAGATTGAAGTGAATAACATCAGTCGACTACTTCACAGCATCCATCGAAACAGTACAATCAATTGATAATGAAACATAAATCAAATGTTACAATCCAATTTATCAGTTGATTAACAAGCTTTAACTGATAACTGGTTTTCTAGTCAATGGATATTTATAAGTCATATATCCATTGACTAGTTACAATAAAATTCAAATCCCTATTGTAATTCTAAGTAATTTGTTATCATCAAAACTCATAATTCATAACAATTTCCCCCTATTTATGAATATGTAAAATATGCATAAATTTTCTGTTGATGATAACAAAACTCCTAAACATTTTCATTCTAGCAAGAATTACAATATTGACAAAATTAATTTTGAAACAGAGTGATCAAATACCAGTAGTAGATGAATTATGATAACTTTGATGTTGAGTCTGAATCTTCTACTTTCTTCTTCTTCCCCTTGACTCATTCATCTTGTCTTCATTTTCCTTCATCTTTCTGAATAGGGATCCCTTCAGAATCTTTTCATCTTCAACCCTGTAGTCTAGTTGGCTTGCAAGATGGTTCAATTCCAGATTAGGCAGTTTGTCTATTTCTTGACAAATATCAATGCATTTTTCTCTGCCTTCCCTGTCCTTGTAAATCATCATGTAGAATGGTTCATGAAGTACCTTCCTTCCTTCAGGGTTCCAAATTTTGATTATGTCATCCCTTTCTACTTGAATAGGTGTCTCCCTAATCTTCTTCATCTTCTCAAGAATGGCTTTACCTAGCTCTTCAGTTAGATAATACTTTCTGTTGAGCATAGTGTAGATTTTCCTTAAGATGACATATCCTTATTCCACGACTTGATTAAATGTGAAAGTTGAATATGATCCATCTTCATACTCAATGTGAAGGAGAACAACATTCTTCTTCCTTTGACCTTTTATTGCAATCATTCCTTCAATTTTGATTGGCACAAAATTCTCAGATTTGGATTTGAACACTTCTATTTCTTTGGATTGACCACTCCCAGATGCTTGACTCTCAAGCTTTACCTCCTTTGGCTTCTCCTCCTTAGCCACTTTTTCATCAACAACAAGTTTCCTTTTAACTCCAGAAGTTTTTGGTTCATCTTGTGACTTCTCTTGTTGTTCCCATTTTTTAACACCAATAACTATTGCTTTGCTCAATAGTTTCTCACCTCCACTCATGGTAGAATTCTTCTTCTTTCCTTCTTCTACTAATATGCCCTTCCCTTTTCTGTCACCAGTCTGTGAGCTACTTTCATCTACCCTTATTTCTCCTTTCTTTATTGCCTTAAGAATTTCTGGCATTAAGGTAATTGCCTTTTTTGCATCAATCTCTTTGTTTTTGTTTGCAATTGAATCAAATTGCCTTAAAATTTGTTGAGCCAATGCCTTCTTTGGATCTGTCTTTTGAATAGAATCCTCTGTAGTCTTGATCATAGCTTCACTTTCTTTTCTCCTTAACTCCTCATGCTTCCCCCTTTTTATTATCAGCAACTAGTTCTTGTTCCAATGAGTGAGAAATAAGAGGGGTTTCCAATAATCTGTTCAGAAGATTGGTTTGAGTGACTTGATTCTTAAAAATTAAGTCCAAGCTAACCTCCATGGCAGTCACTCTTTTCTCCAATGCCACTACTTTGTCCTTGGTTGTAGACTCAGTATCAAGCCTTTGCTTGATTCTTATTAACATTGTGAGGCTGAGTCTTGAATCAATGGTGCAATCAAAATGTGTCCTTGAACTATCAATTTCTTCCCTGATCTTCTTGAGTTCATACTTAGAACCTGTTACATGCATCTTTTGGATCTTCAAGTTACCTCTGTAAAAGTTGAGAATTCTTCTGTGTAAAGGATCCTCTACATTTACTTCAGTCATGGATCTCTTGTAGTGTGAAACTCTGGCTCTTTCAGTGTCAGCCAAACTAGTTTCATCACTAGCCATTGCAGGATCCAATAACTCATCATCAGAACTATTTTCAAAATCTTCAGGATTCATGTAAGACACATCATTAGGCTGTCTAGCCAAACTCTCCTTTCCACTTCTGAATTGTTCTTCTGTTTGCACTAAACCCAACATCTTTTCAGCCTCTTGATTAGTGGTTGTTGCCAATTCTTGGTAGTGTGGATCTTCATGTTGAAAAATTGATGCATCAATATTGAATTAAATCTCATCATCCACCACCATGTGGGCATCTGCAACTCCTGCAGGAACTCCATTTCCTCCATCTCCCCATAACTCCAACCCCAACTCCTGGGTGAGTTCTGCTGCAACCTGCTTAGTTTTAGAATTTGATGCTTCATGAGATGGTGAAAATGGTTTCTCTCTATTCTTTTCTCTCTCACTCTCCTCTCTCTATTTTTGCATCAGGATCTCATCCTGGATTCTCACCTCTCCCTCAATATTCTCTCCTTTTGCATCACCTGCTAAGGTGGAACTCTCTTTGCTCATACCGTCTCCTTTTGCCAAGGTATGCAAACCTTGCCTCTCACACACCTCACCCACTCCACTCAATCCTAGTAGAGTATTGGCCACTTGAATTGTTTCATTGGATGATTCATGAATTGTAATTAAGGTGTCAATCGATAGATAAGAAGTATCCATCGATGGATGAATATCCGTTGATTGAAGCTCGTCGATGGATGTAAGGATATCCATCGATGGAAGTGAACTAGTCAATGGAGGTTGGAAATTATCTGTTGATTGAATAATATCCATTGACTTATGAGAATTATTAATGTTTTCCTGATCAACCAAGGTGTTAGCCTTATTTGGTGATACATGTGAGAATGTTGGCTCCACCCTGAGTTGTAAAGAATGTGAATTTCAAACATTGAAGTTGTTAATCAACAAAGTTTCTGAAGAAATGGATTTTGAAGGAGACTGAGGAGATGAAATAGATAGAGAATGGGGTTGTGCCTCAGGAAAATTATGAGACACATCAAAATAAGAAACTGAAGGCTCCACCAAATTTGCATTTGGCTTTGCATGTGTGTGTGTTCCCTGTGCAATGTTATTGTACTTCTTTTTCCTTTTGTATGGTTGAATTACTTTGTGTCTCTCACCCCCATCAAATGGTCCTGGTTGAGACCTCTTTTCAATAGCTACACCTTGTTGAGAAGGTGCAACTAGGGATGTTTTTAAATCCTTTATCACATCCTCAATATTTTGAGAGATTGGGCTGGTGGCTGGCTAGACAATCTCAAACTCTCATTCCTTATTCTTCTGGCCTTCTTGATGTTGGCCAATTCCCTCACCCTTATCAACCACCTTCACACTCCTCTCAGTTGTTTTTCTTTTCTTAGTTTTTACAACAGTAGTCTTTTGAGAAACTACTGAGATGGTTTGTTTAGATTTATTCTTGGAAGGTTGTGCAACTTGGGTAGAAGAGATGGGGCCATTTTCAACTCCTTCCATTGTTGTAGAAGGCAAAAGAATTGAGATGCTAGAGGAAGTAAAAGAGAAATTGAGTTTCTTGAGATATACTTGTACAAAGGGAGGATAGATGAGGCACAACTTAGGGTGCAAGTTGATTCTCACCAAGTTCTTGAAGACCCTTTTGTTCTGAGTCCTGGCCTCCAGTGTTTCCATCTCTTTTGTAATCTCATAATCTCCAACAGTAGCATTAATCAACAACATAAAGAATCTAGCAAAATAGATGTTGTTTTTCCTAAATGCCTGATTTCCTAATTTAGCAGTTAATTCATTTAAGAGTAATGTGTTAAAATTAAAGTACTTATCAAATAGGATAGAATAAGCAATTTCTTGCATATTTGTGTTAATTGCATCAAAATTACTTATTTTTCCAGAAAATACTTTAATAATAGCATCAAAGAAATAACTCCATTCTTTTCTAAGATTTTTCCTAACAACTTCCCCTAATCTAGTTTCAGCATTAGCATAGTTAACAACTTCTAACATATCCCTAATGTCATTATCAGTGAGTGACTTATCACAATTATTATCAGGTAATTCTAAGCATTCAGAAAGAGTAGTACTTGTAATGGTATAGGAGTTACCTTTGCAAGTGCAAGAAATTACCTTCCTATCTTGTGAGACTTCTGCAGAGTTCCATAGCTCTTCAACAAATGAGCATACTATTATTGGTGCTTGAGTAAGAGCCTTGGACACTTTGCAATCTCCCAGAAACCTCATCAATAGATGGAAGTTTACGGGAGCATCATCCACGGTTAGACATGCAGCAAAATTATTTTGTTCGTAGATGAACCCTGTTGAGGAAATAATCTTCTTTTGGGGTGCCATTACTGTTCTTAGAGAGATTAAAAAAACTTGAAGAAAATTTAGATAACTTGCTTTAAGGTTCTTGAGAAATAGAGATACAGAGATGAGAGAAAGAAAATAAAATAGCAAGAAAGAATGAAATGAGAATTGAAATTGCTATTTATATTTTCTAAGATTAAAATGACTTGAATAGTCAGTTTAATTAAGAATATAACCGTTGAAAGATAAAAAGAATTAAAGTAAATTACTCTAAATGGCAATCGATGGATGTATTCATCTGTTGACAAATAAAGTAATTAATCAATGGCTATAATTTGATCAATGGATGTGTAAAACTGTAGAAATTCTATTACCATCGATGGGTAATTATATCCAAAAAAATAATTTATCGATCGATAAACAATTACCAGGGCAATTATCTGTCGATAGATAAATATCCATCGATAGGAATATATTTTATCTGTTGATAGATAAATATCCATCGATGGGAATATATTTTATCTGTTGATCAAACATATCCATCGATGGCTGCAAAATATCCATTGACAATTAACACAGTTATCAGTTGATCACTTTGTTTCAACAGATAATCGTGAACAATGGCTACAAAAAAAATAACTTTGCATACATTCAAGATTTAGCAAAATTAATCATACCTAATTCACAGACTAATCTATTAAAAGTAGATTCATCTAGAGGTTTGATAAAAATGTCTGCAAGTTGTTGTCTATAATTAGGAGAGATATTATTGGCCTCTTGATTGAGTAAGACTATAAAATGCATGGTCGTTCTCAAATAATAATTTGTTTTCATAGTCTACTCATGGATCAAGTAAACCCGGATTAAATGTTGTAAAGGATGACTAAATACATGCCTCGAGTTTAATCTATAATATATATGGTTAAAGGGATTATATTACACGGAAACATTAATCACGAAAGGTTTTATCGAATCACGATTTAATTATTGTTTAATTGGGTAGCAATGATGTATTACTAGATACCGCTCATTGTTTATAATTTTATTGGAGAATAAAATTATTATCAATTAAATAATAGCCTATAGGGTCACACACATAGAGCACTTAGAGGAATAGTTAATTTAAATTATAGATTTAAATTAATTGATGATTATTTGAATTTTATTATATTAATTAAGTCAGACTTAATTAATTGAAATAATATAAATTCGAATTAAAGGAGTATTTCTGCCCATAATAATTAAGTATGACTTAGTTATTAATTAAATAATAAAAATTCGTTTATTATTTAATCCTATACCTACATGGGTTAGGTTTTGCTGAATGGCTCGTTAACCAGCCATTATAAATAGATAATGATAGGTTAAGTGGCTGATGACGTTTTAGAAAAACCCTAGAGTGGGATCAGCAAAAGAGAGGCAGAAACGAAACATCAAAATGAGGCTAGTACATCCATTCCGTAATCAAGATCGTGAGACGTTCTTGAAGGTGCTCGTGTGAATACCATAGATGTGTTTTTCGAGAGGAAGACACAAGTCGTGAAAGCTAGGATCTCTGTTGAGTTTGTGAAAGTCAAGACCAGAATAGGTATAATTCCGTTTCACCATAATCTGTCCAATCTTATACATGGATCCTGGGTTTGGGTTCCGAATTTTCTTTTGTTATATTTACGTTTATCCGCTGCGTGTTATGCCTCGGAACCCAACAATGGCATCAGAGCGACGTGTATAAGGGATTGATTTGGTTACGTGTTTAACAGTTTTTCAATAAATTCCAGTATGTATATAATCTGCTGTTGGTCCCTGATATTGTAGAAGGGGGGTTGAATACAATATCTGAAAATTAATCGCGGAATAATTTGGATTAAAAATATTATTTTAATTACTCGCGAAATATTAATTAGAATGAAATACTGTTCAAGTGAAAGATATAATTTTAACTTGATTAGTATTACAAAATTAATATTTAGAAAACAGTTATATAATTGATAAAAAGTCTAGAACGAATTCGACATGAAGTGTTCGTGTTTAATCAATTATATTCAAACTCAGCATAGAAATCTGTTAATATTACAATGCAGATAAATTACTGAATTTGATCTGATTTCTAACTTGAGAACTACTGAAAAAGTGAAGTGCTCATCTCATATTTATAGAGATTGGAAATGGCTGGTATGACCTTTATCAGTATGACTTAATTTATTAAAATTAAGCCTTGTATGACTTCTGAAATCGCTGGGCATGACTTATTTTACTCGGTATGACTTACTGAGGCTCGGTATGACTTATCAAAAGTTCGGTATGACCTTTTGAAAGTCATATTCGGATTTTATTTAATTAAAAAAAATCGGTATGACATATTTTAATTAAACAAAATCGGTTTAGCATGACCTTTTGAGCACAGAAATCTCGGTATGACTTATTCCACTTGCTCCAGCATGACCTTTTCAACTTAAGCTCGGTATGACTTTCTTTTAATAAGCTCGGTATGACTTATTTAAAAGGGAGGTCGGCAGATGCTCAGTATGACTTTTTCTTTATATATATATATATATATATATAACTCGGTATGACTTGTTAATAAGTTATTCGGTATGACTTATTAATAAGTCATTTCGAACAGTTTATATATATATATATATATATATAAGTCATATTAACCCATTTCTTTTATAATAAATTAATTCTACTTAATTTAATTAGTTAATTTATAAATTAAATTAAATTCAACTTGAATTAATTTAATTAGATAAATTAAATAATTAATTAACTTTTGATAGTAGAATTAAAATACTATCTTTACTCGCATAGCTGTGCTGTCGGTCTTGAAATCTTCTTGTCCTTTCTTTGTCTTCTGGTCTTGAAACCTCTTGAACTAAATGAAGAATAAATATTATTTTAGTTTGACACACAAATGTACTGTCTGGTTCATTTGTGTCATACTAATAAATATTCTCCATTTATTAACTTTTAACTTGAGGCCTTTTGCCATTTCCTTTTTGCTTCACTGTCTTCAATCTTCTTTTGGAATCTTCTGTAGTAACGACTTGAAATCTTCTATATCTTCTGTCTTCTATAGAAGTACTACCACAATATTATTTTCACTGACACTTGATCATAACAATGAACTTCTTCCAGTGTTGAGTAGCAATCCCATAAAATTCTTCTGATACTTAGATCCTTTGTGATTAGTTGACTGTCTTCGATTTGATTCCATCCTCAGTATTTATTACTTACTACATTTTCTTACAGGAGTTGAGTTGTCATCTATTTATTACAAATAGGCCAAGTCATATGCCTTTCAATCTCCCCCTATTTGTTGTTAAACATTTAACACACAAATTCCTAGAGGATAACTCAACTAACAACTAAGAAAATAATATTACATTTAAAAACTGTAAGTAAATAAATTGTTCTCTGGATCATATAATACATTTCCAGATTTCTTGAGTAACTGAAATGAAAGATGTTTGTTCCTCTAGTACTAAACATAATATACAAGTAGTATTATCTTCATTTCTCAGACTCATCACTACTCCCTCTTAGGATGTCAGAGATGATGTTTGTTCTCTTCTTACCACTTCTCCTTTATTTCTCCAACTCCTGTCTTCCCTTCTCTTCCAAGGTGAATTCAATTTCCCTTTACTTGAATTATCCAACCATTTTAATAGAGGTAACAAACATGGCATACATACAGCATTAAACCATCGCAGATATAAAAAATGCAAACTATGACATGTTATGCATTTTAGAAAATCCGGTTAATCATATTTACAAGAATCTTCTAAAATCAAATGGAATAGAATCCAAGCATGTTGTTATATACCCCTTTTTCTTGTTCAACAATTGAGTAATCCTCTTCTGGCAAAAGCCTTTGTTTACTTCTCCCCTTTTGATCTACTCCCCCTTAGTTGAACACTTTAACATTTTGGAGTAATCCTCTTAATAATTCTCCCCCTTAGTTGAGTAATCCTCTTAATAATTCTCCCCCAATTGTAGATAGGTAACAATTGTTGGTCCTTTTCTGAAGAAATTTCCACCTTGGTTAAGTAACATTTGAAATCTGTAACAGGGAATGGGGAAAGGGATTCGGTAAGTGTACTAGTGTGTGATTTTACTTTGTGTTCCTCACAAGTGTTTCGCTCATATACTCTCTAAGTGTTTCACTCATAGAATATATATTTTCACTCTTCCTTACTTGTGTTTCACTCTTTTCTCACATCACTATATCTCTCTCAGTACGGATGACTCAGCCTTTTGTACCTGCAAGAAAGATCACCATAGCCCCTTCAAGAGAGGTCACTGGTGGTGCAATGGGGTTTCGCAAATCCCCGTCCTCAATTGAATCTATAAAAACATTTTGACTTTGAAAAACTGAATTGCTTCAGAAATAGATTCAGTGAGTTGCTGATCATCTTAGATGATCTATTCCGTTAGGAATCCAGATATGTTCCATCTGGGAAGGGAGACAAGGCTCTATAATGTAGCAAATGATCCAAGTTTCCTCCTGACGCCTGTGAAGGCTTGTTGATTCAGTCAGAATCATCAATCATTCTTCCTTCCTTGATATGGAAGTTTAGAAAAATTGCTACCGTCAATTCATCCTTCCTGTGACATTTCAATTGTTCTTTCTTGGTCCATTTTGGTCCCAAGTAAGTTCTTAAATTGTTGGTCCAAAATGCCAATTGAGTTGGTCCATTGATCTAGAAGTCATCAACTGATATTTATCAATCGAGAACTCAAGTCATCAACTGATATTTATCAATCGAGAACTCAAGTCATCAACTGATATTTATCAATCGAGAACTCAAGTCATCAACTGATATTTATCAATCGAGAACTCAAGTCATCAACTGATATTTATCAATCGAGAACTCAAGTCATCAACTGATATTTATCAATCGAGAACTCAAGTCATCAACTGATATTTATCAATCGAGAACTCAAGTCATCAACTGATATTTATCAATCGAGAACTCATCAACGGATACCAATTGTTGTCCATTGTTGGTCCTAAAAATAAGACAATATTTGTGGTTTCTTGAAAAATGTCAGATGAAATTAACTCTTTGCTGATAGCCTTGGCTGACAGGCTGAATTCAATAGACTCACTCTGTTGAGAGAATGAACCTAGTAACAGTTTTGCCTTTTCCAAGTCTGTATCCTTTTGAGAGAACACAGATGAGCTAACAGTTGTCTCAGTTTATATATATGAAACACCTTTCTGGAGACAGAGCTGTTGGTTCACTCACATCACCAACCTTATCAAATGCAATCAAGGCATTGACTCCCTCATTTTGAACAAATAGGTATTCTGTTTAATGGTTAGAGAGACGGATGTGATTGTGTTTGTGTGTTTGGTTCTAAGATCTTGGATAGAGATTGATGCCAATGTTTGGGATCTCACTTTTAGAAACTATTGGATTATCAAGCTCATAGATCTTTCTTACTTCTCAAAAGAGACTTGAGAATAATCAGCTTATATTTATGTATATATATAAAAATAATAAAGATAAGGATGTCAAAGTTGAAAAACAAATAACACTATACATACTTATATATATATATAAAATATATGCCAATTGTTGGAAAACAATTATAATAAACAATATTTACAGTAAAGATGCCAATGAAATAACAACTGTACAAAATAAGGAAAATCTTTTTGAGTTTTCTTTTTCAATTTGTTTGTTTGTTTTTGATAATTTTTTTTAAGGAATATATACAGTGTATTTACAGTGCTTCAAAATAAATATGCAATTTAAAACAACATGCAATAATTAGTTCATGTTTAGCATCCCTAACTCACTAACCAACTTAGAGAAAGTGGATTCATCAAGTGGTTTCGTGAAGATGTCGGCAATTTGATCTTCTGTGGGTACAAAATGTAACACCACACTTCCGTTCATGACATGCTCTCGGATAAAATGATACCTTATGTCTATGTGCTTGGTTCTTGCTTGAGTCCATAGAGGGCTTTGAATAAGAAGTATACAAAATCAGCAAACTCTGGATTTTCAAAGCCAGGGGGCTGTTCCACATATACTTCCTCTTCTATCTTTCCATTCAGAAATGCACTCTTCACATCCATTTGATAGACTTTAAAATTGGAATGTGCTGCGAATGCCAGAAATATTCTGATGGCTTCAAGTCTTGCAACTGGTGTGTAGGTCTCATCATAATTAATTCCCTCTTCCTGGGAGTAACCCTTTGCAACCAGTCTGGCCTTGTTCCTTGTAACAATGTCATCACCGTCTAACTTGTTCCTGTATACCCATTTCGTGCCAATAACAGATCTATCTTTAGGCCTGGGTACCAGTGTCCATACTTCTTGCCTTTCGAACTGATTGAGTTCTTCTTGCATGGCAAGAACCCAATCTGGATCAGTTAGAGCATCTTCAATTTTCTTTGGTTCTTCTTGAGATAGAAAAACCGAAAATAAACATTCATTTGAAGTTGCACTTCTGGTTCTAACACCAACATCTGGATCACCTATGATCAATTCAAAGGGATGATCTTTGCTCCATATCCTTTCCCTTGGAAGGTTTGATCTTGATGATTCGCCTCTATATTCATTGTGATGTTGTGTTGTGCCAGTTGATCCTTTATCTCCCCCTGAGTTGCTGCCTGGATGACTTGTTGATCCACCACTGGTATTAGTAGTATCTCTAGTGTTGCCATCCACCACTATTACCTAGATCATTACCATCATTGTTGTCATCATCATTTCCTGTTGCAACCTCAGGCTCTTCTTCATTATCCGAATCTGAGTCTGGATGATTGTCAAATTTTAATGACTCAGAAGGATCTTCAGTTTGGATGCTTGGGAGTTTAGTGTCGTCAAATGATACGTTGACACTTTCTTTTACTTGGTGCTGATCAATTATGTACACCCTATATGCTCTTTTTGATTTCCCTTTCTGACATGCCTCACACAATCCTTCTTGTGTAAATTCCATCGGAGGCAGTCCTCTCACCAAATCCCTCTTGACTAGAGAGTTCATTGTTTTGAAATTCAGGTGTGAGAGTTTCTTGTGCCATAGCCAACTTTCTTCTGATGAAGCTTTTGAATAAAAACAGTTTGCTTCAGCTTCAGTTCCCGTGTTGAAATCAGCTACGTACAAGTTTCCTTTCCTTACTCCACGCAAGGCTAGTCTGTCTTCTTTAGAATGAGCTATTAAGCACTTCTCCTTGATAAAGTTTACTTTGTAACCTCTATCACAGAATTGACTGACGCTGAGTAGATTGTGCTTAAGTCCTTCCACCAAAGAGACGTTTTCAATGATAACATTTCCAGTATTTAACTTGCCATATCCCGTAGTCATTCCTTTGTTGTTATCTCCAAAGGTGACGATTGGGCCAGCTCTTTCAACCACGTCTGATAGCAGGGTTCTATCTCCGGTCATATGCCTTGACGATCCGCTGTCTAGGATCCAAACAACCCGGTTTTCCTGTTTAACTCCCTGCACATATCAAACGGATTAGATTATCTTCGGAGCCCAAAATTGATTGGGCCCGGCATACTTAAAGAATTGACCTTTGTCAGCTTTGACAACAGATCCTTTTCGAACAACAGCCGCATCCTCCTTGACTGTACTTACTTTCCTATAAATAGTCTTAATAATTTTTTGTTTAGACTTAGGAATATATTTTTCCTTCTTGACAGGTGAAGGAATAGCAGACTTGGATTTAGCAAATTTATTATTGATATATTGTCTCGGTGTCATGTTCTTTTTATTAGCAGTCATGCGTTTGAAATAAGCAGTCATAGCATTAAAAGCACATAACATACAATTTAACATACCACAAGGTTTATGGCATACATCAATAGCAGGCATGTTATTCACAGCAGTAGGAGTTTTAACAATTTCTACTTTAACTTTTTCAGCAGTTTTAAAGTTTTCAGTAGAATGACATTTATTGTTACTATCCCTACTTCTAACAAACTTATTGCTAGCTCTGTTCAAATTATTCTCTAAGTTCTTAGCACCTATACCAGGTTTGTGGAAATCAGAAGTTCCCACAACTTTCACTGGTGTCTTGGGTGTAGCTTTCTCTTTTTGGACATTTACTCCTTTTATGTCCCTTGCTTGTTCTCCTCTTTTCTTCTCTTCCTCTTGATCCTCTAATTGCATCTCATAAGCGATCAGTATAGAGCTCTCGAGGATGGGTTCAGCTACAGGTGTAATGAAAAGAGGTTTGCGTGTGTCTTTAACAACATGAGGAATACCCCTTTCTTCAGCGCTTTGCTTGAATGGGGTAATGTTGCTTGGCTTTCCTACAGATTCATTGTACTCGAAGCCTATTCCAACTTTTCTGTTTATTACCTGTTGGTCAACTAGGTTCTTTACAATATACGAAGAATTTTTATATGCTAGACACCTTTTCTTTTCTTCCTCTATCTGGTTTCTGAGGTAGGTCTCAACTTCAACATAACAACTGACTCTATTGACTTGAAAAGCTAAGTCCTCAGTTAATTTCTTAGTCAACTTGTCACTGTTTCGTTTTAACTGTTTTTAGACTTCGAGCTCATCAACTAGATCTTTATTTTCGAGTCTTAGTTGCTTAACCTTACTTCTTTCACCCTCTAGTTCTTTACCTATTAAATTAAACATTTTAGGGCAATAAGGATTTACCTCTATTCCTTTTTGACTATTAGGAGACCTTGATTCTTCGGATGAAGCCATAAGAGCAAGATTTCCCAGCTCTTCCCCATCACTATCATCTGAGTCATCCCAGCTTTTTCCCTTTGCCAGATAGGACTTTCCTTGATGCTTTTGCAAAAGTGCATCGTACTTTTCCTTGAGCTCTTCGTAAGACTCTCTCTTCTTCCCTTGCTTAGGCTTCTTGCACTCCGTTGCAAAGTGGCCTAGCTCATTGCAGTTGAAGCAACGAAACTTGCTTCTATCCACTAAGCCGGTCTTATAGCCGCTCTTTGATTCAGCTGTTGAAGACCCTCCTCTTTGGAATCTCCCAAAATTTGATTTAACTTTATAGGAGGGATTTCTCCGAAATCTCATGTTGCCAAACTTCCTGGCAACCAAAGCTAGAGACTCATCTTCTAGCTGATCTAGTTCTTCTAGAGAGTAGAATTCACCACCTTCTTGTTTATCTGAAGTATGTCCAATTTCTGGAACAACATACTCCAGTGAAGGTACAGCAGCCTTCATTTCCATCTTCTGTGGTGCTTCCACTAACAGTGCTTTGGAGGAACTCTGAACCTTGCCTCTCCCATACATCTCTCTCGTCTGGATCTGTTCCAGCTCATATGTCTTCAATACTCCGTAGAGTCTTTCTAGGGTTACCTCCTTCATGTCCCTAGACTCACGGATTGCTGCGATCCTATGCTCCAGATGCTCGGGTAGGGTTAGTAGAAACTTCCTGTTGATCTCCTGATTCTGATAATACTTCCCATTCATGTTGAGCTCGTTTATCAGTTTGTTCAATCTCTGAAACACCTCAGAGATACCCTCACCAGGGTTGGACCTAAACTGCTCGTACTGGGTGATCAGGATTTCGAGTCTATTCTCTTTGACTTCCTCAGTCCCCTCGTTGATAATCTCTATTGTATCCCAAATCTGTTTTGCATTTCTACAATTGACTACTTGATTGTACATGACGTAGTCTAGTGATTCAATCAATATCAGTTTGAGATTGTTGTCGAGGGACACAGCTTCCTTTTCTTCAATTGTATAGTCAGATAGACTTTTTGGAAACTGTCTGTGAGGAATTACGACCCCATCTACTATATGTTCGAGAATAACTGATATAGGGGGTTCAACACCATTGGCCAAAATATTTGCATACTTGGGATTTGCAATCCCGATAAACAGTAGCATTTTGTGTTTCCACAAGTTGTAGTGTTCTCTGTCAAATACTGTTCAAGTGAAAGATATAATTTTAACTTGATTAGTATTACAAAATTAATATTTAGAAAACTGTTATATAATTGATAAAAAGTCTAGAACGAATTCGACATGAATTGTTCGTGTTTAATCAATTATATTCAAACTCAGCACAGAAATCTGTGAATATTACAATGCAGATAAATTACTGAATTTGATCTGATTTCTAACTTGAGAACTACTGAAAAAGTGAAGTGCTCATCTCATATTTATAGAGATTGGAAATGGCTGGTATGACCTTTATCAGTATGACTTAATTTATTAAAATTAAGCCTTGTATGACTTCTGAAATCGCTGGGCATGACTTATTTTACTCGGTATGACTTACTGAGGCTCAGTATGACTTATCAAAAGTTCGGTATGACCTTTTGAAAGTCATATTCGGATTTTATTTAATTAAAAAAAATCGGTATGACTTATTTTAGTTAAACAAAATCGGTTCAGCATGACCTTTTGAGCACAGAAATCTCGGTATGACTTATTCCACTTGCTCCAGCATGACCTTTTCAACTTAAGCTCGGTATGACTTTCTTTTAATAAGCTCGGTATGACTTATTTAAAAGGGAGGTCGGCAGATGCTCAGTATGACTTTTTCTTTATATATATATATATATATATAACTCGGTATGACTTATTAATAAGTCATTCGGTATGACTTATTAATAAGTCATTTCGAACAGTTTATATATATATATATAAGTCATATTAACCCATTTCTTTTATAATAAATTAATTCTACTTAATTTAATTAGTTAATTTATAAATTAAATTAAATTCAACTTGAATTAATTTAATTAGATAAATTAAATAATTAATTAACTTTTGATAGTAGAATTAAAATACTATCTTTACTCGCATAGCTGTGCTGTCGGTCTTGAAATCTTCTTGTCCTTTCTTTGTCTTCTGATCTTGAAACCTCTTGAACTAAATGAAGAATAAATATTATTTTAGTTTGACACACAAATGTACTGTCTGGTTCATTTGTGTCATACTAATAAATATTCTCCATTTATTAACTTTTAACTTGAGGCCTTTTGCCATTTCCTTTTTGCTTCACTGTCTTCAATCTTCTTTTGGAATCTTCTGTAGTAACCACTTGAAATCTTCTATATCTTCTGTCTTCTATAGAAGTACTACCACAATATTATTTTCACTGACGCTTGATCATAACAATGAACTTCTTCCAGTGTTGAGTAGCAATCCCATAAAATTCTTCTGATACTTAGATCCTTTGTGATTAGTTGACTGTCTTCGATTTGATTCCATCCTCAGTATTTATTACTTACTACATTTTCTTACAGGAGTTGAGTTGTCATCTATTTATTACAAATAGGCCAAGTCATATGCCTTTCATCTGCCAAACACGTAGTATGTATATAGTGAACAACAACTTGCAGACATTTTTATCCGTTGATAGCCTTTATCCGTTGATAGCCTTTATCCGTTGATAGACTTTATCCGTTGAATACTGTCTTTATCCATCGACTTCAATATCTGTTGATCACTTCATTTTGTAGAATTCTGACTTAGAATATTTACAATTGATCAGCCATTCTTCACATCCGTTGAGAAGCTATAGATTGAAGTCAATAACATCAGTCGACTACTTCATAGCATCCATCGAGACAGCACGATCAATTGATAATGAAACATAAATCAAATGTTACAATTCAATTTATCAGTTGATTAACAAACTTCAACTGATAACTGGTTTCCTAGTCAATGGATATTTATAAGGCATATATTCATCGACTAGTTACAATAAAATTCAAATCCCTGTTGTAATTCTAATTAATTTGTTATCATCAAAACTCATAATTCCTAACAAAAGCTTTTGTTTTTCTTGAACCTCAAGTTTCCAAACCTTCTAGCCCTGAAGGCCAAGGATTTGTTGTCCATGCCCTCAAGCTCTTCAATGGTGTAGAATTCATCCTCATCAGATTCTTCCTTGACAGGTTCATCTTCTTCAGTGTCTTTTTCAACACCTTCCTCACTTTTCATCCTTTGACCTGAGCCAACTCTTTCCATCTTTCCTGGTTCTTTGACAATTAGAGCACTATAGACATTTGCCATTTTACTTCTGTTTCCCAGAATAGACTTCTTTTGAAAGTATTCTAGTTCATATGTCTTTAGTATCCCATATATAGTTTCCAGTGAAAGTTTTGCTAATTCTCTTCCTTCCCTTATAGCTGCAATTTTATGTTCCAAATGCTCAGGAAGAGTTAACAAAAACTTCAGGTTTTTCTCTTTTGTTTCATAAGCTTTTCCATGTAACTAGAGTTCATTGATTAGTTTGTTAAACCTCTCAAAAACCTTAGTTATGCTTTCATTGGGTTTTGACATGAAGGCTTCATATTGTGACACCAACAGTTGTCTATGATTTTCTCTTACATCAACTGTGCCTTCACATAACAACTCTATGGTTTCCCAGATATGCTTGGAGGTAGTGCAGTTGACAACATTGCTGTACATAACCATATCTAGTGAGTCAATCAGGATACGCATGAGAATGTTGTCAAGAGCTACCTTCTCTCCTTCAGTATTAGTATACTGGGATGGATCCTTTGGTACCCATGTTTTCCCAGTTACACAAGTAGAAGGAGGGGTTGAATACTTGTGTGCTCTTTTTGCCTGATTAAAATCAACTCAATGTAAATTACAACTTTGAAATAAGAACAAAGATCAAACACAAAGATATGAATGAATACTATTTTTATTATTGATGTCTTAATAAAAACTCTCCTAGGGTGTATACAAACCCTCGCAGCATCTCTGTGTTTCTCACAACAACTCTCTCTATCTCTATGCTCTCTCAAAAGTTTGACACATAAATTAGGTTACATAGAGTGTTTATATATAGAGTTGCCTATCAACTAATAACAGAAAATCAAATTACAATAGGAATAAAATTCCTAATTATTAGTTGACAGTTTCCTTGTGAATTTCTATTTCCTTCCCATAGCATATCTGTAATATATTTGTCTTTATCTTCGAAGACTTCCCTTTACTGTGATCACCTTCCAAATTCAGCTTCAGCTTTATAGACTCTGAAAAACTCCAGACTCTGATAATCTTCAGTCTCTGATAAACTATAGACTCTAGTAGTTTATAGACTCCGATCAACTCCCAGACTCTGATTTGCATCCAGACTCTGGTTCCAAATCTCTTGAAAATCTTCTAAGTATAAATGACATCTAAACATGAATGTTGAATATCTAGACTCTGATTATAGAATAGTTCAGAGACTACAAAGACTTGTTATAGATAAACTATGCTAGACTCTATTCTAGTATTTTGTACATCATCAAATGAATATATTCCTAACAATCTCCCCCTATTTATTCTTTATAAAATGTAAGCATAAATCAAGGTTTGATGATGTCAAAACTAAAGAATAAAACAATTAATCTAGAACAATATAAAAATTTATAAGGAATAAAGAATTACTTCTCAATTGATATTTTCAAAGACTGGATTGTTCTTCAAAAATGAGTTAAGCATATTTTCTTTATTAATTACAAGAGCTTCACCAACAAACTTCTTCAATTTCTTTATTTCTTCATTAGCACACTTAATTTGACAATAAGCTGCTCTTAGATCATTTGCACTGCAATCTTGTTCTTTCAAATCTTTTAACATCAGAACACTGACTTTCCCACTCATAGGTTGAAACCTAAATTAATGACCCACACCTTCTTGGAACTTGATTTGCTTTTCTTCTAATGACATGTCTTGATCATTCCCTTCAGCGTGAACATATTTTAAAGAAAATTTGTCCATCTGTTTATTTGCCTGTCTGTGCAGAGTCAGCTTCCTGTCATTTTTTTTGAACCATTTGTGGGTGACAGCCTCTTTGCTTCTATTCACTTCATAAGCAAATTGCAAGATAAATCTGATATACTGTAGTTCCTCAGCCTGTTTGAAGAAGATAAATTTTGATTGACTAATCCATCTAACAGAAACTCCTTCTAGAAAGTACACTAGCATTTCATTCTTCACCTTTTCTGTATCTCCCTAACCTCCTTGCACCTTTCTTTCAAAAAAATTATAGACAATTTGAGCAGATACCACTTTGTTTAAGTGTTTTTGTGTAATCTTCTCAAACTGTCTATCTGTCAAGGATTGAGGATCCCTGGTTAGAGTAGTTTTTCTATCAATATCAAATTCTTCAAAATCTCCAAGTCCTATATTCTTTTTAGCTCTTAACTGCAGATTTGATTGACTGCATTGCCGGTATGAAGGTTCTTGAATTTCTTCAGAGTCTGATCTTTTTCTTTGCTTATCAGAGTCTAGCTTAGACCCTGATTTCTCATGTTCAGTCCCTGACTAATGTGTTTTTGAGGGTACAGCCACTCCAGACTGTTTTTTTGCACACCACCACCAGGTCCCCTAGGACCATGAGAATCCTTATCTTCATCATCATCTCTCCTCCTTTTAACTCCCTTCAATCTGCCTTCATCTGTGCATCTCCCATCCTTATTACTCATTCCCTCATTATTACTCCTTTTCTCCCCTTTTTGACATCATCACTCTGTCTAACAGTTTGAAGAATGTTCTCAATAACAGAAGTGATATTGGCCTGAGCAGTGATGACTTGATCCACCTTGGCAGTGAGAGATTTGACAGAATTATGAAGAGTTGTTTGCTTTGCCTTGAATTCAGCCAAGGAGTCCTTCACAGCAATATCCTTTATTTGTTGAAGAGAGTACAAAGTCTCAAACTTTGCTTATAGAAGAGAAGTAGTAGTATCCATATTATTCAGTTTTGTTTGGATATGAGAAATATCTATGACCATAGCATCTAACTGAGACTTGGCAGAGCTTAAGTCAACACCTACATCCTGCTCCTTTTCAACTAGAGAATCATCAAGTTTCTCTCCAGGTTAATAGCCATGCTCCTACAAGAAGGATTTCTTCTTAAAAGCCTTTAATCTCTCATCTCTATGTATGTCCAATATGCAAACAAAAATAGATTTATCATCAATTCCCTTGGCATGTGCTGTCTTTCAGGATTGAGGAAAAACTTGACCAAAATAGTTGAAAGACGGATTCGCCTCCCCTTCATCTTCAGAAGTTGAATCATCAATAGCAGCAACAGGCTCTACTTTTGTTGCAGGAGGTGTAGACTCTGATGGAGGTGTAGACTCTGAAACTGCATAAGGGACTATAGAATCTGACTCCTCAATTGAGTGATCAGGGTCTATAGACTCTGGAAGCCTAGCCTGAATTGGCATTATAAGTATTTGAATAGTTGACTTCATAGATGCAGTATCAGGTTGAGTAGTTGATGCATCCACCAGAGTTTCCCTGACTCTATCTGCTCTTCTAGCTAGATAATCTACCAAGTGAAGTTGTGGGCTCTATGTGAAATATTTCTGAGCAGCTAGAGCCTCATCCTTCTTGCCAATCTGCAAGATCAAAGAAAATGAGCTTTCATCCATCCCCTGCCCCAACTTATTGGACTAACTTTGGGGAAATTCTTGATCCCAATAAGTAAAGCTAGGTTTAGGATGCCTTAATTTCTCAGCCTCATAGTGGGGTTAGACACCCACTCCCTCAAACTCACTCAGGCTCTCTATAGCCTTTTCTACCTCTCCTTTTTTCTAGACCAGTGCCAGCCCCTCAATAATATTTTCACTCAATTTGGAAGGTGCACTCAAAAGTCCTATAGAAGGGGGTTTAAGAGAATGAAAATATGCTTCAATACCTGAACCTCCTTGATGGAGGGGAACCCCTTCAAATGTCTGAAGGCTAGGGGTTTCCACTAAGAGGTGAGCAGCAACAGACTATGAACCCTTACTAACTTCTTCTTTCTTTTCAGAAGCTGTTGGCTCCAGTATTCCAGTCTCAAGGTTTACTATAGACTCTGACTATTTCAGTATATCTTCTTAGAAGCCAGAGTCTTAGTGTCACCATCTTGGACTGTTAGTGCATGAGACTCCCCCTCAAGGTGGATAGACTCTGACAGAATAGATTGTGAGATTTCTTCATAAGCATCTATCAGAGTCTATCCTCCCATATCACTGGGGTTCTCAACAACAATTGGTGAAGTTGTCAAAGAGGGCCTATCATCATGCTTCCCTGCCCCACTATCACCCAACCTCTGATTAGGTGGTTCTTGTGTGGGTGAGGCAGACTGGGCATCTATTGCACCAGTCACCACTGGTGTACTAGTCCCATCTTCCAACTTCCTTGCAACATCTCCTTCTTCCAGTTGTTCTACTTGAGTCAATGCATCCAAATGATCATTTAAGAAGGTTCTAGCATGGATTGTATTGTTGGCCTGGGCATAAGTGAAATAGAAAAGATCCTGCAGATCCTTTGCAATTGATTGATAGTAGTTGCCCTGTATTTGATCCAACCTACTGTGATAAGTTGGATAGATTATTTATTGGCCACTTTCCCTATATTGTGGACAAGATAATCAACCACCTTCCTTGGAAGAGGCTGAATAGTAGAAATCCATTCAATAGTTGTCCCGTAGGTAACCCCATTATTTCAAATTGCTTCATAGTTAAAAACTATTTGCTCAATCTCAGTTTCCAACTCAGCAACAGACTCTGATTCTCTCCTTTTAATTTTATTAGATTTTGGCTTTTTAGAGTCTGGTACACCAAGTGCTTTGAGAACTTCAGATGTACTACCTTCTATGATCCCAGCTGCTTAACTTTGTAATGAAGAGTTGAAGAGGTAGCTGTATAGATTGGTGATTGAATCCTGTGCAAACATATGTAGCTCCATCTTCAGTCTCTTCCTTAGGGCATCATATGTTGAGAGAAGATCCAAGACTTGTTGTTGTGTCTTGTATGATATTGGATCTTCAATTGATTCCACCTAAGGATATAGGAAGATAAGCACCTCATTAGATGGAACAATGATAGAGTCTATTAGACTTGAGGCTGCTTCCTTTGGTATTCCTTCCCAAAATGTCTCATTATCATAGTCTGAAGGCAGTCTAGACTCTGACTCAACATTAGACTCTGGTTCAGGAGTTTTCTTGCTTTCAGAGTCTGGCTTTGCAAGAGCCTTGGAAGCATCTATTTTCTGCAAAATAGGGTTAGTAACAATAATAGGCTTGTGTGTGTGTGCATAATAAGCCTTCCTCAAACTCTTATATTTTCTAGCAAAAGATTTCTTAGGAGACTCAATTTGAGTTTCCTGAGTTGCATTCCTAGGCTTGTCAGAGTCTGTAGCCTTTTGAGAGTCTACATACTTGGCTTTAAGGTTAGACTCAGGTGCATCATGACCTTCTTTTAACAAAGAAAGTCCTTCAACAACCTGCTTCTTTAGTGGGTTGAGATCCTCATCACTTTGCTCATCTACAAGTCTGGTTTGTACCAATCTCCTACTTTTTGCAACTGGTGCCTTTTGAGAGACACCAGAGGTTGGTTTTCTAGATAGTGTTTCTTGGATTGTTTATGGAAGGGGATTTCGCTACTTGGGTATGTGCAGGAGGGCTCTCCAATACTTTTTCTTGCACCATTTCACCATTAAAGAAAGAAGAAGTATAGACATAAGGTTTGTAAGCAAAGTGTTTTACCTGCATTACCTGTGGATACACCATGATAGATAGACTCTGCTTCTTGTCATCAATTCTCTTGATGTCAGAGAAAATTCTTCTTTGTTTCTTGTAAGCCTGCACACAGTAATCATCTGCAAGCTAGGCAGATATGTTAGTAACAAAGTGGTTGAAGAGAAGCATAAAAAATCTATGATAATAGAATTTCTTCCTTCCCTCTTGCACATTGTTCAATTTTACTACCATTTGAGTGAGCAACATATCACCAATGTTGATCACCTTATCAAACAAGAGACTATGGCCTATCTGGTATGTAATGAAAGTAATAGCATTAAAACCACTACATTTACCAGTAAAACATTTCACAATTTGATCAAAAATAAAAGACCATTCCTTCCTCAAGTAAGGCCTAGTTATTTTACTCATATTATCTAAACTAGCAGAATAACCTAGTGATTTAAACATACTCTTTATATCATTATCAGAGACAGTATCATCAAAAGGTGTCATAACAGGTAGCTTAAACACAGAATTAATAACATCAGCAGTTACATCAAAGGTTGTAGAACCAAAAGTAAACATTATTTTACCTAGTTGATCCTGAGAAGGATAAACCCTTTGCAGAGCTCCATGCTTGCGAGACTACATCTATGTTGATGACAGGAGATGCCTACAAGATGTAGCTGAGCTCACTTTACTCGAAGAAGTCCATCACAGGGTAGTAGTCAGCGTCTACACCCTTTTTGTCTCCTAAGGCTGAGACATAGTTAGTCGTCATGAATTCAAAGTCACCAAAGGTGAATGCAATTGCCTTGGGTCCTCTCTTAACAGTTGATAGAGAAGCCATTGAAGTGATTAATTTGATAGAGATGAAAATTCTTGAAAAGCATTGCTAGGGTTCGAGAATTGCTCTGACTATATTTTTGCCTTAGAAAATAAATTACAATAAACAAGTGAGTTAATTGTATGTAAAATTGATGTTTTATGAAATTTGCATACAATACACACGAGTCTACAGCCTGTAACCAGTAAAAAGTAATCGTTACCGCCTATTTCAAGTCATCTGAATGGTTTATTAATTATCAGAGTCTGCATGCGCGAATTTTAACCGTTTCAGAGTCTAGTGGTCATGACCTATAGAGTCTATAGACCCGTCAGAGTCTAGAAAATAGACTCTGTCAAGATAATGTACTTCATGAATATTGCAGTAACAAATTATAGTTTTACAATTCAAATACTCTAATTAAATTACATACCTTGCTACTTGTAATGACTACGAAATTACATATTCAACATACCCAACTGAACTACCAATTTGAGAAAGGTAGATTCATCAAATGGTTTTGTTAGAATGTCTGCAATTTTTCTATCAGTTGAGATATAATGAAGTTCAACAGTACCATTTTCAACTTGTTCCCTTATAAAATGATACCTGACATCAATGTGCTTTGTTCTGGAGTGTTGAACTGGATTTTCTTCAATTTTAATAGCACCTAGTGTTATCACAATACATGGGAATTTTTGAGAATGTTAGTCCATAATCAAGCAATTGATTTCTCATCCACAGAATTTGGGCACAACTACTTCCAGCTGCTATGTATTCAGCCTCAGCTATTGAGGTTAATACAGTTTATTGTTTCTTATTGAACCAAGAAATTAACATGTTGCCAAGAAATTGGCATTGGCCTGTTGTGCTTTTCCTGTCCACTTTGCATCCTTCATAATCAGAGTCTGAATAGCCAATTAATGAAAAATCAGACTCTCTAGGATACCAAAGACCCATAGTTTGTGCACCCTTAAGATATTTAAAAATTCTTTTCACAACAATTAAATGTGATTCTCTAGGATCAGCTTGAAATTTGGCACACAGATATATTGCAAACATTATGTCTGGTCTACTTGCAGTTAAATACAATAATGAACCAATCATACCTCTGTAGCTAGTATTGTCAACTTTCTTACCCTTTGGGTCAGAGTCTAGCTTAGAGGCTGTTGACATGGGAGTTTTGGAAGTTGTGCAATCTTGTAAATCAAACTTCTTCAAGAGTTCCTTCACATACTTTGATTGACTGGTGAAAATTCCATCATCTGTTTGTTTAACTTGAAGTCCCAGAAAGAAGTTCAATTCTCCCATCATGCTCATTTCATATTTAGACTGCATAAGTTTACTAAACTTTTCACAAAGTTTCTCATTAGTAGAACCAAATATAATATCATCAACATAAATTTGGACAAGCAAAATATCACCTTTATGTTTTCTAATAAAAAGTGTTTTATCAATGCTACCTCTTGTGAACCCATTTTGAAGAAGGAATTTTAATAAAGTTTCATACTATGCTCTAGGTGCTTGCTTCAATCCATACAGTGCCTTGTCTAACTTGTAAATATGATCAGGAAATTTTGGATTTACAAATCCTGGAGGTTGCTCCATATAAACTTCTTCTTCCAATTTTTCATTTAAGAAGGCACTTTTTACATCCATCTGATAGACTCTGAATTTTGAATGAGCTGCAAATGCAAGAAAAATTCTGATTGCTTCCAGTCTTGCTACTGGTGTAAAGGTTTCATCATAGTCAATCCCTTCCTCTTGTGAGTATCCCTTTGCAACTAGTCTTGCTTTGTTTCTTACCATAGTACCATTCTCATCAAGTTTGTTTCTGAACACCCATTTTGCACTAACAATTGATCTATTTCTAGGTCTTGGTATAAGCTTCCACACTTTGTTTCTTTCAAACTCATTTAGTTCTTCCTGCATTGCAATAATCCAATCAGGATCTTACAAAGCTTTTTCTTTGGTTCATTCTTTGAGAGAAAACAGATATATAGACATTCATTTTGTGTGGCTTTTCTTGTTTACAAACCACTCTCAGGATCACCAATTATTAGATCAGGATTGTGTTTCTTTGCCCATTTTCTAGCTGGTGGAAGATTAGTTCTAGAGTTTGAAGCTCCCCCTAAATCATTGGTATTTTCATTTTGTGAGTGGAAATCAAATGAGAAGGCCCCCCCTGAGTTGTTTAACCCTGCAAAGGATTTAGAGTTATTTGAGTTAAACCCTGATGGGCTAGACTCTGAAGAACTAGACTATATCTGTCTAGACTCTGTCTGTCTAGACTCTGATTGACTAGTCTCTGATTTGTTAGATTCTGAGTTAATTGATGTGGGATTTTCTGGCTCCCCCTCAGAGTGTGCAGGTTCTAGCATTTTCTCAAGAGTGATTTGAGACTCTTCATTTTCATCATCTTCATCCATCTTAGAACTTTTAAAATTTTCAAATTTAAGTGTTGTAGACTCTGGTTCATCCTACAGGCCTGTAATTTTTCTGTCATCAAATGCAACATGAATAGATTCCATAACAATTCTGGTTCTGAGATTGAAGACTCTGAATGCCTTTGTATTTGATGCATATCCAAGGAGTATAGCTTCATCAGCTTTTGCTTCAAATTTACTTAGTTTTTCATGATATACTTTCAGTACAAAGCATTTTCACCCAAATATGTGAAAGTGTTTCACACTTGGCTTCTTGTCCTTCACCATTTCATAGGGAGTCTTTCCATGCATATTTATTAATGTACAGTTTTGAATGAAGCATGCTGTATTGACTGCCTCAGCCCAGAAATATACTTGTAGTTTAGACTTTGCCAGTATTGTCCTTGTTGCCTCTATGAGTGTTCTATTCTTTCTCTCCACAACTCCATTTTATTGAGGTGTTCCTGGTACAGAAAATTGTTCAGTAATTCCCTTTGATGCGCAATATTCCTACATGATTTTATTTTTAAATTCAGTACCATTGTCACTTCTTAAAATTCTAACTGTCTTCTTTTATTTAGTTTTCAGAAAAGTGACATGATCTATCATGTGTTGTGAAGCTTCATCCTTTGAATGCAAAAAGAAAACCCATGTAAATCTTGTAAAATCATCTACAATGACAAGAGCATATTTCTTTTTGTTAATAGACATCACATTTACTGGACCAAACAAATCAAAGTGTAATAGATAAAAGGGTTCAGAAGTGGTGTTTATTGTTTTACTCTTGAAGGTTGTTTTCCTTTTTTTTCCAAGTTGACAAGCTTCACAAAGTCCATTTTGAACAAAATTAACTTGTGGTAAACCTTTCACAAGACTCTGTTTCACCAACTTGTTGAGTATTTTGAAGTTGATGTGTGACAGTTTCTTATGCCATTTTCAGCTTTCTTCAGTTGATGCCTTGCTGTATAAGCATGTGATTTATTTGTGAGCGCAATCCTCAAGGCTAGCTTCATATATGTTACCATGTCTGAGTCCTTTGAAAACTAAGGTGCTTGTTTCTTTGTGAGTTACAAGACACTCTTTATTGTCAAATCCAGTATGGTAACCTTTATCTTCAAGTTGACTAATACTTATCAAGTTGTGTTTCAATCCATCAACTAGAGCTACTTCTTCAATGATGACTTTTCCAAATACAATCTTACCATATCCCAGTGTTTGTCCTTTGTTGCCATCTCCAAAGGATACTTTTGGGCCAACCATCTCCACAAAGTCTGTAAGCAGAGATTTCTTTCCAGTAATGTGTCCTGAGCATCCACTGTCAGGATTAGGATTACTTGTTTTACCCTTGTTCCATGCATACACATAACAACTAGTTAGATGTTTTGAGGACCCAAATAGTTTTGGATCCCTTCTTAATAACTTTAGGTGAAACAGATTTAGAAATTTTTTCTTTGGATTTACCTGTTTCCTTTGTTGCCTTAGACTCTGGTGGAGTCTTGACAGTGTCATACCAGCTTTTGTCAATAAAGGATTTTAGCTCATAAAAATTGTAATACAAATCCTGATAGTCTTTACACATATAAATAGAATGAAATATGCTACCACAGTGATAACAAGGTTTCTGTGGAATGTAGTGACTAGTCAGAGTCTTAGAGGATTTAGACTCTGATTTCTTCTCAATTTTTGTTTTACAATCTAGAGCAAGATGATTGTGGTTTTCACATCTGTAGCCTTTCTTCCTAGGAGCATTATGATCCTTTTTATAGTTATTGGCCTTGTTAATGTCTTCCTTACCATTCCTATTTCTCCTAGTCTTTGTAGACTCTAATAAGTTCTCTAGCCTTTCCTTTAACTTAGACTCAAACAGATACCCAATGTTAATGGTTTTCTTAGATTTCTTTGCTCCTGAATCATCTGACTTTTTTTCAACATCAGGGGGATCATTGACAGATGAGTTTGTGGTTTCTTTAGGTAAATTAGTCTTTCCTTCAGAAGTCACAAACTTAACAGAAGTGAAGATACTTTTGTCCTTGGTCTTATTGACTTGACTAGTTTCTTCATTGTTATTATTCTCAACAATAGGTCTTTTTCCTTGACTTTTTTCATAGCCTGGACCAGCAGTTTGACACACATTTTGATTATTAAGAATCTCTTGAACTTTTCTACCAGAGTCTGTCCACACTTTGAACTTAAACCTTTCTTCCTCTAGTTCTTTTCTAACATAGTCATAGGCTTTTAGAACTTCATTGTGGTTGTGTCTATACTTCTCTGAATCCTTTTTATAATTTTCCATAAGAACTAATCAGACTCTAGGTGGTTATTCCTTCTTATTAAAATTAGGTTTACTTATGTTAACCTATCATTGTCATTTGTGAGTGATCTAAAATTAGTCATTAACTTTTTAACTTCACTTTGAACAATCTTTATACCATCAGAGTCTAAATTAAGTAAAGATTCAACAGAGAAGATTGATACCTGAGATTTAGGAGATGAGGGTTCTTTAGGAGATTCTGATTTTTTTGAGGAGACAACTATCAATGCTAGATTTTTATAATCTATTTCATCCTCTGAGCTTGAATCTGCCCAATCTTTTCCTGTTAAGATGAGTGCCTTTCCTTTGCCTTGATTTTTAGCTTTTCTGCACTCACTAGTAAAATGCCCCAGTTTTCCACAGTGGAAGCACTTGACTTTTGCCTTGTCAAGCTTGATTATGGTGCTTTTTCTTTTCTCAAATTTTTCATCCTCTTTTTTTAGTGTTGGCATTTTTCTAAATTTTCCAGTTCTTTTATTGAATTTCATTCTTTTGAAATTCTTAGCAAACATAGCCATCATTTGATTCAAATCTATTTCTTCATCAGAATCAGAGTCTGTGTCAGTAGACTCTGACTCAACAACAACTTTCTCTTTTTTTTCTTGAATCCTTGATTCTATCTACCTTAGGTTCTTCCTATTGTTCTTTCTCAGACTCTATCAAGAGTGCCACAGATTTTGGTTTTCCAGTTTTTTTGTTCTTTCTCTGTTGCATCTCTAAATCATATGTCTTGAGTTTGACATACAATTCTTCTAGAGTTATTTCATCCAAATCTCTGGCTTCTCTTATTGCAATTGTCTTATTATCCCACTCTTCTGGAAGGGCCCTTAGAAACTTGGTATTTGTGTCCTCTGAATCATATACTTTACTAAGAATAACCATCTCATTCAAAAGTTTCTCCAGTTTTTGCCTCAAAATACTCATACTCCTGAATTAGCAAAGACCTTGCATTGTTCTTGACATACTTGGTTCCTTCACAATGCACTTTAAGTTTTTTCCACATCTCTTTAGCATGATATTACACAGTTTGTGAGAACAGAGTCTAAACTGTTAAATACAATATTCTTTACTTTTGCCTCCTTGAGTACATTCTCTTTGTCCTCATTTGACCACTCAGCCTTTGGTTTGTCAACAAAGTGCTCTCCAATAATTTTTCCTTTAGCAGTGGTTTGAGGAACAAGCTTTGAGGGAACATAAGGTCCATCATGAATACTTTCTAGATAATCAGGGTCTGTGGCCTCCAGATGGTGCAGCATCTTGACCTTCCAGTGGGTGTACTCTTTCCTTTTGAGCATAGAAATTTTAGAATTGGCATCTTTGTTTCCAGACATCTTTGATCGATTTTAAACTTTAGGCTCTGATACCAATTGTTTTCCCAATTACACAAGTAGAAGGGGAGTTGAATACTTGTGTGCTCTTTTTGCCTGATTAAAACCAACTCAATGTAAATTACAACTTTGAATTAAGAACAAAGATCAAACACAAAGATATGAATGAATACTATTTTTATTATTAATGTATGAATAAAAAATTTCCTAGGGTGTACACAAACCCTAGCAGCTTCTCTGTGTTTCTCACAACAACTCTCTCTATCTCTATGCTCTCTCAAATGTTCGACACATAAATTAGGTTACATAGAGTGTTTATATAGAGAGCTGCCTATCAACTAATAACAGAAAATCAAATTACAATAGGAATAAAATTCATAATTATTAGTTGACAGTTTCCTTGTGAATTTCTCTTTCCTTCCCATAGCATATGTATAATATATTTGTCTTTATCTTCGAAGACTTCCCTTTACTATAATCACGTTCCAAATTCTGCTTCATCTTTATAGACTGTGAAAAACTCAAGACTCTGATGATCTTCAGTCTCTGACAAACTATAGACTCTAGTAGTCTATAGACTCCGATCAACTCCTAGACTCTGATTTGCATCCAGACTCTGGTTCCAGTTCTCTTGAAAATCTTCCAAGTATAAATTACATCTAAACATGAATGTTGACTATCTAAACTCTGATTATAGAACAGTTCAAAGACTAGAAAGACTTGTTATAGATAAACTATGCTAGACTCTGTTCTAGTATTTTGTACATCATCAAATGAATATATTCCTAACAACCAATATGGCTGGTATCACCTCTGAGCCACTAGTTGTTTCAGGAACTAATGTCACATGCATGAAAGGTCCATTTTTCAGAATCTCAGGATACATGTAGTTTGCAGTCTTGATGAAAGTGAGTATCTTTTTCTTCCATAAGATGTAGTGTTCTCTGTCGAATGGAGGAATATTGATACTGTTTAGTTTTTGAGAACTCATTCTTGATCTTTAAACTATTTGTATGTTAACAGCTTGCTTTGATACCACTTGTTAGGAATGAGTTTGTTAAAAACTATGTAGAGGGGGGGTTTATAGTTGAAATCTATTTCTCGAATTGCCTTTAATTAGATAACTGATCAAGTATTGTAGCTTTGTTTATCCTTAGCAGTGTTTGAATAAGATATAGAACTTCAGTAAAATACACTACAGATAAATATCAATCTAATGGTTTTATTAGAATGATTTGGTATAGTCTGAGAATTTTTTTGTAATTCTCAGCTTCTTGTTCTTGAAAGAAAGACAAGGAAAAATACAAATTTTCTTCACCCTGTCTAGTGAGGCTTTCTTCTAACTATATAGACACAAGTCTTATTTGCACATGCTCTCACTAAACATTCATGCGAAAACTAGAAATAGACAAAAGATGCTTTACATTTGACTACCATCTATTTCTAGCTAACATAGATCTACGACAGTCTTTTCATTTTACTTTCTGTCTTCTGTCTTTGTCTTCTCTTCCTTTCAAGCTTCATTGTAGACTTGTCATTATCTTCACAGGATTGACTGTCCTGATTATGACAATGCTTCATATTATTTGTCTTATGCTTCTATAAATTTCCTTGAAGCTAGTTGTTTGGATCAATCGAATACTCAGCTTCTTTGTGCTTCGAGAAGTCAAGCTGTGATCTAATCAACTGAGAACATGTGAAACTTCTCAATTGAATATATCTATTGATGAATTCTCGATCAGGCTAGACTTCTCGATTGGACTAGACTTCTCGATTGGGCTAGACTTCTCGACTAGATAGACTTCTCGATTGGACTAGACTTCTCGATTAGATAGACTTTTTGATCAAGCTCGATTTCACACTTCTTGACTGACTTGATTTACAGACTTCTCGATTGGGTCACTCAGCTAACTTCTCGATTTGTTTAACTGGACTTATCGAATGAACATATCTCTACACTTCTCAAATGACTCTATGTTGATGACTTCTCGACTGAGTAGACATCTCGACCAACTTGCATTCATGACTTCTCTATCAAATGTGACTTCTCTATCAGTAAAATGCCTTGGAAACAATCTTCTTCTGTAAATCTGTATTTGATGTAATACTTTATTTTTCTGATGCATGATTCACATAATCTTCTACCAAAATAATTATTTTTGATATTACTAATTTACAATTGGAAATGCATTAGAAACAAACTTCTAACTGCAAATACATAATTAAAATAACCAAGTCACTATTTAATATGTGAAGCATTTGAATGTTACAATAAGACAAATAAATACAATAATGGCTGGCTTGATTTGGTCCAACACATATGACATAGGAATATATGGTGCAACTAAATTAGAAAGCATGACATTTATAGACATGTGATTAACAGGCATGGCATATTAAGGATTCTTATAATGCACAGACAAATGATTGACACTACCACATTTAACACAAACTTTTCTAGGAGCATACATGTCAGGTATATAATTGTTGTGCTTGTTGATTCCTACTTTTTCATTCATGTTTTTCTTTTTTGTGCCTTCCTTTTATTGATTAACATGTTTTATCTTGTTAAGTTTTTCATTTAATTGAGTCTTGCATAGAAAGCCTATATTAGCCTTTTCTTGATTTGTTTCGTAGTTACCGTTTCCTTTAACAAATTTTACCGGTTTCTTAAATATAGGTTTAAGTTTAGTAGTCTTATAAGATGATTGGTTATTAATCAATGGATAATTACTAGTATTTAGGTTATCAATTACTTGATATTCCTTATTAGTTGATACAGGATTAACAGTCGATTGACTTTTATCCATTGACTTACAATTATCAACTAATGTTTCCTTAAGAGGTCTGACGTCTGGCATTGACAAAGGACTTCATTCATTGAAGCTCGATAATTTTCCTAGAGACTTTAGCTGACCTGTACCATTCTCTATTATTTCTTATTCAATTATAAGTTTTTCCTTCAGAGTTTCTTCCCTTCTCATGTTGTTAACTAGTTCATCTTTATCTTGACATTCTATCTTAAATATTTTTAAGTTTACTAGCTCATTTTCTCGGAAAGTGTTCATCTTATTTACATCATTTATAATGTTCTTGAGTCTAGCATTTCCTTTACATAAAGATTTAAGTGTGAAATGCAAGTTATATAATTCATTTAACATTTCATTGATTGTAACATTGTATTCATCTTTAGATAGATCAGTGAAGTTGGTAGCTAGTACCTGATTACTAGATGAACTAGCTTCTTGATCAACATGATCAACCATAATTGAAGATTGATGAATTCTTCTTCTTCAGATTCACTATCCTCAGCATCCCAGTTATTTTTCTTAGTTACCAAGACTTTTTCCTTCTATTTTAGCTACTCAAAGTACTTCTTTCTATCGTCAATTCCATTACTAAACTTTGTTCTTGAGTTAGCCGTTGGTTTGCTGCATTCATTTGAAAAGTGACCGACCAATTCATAGTTAAAACATTTAAAATTTAACCGATCAACCATAATTTGGTATTGAAATCCATTATCATCATAGTTCCATTCTCATCAAGTTTATTTTTGAACACCCATTTTGCACCAATAATTGATCTATTTCTAGGCCTTGATACAAGTTTCCACACTTTATTTCTCTCAATCTCAATTAGTTCTTCTTGCATTGTTATAATCCAGTCAGGGTCTAGTAATGCTTTCTCAATTTTCTTTGGTCCATTCTTTGAGAGAAAACAGCTGTATAGACATTCATTTTGAGTGGCTTTTCTTGTTTGCACACCACTCTCAGGATCACCAATTATTAAATCAGGAGTGTGATCCCTTGCCCATTTTCTAACTGGTGGAAAGTTGGTTTTTTAACTTGAAGCTCCCCTGAATCATTGGCATTTCCTGATTGTGATTGGAATTCAAATGAAAAGGCTCCCCCTGAATTGCTTGACTCTGAGAAAGATTCAGAGTTGCCTGATCTAGACCCTGATGAGTTATATTCTGAAGAACTTGATTCTGTCTGTCTAGACTCTATCTAGATAGACCTTGAATTATCAGACTCTGAGTTGATTGGAGTTGAATTTCCTGGCTCCCCCTCAGAGTATGCATCTTCTTGTGTTGATTCAGGAGTGATTTGAGTCTCTTTATCCTCATCATCTTCATATATCTCAGAATTTTTAAGATTTTCAAATTCCAGTATTGTAGAGTCTGGTTCATCCTGCAAACCTGTAACCTTTTTGTCATCAAAAGCAACATGAAAAGATTCCATAACAATTCTGGTTCTAAGATTGAAGACTCTGAATACCTTAGTATTTGGTACATATCCAAGGAATATTGCTTCATCAGCTTTGATTTCAAATTTGCTTAGATTTTCAGGATGACTTTCAATACATAGCATTTGCATCCAAATATGTGAAAGTGTTTCACTTTTGACTTCTTGTCCTTCACCATTTGATAGGGAGTCATTCCATACATATTTATCAAGATACAGTTTTGAATAAAACATGTTGTATTGACTACCTCAGCCCAAAAATATACTGTCAGTTTAGACTTTGCCAACATTATCCTTGCAGCTTCTCTGAGTGTTCTATTTTTCCTCTCAATAACACCATTTTATTGAGTTGTTCCTGGTGCAAAGAATTCTTGAATTATTCCTTTTGATGCACAATATTCCTCCATTGTTGCATTCTTGAATTCAGTACCATTGTATTCCCATTGTATTCAACAAAAAAGTTTGATACCTGAGATTTAGAAAATGAGGGTTCTTTGGGAGATTCTGATTTTTTCTGAGGAGACGGCCATCAATGCTAGATTTTTATAATCTATTTCATACTCTGAACTTGAATCTACCTAATCCTTTCATGTTGAGATGAGTTTTTTTCTTTTGCCTTGATTCTTAGCCTTTCTACACTCACTAGTAAAATGCCACAATATTTCACAGTTGAAGCATTTGAATTTTGCCTTGTCAAGCTTGATTATGGTGCTCTTGCTTTTCTTAACTTTTTCAACCTCCTTTTTGAATGTTGGCCTCTTTCTAAATTTTCCAGTTCTCTTGTTGAATTTCATCCTTTTGAAATTCTTAGCAAATATAGAAATCATTTGACTCAAATCAATCTCATCATCAGAATCAGAGTATGTGTCAGTAGACTTTGACTCAACAACAGTTTTACCCTTTTTATTTGATTCTTTGATTCTAGTTTCTTTGGGTTTTTCTTGTTGTTCTTTCTCAGACTCCATTAAGAGTGCCACATATTTCTTGTTCTTTCTTTGTTGCATCTCTAAATCATATGTCTTGAGTCTGCCATACGATTCTTCCAGAGTTATTTCATCCAAATCTCTACCTTCCCTTATAACAGTTGTTTTGTTGTCCCACTCTTCAGGAAGGGCTCTCATAAACTTGGTATTTGTGTCTTCAGAATCATACACTTTACCAAGTATAGCAATCTCATTCAGGATTTTGATAAACCTATCATACATCTCAGTGATGGTGTCTCCATCTTTTGCTTCAAAATACTCGTACTCCTAAATTAGCAGAGACCTTGCATTCTTCTTGACATCCTTGGTTCCTTCATAGTGTACTTCAAGTTTTATCCACATCTCCTTAGTTGTTTTGCATGATATAACACAGTTTGTGAGAACAGAGTCCAAACTGTTAAAGATGATGTTTTTGATTTTTACTTCCTTAAGGACATTCTCATTGTCCTCCTTTGACCACTCAGCCTTTGGTTTGTCAGCAAAGTGCTCTTCAATAATTTTTCCTTCAACAGTGGTTTGAGGAACAAGTCTTGAGGGCATGTAAGGTCTATCATAAATCCTGTCAAAATAGTCAGTGTCTGTAGCCTCCAGATGGTGCAGCATATTAACCTTCCAGTGGGTGTACTCATTCCTTTTGATCATAGGGATCTTAGAATTGCCATCTTTATTTCCAGACATCTTTGATCAATTTTAAACTTTAGGCTCAGATACCAATTGTTTTCCCAGTTACACAAGTAGAAGGGGGGTTGAATACTTATGTTGTCTTTTTGCCTGGTTTTAAAATCAAACTTAATAAATTTTTGCTTCAAACAATTAACAAAGATTAAACACAAAGTATGAAGAAAATACTGTTTGTATTATTAATGATCAAATAAAACTCTTCTAGGGTGTATACTAATCCTAGCAGCTACTCTGTGTTTCTCACAACAACTCTCACTATCCATATGCTCTCCAAAACTTCGACAAAATTAATTAGGTTGCATAGAATATTTTAATTGAGCACTGCCTATCAACTAATAACAGAAAATCAAATTAAAATATGAATAGAATTCCTAATTATTAGTTAATAGTTTCCTTCTGTAATTTACTTCCTTCCCATAGCATATCTGTAATATAATTGCCTTTATCTTCGAAGACTTTCTATTACTGTGATCATCCTCCAAATTCATCTTCAGCTTCATAGACTTTGAAAACCTTCAGACTCTGATGATCTTCAGTCTCTGACAGACTATAGACTCTGATATTCCATAGACCCTGATCAACTCCCAGACTCTGATTGGCATCCAGACTCTGGTTTTATTTTTTCTGAAAATCTTTTAAGTACAAATACTCTTGATACCTGTACAAGGACTAACTAGACTATGATTTACATTTACTTTGATCAAAAGACTAGAAAGGCTTATTCTATTACAGATATATCTATGGTAGACTATGTTCTAGTATTTTGTACATCATCAAATGAATATATTCCTAACAAAAACTAACCATTACCGCCTATTTCCAGTCAATTCGAACGGTTCAAAAATAATCAGAGTCTGCAGGAGCGAATTATAACCATTTCAAAGTCTAAGAGTTATGGTCTTCAGAGTCTACAGACTCTCAGAGTCTATAGACCCGTCATTGTCTAGAAGTTATACTTTGTCAAGATAAAGTACTTCAAGAATTTTGCAATAACAATTTATAGTTTGTCAAATCAGGGACCATAATTAAAGTACATACATTGCCGCTATTAATGATTGTACAATTACATATTTAACATACCTAATTCACCTACCAATCTGAGAAAGGTAGAATCATCAAGTGGTTTGTTAAAATGTCTGCAATCTGTTTGTCAATTGGAACATAATGAAGTTCAACAGTACCATTTTCAACATGTTCTCTAATAAAGCGATACCTGACATCAATGTGCTTGGTTCTGGAATGTTGAACTGGATCATCTACAATTTTAATAGCACTAGTATTATCACAATACATAGGAATGTTTGAGAATGTTAGTCCATAATCAAGTAATTGATTTCTCATATGCAAAATCAGAGTCTGAGTAGCCAACTAGTGAAAAATCAGTCTCTCTAGGATACCAAAGTCCAAGAGCTTGTGCACCCTTGAGATCTCTGAAAATTCTTTTCACAACAATTAAATGTGATTCTCTAGGGTCCGCTTGAAATCTAGCACACAGGCATGTTGTAAACATTATATCTGGTCTACTAGTAGTAAAATATAGAAATGAGTCAATCATACTTCTGCAGCTAGTGTTGTCAACTTTCTTACCTTTTGGGTCAGAGTCTAGCTTAGTGGCAGTTGACATGGGAGTTTTGATAGTTGTACAGTTTTACAAATCAAACTTCTTTAATAGTTCTTTAACATACTTTGATTGACTAATGAAAATTATATCATTAGTCTGTTTGACTTGAAGTCCCAAAAAGAAGTTTAATTCTCCCATCATGCTCATTTCATATTTAGACTGGATTAACTGGATAAACTTTTCACAGATTTTTTCATTAGTAGAACCAAAAATAATATCATCAACAAAAATTTGGACAAGTAAAATATCACCTTTATGTTTTCTAATAAAAAGAGTTTTATCAATAGTACCTCTAATGAAACCATTTTCAAGGAGAAATTTGAATAAAGTTTCATACCATGCTTTAGGTGCTTGTGTTATTCCATACAGTGCCTTATCTAGCTTGTAAACATCATTAGGAAATTTGGGGTCAACAAATCCTGGTGGTTGTTCCATATAGACTTCTTCTTCCAATTTACCATTTAAGAAGGCATTTTTCACATCCATTTGATAAACTTTGAATTTTAAATGGGCTGTAAATGCAAGAAACGTTATAATAACTTCCAATCTTGCTACTGATGCAAAAGTTTCATCATAGTCTATTCCTTCCTCTTGTGAGTAACCTTTTGCAACTAGTCTAGCCTTGTTTCTAACCACAGTTCCATTCTCATCAAGTTTGTTCCTGAACACCCATTTGGCACTAACAATTGACCTGTTTCTAGGTCCTGGAACAAGTTTCCACACTTTTTTTCTCTCAAACTCATTTAGTTTTTCTTGCATTGCTATGATCCAATCAGGGTCTACTAATGCTTCTTCACTTTGGTTGATTTTTTGAGAGAAAAGCTATAGAGGCATTCATTTTGAGTGGATTTTCTTATTTGCACACCACTCTCTGGGTCACCAATTATCAAGTCAAGAGTGTGATCTCTTGCCCATTTTCTGGCTGGTGGAAGATTGGTTCTGGAACTTGAGTCTCCCCTTAAATCATTGACATTTTCTGTTTGTGAGTGAAAATTAAATGAAAAGGCTCCCCCTGAGTTATTTGTCCCTGCAAAAGATTCAGAGTTGCTTGATTCAAATTCTGATGGACTAGACTCTAACTAACTAGTCCCTGAATTGTTAGACTCTGAGTTGATTAGAGTTAAATTTTATGGCTCCCCCTCAGAGTGTGCAGGTTTTTGTGTTGTATCAGGAATTATTTGAGACTCTTCATCCTCATCATTTTCATCTATCTCAAAAATTTTGAAATTTTCAAATTCCATTGTTGTAGACTCTAGTTCATCCTGCAGACCTGTAACCTTTTTGTCATCAAATGCAACATGAATATATTCCATTACAATTCTGGTTCTGAGACTGAAGACTCTGAATTCCTTTGTATTTGGTGCATATCCAAGGAATATAGTATCATTAGCCTTGACTTCAAATTTTCTTAGATTTTTAGGATGTACTTTCAATACATAGCATTTGCATCTAAATATGTGAAAGTGTTTCACACTTGGCTTTTTGTCCTTCACCATTTGATAGGGATTTTCTCCATGCTTATTTATCAAGGTACAATTTTGAATAAAATATGATGTATTGACTACCTCAGCCCCGAAATATACTGGCAACTTAGACTCTGCCAACAATGTTTTGGAATCTTCAATGAGTGTTCTTTTTCCTCTCAAAAACACCATTTTGTTGAGGTGTTCCTGGTGCAGAAAATTATTGAATTATTCCCTTTGATGCACAGTATTCCTCCATGGTTGCAGTCTTGAATTCATTACCAGTGTCACTCCTTAGAATCTTCACAGTTTTCTTTGATTGCTTTTCCATAAAAGTGATATGGTCAACTATGTGTTGAGAGGCTTCATCCTTTGAGTGCACAAAGAAAACCCATGTGTATCTTATAAAATCATCTACAATGACAAGAGCATATTTCTTTTTATTAATTAACATCACATTTACTGGAACAAATAAATCAAAGTGTAACAGATAAAAGGGTTCAGAAATGGTGTTTATTATTTTGCTCTTGAAGGATGTTCTTCTTTGCTTTCCAAGTTGGCATGCCTCACAAAGTCCATCTTGAACAAAATCAACCTGAGGTAGGCCTCTCACAAGATTTATTTCACCAACTTGCTAAGTGTTTTGAAGTTGATGTGAGACAGTTTCTTGTGCCACTTCCAGCTTTCTTCAGTTGAGACCTTGGTATATAAGCATATGACTTGTTGATTTGAGCAATCCTCCAAGCTGGCTTCATATATATTACCATGCATGTGCCCTTTGAAAACTAAAGTGCATGTTTCCTTATCAGTTACAAGACACTTTTTGTTGTCAAATCCAGTACGGTAACCTTTGTCTCCAAGTTGACTAATGTTGATTAAGTTGTGTTTCAGTCCATCAACTAGAGCTACTTCTTCAATGATAAAATTTTCAAGTACAATCTTGCCATATCCCATTATTTTTCCTTTGTTGCCACCAAAGGATACTTTTGGGCCAACCATTTCCACAAAGTCTCTAAGCAGTGATTTCTTTCCAGTCATGTTTCTTGAGCATCCACTGTCCAGGATTAGATATATTTTCTTCACCCTAGTTCCCTTCATACAGATAGCAACTAGTTAGATGTTTTGAGGACCCAAACTGTTTTGGATCCTTTCTTACTAACCTTGGGTGAAACAGGTTTAGTTTTCTTCACTTTGGATTTACCTGTTTCCTTTGTTGCCTTAGACTCTGGTGGAGTCTTGATAGTGTCATTCCAACTTTTATCAATAGAAGATTTTAGCTCATAAAAATTGTAATACAAATTATGATAGTCCCTACACATATAAATAGAATGAAATATGCTACCACAGTGATAACATGGTTTCTGTTGAATGTAATGACTAGTCAGAGTCTGAGGAGGTAAAGACTCTAACTTCTTCTCAATCTTTATTTTACAGTCTAGAGCAAGATGGTTGTGGTTTCCACATCTATAGCATTTCTTTCTAGGAGCATTATGATGTTTTTGGTAATTGTTATCTTTATTAATGACTTCTTTGTCATTCCTATTTCTTCTAGTCTTTCAATTTAAACTTGGATAGAAAACCTATGTTAACATTTTTCAAGGATTTTTGCACTCCTATTTTATCAGTCTGCTTATCAACTCTAGAGACATTATTGGTATATGAGTCTTTGTCATTAGAGTTATTAGAGTTTACTTCAGATGTTACAAACTTGACAGGAGTAAAGTTTTTTTTATCCTTAACCTCACTAGATTGGCTAGCTTCTTTTCTGTCATCATTCTCAACTATAGGCCTTTTTCCTCGACTTGTATCATAGCCTAGACCAGCAGTTTGACACACATTTTGGTCATTGAGAATTTCATGAACTTTTCTACCAGAGTCTGTCCAAATCTTGAATTTTAGCCTTTCCTCTTCTAGTTATTTTCTTACATAATTGTAGGCCTTCAAGACTTCATCGTGATTGCGTTTATATTTTTCAGAATCCTTTTTATACTCATCCATAAGAACTAGGTTAGACTCTAGATGGTTATTCCTGCTTAACAGAGTTAAGTTTTCTCCAGTTAATCTTTCATTGTCATTAGTGAGTGATCTAAAATTGGTCATTAACTTTTTAACCTCACTTTGAATAATCTTTATGCTATCAGAGTCTAAATTAAGTAAGGATTCAGAAGAAAAGATTAATACCTGAATCTTAGGAGATGAAGTTCATGTGGAAAATTCTGATTTTTCTGAGGAGACTGCCATCAAAGCAAGATTTTCATAATCTATTTCATCCTCTGAGCTTGAATCTGCCCAATCCTTTCCTATTGAGAGAAGTGCCTTTCCTTTCCCTTGACTTTTTTATTTTTCTGCATTCACTAACAAAGTGCCCTAATATTCCACAGTTGAAACACTTGACCTTTGCCTTGTCAAGCATGATTATGGAACTTTTACACTTCTCAACCTTTTCATCTTCCTTCTGGAATGTTGGCCTTTTGCTAAATTTTCCAGTTCTTTTGTTGAATTTCATTCTTTTGAAATTCTTATCAAGCATAGCCATCATTTAACTGATATCTATCTCATCATTAGAATCAGAGTCTGTGTCATTAGACTCTGACTCACCAACAGTTTTTCCCTTCTTCCTAGATTCTTTGACTCATGATTCTTTGGGTTCTTTCTGTTGTTCTTTCTCAGACTCCATCAAGAGTGCCACAGATTTTGTTTTTCCAGCTTTCTTATTCTTTCTCTGTTGTATCTCTAAATCATATGTCTTGAATCTTCCATACAATTATTCCAAAGAAATTTCATCTAAATCTCTGGTTTCCCTTATAACAGTAGTTTTGTTATCCCACTCTTCAGGAAGGGCTCTCAGAAACTTGGTATTTGTGTCTTCAGAATCATACACTTTGCCAAGAATAGCAATCTCATTCAGAAGTTTGGTAAACCTATCATACATCTCAGTGATAGTTTCTCCAGATTTTGCGTCAAAATATTCATACTCTTGAATTAGTAGAGACTTTGCATTCTTCTTGACATCTTTGGTTCCTTCACAGTGCACTTCAAGTTTTATCCATATCTCCTTAACAGTTTTGCATGATATAACACTATTTGTGATAAAAGAGTCCAAACTGTTAAAGGGAATGTTCTTGACTTTTGCCTCTTTAAGGATATTCTCCTTGTCCTCTTTTGACCATCAGCTTTTGGTTTGTCAACAAAGTGTTCACTAACAATCTTTCCTTCAACAGTGGGTTGAGGAACAAGTCATGAAGGCATGTAAGGTCGATCATGAATCCTGTCAAGATAGTCAGGGTCTGTAGCCTCCAGATGGTGTAGCATATTAACTTTCCAGTGGGTGTACTCATTCCTTTTGAGCATATGAATCTTAGAATTTCCATCTTTATTTCCAAACATCTTCAATCGATTTTAAACTTTACGCTTTGATACCAACTGTTTTCCCAGTTACACAAGTAGAAGGGGGGTTGAATACTTGTGTTATCTTTTTTCCTATTTTTAAAATCAAACTTGATAAATAATAGCTTTAAATAATTAACAAAGATTAAACACAAAGTATGAAAAAAATAATGTTTTTATTATTCATGAATAAATATAAACTCTTATAGGGTGTACACAGACCCTAGCATCTACTCTATGTTTCTCACAGCAACTCTCTCTAACTCTATACTCTCTTATAATTTTGTCAAATAAACTAGGTTACATATAGTGTTTATATAGAGAGCTGCCTATCAACTAATTAATGCAATTACAATAAATCAAGAATAAAATTCATATCTATTAGCTGATATTTTCCTTCTATAACTTTCCTTCCTTCCCATAGCATATCTGCAACGTATTTGCCTTTATATTTGAAGACTTTCCATTACTGTGATCACCTTTCAAATTCAGCTTCAGATTTATAGACTTTGAAAGATTTCAGACTCTAATGATCTTCAATCTCTGATAAACTATTGATTCTGATAGTCTACATACTCTGATCAACTTCCAGACTCTGATAAAACTCCACACTTTGGCTTTATTTCTCCTGAAAATCTTCTAATTACAAATGGCATCTATAACTGTGTATGGGCTAACTAGACTCTGAGAGATCAATAATTCAGAGACTAGAAAGACTTGTTGAATTACATATAACACTATGCTAGACCCTGTTCTAGTATTTTGTACATCATCAATTGAATATATTCCTAACAACCTATAATGATTTTTTGATCTTAAACTCTCTGTATGTTGAAAACTCATCTCTGATATCAATTATTATATAAGAATGCCCTAAAAGTCAATATGTAAATTGTAGCAGGGGGGGATTGAATATAATTTAAAACTTTATAATTTTCTTGCAGCATTGAACAATTAAAAGAAACAATGAACTGAAATTGTAAGGACACAAAGTTTTAAAATTACTGGTGGATTTTTTGGATCCATCATAAGGTTTTTGCTCTAAAAATCCAAGGTCTGAAATCTAGCTTCTTTACACAGTTGATATACAAGTTGTTCTTACATTGTTTTCTTAGAAGATCTGAACAACTTATACTCTAGAAATATAAATTTTTCTTCTCTATTCTCTTCTCTCTTTCAACTATTCTACATCATTGGTTTATATATCACCAAAATGCTCTTTACAAATTTATAGTCAACTGATAAAATAAAAAATAACTTAAACTAGATATCTACTGCTTTTGTCTTTCCTTTTTTTATTGTGCAAATTGGGGAATGTTCTTGTCCTGCATTCTTCAAAGAAAAACAGCTCATATGAGAGTCTTCACAGTCAAGACAAATTTGACTATCTTCCAATGCTATCTTCTGTCGGAAAGATTCTTGACTTGGTCTTCATGAATTGTCAACATCAATTGATAATTTGATATTAAGCATATCAATTGATCTTCTAGTTTAGATTCTTCAACTGATCATCCATCGACTGCTATTTTTATCCATCGAGTGATATTTAAGTTATCAATCGATGTATCAATCGTGGAGTCTTCAACATCTGTTGATAGTCTTCATTCTTTAACATCCACCGAGCTTCAGAATATTTATTGAGCTTTATTTATCCATTGACCATCCATCACTTGTGTATTTTCCCGTCTTCAAATAATTACAATTAACAAAATATGAACACATCAGTTGATGACCAACATCTGCTGACTCTAATATCCATCAACTGTAGAATGCATTTTCCGTTGATCATTTAGACTATCAATGAATAAATGACTTAGACAAAAAATTTCCTATTATACCAAATTATCAGTTGATACATTTTAATTTCAACTGATAATTGGCTACATAGTCAATGAATATTTATAAAACACATATCCATTGACCAGTTACAATATAAAAATGCAAACTTATCATCAAAGTACATAATTCCTAACATGTAGTCACTTTATATTTTTAACCTTACATGTATGAATAAAGTGTTTTTATCAGTGTTTTGTATTGTATCCTTCATTATAATTAACATGTTTATAATTCAAAAATGAATAGTTGATTGATATGCTATTATAAGATATATGATCGATTAATTGAAATTTGAACCATTTAAAATAGTTAAATTTTCAAACCTTGATTTTATTAATGAATTTTGTATTATATATATATATATATATAATTTGAATTTCATAAAAAATAAAATTTTCAAAGTAAAATCCTATATGGTGTATATATTAATTTATTAAAAATAAAATATAGGGACTAAAGTTGATTTAGAAAATGATCTGATTTTGATAAACCATTTGACAAGTGGACAATTAAATTTTAAATTTGAGATCATATATAATATATAATAACGTTTTATATATATATATTAAGCATGGGTCCTAATCAATGACAACCATTTGTTGGATAAGTCTTATCCAGCAAATGGTTGCCTAGCCATTGGATGAGGATATGGATGGTTAGGATTTTTAAAAAAATAAGGACTAGCCGCTATTAATAACCGCGGCTTGTGTACGGACCGCTGTTATTAACAGCGGCCCGTCCCTTCCTTTACTCAAAACACAATCCGATTTCTCAATATACACAGCATATACAGACCCTACAAATTAATCAAGTGTCGCTTTGCCTACCTTTTCCAGCATCGTCTTCTTCGCTTTCATTGTTACTATAGTCTTTCTCTTCTTCAACCTGGTCATCTAAGTTCCATTAGTAAACCCCCAACAGGGATAAGGTCGATATCAATATCACAGTTGAGAAAACTTGCTAAACCAGGATAGATAAAGTTCATCTTCATAAAACTAAGCAATGTATTTTCCTCCATAAGGACCATTACCACTAACAAATATGGAATCATTTTCACCATTGAAAACCTGTACATGCTAAATTTAACATTGATTCGCTCTCTCCATACAGACAATCGTCACCATCAGAAATGTTAATTTGTAGGGTCTGTATGATGTTGTGTGTATATTGAGAAATCGGATTGTGTTTTGAGTAAAGGGGAGGATCGAGCCGTTGTTAATAACAGCAGCCCATACACGAGACAGGGTTATTAGCAACAGCTCATCCCTGTTTTTTTTTAAATCCTAGTCGTCCATATTCCCGTCCAATGGCTAGGCAACCACTTGCTTGATAAATCTTATCCAACAAATGGTTGTTATGGATCAGGACCCATTAAGTATTAGAAAGTTATTTATATAAAAAAAAATTAGTCAATAATCTCTTAATCTTTGATCAAGTAAGCTCGAGTTCAGTGAAAACTTAAAATACATAAGTAGATTAAAAAGTAATTTTTTCAAAGATAATTAAATTAAAAATTAAAATATAAAATATGATTAAAAAAATAATTTAAACTAAAGGAACTTGCTTCACACATATTTTTATTCATTCAATCATATATAAATTAAGATGGCGTTGAGTATTAAACAATTATTATGATAAAATTAGGATTATTCCATGCATTTGTATTTGAAATCTATATATCCTTATATTTTTGTATTAAAAATTCTTTCAATTTTAGAGAAATATCAATTTTTTAAATCTATAATAAATATTGTATAACATAATTATGATATATTTAAATTAAGATATTAATTTTTTTGATCGCACAATCAATATAAATATCAATAAAATAAAGTAAACATAATATTTAAATTATTTATCAACATACTTAAATTAGGACCTATGCCTTGCACGAGATTTTACACTAATTTTAAATAAAGGTAAGTTACAATAAAATTTTAATACTAAAAATCAGAGTTTGATGGCATTAAGGATGATCTTACGTAATTATCTAAACTTATAAAAAAAATAGAATACAACATCAAGGTTATTTTTATAAATATAAGGGGCTGTGCATTATTATTACAAAATTGTCACTCAATTTTTATATTGAAATAACTTATATTCTTAGATAATTATGTAGGAATTAACATAAACATTTCAACTAAAACTTCATTTCTCAAAACTCTTTAATATCATAAGGTGACGGCCCAATTTGTGAGTCAAGAACAGAACCCGTGGGTACACAAACTAGTGTGTTTATTTTTGGGCCTCCTCCATGTCCATATCTGTTTTTTTTCTGTTTTGTAACGGTCTTTTCTCCAACTAGTTGGTCTAATGTTTATCATTACGGCCCCCTCTAGTTTCTTTCATTTACTCGAATCACCATAATCAAATTATTTTAGACTTGATTAAATTTCAAATTATTTAATTTAATAAAAAGTCCGAATTCGGGTCTTTTAGTAATTATTTAATTTAATAAAAAGTCCGAATTCGGTTCTTTTAGTACGAAACACAGTTTAGTTCCCTTTAAAATTATTATCTAAAATTGATGCGGAAAAGGTGTGATTAGAAATATTGTTGTTAGAAAAATTTAATCAGATATGTTAATATTTTTTATTTATATATATTTTGAAATATAATATAAAAAATAATATTTTTAATAAATTTAATAATTTTTTGCAAGAAAAACAATCCTTTTTAAAAATATGAGAGACCAATTTTTTTTTAATAACTTTTATATCAAAAACATCTTTTATAAAATATTATTAAAATTTATAACATAATTTTGTATTACTTTAAAAAAAAGGTTATTATAATTAGGACTATAATGAGCCGATACACTTATGAACAGTTAAGCGTTCGCGTCGAAAAAAGTTTGTTTCGTATTCGGTTCGGTTTGTAAATGAGCAGAACATGAACACAATTTTTAAATTCGGTTAAAAAACGAGCCGAAATTTAGCACAATATAGTTCGACTCGAAAGTTCTCGAATAAGTTTGATTATAATGTCCATGAACATGTTCGTTAATTTGTTCGGATAAATTCGAGAATAATGTGCATAAATATTTACGATAAATAATAAATAATTGTGTATATAATTGTTTACAAGTTAATTTACTAATTGATCTATTTTAGTTGGCATCAAATTTTTTAAATATATTTATAAATTTTTGGCGATATTCATGAATTGATGAGGTGTGAGTAGTAGTTTATGAGATGTGTTCGTGAACATTTATCTGTTAGTAGTTCCCGAACATGATCATAAATGGTAACGATTCAAATTCAAATAAAATATTTAGCTCAATAAATATTCGAGTTTAAATCCAATTTTTTTTTAAGTAGGTGAATATCAACAATCTAAAGTTCGGTTCATTTACCCCTAATTATACTATCTAACAGCACTATAAATACTGTACAAGCCTACATTCACAAATCACATGTATCCTGCCAACTTTAATTAGAAGTTAAAGGTGTCTCTCTCCTCAGATCACAAGCCTCCATTGAACACCGTGATGACAACATCATAAAAATATATGATTGCACGTGATTTTTTTTCCCATTTTGCATTTTCTTTTGCTAATTTCTTTTATTTCTGAGGAAAGATCATATAAAAATATATTATGCTAATTGTATTAAAATATAATCATAGGAAAGAGGTAAAATTATATGGCGCTTTTTTGAAAAATATCAAATTTTTTAATTCTTTTTGTAAAAATACCTTTATTTAATATTTTATAGAAATACGAACTTCAAATTTTTTTTTGTAGAAATACGGTTTTGTAATTAATGCAACCCCATACAACTAAAATCAATCTCAAATGCAACTACGAGTAATTTTTTTTGAAAAAAATTGCATTCAATTACAAATTGTTGATAAAAAAAATTGCATTTCATTACTTTTAGTTGTAAACCGTATTTTTACAAACAAATTCAAAAAATAATAAACTTACAAAAGAAATTTAAAAAAATAATATTTTTTATAAATACTCAAATTATATTATACCGTGATGATAACATCATAAAAATATAGAAATAATATAGCAACTCATGTACATTTAAATCAATTATTAGGGATAAACACGGAAACTATTATGGATTGAAAACTAGGTTGTAGTGAATGCGTATTTAATACTAGGGTTGTGAGATTCAAACTTTAATGTCTGCACTTGTTTGTCAGAACTATCTCGGTTCTAGCAAGATGCTTATGTATCTCAATCGTATTGAGAATCAAGCTAGAACGTAGTTTTAAGAATGAGGGGTTAGACCCTTTATATAAACGTTGAGAGTCTAGGTTTTTGATTAGGTTTAGGAACCTTGACGGGTAAGCCACCATCTTGCTGATTTGGTGGACGTTTCCATCTAGGACTCAGTTTCTTTATAGGATTCAGTTTTCTTGTTGATCAAGGTGTCTTGGGGGCTACTCTTTGAGTTGCCTTCTAGGATGATTCTAGATCGTGACGACTCTAGATTGCAGGTTATGCTCATGGGTCGTCTGATTGGGCCCCTAATGAGCGTCCTCGATACAGACGCATTCTGGACCCAGAATATCAACCTCGTTTTTTGTCTTGGGCCCTAGGCCTAGGTTTCTTGGCTCGGATTGTTTCTTGATTTTTGGACCAGACTACGTCTAATAAATGCAACATTAATTATATTTTTAGGACTTATTTTTAGTCAATATCATTTGCCCCCCAACTTTTAGAAAAACTTCTTGATGTTTAGTAGAAGTTACAAAGGTCTTTTTTCTTCACTTAGAGTCTCATTGGCCCTTTTCGGGTTTCGACTTTCTAATAAAGTGTGGAGCGACCTACACGTTTGTGACGATTTTCATATTTTGAGTGATTACTCGTACTTCGACCCTTATATAGGCTAATTAAGTGGCCTTTGATACCAATATGCCCAAATTGAGGCCAACTTTTGAGCGTTTATCACCTTTTAACCTGGACATGGGCTAATTATAGGGTGAAAGCTACTAATATACCCTAATCGGGGATAATCTCGTCAGTTTATACGACTTTTAACCTTAATCTTAGTTAAATACTCGATAACCGCCGCTAATTGACCCTAATCAGGGATAATAGACATGCATAAGTCACTAATTAACTTTAATATAGGCTAATCACGGACAAGATTATGCTAATTTACCTTCATCTAGAAAATTTTCATTTTCCGAACAGAATCGTCCGAAAATCAGGTCCGGGAGTTGCTCAGGTCATCGGGACAGGAAACCGGGGGTCAAACTACCAGCCGACCTGGCCGGCTGAACCTTTCAGGCATCCTGGTCGACCAGCTCTGGTCAGCTGGGCCTCCCAAAAGCCTGGTCGGCCAGCCCTGGTTGGCTAAAGCCTTCTAGGAGGCCCTGGTCAGCTGGCTCTGGTCGGCTGGTTCCCTGGTCGGCTGGAGCTCCACAGATGGATCTTGTTGGCCGGCTCTAGTGAGATGGTTGTCTTTTCGAAGTGTCCGTGCTTGTTTTCGCGTTTGTTTCACGATTTAAGTGTCAACGATCAATTGATCTTGAGTATCATGAGTTGATGAACCGTGACAGACTTATTGCAGACAACGGCCAGACCCATTACCAAACCTTTCTGACCGAGAGGAACCCTGTTAAAGCTAGCCTTATTGTCCTTTCTATTGAGGATAATTAATATTCACCATTATCAATTGTAAACATGTTTATCCTTATTCCAATGATTTTCTTGTTTTGTTTCAACTGCTGATATTATGGATAAGAAGATTGATTCGGGTGAGGTACCTACCCGAAGGTTGATGAAGAAGGCTGAGAAGGAAACGAATCATCATGCTGTCAAGGTCCCCGACTTCTTAAAGCATTTCTCGAAGTTAGGAAAGAGGTTGAGAAATGCGGATGGCAATACCAAGATTACTTTCACCTCTGACTAGGGCATCAGTGCCTAGGACTCGATTCTAGGGAGTCCTTTGTTGGCCTTGGATTAGTCCAAGTGATCTATCACCCCCTCCGATCTCATTACCGTGACTACGGGGAATCGTCTCGAGGAGTCTGAGTAGCTGAGAGCCTTGGCTTTGTATCAAGTAAACATCCTTGCCTTGGTTTTTATTTTTACTTACTTTGTTGCCTCGCTTATTTTAAGTCGTTCCTTGTTTCAGGCAAATGCTGTTAGGGATTTTGGTGTAATCAATTATTGTACTTAGTTTAAGTTTAATTAGCTAAGTAAAATATACTGTCATATAATCATTGACAATATAGTTAGTAGTCACTTGTAGACAGTACAATTAAAAGTATTAGTTAGGTGATAATACATTTGAAAGTTATTGTCTTGTATAAAAGAATAAACATGAGTCATGTAGTAGAAGTTCACTAAGTGTTCATGCACGGCATGATTCAAAACTCAGACAACAAGTTTTCAAGTACTCAAGCCTATGACAGTACATTATAAGTGACAACACAATTGGAACAGACGATAAAAACTATTCCATTGACAGTAAACTTGGCGGAGAATAAAGATTTGAAGACAACAATTATTACTGATAGTAACTACTCTATTGATAGTAAACTTAGCAGAGAATGAAGAATTGAAGACAGCAAGTTATACTGACAGCAACTTTGGTGGAGTAGTTGACAACAACATTGGCAGGGATAGTTGACACCATCTTTGGAAGACAGTATATTTCATGGACTATCAAGCTCGACAGCAAAGTATATGGAGCCGAAGATACTGTCACCAAAGGGAAGCTAAAAATTGAAAATACAACTTTTAATGAAGCTGACAGTCTGTTTCAGGTAGTAGACTAGATAGTGAAAATACAATGAATGATTTTGACATTACTATCTAGTCTGTCAAGTCTACTACTACAACTTGGGAGAATTCAAGCAAAAGGTAAAGCGTGCTTAAAGAGTCAAAGATTTCTACATATCTCAAAGCTGTTTTATCTACAAATGGAATGAAGACAAATTTTAATGGAAAAAGCAGAGTTTCTATTTTAAGCTTTGTTCTAGGAACAAGGAAAAATACACTTATAAGTGGGATATGTGTTTCAGTATAAATACACATATCTCACAAGTACTTTCTCTTATGAAACTGAGCTAGAATTTTCTCAAGCATAGAAACATTAACAAAATCATTGTTATTGTATTATATCAAAACTGAAATTATTTTCCAGACAGTTGTAGTGAAACAAAAATTAATAAAATTAAATTTTAAAGTTTAAACACCTTGTCATTTTATCTGCTTAGTTTATTTGCATCTCTAACTAATTAATTATTGTTCTTGTTGTTGTTAGTAAGAATCTTTAATAATTAATCGAATTGCATTCAACCCCCCCTTCTGCAACACTCATCTTAATTAACAAATGCATATCTCCAATCTTTTTCCCTTCAAGGAAAGAACCTGAGGTCTTCAAATCAAGATTTGAAGAAGGAGAATGGCAGGCATCAAAGGGAGTCCCAGGAATGGGTGTCGAATGCTCACGCTGCCCAGGAAGAGGCCACATCCTATAAGGACAAGTATTCGTACTTGGTGAACAAGAAGAAGGATGAGTTTCAGACTGCTGTGGATGCTTACATGCAATCGAACTCTTTACTCAATTTCATCGATGATCATGATGACCGGATGTGCCTTGTTAACATGGCTCTTGGATGAGATAGGGTTGTGAGTGCCATCAACCTTAAGCATCCCGATGTTGTGAATCCATCGGACTTCCCTTGCCCTGATTGGGCCTCAGTTGTGGGCAACAGTCGTGGTTCCGGATCCGGAACGAAGTGTTATTTACCCTTAAACTAACAATAATTTTGTTGAAGGGGGTTGAATACAAACTCAAGAACTTTTTACCAAATTCTTGCGGATTAAAGAGTTTGTATTTCTATGGTGTTGAGTGTTTGAAATATAAAACTGAAATGAAAAAATAAGATATTTAAATTAAGTAATTGAAAAAAGTGTTTTAAAAATTATTAGTGGTTTGGTTTTTTAACTAGTGAATGTTTTTACTTTCAATTAACCTTGGTCTGAAAACCAAGCTGCTTACAAGTGTAAAACTGAACACAGACAAGCACTACAAATAATTCTTATCTTCTAAGGTGCTTTTCTTATTTCTGTGTTCTTCACTTCTACTACACTTCTTAAAATGAACTACTACATAATATATAGTAACACATTTTCTACATTCTATCTCTATCGACTAATAAGAATACAAATTACATTTTACAATGTTTGCACTAAAATAGAATGAAGCTTCTTTCAAAGTCTTCATAGGTCTTGGCCTTTTACTGGAAAATCTTTTGTCTTGTTCTTTTCCTTGAAGATTATGTTGCTTGAAAGACTTCACAGTTCTGATAAAAACTGTGTTCTATTGATCTAGACCCTTGCAAAGATTCCATCCATCTTATCTTTAACTATTTTAGGAAACTTTATCAATTGATAATTGTTGTAAATCTTATCAATCGATTCTTCTTTGTTTATCCATCGACAAATAGGTTATCCATTGATCAATTGCTGTATTAATGGATATTTTGAGTATCAATCAATCCCTATCTATTGATTGCTCCTTTATCTGTTGATTGCTCTTGATAGATTCATCTGTTGATGAGGATCCATTGATTGACTTCTGTTGACTGGCATCCATCGATCAACATCCATTGATTGATATCCATTGACTCCTTTATCTGTTAATCTAAACCATGACACAAGTTTATTTCCTAGAAATTGACAAGTGCCAGTTGTATTTTTCCTGTTTATTTTGCAACCTGCATAATCTGTATCTGAATATCCTATTAAGTCAAAATCAGAATCTCTAGGGTACCAAATACCTAAATTTGGTGTACCCTTGAGATATCTAAAAATTCTCTTAATTGCCACTAAGTGAGATTCTCTAAGATCAGCCTGAAATCTAGCATACAGACATGTAGCAAATATTATATCTGGCCTACTAGTAGTTAAATATAAAAGTGAGCCTACCATGCCTCTATAACTTGAAATGACCACTTTACCTTCCTTAGTATTCAATTCAAGTTTACTGGCAGTAGCCATAGGAGTTTTAGCAGAAGAACATTCACCAAGGTCAAATTTCTTTAACAAGTCATGAATTTACTTTGTTTTATTTATAAAAATATCATCCTTAACTTGTTTGACTTGCAAATCAAGAAAGTAGGTAAGTTTTCCCATCATGCTCATTTCATATTTATTTTGCATTAACTTGGCAAACTTTTTGCAAAGTCCCTCATTAGTTGAGCCAAATATAATGTCATCCATATAGATTTGGACAAGAATAATTGAGCCATTAACATTTCTATGAAATAGAGTTTTATCAATAGTACCTATTGTGAAGTGACTCTAATTGAGAAACTGATATAAAGTATCATACCAGGCCCATGGTGTTTGTTTCAAGCCATAGAGTGCTTTGAGTAGATAGAAGACAAAGACAAGGAAATTTAGATCTTCAAAACTAGGTGGTTGTTCCACATAGACTTCTTCTTCTAGTTCTCCATTCAAAAATGTATTTTTCACATTCATCTGATAGACCTTGAAATTAGCATGTGCAACATAGGCTAGAAAAATCCTGATTGCTTCCAACCTTGCAACTGGTGAAAAAGTCTCATCAAAGTCAATTCCTTCTTCTTTTTAATAGCCCTTTGCTACCAGCCTTGTCTTATTTTTAGTCACAGTACCAGTTTCATCCATCTTGTTCTTGAATACCCATTTTGTACCAATTACTGATCTGTCTTTTAGTTTGGGTACCAGCTTCCATACTTTGTTCCTTTCAAATTGATTGAGTTCCTTCTGCATAGCTAATACCCAATCAGAGTCCTTTGGAGCATCTGCAACTCTTTTAGGTTCTTCTTGAGATAGGAAGTTGTTATACGGACACTCATTTTGAGCAACACTTCTTGTTTTGACACCATCTTCTGCATTTCCAATGATTAATTCAAATGGATGACTTTTAGTCCATTTTTTTAGGTGGTAAATTCCCTCTTGATAAAGAGGCTTCATTTTCGTTGTTGTTGTATTCAAATTAGTTTGAACTTGAAGATTGATTTTGAAACCCTCCCCCTGAGTTGGATACCCTTGATGTAGAATGTTGGTTTTTCATTGAAAGATTATCAGTTGATGGATGTTTATCAACTGATAAATTATCCATTGATCTTGTGACATCAACTGATGCTGGGTTTCTGTGTACTTGTGAATTTACTGGATCCATTTCTTCATCACTTTCTTCAATTATACCATTTGATTCATTCTCAAATTGCAGCGTGTCATGATTTCCTTCATCAAACAAACCTTGAATCTTTTTATCATCAAAGACTGCATGTACAGATTCCATAACAATGTATAGTCTAAGATTATAGACTCTGTAGGCTATGTTTGATAGTGCATACCCAACAAATATTGCTTCATCAGCATTGGCTTCAAATTTTCCTAGGTTTTCACCTTGATTTCTCAAGATATAACATTTACAGCCAAGAACATGAAGAAACCCCACTTTTGGCTTTTTGTCCTTCTTGATTAATTGATATAGAGTTTTTCCTTGTACTTAATTCACTATGGAAATGTTTCGTATTTAGCATGCTGCATTGATGACCTCAGCCCAGAAATAAGTTGGCAACTTTGCATCTTCCAACATTTTTCTGGCTGCTTCAATCAGTGTCCTATTCTTCCTCTCAACTACCCCATTTTGTTGAGGTGTTCTTGGTGCTGAAAAAGTATGAATGATTCTTTTGGCTTCATAAAACTCCTTCATTATAGAATTCTTGAATTCTGTTCTAGTATCACTTCTTATTTTCTTTACATCCAATTCAAGACTTTTGTCTACTTCCTTGATGTGTTTGATGATGAATTCACTTGCTTCATCCTTAGTATGTAAGAAATAAGTCCAAGAAAACCTTGAGAAGTCATCAACAATGACAAGAGCATACTTTTTCTTTGCAATGGATATGATATTAATAGGGCCAAACAAATCCATATGTAATAATTCAAGTGGTTTCTCAATTGATGATTCCAGTTTTTACTTGAATGATGCTTTTCTCTGTTTGCCTTTTTTACAAGCATCACACGGTCCATCCTTGACAAATTTCATCTGTGGCAATCCTCTCAGTTGACTTTTCTTGGGCAATTGATTTATGGCTTTGAAATTTAAGTGAGCTAACTTCTTGTGCCATAGCCAACTCTCATCTGCATTTGCTTTTGAAAGAAGACAAGTCATTGAATCTGTATTTGTTGAATTGAAGTCATTACTAGGCTTCCATCTTCCTTGCTGGAAATTATACATGCTTCTGTTGTGAAGCATACTTTATTTCCATTATCTCATAATTGACTAATGCTTAATAGATTATGTCTTAAGCCATCAACTAATGCAACAATTTTTTGATGACATTTTCTTTTGAAATCAAGCCATATCACATGGTATAACCCTTGCTATCATCTCCAAAAGTCACTACAGGGACAACTCTCTCCTAAAATTGTGTGAGCAGGGATTTATCTCCTAAAATTGTGTGAGCAGGGATTTATCTCCAGTCATGTTCCTTGAAAATCCAATGTCCAAGTACCAAAGATTCTTCCTTTTTCCCTGCACACATCCAAAAATAATCAAGTTAATTTTCGTACCCAAGTTGCCTTGGGTGCTTTCTTATTAGTTGCTACCTTTGGCTTAGTCTCCAAGTTTTGTTCCTTTCATTTAGATGGTTTTAATTCCATTTTATCCTTAGGTGTTGGTTTCCTTGCTTCAGAATTCTCAGTGATAATGCTTGGATTAGTTATGCTTGCAGAATTGGCAAAATTAGATGCATGAATGTTGGCATTCAAGTTTCAGGGCATAGTAGGCATATTCACGTTTGCATATGCAAGATATGGATTAAACATGTATAGCATAGATGCATATTGAGCATAAATAACATGAGGTACAACTAATTGAGGAAAACCAGAATTTGTAAGCATGTTAGTTATAACAGGCATTTCAGATTTGCAATACACAGAGAGATGATTTTTACTACCACATTTAACACATACTTTTCTAGGAGCATAGATGTCAGGTATGTAGTTGTTGTGTTTGTTTATACCTACTTTATCATTCATGTTCTTTTTCTTTTTCATATTTGGCTTAGTTTCAAGCTTTATCTTTTCTAATTTTTCTTTTAATTGGCTCTTAGATAAATACCCTATATTGGCCTTCTCAACTTTGTTTTGAGGATTAGAGGAGCTACCTTCTTCCACAAATGTAACAGGTCTGTTAAGCTTGGTTTTTAAAATGGATTGTTTAGCAGTTGATGATTTCTCAATCGATAGATAATTATCCGTTGAGTCAACAGTATCAATCGATTGATAATCCTTATCAGTTGATTCAGGATTAGCAATCGATTGCTCCTTATCCAATGTTTGATTATCATCAATAGCTAATTTTTCAAGAGTCTTAGCCAACATAGTGAAAGAGTTTAATCCATGAATATCATTCAACTTTTTGCTAGCTTTACTAAATCTATTCCATTTGTCTATGATTTTTAGTTCTTCTTCTAGTTGTCCCTTCAACATTTCTATTTTCTTTTTGCACTCAACTAACTCTTCTCTAGCATCTTTGTTTTCTATCTTGAGTGTGTCCATTTGCACTAGCTCACTCTCTAGATGTGTGTTCCTTTCAGTTAGATATTCCATGGAGCTTTTGAGTCTAGTGTTTTCTTTATTTAAGGACTTAAGAGTGACATGCAAATTATACAGTTCATTAGACATTTTAGTGATTGTAGTATTGCATTCATCCTTAGATAACTCAGATAGATTTATGGAGATTGCCTGATTGCTAGAGGAACTAGCTTCTTGGTCATCATGGTTGGCCATAAGTGCAAGATTGATGAATTCTTCCTCTTCAGAATCAACCTCAGCAGCCCAGTCCTTTTCTTCTGTCACAAAAGACTTTTCCTTTTGCTTTAGCAAATCAAAATATTTTTTCTTGTATTCAATACCATCATTGAATTTTGATTTCTTCTCAATTTTTGGCTTTCTGCATTAGAAAAGTGACCAGCCAATCCACAGTTAAAGCATTTGAATTGAGTTCTGTCAATAAGGTACCTATTAGGAATTATCTAGTCTTGATGATAAACTTAATCTTAGAATCATAGAAATTAATTTGTAATTGATCAATTGATATATGTTATAAATATCAATTGATTTGGGAACCATTTTATCAATTGAAATGTTTATGTTAATCAATTGATAATTTGGATATTTTTGTAACATGGTTGTACTTAGTCTTTCAATTGATATGGCTAGATCAATTAATAGTGTTCTAATTATCAATTGATACTAGAGTCGACTGATATAGGTCATCAATTGATGTATGTCTTAGACTGTCAAATTATAAATATTTGAAGGCAGGAAAAATATACAAGTGACGGATGATCAATTGATATTGAAGAATCAATGGATGAAGGATCGATTGATATCAAGCAAATTCAAAGTGAAGACCATCAACTAATATGAAGACTCATCGATTGATATATCAATTGATAACATATATTAATCGATAAGTCAATTGTTTTTATCAATCGATGGATATCAAGATCAATCGAAGAAGGACATCAGTTGATGGATACAAGGAATAATCAATTGATATGCCTAACAGCAAATTATCAATTGAGAGGGATAGCGCAAAGGACAAAATGTCAGGAATCTTCAGACAAAAGTACAGCTATGGAAAACAGTTTACATTGACTGTGAAGACTCAAATTGAAGCTGTCTTTTCTAGATTGAAGATCTTTCCTAAAATGAAAAAAGATAGAAAGGAAAGATAGTTTAATAACATTCCTAGAATAGGTATTTTTTTTGCAATCAGTTCTTTGAATTGTAAACATACTTGTAATATATAAACAAGTGTGGTAGCATTGTTAGAATTAACTGAGTTAGAATATTTCTTTAGAATCAATTGTTCAAGCTTTAAAAGAACTTGTAAGAACAATTAATTCAATTCTAACTTTGTAAAAGCAGTTAGATTTTCTAACCTAGATTATTTGAGCAATCAATTCACTGGTGGAATATAAAACCGACCAGTAATTTTTTGTATCTTGTCCAAAGTTTCATTTCATGTTATAAATGTTCAAATTCATATCTCTCAAATAATTAACACAATAGAAGAAATATTAAACTGTAAAATGTTTTATATTTGTATTCAACCCCCTCTTCTACAAATATATTACCATTATTCTAGTAAATAACAATTGGTATCAGAGTGTAGGCTTTCAACATACAGCATATTTAAGATCAAGAACAAGTCAATATGGGTTAAAATGATTAAGGTGTGAAAATTCCAATGTTGGAAAAAGATGAGTACTTTGCCTGGAAAGTAAAAATACAACTGCATCTACTTTTTCTTGACCCCTCTTATGTCAACTACATAGAAAAATGACATCATGTCTTCATGAAGTTGGTCACAGGTGTAAACCCTGATGGTACTCCTGCCTTTGACAAGCATGTTCTAAAACTCATTACTGAGTTTACAGAAGAGGATGAAAAAGAAGTTCTAAAGGATAAAAAGGCCTTGAATATACTATTCAATGATATAGATAAAGATATGTTTGACAATGTAATCAACTTCACAACATCCACTACGCCATAAGTGCTCATAGGCAATGCTTTTAGAAAGCGTTGCACTGAAAACGTTGCGGTAGCTCTGAATTTTTGGATCTTTTAGAAGGCCTGTGAAGGAATTGAACAGGTTAGGAAAAATAAGATGAAACTCCTGATTCAAAAATATGAATCTTTTTATTTCAAGAGTGGTGAGTCCATCAATGACACCTATATTATGTTCCAAAAGCTTCTGAATGAACTGAAACTATATGGTAGGGTTTATGCAACTGAAGATACAAACTTGAAATTTCTTAGATATCTTCCAAAAGAATGAAAGGCAATGACTGTCTCTATTAGATAATCTCATGACTTCAAGGATTATAGTCTTGAGAAACTCTATGGTATTCTCAAGACATATGAGTTGGAAATACAATAAGATGAAGAGATTTTCAAGAATAAAAAGAAAGATAAGATTGTGGCTTTGATGGTCAAACGAAATGAGGACAAGAAGGGTAATAGTGAAAGTGGCTGTGTAGAAACTATTAGCATGGTGTCTAATGATGCTGTTGAATCATCTGAAGGTAAAGGAAAACTCATAAGTGATGAGAGTGAAACATGCTCTCAAGATGATTTGGATGAAAATGATGAACACCTTGCATTTCTGTAAAGAAAGTTTTCAAAGCTAAAATTCAAAAGGAATCCAAATGCTCAGAGACCTGGATCCCAGTTTAGTAATAACAACCAAAATAAAAATTTGGTTGATAGATCTAAATTCAAATGTTATAACTGTAGATTGGCTGGTCATTTCTCAAATGAATGCAGAAAGCCAAAACAAGAAAAGAAGGCAAAGTCATATGAGGGCATTGACTACAAAAGAAAGTACTTTGACCTTCTCAAACAAAAAAAAGGCTTTTGTGACTGAAGAGAAAGACTGGGCTGCTGAGGACAGTGATTCTGAAGAATTCATCAATCTAGCTCTAATGGCCAACCATGAGGATGAAGAAGCTAGTTTAACATCAAATCAGGTACTAGCTATAAACTTTTCTGAACTTTCAAAAGATGAATGCAATAGTACTATAAAAGAAATGTCAAATGAATTATAAAATTTGCATGTCACTCTTAAATATCTAAACAAAGAAAACTCTAAGTTAAAGAACACCATATATGCTTTGACTAATGCTTTCCTTGAAAATGAACTAGTTTGTTTAGATAGATTTAACAGGAGAGTTCAGATTCTAGGAATAAACTAGTGAACAGTTTGAAAAGAGAAGAATTGTTGAAAGGATTATTAGCTAATGAAATTGAGACAATCAACAAATGGAATAGGTATGCTAAAACAATAAAATAGATCATTGATGTCCAAGGGTTAGATACTCTAAGAGAATCTCCCAATTATGTAGGCAAGTCATTGACTAATGCCTCAATGGATAAAGATCAATCGACTGCTAATCCTATATCAATTGATAAGGATTATCAATCAATTAATGCTGAATGAACTGATAAGCATCCATTGACAAGTAAACAATCAATGACTAATAAGAAAAAAAATCTTAGCACAACTATTAAGTTTGTGAAGGAAATTGATTCCAAAGATCAGGTTGAGGCTAGGGTTGAAAAGATTAACTTAGGTAGCTTATCTAAGAAACAGTTAAAAGTCAAACTAGAAAAGATAGCACTTGTTGATATCATTCAGCCTAAGTCTGAGAAAAGAAAGAAGAATAGGAATGAAAGGTAGGCATAAACAAGCACGACAATTATACCCCTAATATGTATACACCTAGAAAGGTTTGCGTTAAGTGTGGTAGTGTGAATCAATTATCTATGCATTGCAAGAAAGAAAAGAATTCTATATATGTGAATGATTCCAATGCATACACCATATCTACAAATGCCATGATTGCCAATCATATGCTCATGAAAAAATGACCTCTAATTTGGTTACACCAAATGTTCACATGCCATATGCACAAGTGCCATACATGTATAACACATTCTTTACATATGCAAATATGAACATGACTGGAATTTCATGGAGTATGCCTATAACTGATAACAATCATGCAAGTCAAATTGTTAAGCATGATAATATGCATGATATTTCTGCTATAAGTTCCAAGGTATTTGAGCCTCAAAAGTTAAAATGGATTTAAACCCACCAAAACAAAAGGAATCAAAGTTGGCAACCAAGGCTCAGGCTGCAACTAATAAAAGAGGATCCAAGGCAATTTGGGTACCAAAAGTAAGTTGATTGTTTTAATTGTGTGCAAGGAAAAAGAAGAAGGAATCTCTTGTATCTAGATAGTGGATGTTCTAGGCACATGACTAGAGATATGTCCCTGCTCACAAAGTTTGTGGAGAAAGCTGGCCCAGGAGTTACTTTTGGAGATAATAGTAAAGGATTTACTCTGGGATATGGCTCAATTGCAAGTGAAAATGTTATTGTTGAACCTGTAGCACTAGTGGATGCATTGAAGGCATAATTTGCTGAGCATTAGTCAACTGTGTGATAATGGAAATGGTGTGTGATTTTTAACTGGATCATGCATCATAGTAAACAAAGAATCTGGTGAAACTATTTTAATTAAAGGAAGGAAAGGAAATGTCTATGTGGCTGATTTCAACTCTGTGAAGGCAGACTCAATGACATGTCTACTTAGCAAGGCCAATACAGATGAAAGTTGGATTTGGCACAAGAAGCTAGCCCATCTAAATTTCAAAGCCATGAATCAATTGGTTAGAAAAAATTTGGTTAGAGGCATTGCACAGATGGAATTCACCAAAGATGGTTTATGTGATGCTTGTCAATGGCACTGAATGGAAGGTCAAGAAAATTAGAAGTGACAATGGTACTGAATTCAAGAATTCAACAATGAAGGAATTTTGTGAAGAAAAAAGAATCACTCATAATTTCTCTACTCTTAGAACTCCTCAACAAAATGGGGTAGTTGAAAGGAAAAACAGGACCTTAATTGAAGCTGCTAGAACTATGTTAGAAGAAGCCAAGTTACCCACATATTTCTGGGCAGAAGCAATCAACACTGCATGGTACATTCAGAATATTTCCATGGTCAATCAATTACAAGGCAAAACTCCATATCAATTGATGAAGAGAGACAAGAAGCCACCAGTAAATTTTCTTCATGTTTTTGGCTGCAAATGTTTGTTCTAAGGAATCAAGGTCAAAATTTGGAAAATTTTGAAGTCAAAGCTGATTAATCTATATTTGTTGGATATGGAATTTTAACCAAGGCTTATAGAGTCTATAATCTTATATTACACATTGTTATGGAATTTATGCAAGTAGTCTTTGATGATAAAAAAAAATCAAGGGTTTTTTGATGAAGGATACCATGACTCTTTGCACTTTGAAAATGAATCAACTGGTAATGGTGAAGAAAGTGATAATGATGTGAAAATATCAAGAAATCAAGTACCCAGAAATTCCCCATCAATTGATGTTAATAAACCAATAGATAACTTATCAGTTGATAATCATCAATCAACTGATAATACATCAATTGATAACCATTCAATGGATAATCATTATGCTCAACAATCATCAAGTAGAATATCCATCTCAGGGGAAGGGTTCTCAAACAATCAATCACATCACAATGATCATAATCATATTAATGATCATGAAGCATCATCCTCAAGAACCAATCTGCCTCCACAAAAGAAATGGACGAAAAGCCATCCCTTTGAGTTGATCATTGGAGGTGGAAATGATGGTGTCAAAACTAGAAGTGCAACTCAAAATGAATGCTTGTATAGCAGCTTTCTATCTCAAGAAGAACCAAAAAGGAAAGCCTTGAATGATCCTGATTGGATAATAGTTATGAAAGAGGAGTTGAATCGGTTTGAAAGGAACAAGGTATAGAAGCTAGTACCCAAACCAAAGAGCAAGTCTATTATTAATACCAAATGGGTATTTAGGGACAAAATAGATGAATCTGGTACTGTGACAAGGAACAAGGAAAGATTGGTGACAAAGAGTTATTCACAGGAAGAAGGAATAGATTTTGATAAAACCTTTGCACCTATTGCAATGTTAGAAGCTATCAGAATCTTTCTAGTTTATGCTGCTCATGCTAACTTCAAGGTCTACCAGATAGATTTGAAAAGTGCTTTTCTCAATGGAGAATTAGAAGAAGAAGTATATGTGGAACAACCTCCTGCTTCTGTTGATACTATTCATCCTGGATTTGTAAACTACATTCTCAAAGAACTGTATGGTTTGAAACAAGCTCCTAGAGCCTGGTATGAAACACTTTCTAAATTCTTAATTGAGAATCATTTCACAAGAGGTATTGTTGATAAAACACTCTTTCATAGTAATGTTAATGGCTCTATTATTCTTGTTCAAATCTATGTAGATGACATTAAATTTGGCTCAACTGATGAGAAAGTTTGTCAAAAGTTTGCTAAGTTGATGCAAAATAAATATGAAATGAGAATGATGGGAGAACTTACCTATTTTCTTGGTTTGCAAGTCAAACAAGTTAAGGACAATATTTTCATAAATCAAACTAAATATATTTCTTATTTATTAAGGAAATTTGGTTTAAATGAATGTTCTTCTATAAAAACTCCCATGGCCACTACAACTAAACTTGAATTGAATACAAAGGAAACTAAAGTCGACATTTCAAGTTATAGAGGCATGGTTGGTTCATAACTTTATTTAATTGCAAGTAGGTCATACATAATATTTGCTACATGTCTTTGTGCTAGGTTTCAGGCTGATCCTAGAGAGTCTTATTTGATTTCTATAAAAAGAATATTCAGATATCTCAAAAGAACACCAAATCTTGGTATTTGGTATCCTAGACACTCTGAATTTGTTCTAATTGGTTATTGAAATGCAGACTTTGCAGGTTGCAGAATTGACAGAAAAAATACTTGTTGGACTTAAATCAAGCCTAGCCTATTTAATTATCTGTCTTGCTGTAACTTAGTTTGTGCTTCTGTAATAGACTAGTGACTTAGTAATTCATGTGTAATTTGTAACTAGAAGTTTTCTCTGTTTATCTTCAAATTGTAAATTAAGTCAGAAATAAAGTCAGTTAGAAGATTCAAGTTGAATCATGCAACCAGACAAAGAAGACTGTGAAGAAAATAAAAAGAGAAGTTATCTGAGAATTCTACTAAGGCAAGTTACTTGGTCGAGAAGTCAGCCATTCGAGAAGTCAGAACTGTGGAAACATTTCGAGAAGTCTCAAAACTTCTATCTGCTTAGTACTCGATCGAGAAGTCAGTCATTCGACAAGTCAGGTATTGAATCCAGTCGAGAAGTGTCAATTATGAGGCATTCGAGAAGTGAAAATAAACAATTCGAGAAGCTAGCAAATGGAGCATTCGAGAAGTGATAAGGCTGAGTCATTCGAGAAGTCAATATCAAGCATGTATTCGAGAAGTCTAATCTGATCGAGAAGTCATCAAGCTGAGTATGCGATCGAGAAGTCTAGACATTCGAGAAATCAAGTATTCAGGATCAATCGAGAAGTCACAGCTGTTCGAGAAGTCAATCTCCTTGACTTATCGAACCAATTTCAAGAAGAGTACTCGACTGCAAAAGAAGCTAGTTTCAAGGAAGAATTGCAGAACAAGACAGATGATGTTGCAGCTCTGTTTATGCAGGATAAGTCAAACCTGCACAGACAGAGACAAGTCTACAATGTAGCTGGGAAGATAAGCCAAGAAAAGTGACAGAAGAGATAAGGCAGGATGGAGCAGACTGTCACTACAGTGTTAGCTAGAAATAGTCATTAGTCAAATGTAAAGCAATCTCTGTCTATTTCTAGTTTTAGCTAAACTGTCTCATGTGAGCATGTGCACAGGACATGTTGTCTATATACTTTATGCACAGCCACATTTGATAGTGTCTTGAGCATTTTTACAATAGTAAGAATCCCAGAACAAGAAGCTGAAATTCAAACTGAATTTCAGATTGTAGCAAAGATCATTCTAATACAAAATTAGATTGAAAGTTACATCTGTGTCTATATTATTTCCTGTTATATGTCTTGATAAACACCTTCGTAATTCCATCTGTTCTTCAAGCTTCGAACAAGTTCTTTTCAAAAACAAGAAAATTTTTGAAGTATACATTCACCCCCCCCCCCCTCTGTAACTTCTGGGCCTCTAAATTCCTAACAAGTGGTATCAGAGCCAGGCTGTAAACAAACATACAGACTAAAGATCAAGATGAGTTCTCAGAAGTTAAGCAGCATAAAGATTCCTACCTTTGACAGAGAAAATTACAACCTATGGAAGAAGAAGATGCTGATGTTCATAAAGGCTGCAAACCCCATGTATCCAGAAATATTAAAGAATGGTCCTTTCATGCCAGTAACTCTAGTTCCTGAAACTACTAGTGGGTCTGAAGTTATTCCTGCAACATGGATACCTAAAGATCCATCTCAGTACACAGACTCAGAGAAGGAAAAGGTTTCTCTTGACAATAGCTTAATGTTAATATTAATTGAGTCACTGGATCTTGTGATGTACAACAATATTGTCAATTGTACATCTGCCAAACACATATGGGAGACAATAGAAATTCTGTGTGAAGGAACTGAGGAAGTAAGAGAGAATCAAAGGCAGCTCCTTGTTTCCCAATATGAAGCATTCATGTCAAAATCAAATGAGGGCATAACTGAAGTATTTGAAAGGTTCAATAAACTGATCAATGATCTTCAACTTCATGGGAAATATTATGAAACAAAGGAGAAAAACATGAAGTTTTTGTTAACTCTCCCAGAGCACCTGGAGCATAAAATCTCTGCAATAAGAGAAGGAAGAGATTTGACAAAACTTCCACTTGAGACACTCTATGGAATACTGAAAACATATGAGCTGGAATTTTATCAAAAGAAGGCCATTTTAGCAAATAGAGGAAAAATGGCAAATGTCTCAAATGCCCTGGTTGCTAAGGAACCATCAACAATTGAAAAGACTGGTACAAGCAGGAAGTTGAAATCTGAGATGATTGAAGATCAGGAACAGGAAGACAAGGACTCCATCAAGAGTGAGTCAGAAGAAGATGACTTCTACACCATTGAAGAACTTGAAGGCATGGACAACAAAACAATGGCCTTCATGGCAAAGAAGTTTGGAAATTTGAGATTCAAAAGAAACAAAAGTTTCAAACCAAAACCAACCTTCAAGTCTTCAAGCAAAGGAAGGAATCCACAGAGAAGCTCCAATAATGGAGGATACAAGACTGGAACAGTTGATAGATCCAAGATAAGATGCTATAACTGTAATGATCTTGGACACTTTGCAACAGAATGCAACAAACCTAAGTCAATCAAGAAAGATAAAGACTACTTGGAGTTGGAAGCCAAGTATGAAGCTCTTCTCAAAAAGCAGACAGGAAAAGCCTATATTGCTGAAGGAAAATGCTGGGATGATACAGATGAAGATGAGGAGGAAGAATATGGGAATCTGGCACTCATGGCCAACTCACATGCTGGAACTTCATCCTCAAACTCTCAGGTACCTTCTTTAATCTCTCTTGATATGTCAAATTCTCAATACAAGAAAACTGTGGAAGATTTAAGTATTGAGATGTTTAATATTCACACCAGTATGACTGCTGCTTATGAGGAGATTGCTAGGTTAGTGAAAGCTAATGAGGAACTAGTTGCAAGAAATGAGACTCTAGAACTGTCTGTTATAAACATGGAAAACTTTAAACAGGAAAATGAGTATCTCAAGAACAAAATTGTTTGTTCTGAACAAATTGAGAAGTTTCTTAAAGAACAAATTTCTGAAAATGAGTTGAAAATTAGATCTTATCAAAACTCAGCAACCATTGTTAAAGAGTTTCATGAGAAGAACAAGGAAAGCACTAGGATTGGAGTTGGTTTTGATTATGAGAATCTTAAAAAGAAAAAATCTGTTTTAACAAGAGGCAAAAAGATTGAAATCCAAGGTAATCCTCATATTTTGAAAAATGTCAAAGAACCAATTTTTAAGAAGGCTACTGTTGAAGTAGATGAAGCCAGTATGGTTATCAAACAACAATTAGATGATGAGGATAAGGAAGCAATTGAAAGAAATTTGGCCTCTGTTGAAAAAGAAGAACCCACAATCAGAACCAAGTCCACTCCTGTTCAAACTGAAACTAAACAGGATGCTCAGAAAAATGATGCTATGCATGCTAAAAAGAAAAAGGCTAATAGAAATGGAAAAATAGGCATTAACAAACACAACAACTATGCACCTGTTCATAATGCACCAAGAAAGATTTGTAAAAACTGTGGTTCAACAAATCATCTTACTCACTTGTGCAAGAAACCTGTTGTGGGAAATGATAAGTTTGCCTGTGGTTATGTTAAGCCTTTAATGCATGATAATCATAAATTTTGTGACAAATTTGATTGTATGCCATGTAACATGAATATCATGAATACCTGCTTTAGGCTCAGGAAACAGTTTGTTGATGGATGCATAAGTCAGAATTTGTATATCAACAGTCCTAGGCCTAAATCTGCTAGTCCTGTGAAACACAGAAAACACTCCATGTCACCTAAGCATGCATCTAGTTCTGAAAGCACTAATCAAGCAAAAAATCAAAACAAGAAAAATGAAAATGTGCATGTGCAAGTGACTGAGACTGTTAAGAACAGGAATGATATTCATGTGACTAAGTATAAAGGACCCAACCTTGTTTGGGTACCAAAGAAAACTTGATTTGTGCTTGATTGCAGGGCACAAGTAAGAAGAAGGTCATGTGGATTTTGGACAGTGGCTGTTCAAGGCATATGACTGGTGACAAGGCCCTGCTGTCACAGTTCAAGGATGAGGCTGGCCCAATGGTAACCTTTGGAGACAACAGCACTGGTTTTACCATGGGATATGGCAAATTGATTCATGGAAATGTTGTCATTGAAGATGTAGCCCTAGTCAGTGGTTTGAAGCATAATCTTCTCAGCATCACTCAATTCTGCAACAAAGATTTGAAGGTGGAGTTTGATAAGGAACTGTGTCTCATATCACACAGGAAGACAAAGGAATTTGCTCTGCAAGGAGTAAGAAAAGGAAGCCTGTTTGTAGCAGATTTGGACTCTGCAAACAAGGAGAAGATTTGCTGTTTCTACACAAAGGCCTCAGAAAATGAAAGTATGCTCTGGCATAAGAGATTATCTCACCTAAATCTCAAGAACATTAATTCTTTAGTCAAAAGAGAATTAGTGAAGGACCTGCCCACACTTGAATTCTGCATAGAAGGATTATGTGAGGCATGTCAAAAAGGGAAAATGAAGAGATCTAGTCACAAGAGTAAGGAATTCACTTCAATCACAAAACCACTACAATTAATTCATATGGATCTGTTTGGACCAGTAAATGTCATGTCCATGTCTAAGAAAAGATTTGCTCTAGTCATGGTTGATGACTTTTCAAAATACACTTGGGTGGAATTCTTGCACTCAAAAGATGAAGCTCCTGAGATCATCATTGAAAATTTGAAAAGATTGGATAAAGGCCCTACACCAGTAGTTGCCATAAGGAGTGATAATGGTACAGAATTCAAAAATGCTATACTCAATGAATTCTGCAAGGAAAAAGGAATCACTCACCAATTTTCAGCCCCAAGAACTCCACAACAAAATGGAGTGGTTGAGAGAAAGAACAGAACTCTCATTGAAGCTGCAAGAACCATGTTAGCAGAAGCCAGTCTACCAACTAGCTTTTGGGCTGAAGCTGTTAGAACTGCATGCTACACTCAAAACAGGACACTCATCACAAAACCAGTTGGAAAAACTCCTTATCACATCATGACAAATAGAAGACCATCTGTAAAATACATGCATGTGTTTGGAACCAAGTGCTTTGTTCTCAAAGATGATGTCAACAACCTTGGGAAGTTTGAAGCCAAGGCTTATGAAGGAATTTTTGTGGGATACTCTTTGGACAAAACTGTCTATAGAGTATATGTGATTGATCAACAGAAGATTATGGAAAGCACAAATGTGACATTTGATGATTTCAAGTTCCCTACTATGAATCTGGAAGGAGAAAACTGTGACACCTTGAGGTTTGAAAATGAAATAGAGACTGGAACATTTGCAACTGAAAATGTTACCAATATGCATGAAGAGTCACATGTAGATATCTCACATGGAACAAATGTGGAAAGAGAAAATGAAGACTACAGTCATATTCAACTTGAGAATTCTCCACACAATCCTAGCATTCACTCAGGGGGAGATTCTCAAGGATCTGCAACTATTGGCAATCACTTCAATCAGGAAGAAACAAGTTCAAATGATAGAGATGGAGCTCATCAAATTAAATGGAGTAGAGCTCACACAGCTGATCAAATCATTGGAAATCCTGATGAAGGTGTAAGGACAAGAAGAGCAACTATAAATGAATGCCTATTTGCTTGCTTTCTGTCTCAAAATGAACCAAAAAGGATTGAAGAAGCCATGTTGGATCCAGACTGGATAATTGCCATGCAAGAGGAATTGAATCAATTTGTGAGAAACAATGTTTGGGAATTAGTGCCACCTCCAAAGGACAGGTCGGTAATTGGCACTAAGTGGGTCTATAGGAACAAAATGGATGAACATGGAACAGTTATAAGAAACAAAGCAAGGCTGGTTGCAAAAGGCTATTCCCAGGAAGAAGGCATTGACTATGATGAGACTTTTGCTCCTGTTGCAAGATTGGAAGCAATTAGAATTTTTCTAGCCTTTGCAGCACACTCAAATTTTAAGGTATATCAAATGGATGTGAAAAGTGCATTTCTCAATGGTGAATTAGAAGAGGAAGTTTATGTGCAGCAACCTCCTGGCTTTGAAGATCCAAATTTTCCAGACTTTGTTTACAGACTCATTAAAGCATTGTATGGACTCAAACAAGCCCCTAGAGCATGGTATGACACCTTGTCAAAATTTCTTCTAGAAAATCATTTTACTAGAGGAACTATTGACAAAACTCTTTTCTACAAAAAGCATGGTGAGGATATCATACTTGTTCAAATCTATGTAGATGATATCATTTTTGGATCTACAAATGAAAAACTGTGTCAAAGGTTCTCTAAGCTAATGCAAGGTGAATATGAGATGAGCATGATGGGAGAGCTCAATTATTTTTTAGGCCTTCAAATAAGTCAAAGGGATGATGGCATTTTCATAAGTCAAACAAAGTACATCAATGACTTACTCAAAAGGTTTGACATGCAAGACTGTTCTACTGCCAAGACTCCAATGTCTACAGCTACAAAACTTGATGAAGATAAGAAAGGAAAAAGTGTAGACATGAAGACCTACAGAGGAATGATTGGATCTCTCCTTTATCTCACAGCTAGTAGACCTGACATAATGTTCTCTACATGCCTATGTGCAAGGTTCCAGGCAAACCCCAAAGAATCTCATCTCATTGCTGTCAAAAGAATTCTGAGGTATCTAAAAGGAACATCATTCATGGGGTTATGGTACCCTAAAGAAACAGGATTCAACTTAGTTGGATATTCAGATGCTGATTTTGCTGGGTGCAGAGTGGATAGAAAAAGTACCTCAGGAAGCTGTCAATTTCTTGGACAGAGATTGGTATCTTGGTTTAGCAAAAAGCAACAATCAGTTTCTACTTCCACAGCTGAGGCTGAATATATTGCTGCAGGAAGTTGTTGTGCTCAAGTGCTTTGGATCAGGAATCAACTAAGGGACTATGGACTAGTGTTAGAAGGAATTCCTATTATGTGTGACAACACTAGTGCCATCTCAATTGTAGCCAATCCAGTCAACCATTCCAAGACAAAGCATATTGATGTAAGGTACCATTTCATAAGGGAACATGCAGAAAATGGAGTAATTAAATTATTCTATGTTCCTACACAAAAACAGTTGGCTGATATATTTACTAAACCACTTGATGAAGCCACCTTCAACAGGTTGGTTAGTGAAATTGGAATGCTAAACTCTTCAAGTTAGGTGGCCAAATAAATATATCTTTTCAACTGTTACAACAATTGTTTCACAGACATGAACTCAAATGATTTATCTAAGTGAAACAAAACTGGTATATGTTTATAAATATGTCAGTTATATTGTTGTACATATTGTTAACAAATGTTTTTAAAACTATCTTGGAACTATTTTCTTGTTCTGAGAAAGCCTGAAAAGAATTATTATACTTGTGCATTATTAAATAACAAGTGTGATAATTAAAGATTCAGGAATATCAATCAGACACATTTCTCTTTTTAAGATGAATAAATGGATTTTATTTATCTAAGAAATGAAGTCTGTAAATTATTATTCTATTTTCTAAGTGAAAATGGAATAATCTGTCAAAAACTAGAGTTTGTGATTAAGTTGCCATCATTTTCTGACTTCTCGACTAGTTACTTATTTCTTTTGAGTTCTCGACTCATGATTTTGTGAGTTCTCGAATAGCTCATTTTTAGAGTTCTCAATCGAGTACTGTCAAGAGTTCTCGAATCATCAGAGTTCTCGACTATCTCAGTTCTCGAATCATGTATATATATTCTTGAGAGTTCTCGATCAAATTCTGACAGTTCTCTACTGAAACTAACTTTACTCTTCTCTGAGTTCTCGAACATACAAAATCGATTACAATTCTAGTCGAGTTGTCTAAGTATTATACATAGCACAGTAGAAATAACATTTCATTTCTACACTTAATTTCAAACTCAAAGAAACCCTCTCATTCTACAGCTACACTTGAACCCTTGCTATTCTACTCTCTAAAACCTTCGATTTCTTCGTTTCTCTCTTTCTATACACAACTCTATGGCATCTTCAAGCTCGAAACCTGCAACTGAAGTGTACGTAATTCCTGAAACCAACTTTCTCGCCATTGCAAGAGACGCAGATGCTAAGGCGCAGTACAAATGCTTCACTAGGTTTCTCATCGATTCCTATCTGAATGAAGCTCTGTTGGCAAACCCCACACTGTATCTCGACATTCTTGAGCAATTTTGGAAGACTGCTGACTGGGAAAATATAGCTTTGGAGGATGGTAGGTCAAAAGTGGTTGTAACCTGCAAAATCCAAGGAAAAGACATCAGTTTTGATGAAAATGATGTGAATACAAGCTTGAATATACCAACCGAAGAGTTTAATGAAGAACCTACTGAAGATGATCTTCTAGATTTTCTGGACTTCATTAGGTATGCTGATAATCTAAAGAGAGGAGTTGATGAGAAGTTCAAGCTGGGTAAATTAAACAAGAAGTACATGAGGAAGGAATGGTCATTCCTGTTTGATACCATCCTAAGAGTCTTCACCTGCAGAAAAACAGGGTTTGACCAGATAAGCCTCATTCCCTTGAAGCTGGCCTACTCATTAGCATACAACCAAAAGCTCAATGTTGGAAAGCTAGTTCTTGGGGAACTCATAACCAGGATTCCCAAGAGAGGTAATGAAATTTTCTTTCCTCGCTTTATTCAATTAATTCTCAATTATAAGAATGCTGGTTTAATTGAATTGCCTGGAATGAACAAACAAAGAATTGGCTACTCCAAATCCATGTCAAAAATCATTTTTGCCACATTGGATAGGAGAACCACTGTGAATGTCCCTCTCATAATCACCCCTCACATGAGGAGTGTATTTGAGGGATATCCACTAGTGCAGCCTAAATATGGTTACCTTGATACAGTAGGAGGTCCTAAGGTTGCAGAAGTACCAAATGCACCTAACCCAAGGACTTCCAACCCAACTGCTAGCCCTTCTTTGAAATCCCTAGATGTTAGCAAACCATCCTCTACATCCTCTCAACAGGGTGTAGTTGCAAAGAAGAAGAAGGAGAAAGCTGTTAAGAAAAGAGTGTTAGAAACAGTTGTAGAAAATGAATCAGATGAGTCACCTGTGGAGCCTTTGACCAGGAGAAAGAAAAATAAAAAGGCCACAACAGACCACTCTACATCCTCTCAACAGGATGTAGAAGTTAACAAGGGATTAAACCTACTTCTAGGTGCACTTTCTCAACAAGGTGCATCTATTGAAATTGGGAGTCAGCCCACTCCACCCTGTACAGAGTCTGCACCATTGCAGGAATTCACTCCTGTCAATGAAGAAGCTGTAGTTGAAAAAGAGACACACTGTGCACCAGTAGGATCTTCTCTTGAAACTTCCCCATTTTCTCAGGGGGAGTTGCCAATACTCAGTTCTACTCACACTCTACCTGCTATCTCTCAAATTTCATCTCAACCAAATGTGTCCAGCCAAACACATGAAGTTGTTGATCATCAGGACTCTTGTTTCCCTGGTGAGCCCCATTCAAGTGACTTGGTGCATGACACCTTGTTCACCACTCAGGACACTCCTTTAGATGGTGAGGGAATGCATGCTGAGGCATATCCTGATGACACCATCAAAACCACAGAGGTTCCAGGAGTTTTTACTTCAGACTCTGTGGGGGCTCAGGCATTTCAAGGCCAAGTGTCTTCACAGACATTGGGTAATCTGGGGGACCTCCACACCATGCAAATGGCATCCCCTAGACACTCCCCAGTCATTCAAAGACTGTCTCCTCAGGAGAATTCACCTATCCATCCAGTGTCTAATGAATCATCTGAGAAATTGGATGAGGAAATAGATGCTGAGGGGACTACTGTCACAAGTGGCCCTAGCTCTCACTCTCTGTCACAATGGCTGGAACCTGTGCAACATGACAGGGATTCAGGACCATCATCTCTTGGTGGGTCACTTTCTGATGAGAAACTAAAGGAATTGTATGGAGATCAGTTGGAGGGCTTCTATCACATTGCTCAGCAGCTTGTGACTTCTCATTTGCCAAACAAAGACTATGCTGCAATCATGCTTGAATATGCAAAAGATCAGGAGGAGTTGAAAGAAAAGAATGCAAATTTGGATGAAAATGAAGGTGAAAATGTGGATGCCTGGCTGGATGGTAAATCTGCAGTTAGCATGCAAGAAGTTTTGGAGTGGACTAGACAGAAGTATCTCACTTCTCTTGGATCTTGTGAGAAGATTTTTACTCCAAGTGCCATGTATGATGCAATTCATGAAGCTGCTAAAGTCCAACTGCAATCAAATCACTATCTTGCCAAAGGTGTGCAATCTGAGATAGATGATCACAGAGCTAAAGTAGAGGGCACCTTGAGAGCAATGGAAGACAAACTGAAGCCTGGAGGTCTTCTTGCTCACACTTCAAGAGGAGATTCAGGAAAGTCCTCCATTCTTCACACCAAAATAGACTCTATGGAAAAGGTGTTTAAGGAAATGGTTCAAGGTCACACAACCATCATAGACAATCAAAGGAGAATAAACAGTATGGTTGAAGTTCTGTACAAAAACAGGCATGCAGATAGGCTGCCTGAGGATGTGCCTCTACACACCTTATCACCTTTCCAAGTGGACCTCTACTATCAGTCAAAGGCCAAGGATGAAGCTGCAAAGGCCTCCACCATTGATACCTTAAATGCCAGAGTGGATTCTCTCACATCCACAGTTTCACAAATTGTCTCAGATGTTCATAATCTAAAAAATGAGTTTGTCTCTACTTCTGCAAATCAAGGGACTTCTCTTGCCAGCATCTCAGCACAACTCACCTCTCTACAATCCCTCATCTCCAACCTAAGCACAACTAGTCAGGCTCCTCCAGCACCTTTGCCAACTCCAAGCTGGACTAAAATTAAGCCAAGTCATTCTTCCTTTCTCCAAAGTCAAGATATCAACCCTAAGGGGGAGAAGGAAAGGAGAGAAGAAATAGAGGCTGAAAGGCAAAAGGCAGTTATGAGAAAGCTCAGGAGTGAAATTTTAAAGCCCAAGCCCAACTCTGACAAGGAGTTTCTTGAACTTCTGCATCATATCAAAAAGCAAGTCCAGGGAAATCATTGGAAATATAAGAAGATGCTTGAAAATGCTATTGTTGCAGTAAGGGGAGTTAAGTTTGAACAGAATGGACAAATGTTCAAAGAGCCACTCATTCAAATGGAATCTGGCTACTTTAAAGTTTCAGTTACTCTATTCCAAAGGCTTTCATATACTGAACTGGAATGTCTGTACAAGGGAGTGGAGTTGGTAACCCAGGAAGATGAAGAATTGAAGAAGAAAATATTGGGGCCTCTCCTACCTCTTGCTCTACCTGAATCCTACTGTAGTCCAGATGGTGTGATGTATATGGCTAGAGAAGAAAAACTTGCTCATTTCAGGATCCCTCAACATCTCAATTCAGGCAACAGAAGTCAAATTATTAACCTAATTGAGTTGATTGAAAAGAAGAAGGTGAAGCAGATAGAGGACAATGAAATTGTAGTGAAAATGAAAAAGTTTATCTCTGGACAAATCTCTGAATTTGCAAAAGAAGAATTGAAGAACAAAAAGAAAGATGATGACAATGAGGATCAGGACAAGAAGGATAAAAGGTCTGAATCAAGGAGTGATAAGGAAGGAAAGGGAGAAGACAAGAAGAAGAAGGATGAAGACAAGAAGAAAAGAGACAACTCTGAGGACAACAAACAGTATCAAAGAAGAAATTCCTCTAAGCAGCAAGCTGCTGGCACTCATTCTAGTTCACCTACCAAATCTCAGGGTACTAGTGTGATGTCAACAGTTTCTGAAACTGCAACTGCCATCAAAACTAAATCTCCAAGAAGGATGTTCATGAAAGTTACTGCACATGGAGTGATAAGGAGGGAAATTAAAAAGGAACAGTCAAAGAAACTGAAGCCAAGCCAACATCTCAAAGTCAACACTGCCACATCAACCAAATTCAAGAACTCTACTAGCTCTTTGCTAGTAAGATGTCCTAAGTGGAGAAAACAACTCATTGTTCCTGATAAAGGTCTACCTATTAAACCTATTCAAGAAATTGCTGAAACTGACAAGGTGAGGATCAAACTGTGGAAGGCTGACAGAATTGTCAAGGTAGAAGTCAGAGACAAGAGGATGTTTGTTACTAATGTTGATGGAGAAGAAAGAGGATTTCATCATGACAACAGTGATGCTACCACTCATGACATTAGGAGAGTGATTAGCCTGTTTGACAAGAAATGCATGATTAACAAGCTGAGAATGATGGAAATGGCTCAGTACTTGGAAAGGAAGTATCAGAAAAAGACTGACAAGGTAAGATACATGGAGGAGATGATTGAGAAGAAAAGGAGGGAGGAGGAGAGAGTAGAGCAGTTGTCTGAAGAATTGAGAAGACAGGGTAAAAGTAGAGTGTTCAAAGATCCTGACAGAGTTGAATTCAAACTGAGAAGTGGAGTCACTGTCAAAGTTAGACTCAAGTTTGTCCAAGACTATCTAATGCTCACTCTACAGATTGCTGCAGACATGCTAAAAGATGCAATTTTGATTGAGGAAATCATGGCCAGACAAATGATACTGCAGGCAATTGAAGAAAACAGGGCCAGGCAAGAAAAGGAAAGAAAAGAAAAATATGATCAGGCAGCTCATCAACAACAACAATATAGGTAGGCTTGATATCTTGTATTAATTTGTAAAATTCATCATTTTCCAAATTGGGGGAGATTGTTGGACTTAAATCAAGCCTAGCCTATTTAATTATCTGTCTTGCTGTAACTTAGTTTGTGCTTCTGTAATAGACTAGTGACTTAGTAATTCATGTGTAATTTGTAACTAGAAGTTTTCTCTGTTTATCTTCAAATTGTAAATTAAGTCAGAAATAAAGTCAGTTAGAAGATTCAAGTTGAATCATGCAACCAGACAAAGAAGACTGTGAAGAAAATAAAAAGAGAAGTTATCTGAGAATTCTACTAAGGCAAGTTACTTGGTCGAGAAGTCAGCCATTCGAGAAGTCAGAACTGTGGAAACATTTCGAGAAGTCTCAAAACTTCTATCTGCTTAGTACTCGATCGAGAAGTCAGTCATTCGACAAGTCAGGTATTGAATCCAGTCGAGAAGTGTCAATTATGAGGCATTCGAGAAGTGAAAATAAACAATTCGAGAAGCTAGCAAATGGAGCATTCGAGAAGTGATAAGGCTGAGTCATTCGAGAAGTCAATATCAAGCATGTATTCGAGAAGTCTAATCTGATCGAGAAGTCATCAAGCTGAGTATGCGATCGAGAAGTCTAGACATTCGAGAAATCAAGTATTCAGGATCAATCGAGAAGTCACAGCTGTTCGAGAAGTCAATCTCCTTGACTTATCGAACCAATTTCAAGAAGAGTACTCGACTGCAAAAGAAGCTAGTTTCAAGGAAGAATTGCAGAACAAGACAAATGATGTTGCAGCTCTGTTTATGCAGGATAAGTCAAACCTGCACAGACAGAGACAAGTCTACAATGTAGCTGGGAAGATAAGCCAAGAAAAGTGACAGAAGAGATAAGGCAGGATGGAGCAGACTGTCACTACAGTGTTAGCTAGAAATAGTCATTAGTCAAATGTAAAGCAATCTCTGTCTATTTCTAGTTTTAGCTAAACTGTCTCATGTGAGCATGTGCACAGGACATGTTGTCTATATACTTTATGCACAGCCACATTTGATAGTGTCTTGAGCATTTTTACAATAGTAAGAATCCCAGAACAAGAAGCTGAAATTCAAACTGAATTTCAGATTGTAGCAAAGATCATTCTAATACAAAATTAGATTGAAAGTTACATCTGTGTCTATATTATTTCCTGTTATATGTCTTGATAAACACCTTCGTAATTCCATCTGTTCTTCAAGCTTCGAACAAGTTCTTTTCAAAAACAAGAAAATTTTTGAAGTATACATTCACCCCCCCCCCTCTGTAACTTCTGGGCCTCTAAATTCCTAACAATACTACAGGCACTTGTCAATTTCTAGGAAATAAGCTTGTATCATGGTTTGGAAAAAAGAAAAATTCAGTGTCTACATCCACAGCAGAGGTTGAATATATTTTTACTGGAAGCTGTTGTGCACAAGTCTTATGGATGAGGAAGCAACCATTTGATTATGGATTTAATTTAAGCAAAATTCTAATATTATGTGACAACACAAGTGCAATTGCCATTACTGAAAATTCAGTTTAACATTCAAGGATCAAGTACATAGATATAAGGTATCACTTCATTAGGGAACATGTAATGAATGGTATTGTTGAATTACATTTTGTCCCTGGTGAAAGACAACTTACCGACATTTTTACCAAACCACTAGATGAATCTACCTTCAATAGATTGGTCTGTGATTTAGGTATGCTTAACTATGTTTAATCTTTAAAATGTCTAACAAGTTATTTCTTTATGTTAATTTAATTTATAGTCATTGATTATGTTAATCTGTTGATTTTTCCATAATCAATTGATAAACATTTTATGCGTCAATGGATATTTTCAGCTATCGACAAATAAATATATCAATTGATGATATATTTGTTTATCGATGTATATTGTTACCTGTCGATGGATACATTTCTTATCAATCGATGTCATCAATCGACTTGTAATAAATCTAGCCATTGATTACTAATTTTATCAGTTGACTTATACATACAACTCTGTATGTATAACAGTCGATTGATAGAATTAATAATTCTTTCATTTACTTTTTTATATAAAAGTCGATTAAGTTCTATTTTGAGAAAGAAATCGATTGAGAAATCAGTTACTCTTCAAAATTATAAATAGTGAGATTAAAATTTCTTTTAATTCTTACTTACATCTTCTCACTAATTTTCTCTCTCTCTCTCTATGAACTCAATCCCTAATTATCTCTGTTTACAATCTCTTTATCTCATTCTCAATCTCTCTCAAGTGTCTGTGATTACTAGCAATTCTCAAGAAATGACATCTTCATCTACTTCCTCAAATAAAGTTTCACAAAGCGGCTGCTACTACGAACTGAACAATTTTATAGCCTGTACGATTATGGAAGAAGCACCACAGGATTTTCATCCTTTGATGAGGTTTCTGGGAAGCTGCAAACTGAGGAGGGCACAAAAGGATGCACCCAAAATTATTTGCAAACTGGTGGAGGAATTCTGGGCCAGTGCAGAGGTTGCCAAGAATTGCTCAACCATATCATTCACTTACAAGGGAGATACGTAAACTCTTACTACTGTTGTTATTGATGAATGCATAAATTTGCCTGCTAATAATACTGATAAAGCACAAACAGATAATGAAATTAGAAATATGCTAAAATATGTTGAACCTGAAATAAGTCTAGGTTATGTAGTTAGTAAACATATTAGGAAGGAATGATCATTCTTATTTGATGCTACAATTAACTGCTTTAGTGGTAAAATTAGTAATTTTGATGCAATAACAACCAGTATGCAAGAGATGGCCTATAGTATTTTGTTTGATAGGTATTACAATTTATCTTCAATTATTATAAATGAGATTACTGCAAAATTGTGAAATAAGGCTAATAGATCAAACCATATCTACTATGCTAGATTTATTATGCTATTTATTAACCATTTTGTCAAGGATATGGAGATTAACAGGGAAACAGAGACATTGGACTGTTGGGTCCAAAATAAAAGGGTATTCAAAGACCTGGTGAGAATCAATCTCCACAATAATGTGGATTTGATTTATCCAGCCTTTGTGCAGGTATACATCTCTACTTTATCTACTTTTTCTCAACCCCAATCTTCTTTGCCTTCAGTGATTATGGAGGGTATTAGCAATGACCCCAACCCTCATACCCAAGCCACACAACAAATTCCAAAATCCAAGTCTAAGAAACCAACCTCAACAGGTTCTAAAAACCTGTTGTTGTAAAACCAAAGAAAAGAAAAACACATGTTGATACTAGACTTGAGGAGGAAGTAATTGGTGACGGAATTGGGGAATATCAAAGAACCCAGAAGGACAAGGTGTGTGAGGGTGAGACAATCCATCCTAGCCACTCCATAGTCTCTCAAAAGACTGTGGCAGTTAAAAAGGACAATACATCATCCCTATTGGCATCCTCTCAAAAGGGTGTCAATATTGAAAAGAGCCCTCAACCAGGGGCATTGAACAAGGGTGGGAACACTCAAAACAAAACCCCAAAATCTTATGAAAGAAGAAGAAAACTAAATTTGCACATAGGGACAAAAACATTACAAAGCCACAGGAAACTGTGGTGGAGCCTTCATATTATTCGCTTGATATATCTCCAATAAATGTGGTGATGCAGCCCCATTCATTATCAATTCCTATTCCTCTATCACAACCACTTCAAATTTCTTCAAAAAATATCTTGATAGACAATCATGTATTTTAAATTTCTCCTTCTTTGATATTCAAGGAGAATCCAATACTTTCTCATGTTTCTCCTTCATAGAAAATTCAAGACACACTTTTCAAAGTCATTCAAGATATTAACTCTGAATTTGCCCCAACTTCATCTGTTTCCACTTCATCAATTGATGTCCCTTCATCAATTGATATTCAGCCATCGACTGATAAGCCATTGATTGATACTCAACATCAATCGATGGGTATGCCTCAATTGATGGATATCCCAACTAACTCATCAACTGTTGTTTTGGAAACATCAATTGATAATCAATCAATTGATGTTGCACCAACACTATTAGGATTGAGTGAGATAAGTGAGAAGCAGGATTGCAACCTAGCAAAAGGAGAGGGAGTAAGTTAGATTATTCTTATTTCTTCTAAGAATGGGAGTGAAACACTTTTGGGTCCCACCTTAAAAGGTGCAAACACTTTGAGTGAGGGTGAGGCGAGATTCCAGGATGAGATCCTAATACAAAATAGAGAGATGAGTGAGAATGACAGGAAAATTCTTCAATTTGCATAGGAAATAGTAATGGAACTCATGTCTAAAGAAGGGGGGTAAAGGAGATAGGAGGAGTATCAAACACAGATGGAGCTAGTGGGAGTGGAGTAAATAAGGAGGATGATTTAAAGGAGAATGTCTTTGATGAAGAAGAGGAGGTGGATGCTGGTAACTTGGATCCAAGTAATTTTATACATCCTGATCCAAGGTACCAAAGGCTAGCTACTTCAATAAACAAGGCTGCAGAACAAATTCTTGGAGTATAGCACACTGAACAGAGAACTGGAAACCTAAAGGAGAGATTGGGCAATACAACAGATACTTGCTATATGGCACCTGGTAATATTGATAATGATTTTGATGAAGAACCATGGTTGAATACCATTGATGGATCCATTGGTGATGCTGAGAGTGAAATCATTTCTCAATACATGAGGTCAATGATGGAGGTGGACATAGTTGATCCAATTCACAGGAGAATTACCAACTGCTTTAGAGAGTAACTGAAAATTAACAAGATGACAGTTTCTGGTGTGAAGAAGGAATTGGCAATTATTCGAGGGATAGTTCTTTCATCTAAGGAAGCCATAGGCAAGAGATTGGATGAGAAGTTGCCTCATGACACCATGCACCTTATTAAAGAAAACTTGTACAAGGATTCCAAGAATTTTTCTAGTTTGGAAAAGAGGGTTTCATCCTTGGAAACCAAAATGGATCAAATAATTCAAGGTCAACCAACTCATGCTTCAATTCTTCAAAAGTTCTTGGATAGAATGCCTCCTCCTCCACTTGATACTAACAAAAGGGGGAGAATAGAAGAGATGGAGATGGAAATTGAGGTAATGGAGCAGCTGAGAGTAGCAGAAATGTGAATGAGGCTAGAAATCCAATGCAAAGGCCTGAATCCCAGTTTAGAAAAGAAAGTCAACAAAATAGGAACTATTATTTCCCAGAATAATGCCAATATATTTGTAGAAGGGGGGTTGAATACAAATACAAAAAATTTTATAGTTTAATATTTGTTCTATTATGTTAACTGTTTGAGAGATATGAATTTGAACTTTTATAATATGAAATGAAACTTTGGATAAGATAAAAAAATTACTAATGGGTTTTGTATTCAACCAGTGAATTGATAGCTCAAATAATCTAGATTAGAAAACCTAGCTGCTTTTACAAAGTTAGAATTGAATCAAATTTTCTTAGAAATGCTTTTAAAGCTTCAACAATTGATTCTAAAGAAATATTCTAACTCAGTTAATTCTAACAATGCTACCACACTTGTTTATATATTACAAGTGTATTTATAATTTCAAGTACATAGTACAAATAAAAATACCTTTTTTAGGAATGTTACTCAACTATCTTTCCTTTCTGTCTTTTTCCATTTTGGGAAAGATCTTCAATCTAGGAAAGACAACTTCAATTTGAGTCTTCACAGTCAATGTAAACTGTCTTCCATAGCTGTACTTTTGTCTGAAGATTCCTAACATTTTGTCCTTTGTACTATCCCTATCAATTGATAATTTATTGGGCCTTAGCTTTCTTGAAGTGGTGATCAAGGCTAGAGCAAACTTTTCTATGGAAGAATAGTTTAACTCAGCCCCGTGCAATACTTTGCTCACGTAGTAAACTGGCTTCTGAATCTTGTTCTCCTTCTTTACCAATACAACACTCAAATCTTGCTCCGACACAGCCATGTATAGATAAAGAGTTTCATCGTTGTCTAGTTTGGCTAGAAGTGGTGGCTCAACCATGTACTTCTTAAGGCCTTCAAAGGCCGTTTGGCTTTCTTCAATCCAGATGAAATCTTTCATTTTCTTCAATGCTTTGAAGAACGGGAGATACTTGTCCCCTGATTTGGAGATAAATCGCCCTAGGGCAGCCATCCTTCATGTTAACTTTTGAACATCTTTCACAGACTTTAGTGGTTCTATATCTAGGATTTCCTTAAAATAAACTAATTAAAATTTATAAAATAAACTTATAAAAGTTTATAAAATAAACTTATAAAAGTTTATAAAATAAATTTTATTAAGGTTATAAAATAAATTTAATATTTGACATTATAAAATATACTAATAAAAATTTATAATAAAAACTTATAAAAGTTTATAAAATAAATTTTATAAAAGTTTATAAAATAAATTTTATAAAAGTTTATAAAATAAATTTTATAAAAGTTTATAAAATAAATTTAAAATTAGATTCATAAAATAAACTAATTAAAATTTATAACATAAACTAATAAAAGTTTATAAAGTAAATTTTATAAATTTTATAAAATAAACTTATAAAAGTTTATAATTAAACTTATTCAACAAGGCCTCTAATCATTTAGGTTCAACCAGCTTCGATACCCTGAGCTGCACTGAGTTATGTATCCTAATTTGTATATCAATCAGCAAGCTCTGATACCAATTGTTGGGTCCCGAAGTATCGTAAAATGGGGGTTGAATACGATACTCACAATAATTTAAATTCTTTTCTGAATTTGCGGATAAATAAATTATTGCTTCAGAGTGGGTTTGGCCATTTGTAGTGTTTAGGTGAGCTGCCTACTAATTTTCTATGTGTCCGGATAAATCAATTAGGTTCAAGAAAATTAGCAAGTAAAATAAACGAGACAAGTTTCCGGGAATATATCTTTCGTATATAAACCTAGAGGTTGCTACACCCAGTTAAAAATATAACTGGCTTCCAAAGAATAAATTAGTTCTTTGCTACTAACACAAAAATATAAAGTTCAGTTCCTATACAAATATATCTAAGTTAGTACAATGAAAAACTGAGTCCGTGGGGAGTGATATCTAGAAGCCCTGAGTATTTTTTATTAAAGAACCGGGTCCTAATATCTGACCGGGAGCAAGGTATGGGTGTGTATAAATTATCTATTCTTGCCCCGGCCATGGCAGTAGCTCTCTACATATTATTTGTGTTGAAGAAGACGACCCTTTTGAATGAGTGGTTGACCTCTTTTTATTTATTTAGACTTTAAATCAATAAAGTAGACTGTTGTAATTTGATTGGCTGAGGATTAAGTGGTGCTTGGATTGTTTTGTTACGCCAATGTATTTTTGTTGCGCCTTATACATGTAATGCAAAAGGGAGGCGCAACATAGAAATGGGTTAATCAATTTAACCAAGTCAAGCGGCCCCACTTCAATATTTTTGTTACGCCTGCACTAGACAAGCCATGTAGTGGCGCCACTAAAATGTATGTTGCGCTTGATCATTTGTAAGTGGCCCTTATTAACCGTTCTTTCCAAGTACGTTCTTTAACTTAACAATTCTTCTATAGTTAATACTCAGATTCCTTTCACAAACTGCTGACGCCTAGTACACCTGATCTGGTTCACAGATGAATAAATTTGATCCAGGTCTTCATATTATAGTCTCACGTACATTGTTAAGTTTGCAGCAACTTCATTGCTTCGAACACTGACTGTCAATAAATACTGTAACTTCACTGGAATCTTTTCTGGTACTTAGGCAATGTCTCCATTACTACCACAATATTGAATACTTCATTATGTTCTTCACTGATGCTTGAACATACAAATGAACTTCTTTTAGTGAGTATAACTCCAAGACTGCAGTTGTCTTCTTAATCCTTTGTCTTTACCATGTCTTCAATTCTTATAGATTCTTATGCTTCGAACACTGTCTATTTTCAATCAATGCTGGTACACTGAAATCTTCTTGTGGCACTTCTATATTGAATCTTCAACACTTCTGAAACCCTAAAAGTCTTTACAGATTATTCTTCACTAACGCTTGAACATATTAATGAACTTCTTTCAGTGACCTGTAATAGACTTTAAAACTTCTTCTAATGTCTTGATTCACTGTATTTACCTTGTCTTCATTTCTTCCTGATTTCCGTGTAGACGTAATATTATTTACCTGTCCTGTTCTAGTGTTGAGTTATCACGATTTCTATTCATAAATCTTTGTAATCTTACCAACAATGGCAATAACAATTACAAGCTCCCTCAAATAGGAAAAAAACGCTGGAGCGACTTGGATAATTACCAATATCAATGACGGCTCCCCTGGATGTTGTGAAAAAAGTATTAAACGGGACAACCTAAATTAGTTGCAGATGATTATGTTATGTACATGACTTTGGCTAGAAGATAATGTTATAACAAGACTTTTGCTAGAATATTATGATATGTACAATACTTTTGCTAGAATATTATGCTTTGGTCAATCAACAAAAATAACTAAAGTCTAAATATACAGGCACAACATAAACATGAAAGCATTATAGTAGTCACATATATGTCCATTCACAGATAGCATAATATCAAAAATAGTTCATCCAAAAAGAGAGCTTGATGAATTATTGATGGACCCAGACCATAAATAAATCAAACACATACCATAAATAAATCAAACAAATCACACAAAGACCGTAAATAAATCACACAGACAGTAAACAAATCTTACACGAATTGGGGGAGATAAACTTGCAGCAATCCAGTTGGGTCCTCGAACTGTAGTTTTTGTGGTTTTAAAGTCATCTTCTTTGATTTCACGAATTGCTCTTTTACTCTATCAGGCGTATCTTCAAATATTTCGAAAAAATCAAGATAATTTTCTATAATCAATTCAGTGAGATTTTTAGGAGGAAGTGGCGAAGGAAAGGGAGAAAGAGAATTTTCAGAATTAAGGTCAAAGTTTGGGGATGAATCATTGAGAAACTGAGACTCCATTAAATTAAAAAGAGGGGTTAATGGAAGGAAGGAACGAGTGAAAAAAAAGTGTGTGTTTTAGGGTTTTAAAAAATGCGTGATACAGAAGAGGGAAAGGGCAAGTGAAAAGTGGTCAAGTTGATGGTCAGTGGATAATAAAAAAGTAATTATACATATAATCAAGATTGATTGATACTCCCTCTGTCTCATTCAATTCTACCCACTTTCCTTTTTTGGATGTCCCTCTCATTTGTATACATTCCAAAAATAGTAAAGTTTTAATAATAAAAAATACTATTACACCCACTAACTTTCCTCCACTATCTCAAATTCATAATATAAAAATACTATTACACCCACTACTTTCATCCACTATCTCAAATCTATTATTAAATATTAATAGGTCTCACCACTTTACCCACTTTTTACCTAACTTTACTATTACACTATCATTTTTTTAATTTCTCCTTGTCCTCCGTGCCCATTTGATTTGTATACAAATCAATGGGACGGAGGGAGTAGTAATTATACGTACATACAAGTAATATAATAATAATAATTTCATTTTTATAATATATAATAGTTAATATTTAGGATAATGTAAAGAATTGTTGGGACGTCCCAAAACGGAAATCGTAAAGAAATGTAAGGGACGGATGGAGTATAAATTAATGGGTCATACTAATTTTGGTACTCTGTTTTGCATATCAACTCCAACAATATTCCTTATTATTATAATAATAATAAATTTGAATCTAGTTAGGGAGGAAAGAGGAAAAAAGAAAGAGAAAATATGTGAGAAAAGGAAGGGAAATGAATTTTTTATTCACTAGGATATCCCAGAGGATCCTTATTAATAGGACATGACTAGTAAAATTTAGAATATCCTAGTGATTTAGGGAATCACTAGGATACTGTTAGAGTTGTATTTTATGTCATATTCCCTATTTTTGAGCTTAGGTGCTCATTTAGGAATGCCGTTTGACTTGCTCTTACTTATAAATAGGTGATCACTCCTTTTTTCTAAGCATGTAATAACTTATATTTTATAATAAAACATTATAAATATTATCTTTCTCTCTATTATATAGTATATCTTTAATGATGAAAAATATTTTTAATAATAAAATATAAAATGACGAATGGATATAAGTAATATTGTTGTAGTTCAAGATACCTATCTATATCCTAAATTATTAGGATTCAATATTTTATATTAAATTTAAGAAATTAACTACCGCTCTATATCTGTCAAAAAAAAACTAGGACTCTATTGTCTAATATCTTCAAAAGTAACATGTAAAATGAGATGCATGGAATATTTAAATTAGAACGGAGGGAATATTATTTAATCACTTTCTTATTTATTTTTTTAATTAGCAAGTGGTCAAGCTTTCCAGAATCTGAAGCAAGAAACTAACATCACATGCTAACATGCACATGCCCAATAACTTGATAAGAAGCATATCCACCCCAGTTGCTCATTAGTCTCTCCATCACCATTTAGCCACTAAAGATTTGAACTTTAATATCCACTTGGGATCTTACAATGTTGAGAACTGAGCCTTCTTTCTGTATATACAATTCTGAAGATGGGCTTGGCGACGAAAAAAATGGAGAAAATATAGTGAAAAATGATGGGTTGGTATTGCCTTTGGAGAGTTGTGTGAGTATTGGTGATAATATAGGTAGTGGTGAATTTAGTTTTGGTAAGAATGGTATGGGGTTGATTGAGGAAGGTTATGATGATGAAAATGAAGGGTTTTGTTATGGTCTTGAGAAATTGAATATTGAAGAAATTGATAGACCAGTGAGTCCTCCTATGTATCTTGCTACAGGGTTTGGGATGGATGGTAATGGTGTTGGAGGTGGTGGTGGTTTTGGTGTTGATTTCAAGACTTCTTGTTTTGATCAAGTTGAAGATGTTGAGGACTTGTACAAGAGGTTGGTTTGTGAGGATCCTTCTAATCCTTTGTTTTTGAAGAACTATGCTCAGCTTTTGCAGGTGAGGCTTGTTATCTTCTATTTCTGCTTTTTTAACAAACATGACTTCATTAGTTTGGCATAGGAAGCCGGATTCTCTCTCACCCGCCGCACCGCAACTCCTTCTCGGAAATTTTTAATAAGGATGCTCAAAGATTCTTGGAGATTTTTGTTGATCAATTAATTAAGTAATTAGTTAATTGTTTAGTCACTAAAATACTTAATAATATCTGGCAAAAAAAAAAACTTAATAATGCATCATTTGTGTTTTTTAAGTAATTATTATATTAATAGTTAAGGATAATGAACTTATTTATATGACTATTTAGTTTAATTTAAATGCTACTCTTGAAATATATATTTAAAATTTGTTGAATCTGCCGTATCCCCATATTTTTTGATTTGCCTGATTCTCGTATCGGGCACCCGCAGCGATGGTTTCTGTTAGTAATTGTAATGGCATCAATTGATATGATTACATTTATTGAATTATAAATGCACTCACTTTGTTGGTATACTAGAAATTTATGCTGGTCAAGTTTGCTTGTAGTAATCTAATAGAAGTTATCTTTAATGATGTTAAAATTTTAGATTCTTGAATATAAGTAATGTTATCCCATCCTTTTAATATGTAAAAATCCTCAAGTTTGGGATAGATGAACATGTTTTGTAAGCGCATATGCCACTGGTTGCAGTAGTTAAATACACGAACAATTGTATTCTCAATGTTCAGGTAGCTCAAGTCCAGAACTGCACTGGCCAGAGCACTTATGAAACTACTGGGACTGGAGAGATACATGTACAACAGTTTCTGTTCCTTTAGTATTTTCCTTCAGATACCTGCTTATAGTTAGCAAGTGATTGTGTGCGTTGAATTTTAGCTTGATGATAAAATTGTGAAGGATTGTCTTCTATTCAGTAATGGACTGCCTCGTTTGTTTTCTTACAGTCCAAGGGAGATCTTTCTGGAGCGGAAGATCTTTACTTCCGTGCTACATTAGCAGATCCTAAAGACAGTGAGATATTGTTGCAATATGCTAAATTGGTTTGGGAGCTACACCATGACCAAGATAGGGCACTAAGTTACTTCGAACGTGCAGCTTGTGCTGCTCCTGAGGATAGGTGAGTGGTACTTGATATTATCATTGCATTAAATGAACCAGACTTCTTATAGTGCAAAAGGTCAAGGTTGTATACCTAAATTTGCCAATAAGCATAGCTTGTTGTACCTCTGTCTTCCAGAAAGTTTTTAGAAAGAAAGAGAAAGATTTATTTTCTTTAACTTGTTCCCCACTGATTTTTTTGTAAGGAAAGGAAAAGAAACTCAAAGATTTGGGAAGAAATTCCCTATATAATTTGTCCCAAAAAATTTCTCTCCACTTTCGGAAAGTTTTGGAGAGAGAAGAAAATAACTCACTTTCTTTTCTTTCCTGAACTCGGGAACACATCGAAGAGAAATCTATGCTTTTTGGTCGCCTCCCCTGTAAATGGTTTTGATTTCCCTATGAAGTGATTTATTGTTTGTAGTCATGTTCTTGCGGCATATGCTAGTTTCTTGTGGGAAGTAGATGATCGTGACGATTTTTTATCAACCGATGCCATCCGGGTTATTTCTTGATCTTGTTTACAGATGCTATTTCATTTTATGCTATCTCTAATAATTTTGTAAAATTGCATATAAGTTTGAAGACAAAATCCCGAGATCTCATTTTCAGATGCTATTTCATTTTATGCTATCTCTAATAATTTTCTAAAATTGCATATCAGTGTGAAGACAATATGCCGACTGAAATCCCAAACTCAGTTAACCAAGAAACACGAATTTGCACCACCGACATACATCATGGAGCAGGGCTTGATATGCATATTGCTGGGAGTAACAGTTATATAGAAATACCTACTGATGAAGGTGCCAATGTAGAAGACTACTACAGGAAGATGGTTGAGGCCAACTCTTCTAATCCTTTGTTTCTGAGAAATTATGCGCAGTTCCTGTATCAGGTGAAATCAAAATGTCCTCCTTGCAATTTCTATTCACAGTTAAAACTTCATCAAAAATCCAATCTCAGGTGCTGCTGCACCAATAATGTTACCATTAGTTGAAATAATTAACTGACATTCTATCTGCCAGCTGCTATTGAGTGTTATAATTTGGATACCTCGGATCTATTTCTCTCTTATACAAAGAGTTGATAGGTTTAGAAGTGGCCCAAGTTAATATACATTGAAAATGCCTGTTCTGTTATGGTTTATATGTTACTCCCTCCGTCTCACCCAATTGTTATCCTTTCGGAGAGAAGGTCCGGAACGCATTTTAAGGTGCATATAAAGTATAGTTCCATAACTTATTTTTAATTTTTTTTTCTGAATAAAAATTTAAACATTAAATTTTTATTCAGAAAAAAAAATTTAAAAATAAGTTATGGAACTATACTTTATATGCATCTTAAAATACGTGTCGGACTTTCTCTCTGAAACGATAACAATTTGGTGGGACGGAGGTAGTAGTAACTATGTCATGTTTGTTATGGACAGCAATATAGACTATGTATGTCTTATTTATTTAGTATTATTACTATCCGACTATTAAAAATAGCATTAATTAATCAACATTTTCACTCACAGTCCGAGGGGGACCTTAGAAGAGCTGAGGATTACTACTCACGTGCAATACTAGCTAATCCTCGAGATGGTGAAATAATTTCACAGTATGCTAATTTGGTGTGGGAACTCTATCATGATCATGATAAAGCTTTGAGTTACTTTGAGCGTGCAGTTGAAGCTGCTCCGGAAGATAGGTAAGAAGAGGCTTAATATTCCATAAAACTCGAGTGTTTTTGCATTTTCCTCGTTTCTTGATTCATGACAAACTAGGGCCCACTTTCAGCCATATTCTAGCCGCATATGCTAGGTTTCTCTGGGAAACTGATGATGGAGATGAAGAATTGTAGATAGTGGCCTACTGAATGACATTCAGCTTCCGGTTATTCAAGCAGCAAAAAGGCCTGCTACAAATGCTCAACTCATTACATACAGTTGATACTACTATAAGAATCCACGGGCTATAAGTTGCAGCTAGTTAATAATCAATACATATAATGTATCTTGTTCAATAACCTCATCAATGGTAGTACAAGGCTGTAATGGTTTTTGCAGTAATAATATAATGGTATCAAAATATGCAATGTAATTCAAATTAGAAAAATGAAAGTTAACAATCATACATTAAATAGGCTTATCCCCTGTTGTTTTCAGCATATATTTCAACATTTGTTGTGTTAGTAGCATCCTAGTAAATGGCAAAGAAACAGGGTATAAAAAGGTAAACAAAATACTTGAATCGTCAGAGACTGCAACTTGACACTATTTAGGCCTTGGTGGTCTGTCTAACTCTCAACTCGTCAAGAGGTGATTGATTTTCCCCCCCTTTTGGTATCGTTATTTAGTTATTTTGCCAAGTCGAACAAAGTTTTTACTTTCCACTCTCAGAGTGATTTAGTGTGAAGCTGCAATTGCACGTACCTCACCTCCAAGACTGCTTCTATGAGGATCCTGCCATTTTTTGTTTAGTTATACTATTAGGAATATGAAATATACTACTCTGCAAGGAGATATTGGACATTATTACCTCTAATATAATTTATTTATTTTTGTTGATTCTGCTCAAATTCTATTTGTTGCAAGTAATACTCTTCGGCAGAAACCGGAAAAAAAAAAAAAGACAAGTAGAAACAGGTCAAGGGGCACCAAGACCCAACAATCTGGAGATTATTTGCCACAGTAAGATTTGGAGAGGAAGAAAAAGCAATTTTCTAATATTAAATTAAATGTCTTTTCAGACTCGCAAACATACTACATACGCTGAACTTTATAAGCCTTACTAGGGTGATATTATTAAGCATGCATCACAAAATCTGCATGTAGCTCCCTTTTCATGAAACAGAAAAAGCAGTCAAGCACACACACTCGGACCTTATACGGCTAACAAGCTGTAAGAAATTGAGTTCTGCCATTTTTCTTAGCCTGTAATGGAATTACCTTCTATGTAAAAATATCCCCCTGCCCAAAACCTATACCATGAATGTGCTGGATTAAAATGAGATTGCTCAAAACTGTTTCTCCAACTATCAGAAACATAAATATCTAATACCCTTTCACTCCGAAGAGTTCTGGCCATTTCTTGACACTTGCTGATCGCCTGAGAATACTCGTTCTTGACGTTGACTTGGTCGATAGTATCCATTTCCGTTACCTCGAGGTCTGTTGTAGTCACCATTTTGACCACTACCACGACTAAAGTTACGAACACTGAACCGTCCCTTCGACGAATCCATATGGTAGCTACCCCTGCTTCTACCTCTTCCTCCTGTTCGGAAAATTATGGCAGAAAAATTAAAAATGTTATTTATCAGACGCAGGAATTATTTACTATGTTGTATGGTCTTCCTCCAGTACAGAAATAGGGCACACCATCAGTTGAGCAATACTGCAATAGCAAGGAACTTTGACTACAACTTGACTAAAACAAAAAAGAAAAATTACACTTTCAAAAGTATTTTGAAGACCAAGCCATGATATTTGCTTGTTGATTTGGATAAGCAACTTTGGCCTCCCAACTCATATGTAATCAAAAGTACACCATATAATTTGTTTTAGATAATTTGTTGCATCTTACAGTACTTACAGAATCAACCAAGTCTTTTTGTATATGCAAACATAAGATGTAGAATAAAGATTGTAGTACTGTAACGCAAGCCACTTTTAGAGCACTACGCGTTCTCTTCCCTTGCTAATAAGAGGTCGACTGTTCAAACCCCAGGAAGCAGGGTGCGTGTGTATTTAAATTAAGGCTTAAATGTAATTTAAACCCTGTGTTATTAACAATATACAATTCAAACCCTCTTTTAATATATTTAGTAAATTTAACCCTAAGTTTTTTAACTATTTACAATTGAAACCTTTTTTAAAATAATTAGTAAATTTAACCCTATGTTTTTTAACTATGTACAATTGAAACCTTTTTTAAAATAAATAATAAATTTAACCCTACATTTTAAAACATTTAGTAAATTTAACCTTGACTTTTTAATTTCGGAATAAAATAAATTTTACGACAAAATTTTGAATAAATATTCGTCAAATGCACTATTGTCAAAAAAAATTTGTATAGATATTATCTAAGCATAATAGATATTTGCAATTATTAGGGTTTTTTTTTATAAAATGGATATTTAGATATTCTTTTCTATATTAATATATCTATATGTATAGTATATTATATATGTTCAATAAAATTTTAATATGTGCTTTTATTATTCCATCTTGTCATCCACTTCTCGCTCAATATATTCATGAATGTTCATCACCGAATTTAATTTATTTTCAAAAATACTCTTCGGTGAATATATTCTCGAAAATACTTTTTCGATATAAAATTTATTTTATTCCGAAATTAAAAAGTCAAGGTTAAATTTACTAAATGTTTTAAAACGTAGGGTTAAATTTATTATTTATTTTAAAAAAGGTTTCAATTGTACATAGTTCAAAAATATAGGGTTAAATTTACTAATTATTTTAAAATTTTAGTAATTATTTTAAAAAAGGTTTCAATTGTAAATAGTTAAAAAACGTAGGGTTAAATTTACGAAATATATTAAAAGAGGGTTTGAATTGTATATTGTTAATAACACAGGGTTTAAATTGTAAATAAGCCTTAAATTAAAGCCATTGACCTTTACCAGAAAAATGATGTATCATGTTCTCTAATCTCTATTACAGGATGGCCAGTACAAGTGATCAGCTTTAGTAACATCACATCTGTTCTGATATCACTATATCCTAAGTGGAACTTCAGTCCAAGAGGTGGGAAAACGGAATTTTAATATTGTAAATGCAGTGCGCACTTGAATCTAAAGTAAAATAATATTGCTTCCACATGGACCCTCTCGTATCTCTTGTTCAAAATAAATGGAGCCTAAATAGATATTCAACTACCACATTTGCTACACAATCGACAACATTATCCAATTTTTTAGCACCAAAACACAAACTACCTACCCAATGGCCCTAGAAAATCAAATTTAGAGGCAAAGACAAGCAATGGGATTTAGTTGAACATATACTACATGTGCTGGAAGTTGATCGGACATTTTTTCTCTATGCAAGTAATACATCAGATAAAAGGTTCCAACTTTCAAGAAAGTCGGAAATATTGGGCAATCACAACTGACAAATATACTAAGTGGATCATATAATTTCGAAACTATAGTAAATTAGTAATTGTCACATACAAAACTTGGTGAGTAATTGAAACACTCAGACAGGTCACAACATATATTAAAAAGAATAAAGATTGTAGTACATACGTCCTCCGCGAAAGACATTGATTCTGTCTGCTCTTCTCTCCTCAATATATGCTTGTTGTCCAGCAATCTCAACCGTTGATGCCTACAAAGAGGCAGTGAATTACTGAATCCGCATACGTACAAATTCCAAGTAATTGGCAGTAAACAGATTGTAAAGCAACTCCAGATGACTTACCACTCATGCAAAAAAAATGGTTAACTGATAAAATTAAATAGATGACACAAGGATACATGAGTCTTGTTTAGAAGGAATTCCAGGACCAAAAAATATTGCAGTTAATTTTACCTTTATTGCATTTTGAACTCCAGCTATATCTTCAAATTCCACAAATGCATAACAGGCACCCAGCTCCTTTGGCTATACATTCACAATTTATTATATAGCAGAAGATTAATACGAATCATTGGGGCGTACAAGTCAAAAATTATTAAAGAGTTGCAGAACTAACTTGTCTGGTCCTAATGGCCACACCATCAGGCTTCAGTCGACCGAATTTCTTAAACTCTTCCTCAATTTCAGAAGCAGATGCAGTAGATGGCACATTTTTCACATAAACAGACTTTATCTTAACTGTTAGCATCAAGTTATGCAAAAATCAGGGACTTGACAGACAATATTTGCAGACATGTAGAAAATACATGTGAAAACTGACAATATTTGCAAGCACAGTAGAAAACTACTTGTGTTTGAAAACTACAGAGGTGAGCTTGCACAAAAACACTAATTGGAATTTTTTTTGTTCTTGTAACTACATCCATTTAATTTTCGAAGCAAGATTGTAAATAAAATAACCCATAGCAGTAACATAAAACAAAAAATTGATGACCATCATTGGTTCCTTGAAAAACAATAAAAAGATCTTAACACAATGTGTTCAAAAACTTCCATCAATGAACATGAATGAAAAGAACAAAAGGAATGAACTAGAAAAGGTCACCTTCATCTTCTACAATTGAAACCTGTTCCACAGCCTCCCTCCCAAAAGTGTCAACTGCCACTGAGGGTGTAAAAGACTGCTGATTAAACGATGGCTCTGGTACATGATCCCACTCTGAAGCAGGAGACGTTGTCGATGTCGTCTTCTTGAAAGACAAATGAGCATGTACAGCCACAGATGGTCCTTTAGAAACCTGTAACTTCAAGATGATGATCAAGGAATGAAAAAAGAAAGAGAAAAGAAGTCAGTCCCATTTGATGAAAGCCAAAATGCTACTTAATTTTGGCTTATAGGACTTAAAGATGTAGTGCATACAATTGAAGCATAAGTGTGCTTGTGAGGTTCCTCAGCCGGTTCCTCAACAGGAGTGGATGGATGTTCTTGTACAGGATTTAGGGCACTTTGAAGTGAACCATTTGACTGTACAGACTGTACTGCAAAGTTGCCTTTTGTAATATTGTCAGTCTCGGGTACTTGCTGCAGCTGCTGTTCTGAGAAACTGTAATTATTACTCGGGGGATTTTCCTTCACATTAGAAGAACCAACAAATTCTCTGGTCTGGAAATCTCCATCAAGCATATAAGTGGGCACTGCGGAAGAATTAATTGTCATCTCATCTGCTTCTAAGTTAGAAATATAAAAACACCAGACACATTCAATTTTCTACATATTTGCATTTTCTCATAACAAGTACAAAAGGTACTGTTCGTCAATTGTTTATTATAGTAATTCTGCAAAATTTTGGAATTTAGAACCAAATTAGAATACAAATATACATAGATATTATATCTTATTTGGAAACAATAGAAAGTGGCAACAAAATCCACTTATCTACTCTCTAAGGTATACTAATTAAAATTTGATGTGGAATGAAGAATTAAAATATTAGTTTGTTTGTATTTATTTCATGTTATTATCTAGGAATAGATTTAATTTTAGTTTGTTCTATATATATATATATATATATATATATATATATATATATATAACTATGATTTACAGAACATATTAGTAATACACTTCTCATTTTGTTAAAAATATCACATTTTTAATCAAGAATGTGTTCTGTAAATAAAAACACAAGTAGGAGACTAAATTATATATTTGGAGAAAAAAATAGTGAAAAAATGTTTGCAGAACACGTGTTATCAAAGTACAAAACATACTAGTTCTCCGGAGAATTAGTTCTCATTTGAACCTAGCCCTATATATATATATATATATATATATATATATATATATATATATATACTATGTTACTCGGACTTGGTTAGAAGTGTCCAACATGGATATGTGTCCAAGTATTGGACTCGGCAACATTTTGAAAAATATACATGTTTTTGGCCTAAAATAAGTGTCCAAGTCCGAGTGTCGAGGTGTCCGAGTAACATAGCATATATATATAGATTGATAGATTATGAAAGAATGAGCAAAGAATTTCTTTTTATTATTGGGATTTTACTTGTTGACCAAGTTTAAAGTTTTACTCCTCTTTACAAGGAGATGTAATCTATAATTGTTAAAAGACTTGGAGAGATTGTTGAATTGAGATTGTACTCTCATTTTATTATGGGTTGTGATCCATGCAAACTCTTCTCGTCTACGGCTTAGAAATGAGTAGGTGTAGTGGTTCTTCTGTGAGTGAATTAACTTAGGGCTTGAGGATTTTCTGTGGTTAATCACTTAATCCACAAATATCTATCCTTTTACTTGTTTTAATTTTTGTCCAACATCAAACTGGCATCAAGAGCTTATGTTTCTACATCAATTTCTTAATTGTTGGGAGATCTAGGATTTTGCAGAAAAGGGAAAAGTACTATTCATCGGACATTATTTACAAAACCTCTTCATCAGGCACTATTCACAGTACTGTTCAGCAAGCACTATTCCCAGTACTGTTCACACAAAAAAAAAATCTTCCATGTCAGAATAGAAAAGGTTCTTTATGATATGAGAGTCACTGCCTCTAATATCAATGATGAACTTAAGAATATACTTTGTATGTATGATAATTTAGTAGTAAGATGGGGTGAAGAAAAATTACCAAGGAAACCTATTAGACACCATGTAGATATAAAATTACGCATTAAACATCTGATGGTTGAAGAAAATCAAATTATTGAGCATCCTAAAGTTAAGTGTATTAAGATTAAACACAAAGAGGTAGATGAGATGTTTCAAATTGAAGTTAGAAGACCGACATCATCATGATGGAGCATATTGATATTGATTTTCTAGAAGACAAGATACTGTTGCCATATCAAAATATGTGATTCTTTCTATGTTCCTTTTGAGGAACTTACTAATGACGTTGAAATCGGACGTATTGAAGTATGGTGAATTACCTCTTTATCCGTTGATTTTAAAATTTTATAAAACTCATGGACGAGTTTTTATCAAAGGCAAGGAGCATGATGCAAAAAGAGAAATTAAAGTATTACTTTGTATTTGTTTTATATTATTATCTAGGATTAGATTTAGTTTTAATTTGTTATATTGTTATTTTATTATATATTAGGAATATTTTATGGTAGAGAATAAGCAAATGTTTCTACACTAGGAATATCCTAGAAACCATTTGTGCAAACTAAATCTCTCCAAAATTTTCACACAAATTCTACACAAGTTCCTTAAGTACTTTCTCAATGAAAAAATTCTATAAACTTTTTTATCCTACAACTTTAATCGCTTTCATTTTGAATAACTAATTAACTAATTGGATTCCAGTGTACTTTATACTATTTGAATGGTCATGCACACAGTTCATCTAAACTATTCGTTTTAACATCTAAACCCGGAAATATTATTTATTTCTCTAATCTAAAAGTATAGTTTAACTTAAACTTTTTATAGAGCATACACTATATTTTTGGACTCTGACTGTCTAAAATTTGAAATTAATAATAATATAATATCCTTGAATATAAAATGGAAGCTCTGAAAATTTAGAATTATAAAAAATTATGACAACTAAAAAATAACAAACAGACCTGATATCTTATTCAGAAGCATAAATCCTCTTACGAATTCTAGTCAGTATTCTGGTAACTTGATAAAGTACAAGTCTAGAAATCAGATAATCATTCCATACGTTCAGTTGAAGCAGTTTTTAGTTAAGCACTGTGTTTATGGAGAATATCCCAAGTTCTGACTTGCATAGATACTGCTAAAGTCACTCGAAAGACATCAAGTGCGAGCTGCATACCTGACTCTTGAATAGCTTTTGAAGCATGCAACTTGGGATCATGAATGCTTGGAGCTATATAGGCTACTGGATGCTGGTGAATTTGATCCTCCTCGATAAAGTGAAAGATATCACTGAGAACAAAGAATCCTGATTCTTGAGGTGCCAGAAAAAATGTTTGAACAAATTTTCTCCTGCCATTGAAATCCTTTAAAAGCACGGAACCCGAAACCATTATGAGAACACCTCCATTCCAAGATTCTAAAGAATTTGCTGTCTTGATTTCTATTCCAGTGTAGCTGAGTGACATGATAAGTGCATGTATTTGCTGCAATGAAAAAAAATAATGGAAAAAAACAACTATTATGTAATCAGCTCTTGTCAAATGACGAAAATCATAGGGTCATTGAAGTGCAAAATGTAATTAGGATATGCGCTCCAGGACTAATAATAAATATTTTGGAAGTATACCCTATATAGAATTTTCAAAAGATAGCTACAAATTTGCAGATCGTGTTTAAAAACGTAAAAGAAGGGGGATAAATCGATAGGATAAATTATTTATACCATCTACAACACCCACTTCGACAATCTTATTGATTGCCTTTCAGTAACATGATTATTTACAAGCAAGTAAGAAAAAACTATCAAATACCAAGAAGATACTTTCAAATGATTAAAGAATGACAAAATAATTATAGGTTTAAACAGTAAACTATATTGTAATTAAAACCTATAAAGATTCTTAGTGGCCCGGTGTCTATTCTTTTACTTTAGTGAGCACATTAATGCTTGTTTACTCACACAACACCTGTTAAAAGGTAATAGCACCTAATATCTCACAAAGCATAGTACAATGCACCTCGTATCAAAAAAAAAAAAATATTTAAGTGATGGTTTTTGTTTAAATATTAATGAATAAAATTATTATACTAGCAAGTTCTACAAGTTAGTTTTGCACGTACAGATAAATTGGGCCATACGATTTGCCATGCTACTTAGTATGTGACCCCCACGAGGCAAGAAACTTTTAATTTAGGATTTCCACTCTATTAATATATAATATAAAGTATGAACCCTATGCTATTGGTTAGAGAGCTTCCTGATTCCCTTATTTGGAAACTAAGGGAACTGCAACAAGAAGCTTTCAGAATGTTCATATTCATTTCATTTCAATAAAGTTTCTTCAAGGAAACAGATTCAACATTATTAGATAGATTGCATTAATCTTCTTTTTATGATAAACAGATCATTGTTTCCAAATAAACATTGAAATTATATATCGACCAACATGATTAACTTAACTTAATTAAATCTCACAGATTTTTGACCTTACCTATACAACGTCAGAACAGCTGACATGCCAGCTTCATATACATAAATTACAGACACTCGTCAATCAACTACAACAGTTACTTACAGGTTAAGTAAACACATTTTGGAACTGGTTTGGTGCATAGGAAAAGGAGTTATAGTCAAATAATAAGGGGGGTTTATATCAAAGTGGTCACTCATTGCATTCAAATATCAACTGACCCACCATTCTTAAAAGGACTCATTTAAATCAGTCAAAACATTATATATATCATTCCATTAAATTTATATATAAAAAAGTAAGCAAATAAGTTAGCGGAATACTAATTTGATGATTTATTTGCCACGTCCATATCTCGAAACAGGGCAAATTTAAGTGGGTACCTTGATATAGACCAAATTCCTTCAATTTTTCAGTTACATTTTTCTTCAAAATTATTGAAATGATATATATACTGATTTGAGGGGTTCGAATGAGTCCATTTTAGGAACGGTGAGCCACATGAGATATTTTAATAAAATCAGTGGCCACTTTAATATAAAAGCAAATAATAAGGTCTCTTCTATATCCATATCATACGGGGGACAGAAATAAGCTGCTTTTTGGCCTAACTTACAGGATAGAGAAGTGGCCCGCAAAGTCTAAATAAGACTCGAGGATTAGAACTGAAAACTGAGCAAATTCTCAGCAGAATAGCTAAATCAACAATTAAATGTTCAACAAAAACAACAATTCTAGTAAGTACACATAAAAACTAAATAGTATCCGATTTTAAAAGAAGGGTCATTTAAATATTATTGAAACTAAACATATTTTAAATATATAAAAACATGCACAACAAATATGTATATACATACCAGCATTGCGGAAGCAGTCTCTCTGATATTTCCATCAGTACGAACAACGGTGCTGGCATCAGTATAAAAATGATGAACAACTTCTGGATTGTTCTGTAGCGCATTGTAATATTGTCCCACAAAATAAGTCCCAACCTGCAATCACAAACAATTATATCACACACACATACATATATGTATATATAAGTGCAGAAATAGGGAGAGAGAGAGAAGAGAGAGAGGAGAGAGAGGAAGAGAGAAGGGGGGAGAGAGGGGGAGAGGGATGGGAGAGAGAGAGGAGAGATATAGGGGAGAGAGATGGGAGAGAGGAGAGATGGGAGAGAGGAGAGAGAGGGAAGAGAGGAGAGAGGGGGAGAGGGAGAGAGGGAGAGAGAGAGAGAGAGAGACTGAGAGAGATGGAGAGACAGGGAGAGAGATGGGAGAGGGAGAGAGAGAAATGGGATAGAGATAGGAGAGAGAGGGTACCTGAGCAGCAGTGATGGGCAAGTGAAAGGGAGTGGCCATGGGGATGGTAGAAACCCTAATTAAACCCTAGATCTGCAATGTGAAATGAAGTGTGTGTGTGTGTGTATAAGGAAATTGTTTGCACATATAAAAGGGAGATATGTAAATGTATGCAAGTAAGTGTTGGTATTAAATTATATGTATGGGTTTATGTAGATAGAGTGAGTGAGTTAGTGTGAAGGCAGAGCTAGGAGAAGGGGTTTTGGTGGATTGGAGAAAGTAAACACAGTTACACGAGGATTTTGCATTTCTCATTTGTTTGTGTATCCATCTCAATATCTCCGTATTCTATCGAACCCGTGCCTTTGCGCGTTTCTAATATTTATTATTATTGTTATAAAAGTAATATAATTAAATAAGAAATGTATACACCAAGATATAGGCAGAGAAGTAGGCAGATGGTAAAAATATTTTTTTACTCCTTCGTCTATCAACAATGATGCATTACAATTCATTTTATAGGTTGTTTCATCGCGTACTTTGTGTATGGATAATTGAGTTGCATCGCGTATAAATAAATGAAGTACAAGAAATCTAATGTATAACTTGTATTTTTACGGCTTGTATTTTTACATCACTTTTACTAGCCAATCATTATGGGAAAATGTGATTTGACAATCACAATACATGATAATTTATTGTAACACTATCCCTTGATTGTCAAATGTGAGTTATTACAAAGATTGATTGTCTCGTTAAAATCTTGCAAGAAAAAATCCGGTGGGATAAAAATCTTGACGAAGAAAAAAGAGTACAGTCTCCCCCCCTGAATAAAACGTCTCACACTTTGACATCTTGTTGTAGTAAATTTTTCAATCTCCGCGTGCCTATATTATTCCGCAGATTTTCAAATTTTGATGTGGGTAGTGACTTTGTAAGTAAATCTGCCATATTTTCACTTGGGCGAATTTGTTGTATATCAATGTTATCATTTTGTTGGAGCTCATGACTATAGAAGAATTTTGACAAGATGTGTTTTGTTCGATCTTTTTTTATGTATCTTTCCTTGAGTTGCTTAATGCAGGCTGAATTACCTTCAAATATAATTGTAGGACTGTCTGAGATGTTTGATAATCCACATGATTCTCAGATATGTTGAATAATAGATCGCAACCAATTACATTCCCCACTCACTTCGTGAATTGACAATAACTTTGCATGATTTGATGAAGTTGTTGTCATAGTCTGCTTTACAAATTTCCAAAAAATAGTAGTGCCACAATATGTGAATAAATAACCTATCTGTGATTGTCCAAAATGAGGATCTGACATGTGCCCAGCATCTGCATATCCAATCAGCTGTGATTTTGAATTGTTTGAAAAGAATAGTCCAAGATTAATTGTCCCGCAGAGATATCTCAACTGTTGGGTTCCGAGGTATAAAACGCAGCGGATTAAACGTAAATATAACAAAAATTCGGAACCCTAAACGCAGGATCATGTATAAGCCTAGACTGATTATTGTGAAACGGGATCATACCTTTGTCTGGTCTTGGTTTACACGAACTCAACGGAGATCCTAGCTTTCACGACTTATGTCTTCCTCTCGAAAACACCTCTATGGTATCCACACGAGCACCTTCAAGAACGTCTCACGATCTTGATTACGGAATGGATTGTACTAGCTCCTTTGATGATTTCGAATTTGTTTCTGCCTTGCTGTGCTTGCTGCTGTGTGCTTGCTGCTGCCTCTAGGGATTTTGTTTCTCAAAAACGTAATCCCTCTTAACCCTATCATTATCTATTTATAATGCTGGTTAAGAGGCCCAATCAGCAAAACCTAACCCATGTAGGTTTAGAATAAATAATAAAACCGAATTTCTATTATTTAATTAATAACTAAGTCATACTTAATTATTAAGGGCAGAATTCAAATTCGAATTTTATTATTTCAATTAATTAAGTCTCACTTAATTAATATAATAAAATTCAAATAATCATCAATTAATTTAAATCTATAATTTAAATTAACTATTCCTTTAAGTGCTCTATGTGTGTGACCATATAGGCTATTATTTAATTAGCAATAATTTTATTCTCCAATAAAATTATAAACAATGAGCGGTATCTAGTAATACATCATTGCTACCCATTTAAATAATAATTAAATCGTGATTCGATAAAACCTTTCATGATTAATGTTTCTGTGTAATATAATCCATTTAACCATATATATTATAGATTAAATTCGAGGCATGTATTTAGTCATCCTCTACAACATTTAATCCGGGTTTACTTGATCCATGAGTAGACTATGAAAACAAATCATTATTTGAGCACGACCATGCATTTTATTGTCTCACTCAATCAAGAGGCCAATAATATCTCTCCTAATTATAGGTGGGTTAAATCATTTATCTATCATTCATATTTCTCATACGACTCATGATATACCCGATGTCCACTTTTATCATTACCCGGTCAAAGGTAACTTTTAATGTAGTCAAAGTATATTAATCCTCGTACAGAAATATAATGATCTCAAGTCAGAGGATCATTACACCATTATCATTGTGAGTCTTTCTTATGACTTTATTAAACATGAAGAATCTCACTGTGGGTCTGTCCAGTACCATGTACTCCTGCATGTACCTATGTGTTGACTTTAGTATCCCCATACTTATAACCAATGAGATGTGGTTATCAGTCAAACAACATACTAGTCTATTTATGTATTATTATTATTGTCCTATAATAATAATACTCGACTAGGGACATTTAAGAATATGATCTATTATATAATCTCAAGTTCAAGTCATGTACTAAACTATACAATGTGTATCATGATTCTAAGGACATTTATTATACTAACAAATATATCGCAGTAATTAAAGTCATAATAAATATGTTTATTGAATAATCAAATGACATAAAGGTCTATTGTATTGCCTCAAGGGCACCTACACTAACATCAACATATGTTTAATTCCATCCCAATACCTTTTAGTTGGATTAGAATTGAACCTCGCCAGTAGATTTACAACAAATACAATATCGGGTCGAGTGTTGTTTGTAAGATACATGAGAGCGCCAATAGCACTGAGATATGGAAATTCATGTCCAAGAACATCTTCATCTAGTTTTCTAGGGCAGAATGGATCATTTTCAACTTCAAGTGACCGGACAACCATTGGTATGGTTAGTGGATGAGATTTGTCCATGTATAATTGATCAAGAACCTTTTCTGTGTACGTGGACTGATGAATAAATATTGTTATGAATCATGTTGTATGATGATAACAAATTATTTAGAATTGTAATTTTGATCTTAATTTTGTAACTGATCAATGGATATGTGATCTATAAATATCCATTGGCTAGGGAACCATTTATCAGTTGAAGTTGTTGTTAATCAACTGATAAAATGGATTGTAACAGTGATTTAGAATTCCTTGTATTATCAATTAAGTGTAATATGTCAATCGATGTGATCATCTAATCAACTGATATTTATTGGCTTCGATTGATAGCTCATCAACGGATGTGAAGAATGGCTGACAAAGTGTAAATATTCTAAGTCAGAATTCTCTCAAATGAAGTGATCAACGGATAAAGGATTCAATGGATATGGATGATTAATCGATGGATAAAAGGTTAATAAAAGTCAAATCAATGGATCTCCATCAACGGATGAATGTGTCAAAGCTATCGACGGATAAAAGGCAATCAATGGATAATGGATCGATGGATACTCAAATATTCATTGATATATCAATTGATCAATGGATAACTTATCTATCGATAGATAAACAAAAAAGGTTCAACTGATAAGATTCACAACAATAATCAGTTTATCAAAGTTTCCCAGAATAGTTAAAGACAAATGAAAGGGCTCTTTGCAGGAGTCTAAATCAATGGAAGACAATCATGTTAGGATTGTGAAGACTTTCAAAGAAACACAGTTTTCAAGGAGAAGAACAAGATAAAATCTTTTCTAAAACAAGACAAAGACCTAGGAAGACTGTGAAAGAAGCTACATTCTATTTTAGTGAAAACCTTGAAAAATGTATTTTATATATTTTATCAATCGATAGAAACTAAAAGTAGAAATGTGCTTCTATATATAGTTTAGCAGTTCATTGTAGCAAAAATAGGGAAGTTGAACAAGAATAGCACAATAGAGAGATAGAGAATTATTGTAGTACTTTTCTTAGTTCTATTCATATTTTGTAAGCAGTTTGGTTCTAAGACCAATGTTTATTGAAAGAAAAAACATTCACTAGTGAAAAAAATTAATCCACTAGTAATTTTAAAAAATTTGTTTTCAAGTTTCTTTTTAATTCTTCTAGTTCTTTTTCTTTTTGTTTAATCTTTCCAAATCCTCAAACACTATTATTGAACAAACTTAAATTCGCAAGAATTTGATATAATTCTTAAGTTTATATTCAACCCCCCTATGTATAAAATTCTTGTACTTCGGAGAAATAATAATTGGTATTAGAGCCTAACTTTCAACACACAGAAAGTTAAGATCTAAGTACATCAAGTATGGGTTAGAAAGTCACAGGGGTAAAAATTCACGTTCTTGAAAAAGATGAGTACTTTCCCTAGAAGGTTAAAATGCACTTGCATCTCCTATCCATTGATCCATCATATGTTCATTCTATAGATAAGGGTCCACATGTACCTATGAAAATAGTTACAAGTGTCAATGCATATGGTACTCAAGCACTAGGCAAACTCATTCCAAAGTCTATGACTGAATACATTGATGAGGATGAGAATGAAGTGCACAAGGATAATGGTCTTGATAAGGATATGTTTGACAATGTTATCAACTGCACAACCTCTAAAGAAGTCTGGGATACTCTTCAAACCTTGTGTGAAGATACTGAGCAAGTAAGAAAGAACAAGAGGCAACACTTGATTTAGAAGTATGAAGCCTTTCAATTCAAGGGTGGTGAAACAATCAATTATGCATATAGTGTTAGTATTGGTGTTCTAGAGACAATACTTTTAATGTTTTATTAAAAACAATTATGTTATGTGATTATTTAATTAATATTTATTATATCTTTATTTACTGCATCATAAATTGAAAGAATAATAAATGTCCTTGGAATATTAATACGTAATATATGTCTTTAAGTATGTGACTTAAAATGAGATTATATGAATAGTATTTTATTCCTAAAATTCCCTAGTCAAGTATTATTATTTAAGGACAATAATAATGTAATAAGACTAGTATGTTTGTTGAAAGATGACCACATCTCATTGGTCACAGGTATGGTGATACTAAAGACAAGAACATAAGTGTATGTATCAATACATGACACTGAAAAGACTCGCCGTGAGATTCTACATGTTAATAAGTGTCATAAGAAATCTCACAGTGATAATGATGTAATGATCCTCTGACTTGAAATCATTATATTTCTATACGATAATTAATATACTTTGATTACACTCAAAGTTACCTTTAACCGGGTAATAATAAAGGTGGACATTGGGTATGTTATGAATCGTATGAGGAATATGAATGATAGATATATGATTTAACCTTCCAATTCTAGGAGTGATATTATTGGTCTCTTGATTGAGTGAGACTATGAAATGCATGGTCATGCTCAAATATTGATTTGTTTAAATAGTCTACTCATTGATCAAGGAAACCAAGATTAAACGTTGAAGAGGATGACACTATACATGCGTCGAGTTTGATTTATAATATAAGGTTAAAGGGATTATATTACATGAAACATTATTCACGAAAGGTTTAATTGACTCACCAATTATTATTGTTACTTGGGTAGCAATGATGTATTACTAGATGCCGCTCATTGTTTATAATTTTATTATTGGATATTAAAATTATTGTCAACGTAATAATAACCTAAAGGGTCACACACAAAGAACGTCAAAACGGAGGTTTATTTAAATTACGAATTTAGATATATTATTATTATTATTATTTCGAATTTAATTATTGAATTAATTAAGTGGGACTTGATTAATTATATTAGAATTCGGATTTAATAAGAATTATTATTAATTCAAATTTAATTATTGAATTAATTAAGTGGGACTTGATTAATTATATTAGAATTCTGATTTAATTAGAATTATTATTAATTCGAATTTAATCATTGAATTAATAAAGTGGGACTTGATTAATTATATTAGAATTCAGATTTAATAATAATAATAACTCAAAATCATAATGGGTTTTGGAAACCACATGGATTAGGGTTACGCCCAAAATCTCTCTCTCCCCTATATATACATAATGATGTATAGTATTAGGGTTAATCATCAGATTTCATTTTAGAGAAAAACCCTAGCTGCTCAACATCAAGAGAGACTAGAGAAAGAGAGAGAGAGAGAGAGAGAGAGAGAGAGAGAGAGAGAGAGAGAGATAATTCGGCTAGTACCGACTCCGATAATCGTAGGATGATCGGGTGTTCGTGGGGACTTCTTTGGAGAGAAAATCTTTGAAATAAAGGGCTGCTGTGATTCATCTTTTCTGGACCTCCATTAAATAGCATACAGAAAGCTTTGTTAAGGTACAGACTTCTTCACCATAATCATCCAAAATTATACATGGATCATGCGATAGGGTTTCATTTTTTTATTGTTTTACGTTATATCCGCTGCGTTTTCATGTCCGAAACCCTTCAATGGTATCAGAGCTATGTGTATAATGGGATGATTTGGTTATGTGTTTAATAGTTTTTCGATGTATATAAACATATATATGATATGTCATGACTATATATTGATATATATGTTTTATATGATTTTGAATATATGATATTCATGTGTTGTATAATCATGGGATGATTGTGTGTATTGTTGTATGTATATGATACATGTTTGTTCTTGTTATGAGAATCGTATTCGATACGAATTCTGAAACGGCTTCGGTAGATTTTCTGAAATCTGTGTCCAGTATCCGATTTTCACAAATGATATGTATTTTCTGACTGGAATCATGTCACTGAGCAATACTGATATAATCAGTGTCGCGTCTGTAAGCCATTTGACGACGTTACAAGCCATGAAACGGCGATTTATTATTTTTTGAAATTTATTTGATTTTCTGAAATTTCGAAATTTATTATATATGATTATATGATATGTTTATATAATCTGAGATATATTACATGTGTTATGTGATAACATGGTGGATGGTTATGGGCTAAAGACCCATATGATAGTGGTTTTGTTTTATGGTTTTTGTTTCTAAATATGATTTGCAAGTCATTTATTCATTGTAATTGTAAATCTCGAATGTAACTCGAGTACTTCCTGTAATTTCATTAGAATAGATTTATTTACTATTCAATGTAATTGTTCAATGGAGACTTGGAAGTAAGGAAGCTAGGAGGCAATCTAGATGATGGAGCAATGTAGAAGATAAAGACATGTAATAGTGTAGGATTTGAAACCACCATTGATTGACCTTGATAATTCCATTAGCTTGGAAATATCTCATAGGATGAGGCATAACCAAACACGTTTAATTTACACACAATACATATATGTATATGAATGCATGTGTAGATACGTATGTGTTGGAATGATGTATGTATTAGATACGACACCCATGTCATGCCTGCTTAAGAAAGATAAAATCTGTAACGATTCAAGATTTTAAAATTAAACAAACGATCATGAGATTCTTGTGTTTATGAAACACGGTATTGAATATGATTTTTTTTTTCTGATATGGGGAGATTTTGTCAAAAGCAAATTATTATTCGTAAGAAAGTTGGGTTTTAAGTGAGACCGCTTGTGACTTCTTCGACGATCTGGAAATCGAACTATTTATGAATATTGAAATGGATTATTTGATCAAGGAAAAATTGAGAATCTTTTTATGATGGGATCATGATCGTTCATATAAACATTAAAATTCCTAAATACATATTAAGTTAATCGGATGTCTTTCAATGTTTAATACTCGCCAAGATCTAGATTGAGAAGGAGTGGGTTTGTCAAAGTAAGGTGCTTTTATCAATCATGGGAAGACGTGATAAGTAAGTGACTTAGTTTGTTGAAACATCGGGTCTAACTTAACTAAATTATCATAATAGGATTGTGGGTTTAGAGGCATAGAGTTTGGTGAGATTTATTGGATAAATGTGTACAAAGTGTTGTTCCACCAAACTATCCAAGAGTTATATTTGATATAATCGACTAATGTTGTCTACCTAAATAGTTGTGTTTTTGGTGTATTAGCCAATGTTATCTTAAAACATGGATGAAATATGGATCTTGGCTTACTAGAAAGATTTAATGAAATGTTTTCCGAATTAATAGTTAGGGATATTGATTTGATAAAAATAGTGGGAGGTATATATTATGAAAGTATATGATAATCACTTGAACATAATTAAACTTCTGCAACTAACTAATATGCATTTTAAACATTGTAGATATTTAATGACAAACAACACAAATAACTTCTCTGTGTGAGCAACCCTTGAGAAGGACAAGCTGACATGAACTAACTTCCTTGATTGGTATAGGAATTTGAGGATTGTCCTCAGGCAGGAGCGAAAGCTTCACGCTATTGAAATTCCTTCACCTACTCCTTCTGCTGAGAATGCAACTCGTGTTCAGCAAAATGCTTATCAGACGCATATTGATGATGCGAATGATGTTGTGTGTCTCATGCTGGCAACTATGAGTGTTGAGCTTCAAAAACAACATGAGCATATGGATGCTTATGAGATAATTGAACACCTTCAAAGAATGTTTGAGGGACAGGCTCGTCAAGAAAGGTTCGACACGAGCAAAGCACTGTATGCTTGCAAACAGGGAGAGCGTGAACCTGTTCAATCACATGTTCTAAAGATGATAGGTTATATTGAGTATCTTGATACTTTGGATTTCCCGATTGGTCTGGAAGCTCAGATTGACTTGATCTTACAATCTTTGAATAACAACTATACTCATTTTGTTATGAACTACAATATGAATAAGATAGACAAAGCACCCACTGAATTGTTGGCCATGTTACGAACTGCTAAAACCAACATGAAAAAGGCTGAACCTGCTGCCATGCTGATGGTAGACAACAAAGGTAAGGCTCAAAGAAAAGGCAAATACAAGGGAAAGAAGAATATTAGATCTGCTTCTGGTCCCAAGCCAAAGGCTAATCCCAAATAGGCTTTAAAGCCTAAGGGTGCTGTTGCAAAGGGTGATTGTCACTACATTGGTAAACTAGGTCATTGGAAGAGAAACTGTCATGCTTATTTTGAGGATTTGAAGAAGAAGAAGGCTGGTCAAGCTTCTGATTCAGGTATGTATGTTATAGAGGTCAATTTGTCTACTTCTACATCATATGTATTGGATAATAGATGTGGTTCTCACATTTGTATAAATGTGTAGGAGCTGCAAATGAGTAGGACTTTGGCAAAGGGAGAGGTCGACCTACGAGTTGGAAATGGAGCAAAGGTTGTTGCCTTAGCCGTAGGGACTTATTATTTATCATTTCCCACTGGGCTTATTTTAGAACTTGAGAACTGTTTTTACGTGCTTGCAATTTGCAGAAACATTATTTCGGTTTCTTGTTTGGACAAGAAAGGTTTTGCATTTCAATTCAAAATAATAGTTGTTCCTTTTCTTTGAATAATGTTACCTATGGGGTTGCACATTTATTTAATGGTTTATATGTTCTTGATTTAGACACTCCTATCTAAAATGTGAATAACAAACGTCTTAAATCTAATGACTCAAATCAAACATACCTCTGGCACTGTCTTTAGGCCATATAAATGAGAAGCGCATTTCCAAGTTACAAGAGGATGGATACTTGGATAAGTTTGAATTTGAATCATACGAAGCATGCGAACCTTGTCTCATTGGAAAAATGACTAAAGCTCCTTTTACTGGACAAGGTAAAAGGGCCACCGAACGATTAGAACTTATACATAGTGATGTATGTGGTCCTATGCGTACTATGTCAAGAGGTGGTTTTTACTACTTTATCACGTTTACTGATGATTTCAGTAGATATGGATATGTGTATCTTATGAAGAACAAATCCGATTCTTTTGAAAAGTTCAAAGAACATAAAGCTGAAGTAGAAAAGCAAACTGGCGGAAGTATTAAAACTTTACGATCTGATCGTGGAGGTGAATACTTAAGCCATGAATTTAAGAGTATATTAAAAGAATGTGGTATTGTATCACAACTCACTCCTCCCGGAATACCACAATGGAATAGAGTTTCTGAAAGGAGGAATCGTACTTTGTTGGACATGGTATGATAATTCTGAAAGTGGGACTTGATTAATTATATTAGAATTCGGATTTAATAATAATAATAACCCAAAATCATAATGGGTTTTGGAAACCAATGAATTAGGGTTAGGCCCAAAATCTCTCTATCCCCTATATATACATAATGATGTATAGTATTATGGTTAATCATCAGATTTCGTTTTAGAGAAAAACCCTAGTTGCTCAACATCAAGAGAGGCTAGAGAAAGAGAGAGAGAGAGAGAGAGAGAGAGAGAGAGAGGCAAACAATTCGTCTAGTACCGACTCCGGTGATCGTAGGACGATCGGGCATTCGTGTGGACTTCTTTGGAGAGCAGATCTTCGTAACAAAGGGCTGTTGTGATTCACCTTTTCTGGACCTCCATTAAATAGCATACAGAAAACTTTGTTAAGGTACAGACTTCTTCACCATAATCATCCAAAGTTATACATGGATCCTGCGATAGGGTTTCATTTATTATTGTTTTACGTTATATCCGCTACATTTTCATGCCTGAAACCCTTCATATAGTAGGTTTCAAAAGATTTGAAATGAGCTAAAACTATATGAAAGAGTATATGCTGTTGAGGACACCAATCTCAAGTTTTTGAGATCATTGCACAAGGAATGAAAACCAATGCCTATGGCCATTAGACAGTCCCTTGGCTTCAAAAAATACACTCTTGATAAGTTGTATGTAATTCTAAAGATATATTAGTTGGAATTACAACAAGATGAAGAGATTGAGAAGAGTCAGAAAAAGGATAAGTCTGTTGCCTCGTTGGTAAAAGAGAAGCAAGTTAAAGAGCCCTATGAAGATGTAGCTGTTAAAGAATGGAGGAAAGAAAGTCATGGAAAAGCTGTAAGTGGGTACATGTATGATGAATCTTCAACTAACACTAGAAAAGAATTAGTTGAGGATGATAAGTCATGACCAAGGAAGACATTGATGAAATATATGAGCATCTAGCTTTTCTATCAAGTTTTCAAAGCTCAAATTCAAAAGAAATCCAATGCAAAGGCCTGAATCCCAATTCAGGAAAGAGAGTCAACAAAACAAGAATCTTGTTGACAGAACTCAGTTCAAATGTTTCAACTGTGGATTGGCTGGTCACTTTTCAAATGAATGCAGAAAGCCAAAGACGGAAAAGAAATCAAAGTTCAGTGATGGTATTGACTACAAGAAAAAGTACTTTAATTTGCTATAAAAAAAGGCTTTTGTAACAGAGGAAAAGGACTGGGCTACTAATGATGATTCTGAGGAAGAAGAATTCATCAATCTTGCACTTATGACTAATCATGATAACCAAGAAGCTAGTTCCTCTAGCAATCAGGTAATTTCTACTAATCTATCTGAGTTATCTAAAGATGAATGCAATACTACTATTACTGAAACAACCAATAAGTTGTATAATTTGATTGTCACTCTTAAGTCCTTGAAAAAAGAAAACACTAGGCTAAAAAATACCATAGATTCTCTAACTGAAAGAAACACACACTTACAGAGTGAGCTAGTGCAATTGGACAGACTCAAGGTATAAAATAGAGATGCTAGAGAGAATTGGTTGGGTGTAAAAAGAAGATAGAAACTTTGAAGGAACAGTTAGAAGAAGAACTAAGAACCATTGACAAATGAAACAGGTCCAGTAAAGCAAGTAAAAAGTTGAATGACATTCATGGAACAAATTCTTTCACCATGCTGTCTGAGACTCCTAAGAAATTAGTTGTTGATGAAAATCAATCATTGGACAAGGAGAAATTGATTGCTAATCCTGAATCAACTGATAAGGATTATCCATTGATTGATAATACTATCTCAATGGATAATTATCCATCGATTGCAAAATCATTAACTGTTAAATAACCTTTTTTAAAAACCAATCTTAATAGGCCTGTTAAATTTGTGATTAAAGGTAGTTCCTCCAAAACACTAAATTAAGTTGAGAAGGCTAATATAGGGAATTTGTCTGAGAATCAATTGAAAGATAAATTAGAAAAGATAAAGCCTGAAACTAAGCCTAGTGAGAAAAAGAAAAAGAACAGAAATAGTAAAATATGCATAAAAAGCACAATAACTACACACTTGACATGTATGCTCTCAGAAAAATATGTGTTAAATGTGGTAGTAAAAATCATCTATTTGTGCATTGTAAATCTATCATGCCTGTCATACCTAACATGTCTGCAAATTCTATTTTTTCTCAATTAGTTGCTCCTCATGTTATTCATGCTCAATATGCATCTATGCCTTATATCTTTAATCCATATCTTGCATTTACTAATATGAATATGCATGCTATGTCTTGGAATATGAACTCAAATATTCATGCATCAAAATTTTCTAATCCTGCAATCATGAATGATCCAAGCACTAGCACTGAGAATCCTGAGGTGAGGAATACAACACCCAAAGTTGAAGTGGAACTAAAACCATCTAAATCAAAGGGACAAAAGTTGGAGACTAAACCAAAGGTAGCAACTAATAAGAAAGGACCCAAGGCAACTTGTGTACCAAAATCAACTTGATTGTTTTTGGATGTGTGCAGGGAAGAAGAAGGAATCTTTGGTACTTGGACAGTGGGTGTTCAAGGTATATGACTGGAGATAAATCCCTTCTCACAAAGTTTGAGAAGAGAGTTGGCCCTAGAGTGAGTTTTGGAGATGACAGCAAGGGTTACACCATGTGATATGGCTTGATTTCAATAGAGAATGTTATCATTGAACATGTTACACTAGTTGATGGCTTAAGACAAAATTTGTTAAGCATTAGTCAACTATGTGACAATGGAAATAAAGTTTGTTTCATAACTGAAGCATGCATAATTTCCGATAGGAAAAATGGAAGCCTAGTAATGACGGAGAATACAGAAGAAAATTTGTACATAGCTGACTTCAACTCAACAAATGCAGATTCAATGACTTGCCTTCTTTGAAAAGTAAGTATAAATGAAAGTTGGTCATGGCACATGAAATTAGCTCACTTAAATTTTAAAGCCATGGATAAATTGGTCAAGAAAAATCAAGTGAGAGGATTACCACAGATGGAATTTATCAACGATGGACTTTGTGATGCTTGTCAAAAAGGCAAACAAAGAAAGGCATTATTTAAGTCAAAATTGGAATCATCAATTGAGAAATCACTTGAGCTCTAGGATTTGTTTGGTCCTGTAAACATCATGTTCATAGCAAAGAAAAAGTATGCTTTAGTCATTGTGGATGACTTTTCAAGATTTTCATGGACCTATTTCTTACATTCAAAAGATGAAGCAAGTGAGCTCATCATCAAACACATCAGAGAAGTTGAAAAGAGTCTTGAGTTGGATGTAAGAAAATAAGAAGTGATAATGGAACATAATTCAAGAATATCACTTTGAATGAGTTTTGTGAAGCTAAAGGAATCATACATCCTTTTTCTGCACCAAGAACTCCTCAACAAAATGGGGTTGTTGAAAGTAAAAATAGGACATTGATTGAAGCAACTAGAACAATGTTGGAAGATGCAAAATTACCAACATATTTCTGGGCTGAGGCCATTAATGCATCATGCTATATACAAAACATCTCCATAGTGAATCAAGTACAAGGAAAACTCCATATCAATTAATTAAGAAAGACAAAAAGCTTAAGGTGGGGTTTCTTCATGTCTTTGGTTGTAAATGTTATGTCCTGAGAAATCAAGGTGAAAACCTAGGAAAATTTGAGGCCAAGGATGATGAAGCTATATTTGTTGGGTATGCACTATCAAGCATAGCCTATAGAGTCTATAACCTCAGACTACACATTGTATAGAATCTGTGCATGTAGTATTTGATGATAAAAAGATTCAAGGCTTGTTTGATGAAAGAAATCGTGACACATTGCAATTTAAGAATGAATCAAATGTGATGTATGAAGAAAGTGATGATGAAACATGTCTAGTAAAATCACAAGTACTCATCATCAAGGAGGAATTTACCTCCATAAAGAAAATGGACAAAAGGTCATCCATTTGAGTTAATCATGGGAAATGCAGAAGATGGTGTCCAAACAAAGAGTGCTACTCAAAATGAGTGTCTGTATAGCAGCTTCTTATCTCAAGAAGATCCTAAACGAGTTGAAGATGCTCTTAATTATTCTGATTGGGTATTGGCTATGCAAGAGGAACTCAATCAATTTGAAAAAAATAAAGTATGGAAGTTGGTGCCCAAACCAAAAGACAGATCAGTAATTGGTACAAAATGGGTATTCAGGAACAAGATGGATGAATTTGGTACTGTGACTAGAAATAAGACAAGGCTTGTGGCAAAGATCTACTCACAATAAAAAGGAATTGATTTTGATGAGACTTTTGCACCAGTTGTAAGATTGGAAGCAATCAGAATTTTTCTAGCCTATGCTGCACATGAAAATTTCAAAGTCTACCAGATGGATGTGAAGTGTGCATTTTTTTAATGGAGAATTAAAAGAAGAAGTCTACGTGGAAAAACCTCCTAGTTTTGAAGATCCAAATTTCCCTAACTTTGTCTACTATTTACTCAAAGAACTCTATGGTTTGAAACAAGCACTAAGGGCCTGGTATGACACTTTATCTCAGTTTCTCATTGAGAGTCACTTTGTAAGAGGTACTGTAGATAGAACTTTATTTCATATAAATGTTAATGGGTCAATTATTCTTGTTCAAATTTATGTGGATTACATCATATTTGACTCAACTGATGAGGGACTTTGCAAAACGTTTTTCAAATTAATGGAAAGTAGGTATGAATTGAGCATGATGGGAGAACTTACCTACTTTCTTGGTTTGCAAGTCAAACAAGTTAAGAATGGTATTTTTATAAATCAAACTAAGTACATTCATGACTTGTTTCAAACTAAGTACATTCATGACTTATTGAAGAAATTTGACTTGAGTGAATGTTCTTCTACAAAAACTCACATGGCCACTACCACTAAACTTGAATTGAATACTAATGAAGCCAAGGTGGATATTTCAAGTTATAGAGGTATGGTAGGCTCACTTTTGTACTTAACTTCTAGTAGGCTAGATATAATATTTTCTACATGCTTGTATGCTAGATTTCAGGCTGATCCTAGAGAATCTCATCTAGTGGCTATTAAGAGATTTTTTAGATATCTCAAGGGTACACCAAATTTAGGTATTTGGTATCCTAGAGATTCTTGTTTTGATCTAATTGGCTACTCAGATGCAGATTATGAGGGGTGCAAAATAGACAGGAAAAATACAACAAGCACTTGTCAATTTCTAGGAAACAAACTTGTGCCATGGTTTAGCAAGAAGCAACACTCAGTATCAACTTCAACTGCAAATGCTGAGTACATTGCTACTGTAAGTTGTTGTGCACAAATATTATGGATGAGGAATCAGTTATTTGACTATTGGTTCAACATGAACAAGATTTCTATTTTCTGTAATAATATAAGTGTCATTGCAATAACAGAAAATCATGTGCAACATTCCATAACCAAACACATTGACAAAAGGTATCATTTCATTAGGGAACATGTAATGAATGATATAGTTGAATTACATTTTATCCCTAGTGAACAACAACTTGCTGACATTTTTACCAAACCACTTGATGAATCTACCATTAATAGATTGGTCTGTGAATTAGGTATGCTCAATTTCACTTAGATTTTTAAAATGTCCAACAAGTTTTATTCATTTATTTTTATATGCAGCCATTGTTTACATATATCTGTTGAATCCATGTGATCAATTGATAAATGTATTAACTATCAATGGATATTTTTCATCCATCGATGGATATATTTGATCAACTAATAAAATATATATCTATCGATGGATATTTATCTATTGATAATTGTTTATCGATTGATAAATTAGTTATTGTGTATCAATGGATGTAATTACCCATTGATGGTAATAGAATTTTATTCGTTTCCAAACATTCATTGACTATTGTCTAAATTAGCCGTTGATGCTCTATTTTATCTATCGATAAATATATACAATCATGTATGTATAAAGTTGATTGCTATTTAGAGCATGTCTATTTACCTTATTTTCAAATGGTCATTTATTTTCACTAAAATAGCAATATTAATTGTTGTGACTTATTTTAAGTCAATTTATTCTTGAAAAATATAAATAGCAGGTTTATTCCATATTTCACTTTACCAGTTATTTTTGCTTAACAATCTATTTATTTTTCTCTCTAAGAACCCTAAGGTAATTTTCACTTTTCTTGTTCAAGTTTCTTTCTCTAATATACTCAAGAATAGTAATGGCACCACAAAAGAAAATTCAATCATCAACAAACTTCATTTATGAGCAGAACAATTTTATTGCTTGCATGACTGTGGAGGATACACCTACTGATTTCCATCATCTAATAAAGTTCCTGAGCGAATGCAAACTCTCCAAAGCACTCAGCAAAGCACCAACCATCATATGTGAATTGGTGGAGGAGTTTTGGAAGTCTGCAGAGGTCTCCAAAGATGGGAAGGTAATTTCATACTCATGTAAAGGTAAGAGTTATACCTTACTAGTATTACTGTTTCTACTTGCTTAGAGATTCCTGTAGATAATTGTGATGCCATGCCTAGGGATGAGGACATTAGAAATATGTTAGCATCTGTTAATTATGCTGATAGTGAATTTAACCTGGGTGAGGTAGTTAGGAAGAATCTTAGAAAAGAGTGGAGTTATTTCTTTGATGCCATTATTAAAGTATTTTCTAAAACGATAAGCAATTTTGATGCAATTACTACTAGTATGCAGTAAATTGCTTATAGTATCCTATTAGATAAGTACTTTGATCTTGGCACATTACTCCTAAATGAGTTAATTACCAAATTAGGAAATAAATAATCTAGAAAGAATAACATATACTTTGCTAGATTTATTATGTTGTTCATTAACAATGTTATTGGAAAATATGAGATCATAGAGACCATGAAAACAATAGAAGCATGGACTCAAAACAAAAGGGTCTTCAAGGACCTGATGAGAATCAATTTATACCCTACGTTGTGCCTCACATATCCCCCTTTTGTACAGATATTACTCAAATTTCACAATCTTTCTTTTTTTGAGGTAGAGATACCTCTTTCTTTTCCTTCTGCAATAATGGAGGGAGTTGGAAAAGCCCACATCCCTCCTACCCAAGTTGCAAAACCCTCCAAATCCAAATCAAATAAAACCATCTCAATAGTTTCTCAACAAACTATTGTTGTAAAATCCAGAAAAAGAAAAACCACAGAGGGGAGTGTGAAGGTGGTAGTTGAGGGTGAAGGAACTGGCCAACATCAAGAAAGCCAGAAGAATAAGGTTGGAGAGGGTGAGAATGTCCAGCCAGCCTCTAGTTCAATCTCTCAAAAGATTGAAACTGTTATAAAGGAATTGAACATATCCCTAGCTGCACCTTCTCAACAAGGTGTAGTTATTGAAAAGAGGTCTTAACCTAGACCAACTGTTGGGGATAAGGGACACAAAATTTTTCAAGCCTTCAAAAAGAGAAATAAGGGGAATGCAAATGCACAAGGGGCACACACAATTGAAAAGCCAAATGAGAATTTGGTGGAGCCTTTAGCTTCTTCTTTTGATGTGTCTCAGATAAATGCTGAGACACAACCTCATTCTTTATCTATTCCTTCTCCTCAATCTTCTTCTAAATCTATTTTTTCAGAAACTTTGATGATTGAGAACATCAATGTTTCAAATTCATCTTCTTTGCAACTCAGGGTGGAGCCAACACTCTCACCTGACTCACCACAAAAAGATAACACCTTGGTTGAGCATGGTAACATTCACAATTTTCCTAAGTTAATGGCTATTTCTCAATCAATTAATAATATTCAACATCCATTGACTTCTAATCATCCATCGATGGATATCCTTACATCCATCGACGAGTTTATTTCGAAAGATATTCATCAATCGATGGATATTTCTTATACATTGATCACTACCTCATATACATCGATTGATACTTCAATTGAAATTCCAACTGATGTCACCACTATTGAAGTTACATAGACTTTATTAGGATTGAGTGGAATGGGTGAGGAGAGTGAGAGGCAGGAATTACATATCCTGCCAAAAGAAAAGTGTGTGAATGAGAGGCCATCAACTTCTTCTGAGGTGGCAAAAGGAGAGGGTGTGAGGACTGAGAGTTCCACCTTAGTAGGTGATGCAAAATGTGAGCAAAGTAAGGTAGATGTAAGATTCCAGGATGAGATCCTGATGCAAGAAAAGAGAGAAGAGAGTGAGACAGAAAAGAAAAGAGAGAAATATTTATCACTTATCCATGAAGCTTCATCTTCTAAAACTGTGGAATTTGCAGCAAAACTCACCCCGGAGTTGGGGTTGGAGTTAGGGGAGATGGAGATATTGGAGTCCTTATAAGAGTTGTTGATGATCACATGGTGGAAGAAGATGGGATAGATGTCAATCTCAATGCTGATACTTTTCAACATGAAGATCCTCATTATCAGAAATTGGCAGCAGCCACCAACTAAGAGGCAGAGAAGATTTTGGATTTGGTACAGACTTAGGAGGAATTTAGGAGTGGAAAGGAGAATCTATCAAGGATGCATGATGATATCTCTAACATGAATCCTGAAGATTTTGAGTCTGATGGTGATGATGACACATTAGAGCCTTTAATGAGAGATGATTAAGCCACTTTAGATGATACTGAGAAGGAGATTATGACTTTGTACAGAAGGTCCATGGCTGAAGTGAATGTAGAAGATCCTGTTCAAATGAGAATATTGAATTTCTACAGAGAGAATCTCAGAATTCAGAAGTTTTAAGTCACTAGAACCAAGAATGAATTGAGGCAAGTTAGGAATGCAATTGAGAGTGCAAAGACACATTTTGATTCTAACATGGATTCCAGACTCAATTTCACTCTCATGAGCAGAATCAAGCAAAGACTTGACACTGAGTATACAGCCAATGACAAGGTTATAGAATTAGAAAAGAGGGTTACTGCCATGGAGGTCAGCATGAATCAAATTCTAGCCAATCAAATCATCCAAGTCAAGCTTCTAAGTAAATTATTAGAAATACCTTCCTCTTCTCAACCTTTAGATATTGTTGCTGATAAAAAAAGGGGGAGAAAGAAAATGTTGATGACCTAAGAGAGAAGTGGAGAACCAAATGAAAGAATTTGAAGCTGTGATATCTAAGAATGATCCATTAGCTAAGAAAAGAGAAAGGGCCAAGCAAATTGTTCAGAAATTTGAAGCACTTCAAAGGAAGAACAAGGCCATCAATGTAGAAAAGCCAATTGAGATCATAACAACTACTTCATTGCCAACATGGTCAATTTCTGAAACTGTAGTTGTTGAATCTCATGAGGCTGGAAGTATAAGAATGGATGAAGAAAGCTCCTAGCTTGGAGATAGGAAGGGGAAATGAATAATGATTGAAGATGAAAAGAAAAAGAAGACTATCTCAGGTGGAGGTGAGAAGTTATTGCACAATGCAATAACTATTGGAGTTAAAGACAGAGAGAGGCAGGAGAAGGTAGGAGAGGAATTGGCCTTGATTCTTCAAAAGCAATCTGATAAAGAAAATGAAAATATTCTTGAAATAAGAAGGAAAAATACTGAGAAGAAATCAAGGATAAAACAAATAGCAAACAGATCCTCAAAGCCTATAGGAGTAAAGAGGAAGTTGATCATTGATAAAGGTGGAGTGGCTGAGGAGAAACAGCTAAAAGAGACAAAGATTCAAAGGACTGATAGTGATCAACCAAGAGAAGTAGAATTGTTCCAATCAAAGGCAAGCAATTACATCCCAATTAGATCACAAGGATTAATTACTACAAGAGACCAAGGGAAGAGGGGTGTAGATCTTTTTCACTTTGAATATGATGATGGTTCACATCTCACCTTTACTTTTTAATAGGTGATGGAACATGACTATGCAACTCTGAGGAAAATTTATATTCTTCTCAACAGAAATTACTATTTGACTCAAGAACTAGCCAAGGATATCTTACAGAGGATGACTACCAGGAGAGAGGCTCCAATTCAGGAAGAAAAGGAGGAAGTAATAAAAATCTGGAATCCTGAAGGAAGAAAAGTTCTCCATGAGCCTTTCTATATGATGTTCTACACAGATAGGGATGGCATGGAAAGATGCATTGATATTTGCAAGGAAATCAGGAAATTGCCAAACCTGGAGCTGAATTACTTGGCAAGTCAATTGGACTATAGTAGTGAAGATGAGAAGATACTTAAGGGGTCACTGTACAGGCAAATGGAGGAGAATGACAAAAGAGAAATTGTTGAGTCTAGCACGAGGAAGAGAAAAAACTAGACAAGTCAAGACCATCAAAATTCTTCTTAGAAATCACATGTTACTGGTACTTCTAGTCTCATATCTTTTTAATATGTCAATTTATGATTCTTAATGTATTGACAAATATTTAGGGTTTTTGTTATCAACCTAGATTTATGATTATTATTCATATTCATAAATAGGAGGAGATTGTTAGGAATCATGTTGTATGATGATAACAAATTACCTAGAATTATAATTTTGATCTTTATTTTGAAACTGATCAATGGATATAATATCCGTTGACTAGGGAACCATTTATCAATTGAAGTTGTTGTTAATCAACTGATAAAATGGATTGTAATAGTGATTTAGAATTCCATGTATTATCATTTGATTGTAATATGTCGATAGATGTGATCATCTAATCAACTGATATTTATTGACTTCGATTGATAGCTCATCAACGGATGTGAAAAATGGCTGACAAAGTGTAAATATTATAAGTCAGAATTCTCTCAAATGAAGTGATCAGTGGATAAATGAGTCAATGGATATGGATGATTAATCGATTGATAAAAGGTCAACAAAATTCAAATCAATGGATCTCCGTCAATGGATGAATGTGTCAAAGCTATCAATGGATAAAAGGCTATCAATGGATAAAAGGCAATCAATGGATAAGGGATCGATGGATACTCAAATATCCATTGATACATCAATTGGTCAATGAATAACTTATCCATCAATAGATAAGCAAAGAAGGTTCAATTGATAAGCTTCACAACAATTATCAGTTGATCAAAGTTTCGCAGAATAGTTAAAGACAAATGAAAGGGATCTTTGCAGGAGTCTAAATCAATGGAAGACAGTCCTGTCAGGATTGTAAAGACTTTCAAAGGAACACAGATTTCAAGGAGAAGAACAAGACAAAAGCTTTTCCAAAATAAGGCAAAGACCTAGGAAGATTGTGAAAGAAGCTACATTCTATTTTAGTGCAAACCTTGAAAAATGTATTTTATACATTTTATCAGTCGATAAAAAATAGAAGTAGAAATGTGCTGCTATATATAGTTTAGCAGTTCATTGTAGCAAAAATAGGGAAGTTGAACAAGAATAGCACAATAGAGAGATAAAGAATTATTGTAGTGCTTTTCTTAGTTCTATTCATATGTTGTAAGCATCTTAGTTCTAAGACCAAGGTTTATTGAAAGCAAAAACATTCACTAGTGAAAAAACCAATCCACTAGTAATTTTAAAAGATTTGTTTTCAAGTTTATTTTTAATTCTTCTAGTTCTTTCTTTTTGTTTTATCTTTTTAAACACTCAAACATTATTATTGAACAAACTTAAATTCGTAAGAATTTGAAATAATTCTTAAGTTTGTATTCAATCCTCCCTTCTACAAACTTCATGTACTTAAGGGAAATAATAAATATTTCTGAAGATAAGTGCTCCAACTATATACCTAAACAAAATTTTATCTTTCTAAACTCATTTTTTCAAATAATTAGCAGCGTTAGTAATATCTTCAAAAGTACCAACACGATTCGAATCATCCACATATACAACAATAATAACAATACCAGTTTGTGACCTTTTAATAAACACACATGGACACACTTGATTATTAATATACCCAGCATTCAGTAAATATTCACTAAGCCGATTGTATAATATACGACCAAATTATTTTAAACCATATAATGATCGTTGTAATTTAATAGAATATAAATGATGAGGCTTAGTTACTTTTAACTTTAATCCTTCAGGGATTTTCATATAATTATCACTATCAAGTGATCCATATAGGTAGGTTGTCATAACGTCCATGAGACGTGTTTCCAGTTTCTCCATACAAGCCATACCCATCAAAAAATGAAAAGTAACTCCATCCATAACATGAGTGTATATTTCTTGGTAATCAAATTCAGGCCTTTGAGAGAATCTTTGGGCTACCAACCGAGATTTATATCTCACAATTTCATTTCTCTTATTTCATTTTCGTATAAATACTCATCTATTCCTAACAGGGACTACACCAGCTGGTGTTTTGACTGCAGGTCCAAAAACATTTCTCTTGCGCAAGGAGTGCAATTCTTCTTAGATTGCATCTTTCCATTTTGGCCAATCATCTCTTTGTTGACATTCTTCCAAACTTTGTGGTTCAGAATCAGAGTTTTCAAGAATATCACATACCATAAAAAATATCTACATCATCAATTTTAGTACTCTCACGATTCAACAATTTCCCGTTATGCACATAACTTATTAAGATTTCATAATTTTCAAGTACCTTTGCTTCTATGGAAGCATGTGCCACTTCAGGGGCAATATCCTCTTCTAGAGGTAATACCACTTTTGGGGTTTTAGTTACAGCCACTTCAGGGCCTTAAACCTCTTCAAGAGGTTATACCATTTCTGGGATATTTTCTGGAACATTTTTCACTTCAAGGGTAAGTCCAATTAATTTCCATTTTCGTGGTACAATATCTTTTACACCAATAGGTTTACCACGCTTCTGGCATGACTTTGAATCATCAACCAATTCTTCAAGAATTGATTTAAGTTTAGGGATTTTAACCCTTGTTGGAGCATTAACAGTAGGTATATGAGATTTTATTATGTGTCTAGAATCACTAAAAGCATATGGCATTTGATTAGAAATGTTTTGCATATGAATAATTCTTTTAACCTCATTTTTACATTGATCAGTACGTGGGTCAATATAATTCAATCCTGATGCATGCCATGATATTTCAGAATATAATTTATGCAAAACTTTATATCCCCCAAATGAAGGGAATACAAACTCATCAAAATGACAAACAACATAACGAGCAGTGAAAACATCGCCAGTCAATGGTTCAAGATATCTAATGATATATGGGGAATCAAACTAATATATATACCAATTCTTCTTTGAGGTCCCATTTTCCTTTGTGATGGAGAAATAGGAACATATACTACACTACCAAAAATCTTAAAGTTGGAAATATCGGATACTTGATCGAGAACTAATTGATGGGGAGATTCTTTATTTTAAGTAGATGGTCTGACCCTGATTATGTTACCGGGGTGTAGTATAGCATGACCCTAAACAAATATAGGTAATTTGGCCCTTAATAATAAAGGACGAGCAATAAGTTGAAGTCTTTTAATTAAAGACTTTGTTAAACCATTTTGTGTGTGTACATGAGGCCTACCCTCAGTAGCTTACGAGTTTACGGGTATTCGATTGAGATTTCTATTGACATACAGTAATCATTGAAAGCTGAGGATGTAAATTCAGCAGCATTATCTAATCGAATTGATTTAATTGGATGATAAGAGAATTGAGCTCGTAATTTGATTATTTGGGCTAGTAATCATTCAAAGGCTACATTTCGCGTAGAAAGTTGACAAACATAAGACCATCTAGTTGATGAATCAACTAAAACCATTAAATATCTAAATGGACTAGAAGATGGGTGAATTGGGCCACAAATATCACCTTGGATTCTTTATAAGAATTTTGGAGATTCGGGTTGGAGTTTATAGGGGATGGTCGGACAATTAGCATTCCCAAGAAACATGATGAACAAGGAAGTTCATCGCGTGGTATGACCTTTTGATTTCTAAGAGGATGTTCAGTAGAATTCTCTATAATGCAACGTATCATAGATATTCCTGGATGACTGAGTCTTTCATGCCAAACGATAAATGATTTTAGGTCTACAGTTTGAGGAAGGGTGATTGTGTGAGACTCGATGATTCTAATTTTCATAGTATATAATCCGGAGGAAATTGAGGGTAGTTTTTCTAAAATCTTCTTATGACCTGAAATAGTGGAAGTGATAAGAAGATATTATTTTTCATCCTCACTAGTAGTTTCAACATGAAACCATTAAGACAGATATCTTTAAAACTCAGAAGATTTCTAGTAGATTTACTAGAGTAGAGGGCATTTTATATGTGAATTTCTGTCTCGTTTGGTAGGATAAAACTGGCTTTCCTAAAACCTTCTATTATACTAGATGTACCAAAAATTGTCCAAGCATGTGAGTTGGTTTTAGTCAACTATGAGAAATATTCTGGATTTTATAAAATAGTGTGAGTGGTCACCCAGACAACAATGCATATGTCTCCCATATTTATGTTATATATATATATATATGTAAACAATGATTTTATTCAGATAAAATTAGTACATAAAATAAGCAGATAAAATAAATACATAAAAACAAGCACATGAAACAAGTATATGAAAATAAAAGAAAGTATATATGAGACCTAGCCATCTAAATCATAATAAAGATTAGCACCAGTGTCTAATTTGATTGAGGTCTCGTTGATTGGTATATTTTCTAAATTTTTATTATAGTCAGCTAAGTTTGTTTTCACCCTCTTTCCATTAGGTCTTTCTGATGATTGGTAGAGTTCAACAAGATATTTTGGAGTACGACAAGTACGTGTCCAGTGTCCCTCAGCCCACACCTATGACAAATATCTCTAGTATCTCCTTCTTGTGGTGCCTTCCTTTTATTTGGCACTTCATTTTGTCACTTTTGGTGGCTAGAGTTGTTGTAACCATCGCGTGCCACTTCGGGTGACTAGAATGATACAGATTTCGAAACCGTCCATGAAACTTTCCACGTCCGCGATTTCGATCATAACCTCATCCTCCTCTATGTCATTTCCCACATTCATTCTTCTGGAATGACGTGTTATGTACTTCAGGTAACTGGACAGAGCATGTGGGACGGATCTGATGATTTTTCATCAATAACTTATTATTCTTTTCAGCTACAAGAAGGAGAGATATCAACTCGCTATATTTTGTGAAATTGTGTTTCCTATATTGTTGTGCCAAAATTATAGTGTTGGGGTGAAAGGTTGAAAGAGTCTTTTATATCATTTTAGCATCGTTAATTTTCTCACCGTAAAAATTAATTTTGAACTTGTTTTGAACAACACAGAATTGTATTCAGTAACAGATTTAAAATCTTGGAACCTTAGATTTATTCAATCATATCGAGCTGAGGGTAAATAAATAAGTTTTTGATAATCAAATCTGTCTTTAAAATTATTCCAGAGGATGAGTGGGTTTCTGACAGTTAGGTATTCAGATTTTATGTCTGCATGAATGAGGTGCCTAAGAAAGAAAATAGATTTTGCTTTTTGTTCAGTAGTTGGAGTTTTTCATGTTTCTATGGTGTCTTTTAACCCATTTGTACTCAGTTGTAATTCAGCATCAAGCACCCAAGACATATAATTATCTCCAGAAATATCTAAAGTAACAAACTCTAATTTTACAAGATTCGTCATTCTGATTTACAAAATAAATATTTAAAACATGCTAAAATATAAACAATTAATCACGTACATACAATAAAATTTATAACATAAAATTACGACGACATAGCTAACTATAAACTTGTAACTAATAATATTAAAATCATAGCAATTGTAATATATATATTTAAAAGTAATATAAATTCATAAATAATAACGAGAACAATTATAACAGTATTTATAAAATAAAATAAATAAATTTAAAGCGTACCTCCTTTGTTAAATAGAACTTATTTGGGCAATACCTCCTTCGTAAATAAATATTATTCGAAAAATACCTCCTTCGTGAATAACGTTTTCTTGGGCAACACATCATTTGTCAATACCTCCTTGATAAATAAAATTTCTCGGACAATACCTCTTCCGTGAATAAAGCTTGCTTGGGCAGAGACTCGTGCAGATAACGTGTTATAAAAGTAATATAATTATATAAGAAATGTATACATTTATACAAGCTTATATAATTACTTATGATAAAGACAAAGAAGTAGAGAGATAGTTAAAATATATTTTTACTCATTCGTCTATCAACAATGATACATTACAATTTATTTTATAGTGAAAGACATATGACTAGGCCTATTTATAATAATTAGATGACAAATCAACTCAACTCAGATAAGAAAGTGAAGTAAATAATAAATATTGAAAAAGGAATCAAGATGAAGAATATCAACTAGACCCGAAGAATCAGAATATTAAAAAAATTCTGACAAGACTGCTACTCAACACTGGAAGAAGTTCATTTATATGTTCAAGCGTCGGTGTAAAATAAAAGAGTAGTATCTCAAGGAGTTCAGGAGATACAGAAGGTTTTAAGTGCCTACTACAAAAAGATTCTAGAAGAAGAAAATTATAGAGGAAAAACAAAAAAAAACAAGATAGGAAAAGACAAGACATAAAGAAGATTACAGTAGAAATAAGAATCAACATTGTAGTTAGTCATCAGTGAACCAGACCAATACACAGGGTGTCAACAATGTCAGTGAAGATTCGTCATCAAAAAGTTCAAGTGGTTAGAAAGGTTATTGTTGAAAAACAGAAGAGTTTGATCTACATCGACAATGGTCTTACAGTCAAGACTTTAATTATTTTTATGACAAAAGATAGAGCAAAAACATAGAACAAAAACAGAAAGATTTCGGAGCTAACGAAAAGGTTATACAAGTCAAGATAGTATTTTAATTCTACTATCAAAAGTTAATTAATTATTTAATTTATTTAATTAAATTAACTCAACTTGAATTTAATTTAATTTATAAATTATTTAATTAAATTAAGTAGAATTAATTTATTATAAAATATATGACTTGGTATGACTTTTAATAAAGTCTTTTAGACTTTATTAAACAGTCATATCGAAATATTGATTAAAAAAAGTCATACAAGCTACGCAAAAATGTCATACCGAATTTTGAAGATAAAAAGGTCATATAAAGCTTCTGAGAAAGTCATACCGATTTGTGATAGAGAAAGTCATACCGAATATTCAGAAGAAAAAGTCATACAAGTTTTGAAGAAAGGTCATACCGAGAAGTCATGCAAAGTTGTTGAATGAAAGTCATACCAGGCCTAATTCAAAAGTCATACCGACTTTTTGAAGGTCATACCTAATAATTTCAAAAGTCATACAAGTGTTAATTAAAAGTCATACAGGCTTAAAAAAAGTCTGAAAAATGTCTTGATCTAAAAAGTCATACATGCTTAAGAATCCTCTATATATATGAGGCTAGTGCTTCATAATATCTGTTTGAGAAAAACATTCAAATTCAGTAATTTGTCTGATTGTAATATTTACAAACTTTCTATCCTGATTTGAATAATAATTGTTATTTAAGAACAATTCATGTCTAAATCGTTCTAGAAATTCTAAACAATTATTTACACTTTCAACATATGAATTTTGTAAAACTTTTCATGTTAAAATCATATCTTATACTTGAACTATATTTCATTATAATTAATATTTCATGAGAAATTAAAGTAATATTTTTAAATCCATAATTCTGTGAATAAATTCAGATATTGTATTCAACCCCCCTTCTATAATATCAGGGACCAACATATAGGCTATTTAACCGCGTACTCCGTGTATGGGTAATTGAGCTGCACCGCGTATAAGTAAATGAAGTACAAGAAGTCTAATATACAACTTCTATCTTTACAATTCTTTTACAAGCCAACCATGTATGGGAAAATGTGATTTGACAATCACAATACATGATAATTTATTATAACAATTATTATCATTAATTGTTATTAATATTTGTTACTACATCATCATATGACCTGTTGGGAAGTAGTGGTATCCGAATCCGGAAATCAAAATTCATATCTGATTCCGAAAATATTCGAAAATAATATATTCAAATTCAAATTTGGTGAATAAAATTTGATTATATCTGAATTCGAATTCTATTTTATATTTTAAAAATAAATAAATAAATAATCATTTTTAAATATAATTTTTTATTATTAAAATTCTGAATTAATATGATATATATGTAAAATAATTACTAGCTTTTAACCCGTGCGATTCACGGATGAAATTTTTTGGTTTTTAATATTTTGATTTTAATAATTTTTATATTATTGGAATTATTTTTTATTTATATAATAATAATTTAAACTTTATTGAATATTATATGTATATATTTTTATATAATTTAATTATATTTATATTTTAATAAAATAATGTTTATGTTTTTATATAGAAATATATTTTAGTTAGGAGATTAATGTAGAAAATTTTAGTGAAGAGATTAATATGAGATACATTTTAATTAAGAGATTAATATTTTAAAATTAGACACAATAATTAATCAACTACCCAGCTCAAATACCGACTGACTGTTGGTGTAGGTGCCCTAGAGGCAATACAATGTTTATTTTGATAAACCTTTATGTCAATTGATTATTCAATAAACATATTTATTATGACTTTAATTACTGCGATATATTTGTTAGCATAATAAATGTCCTCAGAATCATGATACACATTGTATAGTTTAGTACATGACTTGAACTTGAGATTATATAATATATCATATTCTTAAATATCCCTAGTCGGGTATTATTATTATAGGACAATAATAATATAAAAATAGACTAGTATGTTGTTTGACAGATAACCACATCTCATTGGTTATAAGTATGGGGATACTAAAGTCAACACATAGGTACATGCAGGAGTACATGGTACTGGACAGACTCACAGTGAGATTCTTCATGTTTAATAAAGTCATAAGAAAGACTCACAGTGATAATGATGTAATGATCCTCTGACTTGAGATCATTATATTTCTATACGATGATTAATATACTTTGACTACATTAAAAGTTACCTTTGACCGGGTAATGATAAAAGTGGACATCGGGTATATCATGAGTCGTATGAGAAATATGAATGATAGATAAATGATTTAACCCTCCTATAATTAGGAGAGATATTATTGGCCTCTTGATTGAGTGAGACTATAAAATGCATGGCTGTGCTCAAATAATGATTTGTTTTCATAGTCTACTCATGGATCAAGTAAACCCGGATTAAATGTTGAAGAGGATGACTAAATACATGCCTCGAGTTTAATCTATAATATATATGGTTAAAGGGATTATATTACACGGAAACATTAATCATGAAAGGTTTTATCGAATCACGATTTAATTATTATTTAATTGGGTAGCAATGATGTATTACTAGATACCGCTCATTGTTTATAATTTTATTGGAGAATAAAATTATTGCTAATTAAATAATAGCCTATAGGGTCACACACATAGAGTACTTAAAGGAATAATTAATTTAAATTATAGATTTAAATTAATTGATGATTATTTGAATTTTATTATATTAATTAAGTGAGACTTAATTAATTGAAATAATATAAATTCGAATTTGAATTCTGCCATTAATAATTAAGTGTGACTTAGTTATTAATTAAATAATAAAATTCGGTTTTATTATTTAATCCTAAACCTACATGGGTTAGGCTTTGCTGTTATGGGTTGCTATTATGGGCCTATTAACCAACCATTATAAATAGATAATGTAGGGTTAATAAGGGTTAACGTTTTGATAAGAAAACCCTAGAAGAGCAGCCACATAGCAAAGGCAGAAATAAATTCGAAATCATCAAAGGAGGCTAGTACATCCATTCTGTAATCAAGATCGTGAGACGTTCTTGAATGTGCTCGTGTGGATACCATAGAGGTGTTTTCGAGAGGAAGACACAAGTCGTGAAAGCTAGGATCTCCGTTGAGTTCGTGAAAGTCAAGACCAAACAAAGGTATGATTCCGTTTCACCATAATCAGCCCATGATTATACATGATCCTGCGTTAGGGTTCCAAAATTTTCGTTATATTTACGTTTAATCCGCTGCGTTTTATGCCCCGGAACCCAACAATGGCATCAGAGCTACGTGTATAAGGGACTGATTTGGTTACGTGTTTTATGTATTTGATGCATACATGCCTGTTTTGGTGACTGCCATGCTATGCTACTGCCTTGTCACAATCTGCCATGCTTCTGCCATGACTATATGTGATCTGCGATGTTATAATCTGTTATGGCATGATATGTGTGATGCACTGTATGTATGTGATACAAGATACAGTCCAGGGAAGGTCATCGGAATCGTTCTGAATCGATAAGAAACACAACGGCATAAAATGCGGTTTGCTGTGAATAGTGATTCTGCAGTGAACAGTGTTTTTTGACAGAGTCAGAATGGGTCGAATTTACTCTTTCTGGAGAGGGAAAATCGCCACGAGCAAAAATCACCACTTTGTCGTGACCTATGGTGTTTTTTGGCCATTTGACATTGTTAAGGGCCTCAAAAACGCAGTTTTCTGTTTTCTGATCATAGTTTCTCCTACAACAATAGCTACCATGCGAGCATAGGGATGCCCCCATACGAGGCCTTGTACGGAAGAAGGTGTCGTTCCCCCTTGTGTTGGGAAGAAGTAGGGGAGCGAAAGGTTTTGGGGCCCGAGTTGGTCCAGCAGACAAGAGAAACAATAGAACTCATCCGGAACCGGCTAGTAGCCGCTCAGGATAGGCAAAGAAAGTATGCCGACCAGACCCGGAAAGATAGAGAGTACGAAGTAGGAGACTCAGTACTTCTAAAGGTGTCCCCGTGGAAAGGATTAATGAGGTTTGGTAAGAAGGGGAAGCTAAGTCCAAGGTTTATTGGACCATTTGAAATCCTACGACGTATTGGAAAAGTAGCCTATGAGTTGGCCCTACCTCCAAACCTACAACAGGTTCATAATGTGTTCCATGTGTCAATGCTGAGAAAGTACAAATTGGATGCTCGGCATGTAATGGAGTATGAACACGTGGACCTTCAACCCGACCTAACATATGTGGAACAACCAGTAGCAATCATGGACCGAAAGGAGCAAGTGCTCAGAAACAAGGTGGTGAAGTTAGTAAGAGTCATGTGGAGGAATCAAAACACTGAGGAATCAACGTGGGAGCTGGAAAACGCTATGATGGAAAAGTATCCTCACTTATTTCCAATATAGATTCCGGGACGAAATCCTTTTATGGAGGGGGGACTGTAATAACCCCAATTTTTGTAACTATTTGGAACATGGATGAATAGTAATTACCCAGGGTTATGTAAAAATTTTCGCCCACACTATATAAATGAAGGAGGATTTTAAATCCGAGGATATATTAAGGTAGTACGAAGCAAATAAGTGAATGTAAATGACGTCAGAATTTTAGAATTTTCACTTCTACTAATTGTTTCGTAATTTGCAAAGTATCGAAGTACACGAGGATTATGGGTAACCAAGAGATTATGAGCCAGAAAAAATTATAATCCTAGGTGGATTAAAGATTGTGAATAATAATATTCATATTATGAAATTAATAGAGCAAGAATGCTTTTAATGCTAATTGTGTTTTACCTAAAGGATTAAGTGTTTAACTTTTGAGTTAACAAGTAATTCCACCAAAAGCCATGCAACTAGTATTGGGTGGCAACCAAGTAAGTTAGTTGGCCAAGTGACTAGATTAGTTACAAACTAACTAAAAGAATAACCAAGCAAGACATAGTTCCCTAAAATCATGGAGAAAGTACTACCCAACCATACTTCTTAGCCAACTCTTGCAAGCTATACTTGACCTTTAATTATCACAAGTAATACAAAGTCACCAAGCCAAGCTAGTAGTCAAGAAATACTCTCCCCCTTGCTCTTAAAACCATTCGGCAGTTTTCATTAAAGGGAGGGAAATTGATTTTCCAAGGTGAAGCTCCACTCATCCATAAATCACAAAAATTTAACCATAAATCCTTCAAGTGATAACTAAGGTATGGTAAAAATTTGAAGCTCATCCATTGAGTATTTCATATTTAAATAAATGTTCAAAGATGAACATGAATAGTGAATTATAAGTTACACTAAATTTTGTTCTTGATGTTTAGTGTAAGATCAAGGCTTCTAAGGTTAAAACAAGCAACCCTCAAGGATCTTAGACCTTAGATAAGTGTTACAAGCTTCAAGGAGGTATGAATACCATCAACCCTTGTGTTTAACTTGAGTAAATTGCATGAGAAGTTAGTAGATGTATAAGCTTGGCTATGTTGATGTTTAACTAGTATGATGTGTGTTGTTGGATGATGTTGAATATTTGATGTTGGTGGAAAAGTTATGTACTCAGTAGTTAAATGTTATAGCCGTAAGTAGCATGTTGATGTTTGGGTTGGTTGTGAATGGATTTCACTTGAGTAAATCCGGAAAACGTTACGGTTATAGCCGTCGTAATGTCCGTTTGTTTTTAGACTTGTTTTGAACCACAACCCCGAAATGAAAAGTCACTGGACCTCATCACCACTGACCTTGGTTACATAGATCTTGGTTCATAGTTTGTTTTGACATTTGAATCATGTAATTCCGACATACGGTTTAAGAGAAAAGCTAAATTTAGTGCAAGTGTCTAAAGTAACTAAGACTGCTGCGAATGACTACCTTTGAAAATATAAATGGACCCTTTAGATACCGTCAAAAATCATGAAATTTGGAGGATAAATAGTTTGGACAGTGGGTAAGGTCCCTACAAAATTTCGTAGGCAGGTGTTGAAATTCGATTTTATAAAAATGTTGAAACTAAGGTGGTGCAAGTGAAACCCCTTAAGTGGTTACTTGAAAAGTGGTTATGAATTTGCTAAGTAAAAATGGAGATTAAGAATAGGTCATGAACCAAGTGCTTGACCTAAAATGATTAACATGTGCCCTTACATTAGAGCGGGTCTAATAGGAGTCGTCTAAGTTATGTCGGAGAGTCGAATTATGCATGCATATTAGAACGATAATTAGGTTACTCTAGTAACTAATAATGCGTTCTGTTTTATCGTATAGATCGCCCGACAAACCCACGTACCCCTAACGCTCCAAGGACACCAGGCAAGTTTTCGAAACCTGTACTTGATGTACTTGATATACTACTGTTTTGTTGAAAACTGTTGTTGTTGTGATATGACTATTGTTTTAAACTACGAGTTGATTTAAATTATGATTTAGAGTAATCATAAATGTTTTGGCTTATGCTATAAGGTATTATAGATATAAGCCGGTATGTATAAAGGCTCTAGGAGTAGAGCGGGTATTCGTATTTTCGAACGTAGACCGGGAGTCGGAAAGTTGTTTTAAACACTGTTGTAATCCGGGGGACGCCGGAGGCAGATTATTTCAAAATAACGGGTTTAAATATTCCAATAAATATATTTTGGATATTCTTTTAATAAAAGAATTAAATGGAGTTAATAAATATTATTTGATTATTTATTTTAATTAATGAATATTATTTTGAATATTTATTTAAAAAGAATTTATGAATTGTTTATCAATTAATAAATATAATTTGAATATTTATTTAATTAATGAATATTATTTTGAATATTCATTTAAAAAGAATTTATTAATTGTTTATCAATTAATAAATATAATTTGAATATTTATTTAATTAATGAATAGTATTTTGAATATTAATTTAAAAAGGGTTTATTAATTGATTAATTATTTAATAAATATTATTTAAATATTTATTAAATATTCTAAATTGATTTCAAAATTTGTGGAGGTCTTTGATAATTATTTAAAAATATTTCGACCTTCGGAAGAATTATTTAAAAATAGTAAGGGTTCCCTAATATTTATTTATATTCAATTTTATTCTTTCTAATAAGAATAAAATATTTTTGGACTTATCAAAAATAGGGAACGAGGTCTAGGAAGTAAAGGGTGATTTACTTTCTCAAAAACAATTACGTTTTGACATCACTGGCCTACTGAGGTAGGGTTTTCAACTTATCAAATCATAAGGGTTTTCCGACTAACTCCCGGGTCGTGGATTTTAAAGAGGTTTTCATTCCTTGATTAAAGGACATCAGTTAACAGAGGCCAACACACAATTGTGGTAAGAGTACTGCCCCGAATATTCTGGCAGTACTCATTCAGAGTTTTGTGAATCTATTAACAAGTAAGATATACTTGGGGGACTAAGATTGAGTTCTAGTTTCAGGTTAGATAGATGAATCTACTAACAAGTATGATATACTTGGGGGACTAAGATGAGTTCTAGTTCCAAGCTAGGTAGAGGAATCTATTAACAAGTATAATACACTTGGGAAAACTTGGATTAAAAATCCAGTTCCAGGTTATAGATTATTCCAGTGGACTCGGAGTTAGCGTAAGAGGCCGAGTGACACACGGCCCAGCACTTTGGCCCGTATGCGGTCTAGGGTGATTCCCATTAACGGTAGAGAATGCCGTGGCTCCCCCTTCTACATGTAGAGAAACAACCAGAGCTGCCGTATGTTGCGACTGATCATCGTGTATGTACGGTAGAAGCGTGATGATGCTCCAAGAGATAGTCCCATCTTCCAATTGGAATTGTGCTGCAACATCGTAATGAAAGCCTATGAGCTGATTTACCGAGGGTGTTGTCAATGGTTGATATTCGGTGATCTTTGTACTCATTCGAATTACTTTGACAAAAGTTATTTTACAAAATTCGTAAAGTACGTGAGGTATGCATGATATTGCAGTTATTAAAACAATGTTTAAAAAGGGTATACTTATAAGCGGTATGCATGTTATTGCAGTTTTGAATCATTATTTTGAAAAGAGTATATTTACGGTCATATATGTTCTTGCTGAGCTATATTGCTCACTCTTGCTTTATTATATATCACAACACAACAGGTTCGCAGAATGCCGCGCATGAGGCGCACGACAAGGAAGCGCGTGGGAAACGCGCGTTCGTTCCGTAAACTCTTCTCCTCCATTCTACCGCAGGTAGGAGACCGGAGCAGGATAGGAGTACAGTTGTTTTGGATTCGCTTAATCTATAAGCATGACTTATGTAAATTAATTAACAAGAACAAACATTGAGGGAACAATATCGTCTCAGATAGAAACTATATTGACTTCACAAGTCTAGTGTTCTATCTTTTGGCATTGTAAGAATTTATACTCTGATGGTTGTTATGTCTAATATTTATTAAATGTCGTTCTGAGACTATAATTAGTGTGTGTGTATGAGTTGTGGGGTCATTGCAGGTAAAAGATTTTAATTGTGATCTAAGAGTTAAGTGTTAATAATTGGAAAAAGAAGAGATCGTGACGGCCCAGATCCCCGACCCCGGATCTCGGGGCGTCACACAAGCAACTGTATTTATATTTTTTTTCCACCACCATAGACTGACTTTGATCCTTTCATTAGCTCGAAAGGATCACATAGGAAAGGGGCCATAACCAGGCACGATTACATACTGCACTTTACATATTGATGTATGAATGTATGTGTAGAGTAGAAGATGCATGCTTTAATTAGATTAATGATGTATGCATGTATTAGATACGTCACCCATGCCATGCTTGCCATGCTAAACAAGATAAAATCTTTAACGATTTAAGATTTTAAAATTAACAAACGAACGATCATGAGATTCTTGTGTTTATGAAATATGGATTTTAAAACACGGAATTAAATATGAATTTTTGATATCTATAATTGGGATTTTCTGACAAAAGCGGATATGCGTATTCGTAAGGCTGATGGGTTTTAAGTGTGACCACTGGTATCCTCCATCTACCTGGGAAATGAACAATTTAAGATGTCGATTTAAAATATTTAGTTCAAGGAAAAATTGAGGATCTCTTCATGATGTGATCATGATCGTCGTAAATTTTCTAAACCCCTTAACAAAATATTAAGTTTTAATCGGATGCTTTCCAATGAATGAACACTCATCGAATCCTAGATCGATTAGGGGAAAGACTGTCAGTGGCAGGGAACTCCTATCTATCGTGGTGAGATGCGACGAATATAAACAGTTATATTCGGCCGTTGTATCATTGGGTCAAACTTAACTGAGTCGTCATAATAAGGTGAAAGTAAACGGTTATATTCGACCATTGTGAACTTAGAAGCATAGAGTTTGGTTAAAAATCTATTAGATAGATAAGATCAATCGTTGCTCACCAAACTATCCAAGAATTATATATGATAAGATCAATCTATAAATGTTGTCTACCTAAATAATCATTCTTAAAGACTTCCAGTGGTTGACTTGAGACATGACGAAATATGGATCTTGGCTCACTAGAAAGAATTATGGGATATACTTTCCAAATTAATAGTAAGGGCTATTGATTTGAAAGAAATAGTGGGAGATATATTATGAATGTATCATAATCATTTGAACATAATAAATAACTCAGACAATCTAATGTTTATTTTGCGCTTTTTTCATTGTAGATACCAAATAATGACAAACAACACAAACACACTATCCGTACGATCTGTCCTTGAGAAGGATAAGCTGACAGGAGGAAACAACTTCCTAGACTGACAGAGGAATTTGAGGATTGTCCTCAGGCAGGAGCGCAAGCTTCATGTCTTGATATTCCTCCGGCAGGTCCCCTTTCTGAGGGCGCTACTGTTGAGGAACGAGCGGCCCACATAAAGGATGAGAATGATGCAACTGATGTTGCATGTCTTATGTTGGCAACTATGAGTGCTGAGCTTCAAAGACAGCATATGCATATGGATGTATATACTATCTATGAGCACTTGCAAAGCATGTTTGCAAGCCAAACTCGTCAAGAAAGGTTCAACACGAGTAAGTCACTTTTTAATTGCAAACAAGGGGCAAGTGAACCAGTTGGCCCACATGTTCAGAAGATGATTGGTTACATTGAGTATCTTGATACTTTGGGTTTCCCGATTGGTCCGGAAACTGGTATTGACCTAATCTTGAATTCTTTGAACAACAAATTCACTCAGTTTGTTATGAACTTCAATATGAATGAATTTGACGAAACACCTACTGAATTGTTGGCTATGTTGAGAACATATGAGACCAACATGAAGACGGCTGAACCTGCTCTCATACTGATGGTGGGCAATAAAGGTAAGGCCAAAGGGAAAGGCAAGTGGAAGGGTAAGAAGAAGACATGTTCTGTTTCTACACCCAAGCTAAAGTCAGGTCCTAAACAGGCTTTAAAGCCTAAAGGTGGGGTCGCTAAGGGTGAATGTCACTACTGTAAGAAAACTGGTCACTGGAAGAGAAACTGTTCAGTTTACTTGGAGGATCTGAAGAAGAAGAGGGCTGAGCAAGCTTCTACTTCAGGTATATATGTTATAGAAGTCAATCTGTCTATTTCTACATCTTGGGTATTGGATACTGGATGTGCTTCTCACATTTGTATAAATGTGCAGGAAATGCAGAGAAGTAGGACATTGGCTAAAGGAGAAATGGACCTACGAGTTGCCAATGGAGAAAGAGTTGCTGCTTTAGCTGTAGGAACATATTATTTATCTTTACCCTCTGGGCTAGTTTTAGAACTGGAAAATTGTTATTACGTGCCTGCGATTCGCAGAAACATTATTTCTGTTTCTTGTTTGGACAAGAAAGGTTTTTCGTTTACAATAAAGAACAACAGTTGCTCTTTTGCTTTGAATGATTTAACCTATGGTGTTGCGCGTTTGTTTAATGGTTTATATGTTCTTGACTTAGATAATCATGTCTGTAATATAGAAAACAAACGACTTAAAGTTAATGACTCAAATCAAACATACCTCTGGCATTGTCGTCTAGGCCATATAAATGAGAAACGCATATCCAAATTACATAAGGATGGATATTTGGATAAGTTTGATTTTGAATCATACCAAGAATGCGAATCTTGTTTGCTTGGTAAAATGACTAAAGCCCCTTTCACTGGTAATGGTCAAAGGGCCACTGAACGTCTGGAGCTAATACATAGTGATGTATGCTGCCTAATGCGTGTGATGGCTAGAGGAGGCTACTACTACTTCATAACATTTACTGATGATTTCAGTAGATATGGATATGTATATCTTATGAAGAATAAATCCGATTCTTTTGAAAAGTTCAAAGAATACAAGGCTGAAGTAAAATTGGCGGAGGCACAAGTATTAAAATCTTACGATCTGATCGTGGAGGAGAATACTTGAGCACAGAATTTAAAGATTATTTAAAGGAGTGTGGTATTGTATCACAACTCACTCCGCCAGGTACACCTCAATGGAATGGAGTTTCAGAGAGGAGAAATCGCACCTTGTTGGACATGGTGCGATCGATGATGAGTCATGCAGATCTTCCAATTAGTTTCTGGGGATATGCTCTAGAAATAGCGGCTTTCACACTTAACCGTGTTCCTACTAAGAAGGTTCAAAAGACTCCATATGAGATATAGGAGAAGAAACGGTCAGGCATGAGCTTTATGAAAGTTTGGGGATGCAAGGCGTTTGTGAAGCGTCAAGTATCTGACAAGCTTGGACCTAAATCTGAAGAGTGCAATTTTGTGGGATACCCTAGGGAAACAAAGGCGTACTATTTCTATAGTCCTTCTGAGCAGAAAGTGTTCATTGCTCGAGATGCTGTTTTCATGGAAAGAGATTTTATTTCCAAAAGAAACAGTGGGAGAACTATAGACCTCGATGAAGATCGAGAACCACAAAATAGTATTGAACCTGAAGTGGAACAAGAGCAGGATAATGATAATGCTCAACAAACACAGGTTGTTCGTAGAACTGGTAGAATTCGCCATGAGCCAGAGAGATATGGATTTCTCTTGACTCAATGTGGTGATTTGATGCTCATAGACGAAGATGAGCCTCTCACATACCAAGATGCTATGAACAGTCCAGACTCTAAGAGATGGCTAGAAGCCATGAAATCTGAGATGGATTCCATGTACGAAAACCGAGTATGGACTTTGGTTGATCCACCAGAAGGGGTAAAACCCATAGGGTGCAAATGGGTTTTCAAAAAGAAAACTGACATGGATGGAAATGTTCAGACCTATAAAGCAAGGCTGGTTGCAAAAGGTTTCAGACAAATTTATGGTATTGACTATGATGAGACTTTCTCACCAGTGGCTATGGTCAAGTCCATAAGGATTTTGCTTGCTATTGCAGCATTCCATGATTATGAAATCTGGCAAATGGATGTCAAAACAGCCTTCCTTAACGGAATCCTTGAAGAGGATGTGGATGTGTACATGACATAACCTGAAGGTTTTGTTGATCCAAGGAATGTTAGCAAGGTATGTAAATTACGTCGATCCATTTATGGATTGAAGCAAGCCTCTAGGAGATGGAATATCCGTTTTGATGAAACAGTCAAAGCACATACATTACGATCTAGGTACCGTCCTCTTTTATTCCAAAAATATTCGTATGAAATAAGTATTTCGTTTTTTAACAAAAAATTAAATAAAACTCGAACTTAAATATAATTTATTTCAATAAAATTATGTACATAGTTAATACTTAACCCAGAAACATAGAAAATGAAATTCAACGAAACAACTCGGCACGCCCCACCTCAGCAGAATAAAAAATAAAAAATATAAAAATATATAACCCGCCTAATCGCCAACCCGCCCGCTAATCCGCCCGAATTGTTCACGAGTCAAGTTTTTCATGAACGCCGCCTTCTCCCGCGTGCCGTGCCCGAGTCACTTTGTGGCCACCTCTAATACAACACTGATCGTTAATATACAACACTGATCGTTAATGCAATGGCTTTGTCACCATAATGCACATAACCTGTTGTGGAATGTATGGACCTGTTTTGATGTACTAGTACTATTACCATCAGATGCAGTCAATGGTGGGAGGGGCGGACTCACAATTAAAATTTAGCGGGGGCTAAATTTTTTTTTAAAATTATTATCAAAGTTTTAAATATTGTATAAGAAATAAAGGTATAATTTTAGTAAGATTTGAAGAAAATTTAATTCGTGGGTAAAGTTTTACACCATCTAAGATAATATGCAACAAAAAATTATAATTTTAAGAAAAAATTGAATTTAAATGAGATCCGGAGGTGGCTGACATTGCACGGTGTCGGAGTAAAAACTACAAACTGTGTAATACTCCCTCCAATTTTAAAATATATTCGGAAAAGGAAAATTTTAAAAATAATTTGTGGAACTGTATTTTTTATAGGCGTTAAATGCGTAAAAATAACAACTAATTAGGAACAGAGGGAATATGATAGTCTGTACATGCAAGTTGTGATCATATGTAATTGGGCAAAGAGAAAAGGAATGGGTTGATAAATATTCTTGCATTCACATCAAGTTTAAATTGGGTTGCGAAGATGATTGAATATTCAAATTTACCTAATAACAGTGCTAGACATTAGACTTGACAGTTTATGAGTTTGAGTAAAAGCTTGCTGTAAAATTTCAAGCTCACCGCTTCAACCATGCCATTATCGATTGCCATGGTAGGTTTCGCAATGCCATTCTTCCTTGATTAGTATTTCAATGCAATTCAGTATATTGCAGTGATCTATTACAAAACCAATTTTGCTGTGTATAATCCATGGATTGGTAACTGTTCTAATACAAGAAGCCTATTACTATGTTTAGCATTATTTTTTATAAAGTAAAGTTAGTTTTAAAAATGTGAAATCACTTTCCAGGATTCGTAAACATAAAAAATATCTTTTGTGCAAATATCTTTTGTTATTTGAAGGTTCCTAAAAGGATGAATCATCAGACGATGACATCTTTTATATCGTGGGAAACTTGTAGCGAACAAGTACAATCAAGATTCTGACAAAACTGCAATTGGAACTTTGGAATTAAGCAGCAATTAGTTTCTCTTAAAACTATACGCACACTCAAACCTTTCTAATCGATTAACTATTAAAATAAATGTAGTTTATATAGCTAATACAGGTACCAGAAATAAGAAAACAACTCACTACTCAACTCAGTGAAAAATGGTAGACTAACTGACCTAACAAATAGTTATATGATAAACTCTAACATACTGCTCCTAATTAATAGGATTTATTGGAACTGAAATACTAATAAACTTGACTAAAATAAATACTTAACAATCCCTCCCTTGAACTGAAATTGCTGGTAGCAATTCAGTTTACTCCAATCTTTGGCCTGATCCCAAGCAGTCCACGAAACTTTTCAAATATCTCTAGTCTCAAAGGCTTCGTTAATATGTCTGCAATCTGCTCGCTGCTACCACAAAATTTGAGCTCAACAATTCCATCTTTTGCAAGATCACGCAAGAAATGAAATCGTACATCGATATGTTTACTTCTTCCATGCAGCACTAGATTTTTAGATAGCTTAACTGTTGAACAATTGTCACGAAACATAGTAACACACTTGCTCCGTACTGGATAAAGTCACTACTGGCTGTTTACGTGAAGACCATGATATAGCACCATTACTCATCATAAACACATAACCTGAGGTGTTTCGTCGATCATCAAGATCACCAGCATAATCACTATCTGTATATGCAACCAATTCATTACCAACTCCTCTTTTATAAAATACTCCCAACTCGATAGTGCCCTTGATATAACGCAACACTCTTTTGGCTGCAAATAAATGTGACTCTTTCAGATTTACCATGAATCTGCTAATGAGACATACGACGTACATCAAATCTAGTCTTGTAACAGTCAAATACATGAGGCTGCCAACAAGTTGCTTATACAATGTACTATCAACTACAACCTCACCACCCTCCTTTAATAGGTTAGAACCTGCAATAATTGGATTTCTCTCTGAATTGCTAATGCTAATTCCAAATCTGTTTAGCATATTTACTCTGACAAATATGAATACCAGTTATGCTTTGTTGAATCTCAACTCCTAAAAAATACTTCATTTTATCCAAATCAGTCATTTCGAACTCGAGCATCATAGAACTTTTAAGGCTTTCAATCATACACATATCATTTCCAATAAATGTTAGATCATCAACATAAAGACTAACGATCAGAATTTTACCTCCATTTTCATGTTTCACAAATAGTGAATGCTCATAGCTTCATTTCTCGAAGCCATTCTTCAGAAAATATCCTTCAATCTTGTTGTACCATGCTCTCGATGCCTGTTTTAGTCCATATAATGCCTTCAGAAGCTTGTAAGCTTGTAGTCCATAGGCTGATCAACATAAACTGGTTCTTCCAACTCTCCGTGCAAAGAAGCACTCTTAACATCAAGTTGAAATACAGTCCACCCATTCTGAGCTGCCAAAGTCAATACCATTCGAATTGTATTCCAATAGAAACTGGAGCAAGAACTTTATAGTAGTCTATACCATATTCTTGGCTGTATCCTTTTGCCACCAAGCGTGCTTTATGCTTATCAATTTATCCCTTCTCATTGAACTTGGTTTTATAGACCCATTTGACACCAATTTTCTTGGCTCTAGTTAGTAGATCAACTAGCTCCCACGTTCTATTTTTATTTATGGACTCAATTTCCAAGTCTATAGCTTTTCTCCATTTGTCACTACTTGCAGCATCCTCGTAACTTATAGGATCTTCATTGTCGATAAAAAGTGCCACATTTTATAAGTTTTTTTCATCGGAAAGCCCTCCCCCGCTTTCATAGTCCTACATCTAAATTGAAGTCTTTTGGTTTCTTCGTTCAACCATCATATCTTTTGTAGAGACTCGCTGGTCAGACTCAACACTTTCTGCAGAGATGAAGTTGCTACCGTTGGAAGGTTTATTGCTCAAAACATCATCACCGCTGATTTGTACAACATCCTCTTGATTTAATTCATCCTTATTTTCGGATTAGGTAGCATCATTATTTTGATAATTTTCATCGCATTCAGTTTCATCCCATTCCAGTACATCAAGTACAACATTATCATTTTATTTCCAATCTCAGCTCTCATTTTCTTCAAATATTACGTCCCTACTAATTATTACTTGCTTGGTTGTAGTAACAAAAATTTTGTATGCTTTTGTCCCTTCAATAACTCCAAGTAGTACAACTTTAAAACTCTTATCATCAAGCTTCGTTCTTTTGACATCTGGAATGTGCACATGGCCTTAGAGGCAATACAATGTTTCTTTTAATAGACCTTTATGTCATTTGATTATTCAATAAACGTATTTATTATGACTTTAAATACTGCGATATATTTGTTAGCATAATAAATGTCCTTAGAATTATGATACACATTGTATAGTTTAGTAAATGACTTGAACTTGAGATTATATAATATATCATATTCTTAAATGTCCCTAGTCGAGTATTATTATTATAGGACAATAATAATACCTAAATAGAGTAGTATGTTGTTTGACAGATAACCACATCTCATTGGTTATAAGTATGAGAATACTAAAGTCAACACATAGGTACATGCAGGAGTACATGGTACTGGACAGACCCACAGTGAGATTCTTCATGTATAATAAAGTCATAAGAAAGACTCATAGTGATAATGGTGTAATGATCCTCTGACTTGAGATCATTATATTTCTATACGAGGATTAATATACTTTGACTACATTAAAAGTTACCTTTGACCGGGTAATGATAAAAGTGGACATCGGGTATATCATGAGTCGTATGAGAAATATGAATGATAGATAAATGATTTAACCCTCCTATAATTAGGAGAGATATTATTGGTCTCTTGATTGAGTGAGACTATAAAATGCATGGCCGTGCTCAAATAATGATTTGTTTTCATAGTCTACTCATAGATCAAGTAAACCCAGATTAAATGTTGTAGAGGATGACTAAATACATGCCTCGAATTTAATCTATAATATATATGGTTAAAGGGATTATATTACACGGAAACATTAATCACGAAAGGTTTTATCGAATCACGATTTAATTATTATTTAATTGGGTAGCAATGATGTATTACTAGATACCGCTCATTGTTTATAATTTTATTGGAGAATAAAATTATTGTTAATTAAATAATAGCCTATAGGGTCACACACATAGAGCACTTAAAGGAATAGTTAATTTAAATTATAGATTTAAATTAATTGATGATTATTTGAATTTTATTATATTAATTAAGTGAGACTTAATTAATTGAAATAATATAAATTCGAATTTGAATTTCTGCCCCTAATAATTAAGTATGACTTAGTTATTAATTAAATAATAGAAACACGTTTTATTAGTTAATCCTATACCTACATGGGTTAGGTTTTGCTGAATAGGCCCGTTAACCAGTCATTATAAATAGATAATGATAGGTTAAGTGGCTATTACATTTTTGGGAAAACCCTAGAGGCAGCAGCAAAGGCAGAGCAAGGCAGAACAAATTCGAAATCATCAAAGGAGCTAGTACATCCATTCCGTAATCAAGATCGTGAGACGTTCTTGAAGGTGCTCGTGTGGATACCATAGAGGTGTTTTTCGAGAGGAAGACACATGTCGTGAAAGCTAGGATCTCCGTTGAGTTCGTGAAAGTCAAGACTAGAAAAGGTATAATTCTATTTCACCATAATCTGTCCAAGCTTATACATGATCCTGCGTTAGGGTTCTGAAATTTTCGTTATATTTACGTTTAATCCGCTGCGTTTTATGCCTCGGAACCCAATAATGGCATCAGAGCTACGTGTATAAGGGATTGATTTGGTTATGTGTTAACTGTATTTGATGCAAATATGCCTGTTTTGGTGACTGCCATGCCACTACCATGCTACTGCTTTGTTACTGCCATGCCTGTTTGAGACTGCCATGCTACTGCCATGTATATTCGAATTGTTATTCATATGATGAGTGAATAGATGATGATACTAGCATGTTAATGATTTTTCATGACTGATTAATATGCCTTATTGCGATTTGTATATTATGCATTAGGGTCAGTTTGTATAGTGATATAAACTGGTGGACAGATTATGTTAGACATGATCTATTAACTGGGATATGATAAGTATGTATATGATACATGCTTCTGAAACTGTATAAGTTGCAGTGGGGAAAAAGGCCAACAGATATGATCTGCCGCCCCCGGACCCCGCCCGGGGTTGCCACCCCGGACCCCCGCAATATTTTATTTTGTGTACTTGAGCATGGTGCTGGTTATGGCCCTTAAACCCCTAGATTAATGGTTTTGGTTTTGGTTTTATAAATATGATTTGCATGTCGTTTTCTTCATTCTTGTAATTGTTTAACCTCGAATGTAACTCGAGTTTTCTTATGTAAGTACATTAGTATAGGTTGTATTCAATTATTCCATGTAATGTACTTGAAGATTGAAGGATGATCTAAGAAGCTAAGAAGGCAGCCATAGATGCAAGAAGAATGAAGACAAGCAACTGTATTTATATTTTTCCACCACCATAGACTGACTTTGATCCTTTCATTAGCTCAAAAGGATCACATAGGAAAGGGGCCATAACCAAGCACGTTTACATATTGCACTTTACATATTGATGTATGAATGTATGTGTAGAGTAGAAGATGCATGCTTTAATTAGATTAATGATGTATGCAAGTATTAGATACGTCACCCATGCCATGCTTGCCATGCTAAACAAGATAAAATCTTTAACGATTTAAGATTTTAAAATTAACAAACGATCATGAGATTCTTGTGTTTATGAAATATGGATTTTTAAAACACGGAATTGAATATGGATTTTGATATCTATAATTGGGATTTTCTGACAAAAACGGATATGCGTATTCGTAAGGCTGATGGGTTTTAAGTGTGGCCACTGGTATCCTCCATCTACCTGGGAAATGAACAATTTAAGATGTCAATTTGTAATATTTGGTTCAAGGAAAAATTGAGGATCTCTTCATGATGTGATCATGATCGTCGTAAATTTTCTAAACCCCTTAACAAAATATTAAGTTTAACTCGGATGCTTTCCAATGAATGTACACTCATCGAATCCTAGATCGATTAGGGGAAAGACTGTCAGTGGCAGGGGACTCCTATCTATCCTGGTGAGATGCGACGAATATAAACGGTTATATTCGGCCGTTGTATCATTGGGTCAAACTTAACTGAGTCGTCATAATAAGGTGAAAGTAAACGGTTATATTCAACCATTATGAACTTAGAAGCATAGAGTTTGGTTAAAAATCTATTAAATAGATAAGATCAATCGTTGCTCACCAAACTATCCAAGAATTATATATGATATAATTGACAACTGTTGTCTACCTAAATAATCATTTTTAAAGACTTCCAATGGTTGTCTTTGGACATGACGAAATATGGATCTTGGCTCACTAGAAAGAATTATGGGATATACTCCCCAAATTAATAGTAAGGGCTATTAATTTGATAAAAATAGTGGGAGATATACTATGAATATATCATAATCATTTGAACATAATAAATAACTCAGACAATCTAATGTTTATTTTTGTGCTTTTATCATTGTAGATACGAAGTAATGGCAAACAACACAAACACACTATCCGTACGATCAGTCCTTGAGAAAGATAAGCTGACAGGAGGAAACAACTTCCTAGACTGGCAGAGGAATTTGAGGATTGTCCTCAGACAGGAGCGCAAGCTTCATGTCATTGATATTCCTCCGGCAGGTCCCCTTCTTGAGGGCGCTACTGTTGAGGAACGAGCGGCCCACACAAAGGATGAGAATGATGCAACTGATGTTGCATGTCTTATGTTGGCAACTATGAGTGCTGAGCTTCAAAGACAGCATGTGCATATGGATGCATATACTATTAATGAGCACTTGCAAAGCATGTTTGCAAGCCAAACTCGTCAAGAAAGGTTCAACACGAGCAAGTCACTCTTTAATTGCAAACAAGGGGAAAGTGAACCAGTTGGCCCACATGTTCTGAAGATGATTGGTTACATTGAGTACCTTGAGACTTTGGGTTTCCCGATTATTCAGGAAATTGGTATTGACCTGATCATGAATTCTTTGAACAACAAATTCACTCAATTTGTTATAAACTACAATATGAATGAATTTGACAAAACACCTACTGAATTGTTGGCTATGTTGAGAACATATGAGACCAACATGAAGACGGCTGAACCTGCTCCCATACTGATGGTGGGCAATAAAGATAAGGCCAAAGGGAAAGGCAAGTGGAAGGGTAAGAAGAAGACAGGTTCTGATTCTACACCCAAGCCAAAGTCAGGTCCCAAACAGGCTTTAAAGCCTAAAGGTGGGGTCACTAAGGGTGAATGTCACTACTGTAAGAAAACTGGTCACTGGAAGAGAAACTGTTCAGTTTACTTGGAGGATCTGAAGAAGAAGAGGGCTGAGCAAGCTTCTACTTCAGGTATATATGTTATAGAAGTCAATCTGTCTATTTCTACATCTTGGGTATTGGATACTGGATGTGCTACTCACATTTGTATAAATGTGCAGGAAATGCAGAGAAGTAGGACATTGGCTAAAGGAGAAGTGGACCTACGAGTTGGCAATGGAGCAAGAGTTGCTGCTTTAGCTGTAGGAACCTATTATTTATCTTTGCCCTCAAGGCTTGTTTTAGAACTGGAGAATTGTTTTTACGTGCCTGCGATTCGCAGAAACATTATTTCTGTTTCTTGTTTGGACAAGAAAGGTTTTTCGTTTACGATAAAGAACAATTGTTGCTCTTTTGCTTTGAATGATTTAACCTATGGTGTTGCGCGTTTGTTTAATGGTTTATATGTTCTTGACTTAGATAATCATGTCTATAATATAGAAAACAAACGACTTAAAGTTAATGACTCAAATCAAACATACCTCTGGCATTGTCGTCTAGGCCATATAAATGAGAAACGCATATCCAAATTACATAAGGATGGATACTTGGATAACTTTGATTTTGAATCATACCAAGAATGCGAATCTTGTTTGCTTGGTAAAATGACTAAAGCCCATTTCACTGGTAAGGGTCAAAGGGCCACCGAACGTCTGGAGCTAATACATAGTGATGTATGTGGCCCAATGCGTGTGATGGCTTGATGAGGCTACTACTACTTCATAACATTTACTGATGATTTCAGTAGATATGGATATGTATATCTTATGAAGAATAAATCCGATTCTTTTGAAAAGTTTAAAGAATACAAGGCTGAAGTAGAGAAGCAAATTGGCGGAGGTGTAAGTATTAAAATCTTACGATCTGATCGTGGAGGAGAATACTTGAGCACAGAATTTAAAGATTATTTAAAGGAGTGTGGTATTGTATCACAACTCACTCCGCCAGGTACACCTCAATGGAATGGAGTTTCAGAGAGGAGAAATCGCACCTTGTTGGACATGGTACGATCGATGCTGAGTCATGCAGATCTTCCAATTAGTTTATGGGGTTATGCTCTAGAAACAGCGGCTTTCACACTTAACCGTGTTCCTACTAAGAAGGTTCCAAAGACTCCATATGAGATATGGGAGAAGAAACGGTCAGGCATGAGCTTTATGAAAGTTTGGGGATGCAAGGCGTTTGTGAAGCGTCAAGTATCTGACAAGCTTGGACCTAAATCTGAAGAGTGCAATTTTGTGGGATACCCTAGTGAAAAAAAGGCGTATTATTTCTATAGTCCTTCTGAGCAGAAAGTGTTCATTGCTCGAGATGCTGTTTTCATGGAAAGAGATTTTGTTTCCAAAAGAAACAGTGGGAGAGCTATAGACCTCGATGAAGATCGAGAACCACAAAATAGCATTGAACCTGAAGTGGAACAAGAGCACGATAATGATAATGCTCAACAAACACAAGTTGTTCGTAGAACTGGTAGAATTCGCCATGAGCTAGAGAGATATGGATTTCTTTTGACTCAATGTGGTGATTTAATACTCATAGATGAAGATGAGCCTCTAACATACCAAGATGCTATGAACAGTCCAGACTCTAAGAGATGGCTAGAAGCAATGAAATCTGAGATGGATTCCATGTACGAAAACCGAGTATGGACTTTGGTTGATCTACCTGAAGGGGTAAAACCCATAGGGTGCAAATGGGTTTTCAAGAAGAAAACTGACATGGATGGAAATGTTTAGACCTATAAAGCAAGGCTGGTTGCAAAAGGTTTCAAACAAATTCATGGTATTGACTATGATGAAACTTTCTCACCAGTGGCTATGGTCAAGTCCATAAGGATTTTGCTTGCTATTGCAGCATTCCATGATTATGAAATCTGGCAAATGGATGTCAAAACTGCCTTCCTTAATGGAAGCCTTGAAGAGGATGTGGATGTGTACATGACACAACCTGAAGGTTTTGTCGATCTAAGGAATGTTAGCAAGGTATGTAAATTACGTCGATCCATTTTTGGATTGAAGCAAGCCTCTAGGAGATGGAACATCCGCTTTGATGAAACAGTCAAAGAGTATGGCTTTGTTCAAAACGAAGATGAACCTTGTGTTTACAAGAAGGTTAGTGGGAGCCATGTGGCATTCATAGTACTATATGTTGATGACATACTACTAATGGGGAATGACATACCTTCTCTCAAGGCTGTTAAGATTTGGTTAGGGAGCAACTTCTCTATGAAAGACTTAGGAGATGCATCCTACATTCTAGGAATGAGGATCTATAGGGATAGATCTAGAAGGATGATCGGTCTAAGTCAGAGTACATACATCGATAAGGTTTTGCATCGTTTTGGTATGCAAAATGCAAAAATGGGATATGTCCCCGTGTCTCAAGGGATAACGATCTCTAAAGATCAGTGTCCGAAATCATTGGATGACAAGGACCGCATGAGTAAGGTTCCATATGCCTCAGCAATTGGATCCATCATGTATGCAATGGTATGTACTCGCCCAGATGTTTCGTATGCTTTAAGTATGACGAGCATATACCAATCTAATCCAGGTGAAGGTCACTGGACGGCTATCAAGAATATTCTAAAGTACTTGAAAAGGACTAAAGATTCATTCTTGGTGTATGGAGGAGAGGAGAAACTTGTTGTAAAAGGTTACACCGATGCAAGTTTCCAAACAGACAGGGATGATACTGTATCACAGTCTGGTTTTGTGTTTTGTCTAAACGGAGGTGCTGTAAGTTGGAAGAGTTCAAAGCAAGAAACAGTAGCTGATTCTACAATGGAGGCTGAGTACATTGCAGCTTATGAAGCGGCTAAGGAATCTGTTTGGATTCGAAAATTCATTACTGATTTGGGAGTGGTTCCATCGATCGCAGATCTCATTGATCTATACTGCGATAATAATGGAGCCATTGCCCAGGCTAAAGAACCTAGATCTCACTCCCGAACCAAACACATACTCAGGAGATATCACCTCATTCGAGAGATTAATGAAAGGGGTGACATACACATATGTAAAGTGCACACAAATGATAACATTGCAGACCCACTGACCAAAGGCTTGTCGCAGACGAAGCACGATGGTCACACTAGTTCCATGGGTATTAGATACATGGGAGATTGGCTCTAGTGCAAGTGGGAGATTGTTGGTGTAGGTGCCCTAGAGGAAATACAATGTTTCTTTTAATAGACCTTTATGTCATTTGATTATTCAATAAACGTATTTATTATGGCTTTAAATACTGCGATATATTTGTTAGCATAATAAATGTCCTTAGAATTATGATAGACATTGTATAGTTTAGTAAATGACTTGAACTTGAGATTATATAATATATCATATTCTTAAATGTCCCTAGTCGAGTATTATTATTATAGGACAATAATAATACATAAATAGACTAGTATGTTGTTTGACAGATAACCATATCTCATTGGTTATAAGTATGGGGATACTAAAGTCGATGCATAGGTACATGTAGGAGTACATGGTACTGGACAGACCCACAGTGAGATTCTTCATGTTTAATAAAGTCATAAGAAAGACTCACAGTGATAATGGTGTAATGATCCTCTGACTTGAGATCATTATATTTCTATACGAAGATTAATATACTCTGACTACATTAAAAGTTACCTTTGACCGGGTGATGATAAAAGTGGACATCGGGTATATCATGAGTCGTATGAGAAATATGAATGATAGATAAAGGATTTAACCCTCCTATAATTAGGAGAGATATTATTGGCCTCTTGATTGAGTGAGACTATAAAATGCATGGCCGTGCTCAAATAATGATTTGTTTTCATAGTCTACTCATGGATCAAGTAAACCCGGATTAAATGTTGTAGATGATGACTAAATACGTGCCTCGAATTTAATCTATAATATATATGGTTAAAGGGATTATATTACACGGAAACATTAATCACGAAAGGTTTTATCGAATCACGATTTAATTATTATTTAATTGGGTAGCAATGATGTATTACTAGATACCGCTCATTGTTTATAATTTTATTGGAGAATAAAATTATTGCTAATTAAATAATAGTCTATAGGGTCACACACATAGAGCACTTAAAGGAATAGTTAATTTAAATTATAGATTTAAATTAATTGATGATTATTTGAATTTTATTATATTAATTAAGTGAGACTTAATTAATTGAAATAATATAAATTCGAATTTGAATTTCTGCCCTTAATAATTAAGTATGACTTAGTTATTAATTAAATAATAAAACCACGTTTTATTATTTAATCCTATACCTACATGAGTTAGGTTTTGCTGAATAGGCCCGTTAACCAGTCATTATAAATAGATAATGATAGGTTAAGTGGCTATTACGTTTTTAGGAAAACCCTAGAGGCAGCAGCAAAGGCAGAGCAAGGCAGAACAAATTCGAAATCATCAAAGGAGCTAGTACATCCATTCCGTAATCAAGATCGTGAGACGTTCTTGAAGGTGCTCGTGTGGATACCATAGAGGTGTTTTTCGAGAGGAAGACACAAGTCGTGAAAGCTAGGATCTCCGTTGAGTTCGTGAAAGTCAAGACCAGAAAAGGTATAATTCTATTTCACCATAATCTGTCCAAGCTTATACATGATCCTGCGTTAGGGTTCTGAAATTTTCGTTATATTTATGTTTAATCCGCTGCGTTTTATGCCTCGAAACCCAACACTATACACCAAAACCCCCGAAATAATCAACATCAGGCTTAACATGACTCCAACTTTCTTCAGAGATTTAGTCCTTTAGAACTGTAGTAGGGCTTCTATTGAGAACATGGGATGTCCAATTGACCGCATCTGCTCAAAAACATTTCGGCATCTGTTTTTCGTTAAGCAATCATCTTACCATATTCATAATAGTACGAATTATACGCTCAGCGACTCCATTTAGTTAAGTGTGTAAGCCGCAGTAAGCTGTCTCTTAATTCCATGATTTTTGTAAAAAATATTAAATTCTCTTGATGTGAATTCACCGCCCCTGTTGGTTCTTAAACAACTTATATATAATTCTGTCTCCTTTGATGTAAAATAATAAAGCCAAGCAAGAAACAGTGCAGAGATGTTTAGAAAATAACCCTTGAATGGATAAACTACGTACTTGATAATTTTTATTGCAAAGGATACATATGATACTTATAATAGACTACCAGCTATAACAAACCAGAAAATCAGGGACTGCTGATTTTCCTCCACCAATCTGCTAACAGACTCCTAGAATCAAGACTTACCATGTCTTGTATACTTAACAGGATACAGACGTTTTATTTAAACAAAACAAATAGCAAGTGAATAATTATGTTAGATTATTAATCCAACATATTCCCCCCTAATCCAACATAATTAAACTGATCAACCTCCAGTAGTTTCTTCAACACCGAGCAGCTTCCTCATCTTTTCAAATTTCACTGCAGACAGAGCCTTTGTTAAAATGTCAGCACGTTGTTCTCCTGTGCTAATATGCTTAATCACTATCAGCCCCTGTTCCACGCACTCTCTAATGAAATGGTACCGGACATCTATGTGTTTGCTTCTACCATGGAACACGGGATTTTTAGCTAGATCTACAGCAGACCTATTATCGATGTACAAGGTAACAGGTCCAACTTTCACATCAGAAATTTGAGTTTGAACCCTTTGTAACCATATCGCTTGACATGCTGCAGCTGTGGCAGCCATGAACTCGGCTTCACAAGACGATAGAGCAACACAACGTTGCTTCTGAGAAATCCATGTAATCAAACTCTCATCCAAATAAAACACCATTCCACCCGTGCTTCTTCGATCCTCAACACTTCCAGCTAGGTCGCTGTCTGAAAAACCTGTTAACAAGTAGTTTCCTCGCCCCTTTGTGTAAACTAGACCAAAGTTTATCGTTCCTTTCACATAACGAAGAATCCTCTTTGCTGCATTAAAATGAAGTGTAGTTGGACGTTCCATGTATCTGCTGACCACTCCAACGGCATAGGCAATGTCAGGTCTAGTGTGCACTAAATAACGAAGGCCTCCTACCATCGACTTGAACTGTGTTGGATCAACTGGTTCTCCTCCCTCGTCCTTAGTCAACTGAATCTTATGCTCCATGGGGTATTTAACAGGATTGCATTGACTCATACCTGCTTTCTCGAGGACCCTTTTTGCATAGGCAGCTTGCTTCACTTCGATCGATCCTTTTCTTTGTTCAACTTCCAAACCGAGATAGTATGACAGTGTGCCTAAGTCAGTCATGTCGAATTCCCTAGCCATCTGTTTTTTGAAACTTACAATGTTAGCAACGTTGGTGCCAGTGATCAAGAGATCATCTACATAGACTCCAAGTATTAAGGACTCAGAACCTTCCCTCCTAGTGTAAACGGCATGTTCATATGGGCATTTGACAAAACCCAAACGCAGCAAGCACTTGGTTAATTGTGCGTACCAGGCTCTCGGGGCTTGACGTAGCCCGTATAAAGCCTTGAGCAGTCTATATACCTTAGTCTCTCGACCAACCTTTACATACCCCTTAGGTTGAGACACGTATACCTCCTCCTCCAATTCACCGTTCAAGAAAGCTGACTTAACGTCGAGGTGATGCACCTCCCAATCATTCTTTGCAGCCAAGGCGAGTAGTAAACGGACAGTTTCCATTCTTGTGACCGGAGCAAAGACCTCCTCATAATCGATCCCGTACTTCTGAACGTATCCCTTTGCTACAAGACGAGCCTTATGTTTTACAATTTCCCCAGTCGTATCCTTCTTTACTTTGAAAACCCACTTTAAGTCAATAGCTTTGTGTCCTTTTGGCAAATCAGTCAATACCCATGTTTTGTTCTTTTCTATTGCTTCGATCTCACTATGCATCGCTTCCTTCCATACATTGTCTCTTGCTGCTTGCTCATATGTTACTGGATCGTCAATTCCCAACAGAAGCATTTCGTCAGCCAGCTCAATTGCTTCTGTGCTATTGTAGATATCGCTGAGAGTTCTGAAACGCTTTGGCTCGCTACTTGCAGTAGCACTTGAACTGTCAAACTCATCAGACCCGTCTTCTGCTGTTTCTCTGCTGTGAGTTGTTGTTCCAGGAGTGAATGGACTTGAGTTAGAACTGTCAGACAAGGACCTCTGTGACTGTGGTGTGGACACATTTGAGTCCTCCATTTCCTCTTCATTTTGTACATTATCCTCTTCATTCTGTATGTTCAAGTCGAAACCAGCCAATTCGAAAGAGCCTGTAGCATAGTAATCTTCAAATTCTGTTGTCTCCCATGACCATCCTTGTGATTCGTCGAAGATAACATCACGGCTTACATGAATCGTTCCAGTAATTGGATCATAGAGCCGATACGCCTTGGTTCCAGGTTCTCTCCCAAGATGAACTACTTTCTTGCTTCTGTCGTCTAATTTCTTGACGTGTACACTGGGTATTTTCATGTGAGCAACACAACCAAAAATCCTTAAGTAATCCACAAACGGTTTCTTTCCAAACCAAGCTTCGTACGGGGTCACTCCTGTCAAACTTCGTGTAGGTAATCTGTTTAAAACATACACTGCATGTCGAATTTCTTCCCCCCACATGACGGACGGAACTTTCATCTCTTTCAACATACTCCTGCCCATTGCTACTACTGTTCTGTTACGGCGTTCAACGACACCGTTTTGTTGAGGTGAGTATGGTGCAGTAAAGTGTCGAAGTATCCCTGCTTCTTCACAGAATTGTGTAAAATCATGTGAGCAAAACTCACCCCCACGGTCAGTCCTGAGAACTTGTATTCCTGGTTTTCCATCTTTCTCAACCAAAGCTTTAAAATGTTTAAACGTCATTAATGCCTCATCTTTAGACTTTAACATATAAACCCACATCATACGTGTAAAATCATCAACCAACAACATGAAATATTTATTTCCAGCAGGTGTGGGAGGAGAGATGGGGCCACATAGATCTCCATGTATCAATGCTAAAGGAGTTTTTGCAGAAAAATTAGACTGAGTAGGAAAGGGCTTACGAGTTTGCTTTGACAAGAGACATCCGTCGCACAATCCCTTTGGTTGACTTAGCACAGGCATTCCATTCACCATGTGATGCTTTGACATTTCTTGCATTGCTTGATAATTTACATGGCCCAACCGTAGATGCCATAATCTACTTGTTTCTTCTGCTTTGGTTAGCAAACATGTTCCCTTGTTCTCCTGAATACTTAGTTTGTACAGCCGGTTTGATGACCTACGAACTCGCATAAGCAACTTTCCACATGTGTCATATACCCATAGTTGGTCCCCATCAAGAATAACTCTGTTGCCTTCCTCGGATAATTGCCCTAAGCTGATTATGTTGCTTCTAAGAGTGGGAATGAAAAACACGTCTTTGAGTTCCCTTTCCTCGCCGTTCTTGCACAGTAACTTTATTGACCCTCTTCCTCTTATATGCACCACAGAACCGTCTCCAAACTTGACTTGACCAGCAACACTTTCATCAAGTTTTGTGAATTTTTCACGGTGTCCAGTCATATGATTGCTTGCACCATTATCTAAGTACCAGATGTTTTCTTCAATTTTTCTTTCAATTTCCTTTCCTATGTTGGTCGTTGCCTTGACTGTACCAGTGTTGTGTAGCATCATCCTTGCGTCTGTTACGTTTATGTCATGCTTGAGTTCTGCCACCAACAAAGCAGGCTCATCATCATTAATTTGAGTTAAGTTTGCCTCAGCCCTCTGTTCTCGCTTTGGTTTTCGACATTCTCTAGCGTAATGACCTTGGTTTTGGCAATTGAAGCATCGTACCCTGCTTCGATCACCTCTGAATCCACGGTTGTCTTTGCCACGATTTTCATATCCACCAGGATCCCCTCCTTTAGTCGTCTTCTTAATCCATTCCTCTCGCGTGAGTAGGAGCTTTTTCTCACTTCCTTCCCGTTTTAACCATTCTTCTTCGGTTAACAGGAGTTGTCCACCAGTGTTGTCATCTTGGCCTTTGAGCCTCTCTTCATGTGCTTTGAGAGATCCAACTATCTCCTCAACGGACATGGTTTCAAGATTGCCAAATTGTTCGATTGCTGACACAATTTGCAAGAACTTGGCAGGCACAGCTCTCAACACCTTCTTGACCACGTACGCTTCCTCAACTGTCTCGCCCAGAGCCCGAATGTTTGTCACTAGGCTGTTCAACCTCATACAAAAGTCATCTAAAACATCTGTCTCCTTCATACGAATTGATTCAAATTCAGCTTTAAGTGTCTGAACACGTGCTTTCTTCACCTTGTCAGCGCCCAGATGTACCGTTTTGATTGCCTCCCATGCTTCCTTTGATTTCTTTTTTTCTGCAATTGATAACAGTAGATCCTCCCCGATCCCTTGATAGATGATGGCCAGTGCCCGTTTGTCCATTTTATCATCGATGGCCGCCTTGGGATCCTTAGGATCTATAGCCTCCCAGACACCATGGGCTTGCATAAAGACCTGCATCTTTATCGCCCAAGCCGTGTAATTAGTCTTTGTCAACATGGGATAGCTCAGACCGAAAGAGCTCTCTTTACCCTTGGTGGTGTCCATCGTTGGTAGATGTATGTAAAAAAAAAGCTCTGATACCAGATGATGTAAAATAATAAAGCCAAGCAAGAAACAGTGCAGAGATGTTTAGAAAATAACCCTTGAATGGATAAACTACGTACTTGATAATTTTTATTGCAAAGGATACATATGATACTTATAATAGACTACCAGCTATAACAAACCAGAAAATCAGGGACTGCTGATTTTCCTCCACCAATCTGCTAACAGACTCCTAGAATCAAGACTTACCATGTCTTGTATACTTAACAGGATACAGACGTTTTATTTAAACAAAACAAATAGCAAGTGAATAATTATGTTAGATTATTAATCCAACATCCTTTTCAATTAGACTTTTAAAATCTTTAAATATAGAAAATGCCTCACTCTTCTCAACAAGAAAGTAAACCCTTAATTTTCTACTATAATAATCAATAAAGGTCAAGATATACCTTTTTCCGTTGTTTGAACTTGGGGTTATTGGACCACATATGTCAGAATGAATTAGTTGAAGTATTTCTAAAGCTCGCCATTTACTACTTTTGGGAATTGTCTTGCGATACTGCTTCCCTACCATACAACTAGCATATACCTTGCTTGTGAACTGAAATCTTGGTAGACCATTCCCTAAATTCTTTTTTTACAAGGTCTGAAGGTTCTTTTGTCTTAAATGACCATATCTTTGATGACATAAAGTAGTGATATCTTCAGTTATTACCTTGAAACAAGTTGATAACTGGTATGTCAAAGTAGATAATAACACAAATACACAGTTGAATGTCATATAAGTTTGCATGATAAGCCCTTGATCTTTGTGATAAATGTTGCAAGCTCCATCATGGATCAAGATTGTTAAATCCTTCTCTTGTAGTTGACCCATACTAAGCAAATTATTCCTTAATTCAGGAATGTAATAAACATCAGAAATTACCTGTTTTGTTTCTCTGATTCGTAACTTTGTACTCCTTTTACCTGTCACAGCCATCCTCGTATTATTTCCCAGCTTCGCTGAATGCTTATACTCCTCGTCAATTTCAGTAAACCATTGTTTATTTCCTGTCATGTGATTACTGCAATCAGAATCTAAAAACCACATTCCTTCCCTATTTGAATTATTGTGCTCCACAAAGGCCATCAAAAGTAATTCACCCTCCTCACAGTCTTCTGCATAATTGGCTGTCTTCTCCCAGCTAGGACACTCATATTGAAAATGCCCTAACTTGTGACGTTGAAGCATACAATGAGGGCTTTGTTTATACTTCTGCCTCGACCTCTACCCATTCCTCTTCCTCGACTTATTCTTTGACTCCTTCCTCTGTCGGTTTCACGCATTCTCCCCTCATAAATAACCTTAAGCGCTTGCTCTTCTCCTCTACTTTTATAAAAAATTTGCTCATGAAAAAGTAAGGAACTTTGCAATTCATCTACAGATAAATGATCAATGTATTTTGACTCCTCTATTGAGCAAACAATATAATTAAACTTTTCTGTAAGAGTGCGTAAAATTTTCTTAACAATTTTTACATCTTGCATATCTTCTCCAAGGTTTCTCATGCCATTGGCTACCAACTTTATCCTCGCAAAATAATCTGTGACTGACTCCTCAATTTTCATTTCAAGAATCTCAAAATTTCTCCACAAGGTTTGAAGTTGAGCACGCTACTCTAGCATTCCCTTGATACTTTATCATCATTAAGTCCCATAATTATTTTGTCGTCTTCTTGTGGGTAATAGTCTTTAGAATATACTTATCAATTGATTGAAAGAGATATTTTTTTTCTTTTAAATCATTCAATTATTGCTCATCCAGAGTCATTTTTTGTGCATCAGTCAACTTCTCTTTAGCATCATTTTCTAAAATGTCAATATCAATAATGGTCCAATATTCCTTTGACCTTAATAGATTTTCCATAAGCATACTCCAATGATCATAATCTTCATCAAACTTTGGAAGACAAGGATGAGAAAAATTGCTCATCTCAGCCATACTCACAATCTCTATGTGTATCTCTTTCTCATTATTCTAACAGTATTTCACTCTCAATCAGACTCTCTTCACATGAGGCTCTGATACCATTTATTAAAACTATACACACACTGAAAGCTTTCTAATCGATTAACTATTAAAATAAATGAAGTAATTTATATAGCTATTACAGGTACTAGAAATAAGGAAACAACCCACTACTCAACTCAGTGAAATGTGGTAGACTACTGACCTAACAAATAGTTATCTGCTAAACTCTAACATACTGTTCCTAATTAATAGGATTTATTGGAACTGAAATACTAATAAACTTGACTAAAATAAATACTTAACAGTTTCAACTTTCACATGTAGTGCATTTCCTAGGTAAGATTACACCTTTTTCGATCGCTGGGGAAACAAGTATCAGCAGATTCTATGTCATTATTGTAATGCAATATTAGATGATTTTGAACTTATTTAATTTGTGAATGAAGTTAATGATTACTGATCAAATAATTTCGCGGAAAGAATGATTATACACATAGAAAACTTTTCGGTACTTGTGAGAAATATGTTTGGGAATGAGTAGAGCTTGGAACTAAACAACTTTATCAGAATCTTTTTTGTTTGGAGTAAACATTAAAACAATTCCGTCTCCCCGCTTCTGCCTGTTACTTGGAAATGCAGCTAACATTCAACATATAGTTCATGTTACATACATGCATTTTTCGAGATATAATCACGAACATAATTGATGAACAATTTATTCTTGTCACTCCACAATGAATTGTGGAATATTGGTGAGAACCACGTAAGAAATCAATGAAATACTCTGTCAGATGAATTAGCATCCTTGCCTGGAGTAATTCAACATTATAGATTCTACAGTGTCCTCTTAATTTGTTGGCTCCATTTGAATCTCTTTGGACCAATTTACCTCTAGAAAGTGGTTACTTTTTGATTTACCTACTAATCTTTCATTAAATATTAGAAAGTTTCTGGTTGATGCCTAATGTAGGTGTGCACATTTATACTATATTATTATAGTCGAAAGATTAAAAATTTTGGTCTGTCGATCAGTACTGGGTCACAGGCCTAAAAAATATAAATAGATATAATTTTCCTTATTAAAATAGGGACCATAGTTAACTATATACATATCTATATTAATATATGAACATCATTTTTTCATACATATGAATATATATTTTATATATTAATCATACAAATGTGGGTTTATTAGATTTCTACTATGTTAAAAAATATAAATAAGGAATTAATATCAATTTTATTTATTTAAATTTTTTTATATACAATTATATTTATATTTAATAAATTTTAATTTAATAATTTAAATTATAAAATTATAATGAAAATGAATTTAAAATTATTAAAATAATAAAATATAACAAAATTTTATTTTATTTAATATTTTTTTGTCAAAATTGTGTTAAACAATTTTAACTAAACCCGTGTTTCACACGGGTTATTTGCTAGTATGAGTATATGACTCAAGTATTGTTACCATTAGAATTGCGGTCTAATGATGAATTTTGGTGAAGGAAGGAGCAGAAATGGTGTTGAAAGCGTCAGTGATAGTATTTGGTGAGGCAGTATTTGACGTTTTGATAATTAAGATTGAATAAGGATCGAAAATTAGGTTGATACCGAGTTGAGTTTAGATTTTCACCACACTAAACCAAACCATGTTGTGGTGTTGTGTATTTATATTAGTCTCTAAACATATCTGTTGAGTAGTTCTCTCAAAACAGATTAACATATGAGTAAATATCTCAAACATAATAAATATAAGGTAACTCATATACATAATAGACTAAGTCTTCCTCATCACCATATAATTAGGACCCGTGTCAATTTTAATTGTTTTCTTTTTAAAAAATGAAGGGGGGCCAGAACAGAGATGTGAATCTGGATGAAATAAAGAAACAAATGATAGGAATATATAGCAGTAATGTAGTAATAGAACAATATTAGAGAAGATTGTTGGGTCCCGAAGTATCATAGAAGGGGGGGTTGAATACGATACTCATTAAATTAAAAAATTCTTTCGAATCTTTTACGGATAAATAATTTAGAGTTCGGTTAGTGGGTTCGAATTCATGAGGTGAAAAGTTTTTAGGAGGCTGGCTTACTAATTTTCTCTTTTTATGAATAAACAATAAAGTTCTAAAAAATTATCAAGTATTTTTAAATAAGACAAGGAAAAATCGAGTCCATAGGGAGTGATATCTAGGAGCCCTGAGCATTTTTCATTGAAAAACCGGTCCTAATATCTGACCGGGAGCAAGATATAGGTGTGTATAAATTGTTTCTTCTTGCTTCGGTCATGGCAGTAGCTCTCTACATTTTCTTGTGTTGAAGAAGACGACTCCTTAATGAGTGACTTGCCTTCTCTTATCTGTGTAGACTTTAAATCAATAAAGTAAGCTGCTTGAATTTGATTGGCTGAGGGCTATGTGGGGTTAAGTAATATTTTGTTGCACCAAAATATTTTGCTGCACCAATATATTTTGTTGTACCAGGCTTGCTTTGTTGCGCCTGTAGAATGACTTCCATGTGTAAATCAAAGTGGCCCCACTTCAACATTTTTGTTACGCCAAGAAATAAGTTGCGCCTTTAAAATTATGTTGCGCCTAATATTTTTGTGGCGCTTATAATCTTTGTTGCGCTAGAACTTTTTGTGGCGCTTGAATTCATTAATGGTCAAAGTGCAATTTGATCACTACACTTTGACCTTCTTCTCATTCCTTGATTGAAGTTTACCAACTTTTATTTCTTGTACCAAAGTCTTGTCACATTAGACCTTGTACCCTGAACTGTTTCCGTTCTTCGACTATAGTTCAGAAACTTTCACTTTTCGTACCAAGGTTGTGACACTTTGTACCCTGCACCCTTTGAGCTGTTTAGTTGTTTGGTTGTAGCCTCTACAAATCACTTTTCGTACCTTAATAAATAATCATTTTTTCAAGTACGTTCTTCAACTTAACAATTCTTCTATAGATAATACTCAGATTCCTTTCACAAACTGCTGACGCCTAGTGCAACTGGTCTGGTTCACAGACGACTAACTTATTCCAGGTCTTCGTATTATAGCCTTTCGTACATTGTTAAGTTTGCAACAACTTCATTGTTTCGAACACTGACTATCAATAAACATTATAACTTCACCGGAATTTTTTTGGTACTTAGACAACGTCTCCATTACTACCACAATCTTGAATACTTCATTCTATATTCTTCCTTGACGCTTGAACATATAAATGAACTTCTTTCAGTGAGTATAACTTCAAGACTGCAGTTGTCTTCTTTAACTTTTGTCTTTACCCTGTCTTCAATTCTTCTAGATTCCTACGCTTTGAACACTGTCTATCTTCAATCAATGCTGGTACACTGAAATCTTCTAGTGGCACTTTATACTGAATCTTCAACACTTTTGAAACCCTGAAAGTCTTCAACCATTATTCTTCACTGAGGTATGAACATATTAATGAACTTCTCTCAATGACCTGTAGTAGACTTCAAAACTTTTTCTAATGTCCTGATTCACTGTATCTGCCTTGTCTTCATTTCTTCCTGATTTTTGTGTAGACGTAGTATTATTTACCTGTCATGTTCTAGTGTTGAGTTATCACGATTACTATTCATACAACTTCGTAATCTCACCAACAATCTCGCCCTATTTGATTGTTAAACTTAACAAACAAATCTCATATAGAAGATAACTCAACTAACAACTAGAAAAAATAATCATCTGGGACTTGTAAATAATGCTACAGGTTTTTTTGGATCAGATTCTACATTTCCAAATTTCTTGTGTAACTGAAATGAAAGATGTTTGTTCCTCTAGCACTGAACTGATATTCATGTAGTATCATCTTCATTTCTGTCTGTGTTTGAGCTTTATTTGCTTCAAAATCCTTCATAATTGAACTTAAAGAACTTATCATAAACAGAGCTTCGTAAGAATTTAAAATTCCTGGGAACGTCTTCAATAGAACATAGAACATAGCTCAAGTAATGTTCTCCCCCTAAGAATGTGATTCTTCTTCTCTATCTTCTTCTCCTCTTTAGATGATCATTGGAAGTGTCAATTCTTTTCTGTACATCCCACTTGGATGAGGAATCCTCTATTGACAACTCATTTCAAGTAAATGATACAATTTCTTGATTCTCCCAAATTCTATTATTTCTCACAAGGATCAGAAGATAATATTTTCTTCATTTTTTTTGTCTAAATTTCCCCCTTAAAGATATTAACTTCTCCCATTATGATACAAATATAAAACCTTCTCCTTTTTCTCCTTTTTCTTGTTTACTAAATTCTCCCCCTTAGTTAAGGAATCCTCCAATGGCCCATGATCTTTCAAATGGATTGTATTCCAAAAAAGGTTCTCGTCTATCATTGATTGGGAAAAATATAGTAGTTTTTCTTTCAGAAGTAGCAAGCAGCAAGGGTAAGTGTTTGGTCTATGGTTTCCTCACTTCTACTACGTTTTGTTAGTGTTTACACTTAAGTGTCGAGCACTTTGAAGTGTTTCACTCTTTCTCTCCCTATCTTTCACTCAAGTGTATCTCTTCCCCACTTTCCCTCAAGTGTTTCTCTCTCTCACTTTCACTCTGCATTCCAAATATAGCCTTCTATACCTGTAAGTGAAACCTGTCAACTCATTTATATTCGCATCACCTGATTCATCAGAATGAACTGAATCACTATTAAGTGAAGAATTGCCTCGTAGAGGTGTTCTTGATCTATCATGCATAAGCACCGTCTCAGCACCAGACTCGATAGCTTTTGCTAAATCACTATTTAGTGGAGTCTCACCTCTTTGAGATGGGTTATCCCAAGATTTAAATCTTTTAGGGAATCCTGCCTTGTTCTATTAAGGAGTTGCCTCACACCTTCTCCATAAACGGGAGGCGGAATTCCCTTTTTAGGGTCTGGAAATGTTTCTTCTAGGAGGGTCATCATGTTGGATTCTGTAATGAAAGGTAGTTGAGAACCCGAGATGCTCTCAATAGCCTGTGAAGGCATGTCCCGCACAGGATCTACTTGTGAAGGCAGGTGCATTTCTGCGATCGCAATAACTTCATCTACCGTAACAAATGGTAAATAAAGAAGTTGAGGGGTATTGCATGTACATCTCACTGTGCACTCCTTGAAATGTGTTCCTAGAATTTATCTATTTAGGTTTACCATCAGCGTGAGTGTCAGTGATGTGCTTGACTCATTACAAGGTGTTATGGCTGACGAGCGAATTTCAATGGACTCACCCTGTTGGAGAATGATTCCATAGATAGTTTAATTGCCTTTTCTACTCTGCATCCTTTTGAGAAGATGCAGATGAGCTTACAGTTACCTCAGTTTATATACTACTTTTCTTCTCTGGAGGTAGAGTTATAGGTGCACTTTCGACTTCATCATTATTTGCTGCATCAAGTGCAGTTTCTCCCTAATCAACCTCTAACTAACATGTGTTCCTTATATATCCAGGGGTTAATATATGGAGGTAGATGAATCAGTGTTTGGTACTATGGTCTGGGTAAGAGATTGATGCGTTTTCAACCTCTTGGCCAGCTTCTAAAGCCATTGGGGGCTAAAAGGATAGAATCAATCATGATAAAAAGATAATCATCTTAACATTCCAAACTATATTTTTCATCCTAATGAGAAGGAAAAATATAATAAGGAATGGTAATTGATTGCATTAAAGCGCTTTCAATAAAAGAGTTTTGTCGGTTCTAAAGATTTATCATTTAAGAATATGATACGAAATTTTCTTTAATATACTTATCCCATAATAAAACGCGGGAAAATGTATCAGAGAAGAAAGTTTCTATCCCTTATGAATTTCTTATAAGGCAAGCTTCTCATAATAATGTTAGTGTAGGTGCCCTAGAGGCAATACAATGTTTCTTTTAAATAAACCTTTATGTCATATGATTATTCAATAAACGTATTTATTATGACTTTAATTACTGCGATATATTTGTTAGCATAATAAATGTCCTTAGAATCATGATACACATTGTATAGTTTAAGTACATGACTTAAACTTGAGATTATATAATATATCATATTCTTAAATGTCCCTAGTCGAGTATTATTATTATAGGACAATAATAATACATAAATAGACTAGTATGTTGTTTGACAGATAACCATATCTCATTGGTTATAAGTATGGGGATACTAAAGTCGATGCATAGGTACATGTAGGAGTACATGGTACTGGACAGACCCACAGTGAGATTCTTCATGTTTAATAAAGTCATAAGAAAGACTCACAGTGATAATGGTGTAATGATCCTCTGACTTGAGATCATTATATTTCTATACGAAGATTAATATACTCTGACTACATTAAAAGTTACCTTTGACCGGGTGATGATAAAAGTGGACATCGGGTATATCATGAGTCGTATGAGAAATATGAATGATAGATAAAGGATTTAACCCTCCTATAATTAGGAGAGATATTATTGGCCTCTTGATTGAGTGAGACTATAAAATGCATGGCCGTGCTCAAATAATGATTTGTTTTTCCATAGTCTACTCATGGATCAAGTAAACCCGGATTAAATGTTGAAGAGGATGACTAAACACATGCCTCGAGTTTAATCTATAATATATTTGGTTAAAGGGATTATATTACACGGAAACATTAATCATGAAAGGTTTTATCAAATCACGATTTAATTATTGTTTAATTGGGTAGCAATGATGTATTACTAGATACCGCTCATTGTTTATAATTTTATTGGAGAATAAAATTATTGCTAATTAAATAATAGCCTATAGGGTCACACACATAGAGCACCTAGGGGAATAGTTAATTTAAATTATAGATTTAAATTAATTGATGATTATTTGAATTTTATTATATTAATTAAGTGAGACTTAATTAATTGAAATAAATTCGAATTTGAAGAATTATATTTCTGCCAATAATAATAATTAAGTGTGACTTAGTTATTAATTAAATAATAGAAGCATGTTTTATTATTTAATCCTATGCCTACATGGGTTAGGTTTTTGCTAAAAAGGGCCCATTAACCAATCATTATAAATAGATAATGATAGGTTAAATGGCTTGTACGTTTTTAACAAAACCCTAGAAGAAGAGGCAGCAACTAGCAAGAGGCAGAGAAAATTAGAAACATATCAAAGGAGGCTAGTACTTCCGTTCCGTGTTCAAGATCGTGAGACGTTCTTGAAGGTGTTCGTGTGGATACCATAGAGGTGTTTTCGAGAAGAAGACACAAGTCGTGATAGCAAGGATCTCCGTTGTGTTCGTGACATTCAAGATCTTAATAGGTATGATTCTATTTCACCATAATCCGTCTAATCTTATACATGATCCTGCGTTTGGGTTCCGAAAATTTTCGTTATATTTACGTTTATCCGCTGCGTTTTATGCCTCGGAACCCAACAATGGCATCAGAGCTACGTGTATAAGGGACTGATTTGGTTACGTGTTTTATGTATATGATGCATAAGTGCCTGTTTTGCTACTGCCATGATTATGCCATGCTACTGCCATGATTATGCCATGCATGTTTGCTACTGCCCTTGCTACTGCCATGTTGCTGCAATGTCATAAACTGTTATGGCATGATGTGTGTAATGCACTGTATGTATATGATACGAGATACAGTCATACGAAGGTCATCGGAAACGTTCTGAAACGTTTAAAACAAAACTGCATAAAGATGTAGGTTTGCTGTGAATAGTGATTCTGCAGTGAATAGTGTTTTTCGACGGAGTCAGAATGGGTCGAATTTACTCTTTCTAGAAAGGGAAAATCGCCACGAGCAAAAATCACCGCTTTGCTCAAAAATGCGGTGATTTATTGTGATCATGGCATATGTGATCGTTAAGGGCCTCAAAAATGCGATTTTCTGTTTATAAATCATGATTTTAAATTTTATGAAATTTTGTGATCATGGCATATGTGATGTATGATGATATGATTAAGTATTCTGAGTTGTCAGTAATTGTTATGTGAGCATGGTACTGGTTATGGCCTTCAGACCCCTAGATTAATGGTTTTGGTTTTGGTTTTATAAATACGACTTGCATGTCGTTTTCTTCGTTCTTGTAATCGTTTAACCTCGAATGTAACTCGAGTCTTCTTATGTAAGTATATTAGATTAGGTTTTCTTGTAATGTTCTTGAAGACTGAAGAATGATGCAGGAAGAGGAGAAGGCACCAGTGGATACAAGAAGAATGAAGACATGTAATTGTATTTATGTATTACCACCACCATAGACTGACTTTGATCCTTTCATTAGCTCGAAAGGATCACATAGGAAAGGGGCCATAACCAAGCACGTTTACATACTGCACTTTACATATTTATGTATGAATGATGCATGCTTTAATTAGATTAATCATGTATGTATTAGATATGTCATCCATGCCATGATTGTCATGCTAAACAAGATAAAATCTGTAACGATTTAAGATTTTAAAATCAACAAACGATCATGAGATTCTTGTGTTTATGAAATATGGATTTTAAAACACGGAATTGAATATGAATTTTTGATATCTATAATTGGGATTTTCTGACAAAAACGGATATGCGTATTCGTAAGGCTGATGGGTTTTAAGTGTGACCACTGGTATCCTCCATCTACCTGGGAAATGAACAATTTAAGATGACAATTTGAAGTATTTGGTTCAAGGAAAAATTGAGGATCTCTTCATGATGTGATCATGATCGTCGTAAATTTTCTAAAACCCTTAACAAAATATTAAGTTTTAATCGGATGCTTTCCAATGAATGAACACTCATCGAATCCTAGATCGGTTAGGGGAAAGACTGTCAGTGGCAGGGGACTCCTATCTATCGTGGTGAGATGCGACGAATATAAACGGTTATATTCGGCCGTTGTATCATTGGGTCTAACTTAACTAAGTCGTCATGATAAGGTGAAAAATAAACGGTTATATTCAACTATTATGAACTTAGAAGCATGGAGTTTGGATAAAAGTCTATTAGATAGATAAGATCAATCGTTGTTCACCAAACTATCCAAGAATTATATATGATATAATTGACAACTGTTGTCTACCTAAATAATCATTTTTAAGGACTTCCAGTGGTTGACTTTAGACATGACGAAATATGGATCTTGGCTCACTAGAAAGGATTATGGGATATACTTTCCAAATTAATAGTAAGGGCTATTAATTTGATAAAAATAGTGGGAGATATATTATGAATATATCATAATCATTTGAACATAATAAATAACTCAGACAATCTAATGTTTATTTTGTGCTTTTAATCATTGTAGATACCAAGAAATGACAAACAACACAAACACACTATCCGTACGATCAGTCCTTGAGAAGGATAAGCTGACAGGAGGAAACAACTTCCTAGACTGGCAGAGGAATTTGAGGATTTTCCTCAGGCAGGAGCGTAAGCTTCATGTCATTGATATTCCTCCGGCAGGTCCCCTTCCTGAGGGCGCTACTGTTGAGGAACGAGCGGCCCACACAAAGGATGAGAATGATGCAACTGATGTTGCATGTCTTATGTTGGCAACTATGAGTGCTGAGCTTCAAAGACAACATGTGCATATGGATGCATATACTATCAATGAGCACTTGCAAAGCATGTTTGCAAGCCAAACTCATCAAGAAAGGTTCAACACGAGCAAGTCACTCTTTAACTGCAAACAAGGGGCAAGTGAACCAGTTGGCCCACATGTTCTGAAAATGATTGGTTACATTGAGTATCTTGATACTTTGGGTTTCCCGATTGGTCCGGAAACTGGTATTGACCTAATCTTGAATTCTTTGAACAACAAATTCACTCAGTTTGTTATGAACTACAATATGAATGAATTTGACAAAACACCTACTGAATTGTTGGCTATGTTGAGAACATATGAGACCAACATGAAGACGGCTGAACCCGCTCCCATACTGATGGTGGGCAATAAAGGTAAGGCCAAAGGGAAAGGCAAGTGGAAGGGTAAGAAGAAGACAGGTTCTGATTCTACACCCAAGCCAAAGTCAGGTCCTAAACAGGCTTTAAAGCCTAAAGGTGGGGTCGCTAAGGGTGAATGTCACTACTGTAAGAAAACTGGTCACTGGAAGAGAAACTGTTCAGTTTACTTGGAGGATCTGAAGAAGAAGAGGGCTGAGCAAGCTTCTGATTCAGGTATATATGTTATAGAAGTCAATCTGTCTATTTCTACATCTTGGGTATTGGATACTGGATGTGCTGCTCACATTTGTATAAATGTGCAGGAAATGCAGAGAAGTAGGACATTGGCTAAAGGAGAAATGGACCTACGAGTGGGCAATGGAGCAAGAGTTGTTGCTTTAGCTGTAGGAACTTATTATTTATCTTTGCCCTCTGGGCTTGTTTTAGAACTGGAAAATTGTTATTACGTGCCTGCGATTCGCAGAAACATTATTTCTGTTTCTTGTTTGGACAAGAAAGGTTTTTCGTTTACTATAAGGAACAACAGTTGCTCTTTTGTTTTGAATGATTTAACCTATGGTGTTGCGCGTTTGTTTAATGGTTTATATGTTCTTGACTTAGATACTCCTGTCTGTAATATAGAAAACAAACGACTTAAAGTTAATGACTCAAATCAAACATACCTCTGGCATTGTCGTCTAGGCCATATAAACGAGAAACGCATATCCAAATTACATAAGGATGGATACTTGGATAAGTTTGATTTTGAATCATACCAAGAATGCGAATCTTGTTTGCTTGGTAAAATGACTAAAGCCCCTTTCACTGGTAAGGGTAAAAGGGCCACTGAACGACTTGAGCTAATACATAGTGATGTATGTGGCCCAATGCGTGTAATGGCGAGAGGAGGCTACTACTACTTCATAACATTTACTGATGATTTCAGTAGATATGGATATGTATATCTTATGAAGAATAAATCTGATTCTTTTGAAAAATTCAAAGAATACAAGGCTGAAGTAGAGAAGGAAATTGGCGGAGGCGCAAGTATTAAAGTCTTACGATCTGATCGTGGAGGAGAATACTTGAGCACAGAATTTAAAGATTATTTAAAGGAGTGTTGTATTGTATCACAACTCACTCCACCAGGTACACCTCAATGGAATGGAGTTTCAGAGAGGAGAAATCGCACCTTGTTGGACATGGTGCGATCGATGATGAGTCATGCAGATCTTCCAATTAGTTTCTGGGGTTACGCTCTAGAAACAGCGGCTTTCACACTTAACCGTGTTCCTACTAAGAAGGTTCAAAAGACTCCATATGAGATATGGGAGGAGAAACGGTCAGGCATGAGCTTTATGAAAGTTTGGGGATGCAAGGCGTTTGTGAAACGTCAAGTATCTGACAAGCTTGGACCTAAATCTGAAGAGTGCAATTTTGTGGGATACCCTAAAGAAACAAAGGCGTATTATTTTTATAGTCCTTCCGAGCAGAAAGTGTTTATTGCTCGAGATGCTGTTTTCATGGAAAGAGATTTTGTTTCCAAAAGAAACAGTGGGAGAACTATAGATCTCGATGAAGATCGAGAACCACAAAATAGCATTGAACCTGAAGTGGAACAAGAGCAGGATAATGATAATGCTCAACAAACACAGGTTATTCGTAGAACTGGTAGAATTCGCCATGAGCCAGAGAGATATGGATTTCTCTTGACTCAATGTGGTGATTTGATGCTCATAGATGAAGATGAGCCTCTCACATACCAAGATGCTATGATCAGTCCAGACTCTAAGAGATGGCTAGAAGCCACGAAATCCGAGATGGATTCCATGTATGAAAACCAAGTATGGACTTTGGTTGATCCACCTGAAGGGGTGAAACCCATAGGGTGCAAGAGGGTTTTCAAGAAGAAAACTGACATGGATGGAAATGTTCAGACCTATAAAGCAAGGCTGGTTGCAAAAGGTTTCAGACAAATTCATGGTATAGACTATGATGAAACTTTCTCACCAGTGGTTATGGTCAAGTCCATAAGGATTTTGCTTGCTATTGCAGCATTCCATGATTATGAAATCTGGCAAATGGATGTCAAAACAGCTTTCCTTAATGGAACCCTTGATGAGGATGTGTACATGACACAACCTGAAGGTTTTGTCGATCCAAGGAATGTTAGCAAGGTATGTAAATTACGTCGATCCATTTATGGATTGAAGCAAGCCTCTAGGAGATGGAATATCCGTTTTGATGAAACAGTCAAGGAGTATGGCTTTGTTCAAAATGAAGATGAACCTTGTGTTTACAAGAAGGTTAGTGGGAGCCATGTGGCATTCATAGTACTATATGTTGATGACATACTACTAATGGGGAATGACATACCTTCTCTCAAGGCTGTTAAGATTTGGTTAGGGAGCAACTTCTCTATGAAAGACTTAGGAGATGCATCCTACATTCTAAGAATGAGGATCTATAGGGATAGATCTAGAAGGATGATCGGTCTAAGTCAGAGTACATACATCGATAAGGTTTTGCATCGTTTTGGTATGCAAAATGCAAAAAGGGGATATGTCCCCGTGTCTCATGGGATAACGATCTCTAAAGATCAGTGTCCGAAATCATTGGATGACAAGGACCGCATGAGTAAGGTTCCATATGCCTCAGCAATTGGATCTATCATGTATGCAATGGTATGTACTCGCCCAGATGTTTCGTATGCTTTAAGCATGACGAGCAGATACCAATCTAATCCAGGTGAAGGTCACTGGACGGCTGTCAAGAATATTCTAAAGTACTTGAAAAGGACTAAAGATTCATTCTTGGTGTATGGAGGAGAGGAAAAACTGGTTGTAAAAGGTTACACCGATGCAAGTTTCCAAACAGACAGGGATGATACTGTATCACAGTCTGGTTTTGTGTTTTGTCTAAACGGAGGTGCTGTAAGTTGGAAGAGTTCAAAACAAGAAACAGTAGCTGATTCTACAATGGAGGCTGAGTACATTGCAGCTTGTGAAGCGACTAAGGAGGCGGTTTGGATTCGAAAATTCATTACTGATTTGGGAGTGGTTCCATCGATTGCAGATCCCATTGATCTATACTGCGATAATAATAGAGCCATAGCACAGGCTAAAGAACCTAGAGCTCACTCCCGAACCAAACATATACTCAGAAGATATCACCTCATTCGAGAGATTAACGAAAGGGGTGACATACACATATGTAAAGTACACACAAATGATAACATTGCAGACCCACTGACCAAAGGCTTGTCGCAGAAGAAGCACGACGGTCACACTAGTTCCATGGGTATTAGATACATGGGTGATTGGCTCTAGTGCAAGTGGGAGATTGTTAGTGTAGGTGCCCTAGAGGCAATACAATATTTCTTTTAAATAAACCTTTATGTCATATGATTATTCAATAAACGTATTTATTATGACTTTAATTACTGCGATATATTTGTTAGCATAATAAATGTCCTTAGAATCATGATACACATTGTATAGTTTAAGTACATGACTTAAACTTGAGATTATATAATATATCATATTCTTAAATGTCCCTAGTCGAGTATTATTATTATAGGACAATAATAATACATAAATAGACTAGTATGTTGTTTGACAGATAACCATATCTCATTGGTTATAAGTATGGGGATACTAAAGTCGATGCATAGGTACATGTAGGAGTACATGGTACTGGACAGACCCACAGTGAGATTCTTCATGTTTAATAAAGTCATAAGAAAGACTCACAGTGATAATGGTGTAATGATCCTCTGACTTGAGATCATTATATTTCTATACGAAGATTAATATACTCTGACTACATTAAAAGTTACCTTTGACCGGGTGATGATAAAAGTGGACATCGGGTATATCATGAGTCGTATGAGAAATATGAATGATAGATAAAGGATTTAACCCTCCTATAATTAGGAGAGATATTATTGGCCTCTTGATTGAGTGAGACTATAAAATGCATGGCCGTGCTCAAATAATGATTTGTTTTTCCATAGTCTACTCATGGATCAAGTAAACCCGGATTAAATGTTGAAGAGGATGACTAAACACATGCCTCGAGTTTAATCTATAATATATTTGGTTAAAGGGATTATATTACACGGAAACATTAATCATGAAAGGTTTTATCAAATCACGATTTAATTATTGTTTAATTGGGTAGCAATGATGTATTACTAGATACCGCTCATTGTTTATAATTTTATTGGAGAATAAAATTATTGCTAATTAAATAATAGCCTATAGGGTCACACACATAGAGCAACTAGAGGAATAGTTAATTTAAATTATAGATTTAAATTAATTGATGATTATTTGAATTTTATTATATTAATTAAGTGAGACTTAATTAATTGAAATAAATTCGAATTTGAAGAATTATATTTCTGCCAATAATAATAATTAAGTGTGACTTAGTTATTAATTAAATAATAGAAGCATGTTTTATTATTTAATCCTATGCCTACATGGGTTAGGTTTTTGCTAAAAAGGGCCCATTAACCAATCATTATAAATAGATAATGATAGGTTAAATGGCTTGTACGTTTTTAACAAAACCCTAGAAGAAGAGGCAGCAACTAGCAAGAGGCAGAGAAAATTAGAAACATATCAAAGGAGGCTAGTACTTCCGTTCCGTGTTCAAGATCGTGAGACGTTCTTGAAGGTGTTCGTGTGGATACCATAGAGGTGTTTTCGAGAAGAAGACACAAGTCGTGATAGCAAGGATCTCCGTTGAGTTCGCGACATTCAAGATCTTAATAGGTATGATTCTATTTCACCATAATCCGTCTAATCTTATACATGATCCTGCGTTTGGGTTCCGAAAATTTTCGTTATATTTACGTTTATCCGCTGCGTTTTATGCCTCGGAACCCAACAAATAAAATGCGAGAATTTACACCAAAGAAGAAATTCAACTCTCTTACCAAATTATATCTCGATAAAATGACTCATTTCCTTTAAACCTTTGCACTGTACGTTTTGAAAACAGTTTTGAAAAACATCTTTATCAGATAGAGGACTATGATTTTATGACTCATAATGCAATTATAATTTACATCATTTTCGTCCACCTGATAGTATCCCCGACTTCAAATAAAGACATGACAATTGGGGTTTGATGTATGCATAACAATACAGTACTATGTCTTCAAAGCAACAACCACTGTTTTGGTACTATGAATCAATGTGAAACACACAGTGAAACAGGTGTTTGAAAACAAATCATTTTATAAGTGATTGATACCTCGAAGTTAAAAACAATTTCTCCGAATAAAATAACAGTCACAAAGTTTCTGCCACTTTAAAGGAAAAATTAAGAGAGAAAATGGTTTTAGAAATATATCATTAAAACCAGTTTTTGAGAGAGGATAAAATATTTTGAGATTTAAAGAAATATTATCCTCAAGAAAAGTTGATCCACACCCTAGGTTTTAGAAATCAAAGAAGGGCTGTAAATCAAAAGATTTTCAAAAGAGAAGTTTTGAAAAAGAATTTTGATGTTTTCTTCTTTAAAATAGATAAAAAGTGAATGTGTTGTAGTATAAAACATTTTGGAAAAGAAATAGACAAGAAATTCTTTTCAGTACATTCAGGTTTAAAACATTCAGTCAAAGAAAGAAAACTAAAAGTAATACTCATGCAATACTAAACAGTTACCACAGACATGCATATATATAAATCAAATAACATGACACTTATTTAGTAGAACAATAAGCATTAAGACATATTTTTATTATTACTGATTTTCAGATAAGCAACATGTATTATCACTAATATTAAAAATATCACAATTAATTGCACGGAAAAATTAACAAAATATCATTACTTGATATTTATCAATAATTTCAAAATGCAAGAAATTATGCTTCTAATATTTTATCAAATCAAAATTATGAAACTAATAAACATTGAATTACTTCAATTCATAATTTTAATAAGATTGAGTATTAGCATCTAACTTCCTACGCTATATCTATTAATTGTCACTTTAGCATATTACAATTATACTCATAACAATTATTATTGATATACATAAGCTTGAGAAAATAGTTGAATACAAATTCACAAGTCCTTTAAATATTGACATTTAATACTTGTGATCTTAATTACAACTCCTCGCAAACAAAATCAAATTTAGAAATATTTTTCCAAGTATATAAAATATTGAGAATTTTATACACATAACTTAGAAAATACTTCAGTTTTCAATATTAGTGATTTTTTTTAAAATATGCATTGTTTACTTAGAACATAAATTCTAAATACTGTCACTAATATCAAACGTATCACAATTATTTGTAATAAAATATTTAAAAATATCAGAGCAATTAAGAAAGATATCATTGACTAATATTCATCAAATATTTAACATTCAAATAATTATGCTGCAAACTTATGCTAGAAAATTTAACTACCACATATGCATATAAAATTGTAAGCATGGTAATTAAACTAATAGCAAAAAGTACGAGGTATTGGATTTCAAATAAATTCACAAGTCCTTTAAATATTGAAAATTTAATACTTGTGAACTCATTTGAGAATTCCTTGCAGATGAGATTTTCAACAAATATGCACATTAATAATATCTCAAGTTCACTAACCAACTTAGACAAAATAAATTCATCAAGTTATTTAACAAAGATCTTCAAGTTATTCTACTAAGGACACTCTCGAAAGAAATGATACCTGGTGTCCATGCACTTGTTCCTTAATTGGTGTAGAGAGTATCCAGTAGAGTTGTTGGAGTTGAAGTGGTTTCCTTGTTTAGAAGATCAGAGCATCACATTCACTGGCTTCTTTAAATTTTGCCTTTGCTGCAACTATATGTGTTGAATGTTTCCTCTTATTTCAACAAGAAATCAACCTCTTCCAAGAAATTGACAGCTTCTAGGAATGACTTCCCTGTCTTTCTTAGAACCTGCACTATCTATATCTATACAGCCAATTAGGTTAAACCTATTATCTTCAGGGCACCTGATTCTAAGAATTGGTGATCCCCTAAGATATCTAACAATTCATAACTTAGCTATAATATAAGATTCTCCAGTATCCACTTGAAGACTTGCACATAGGCATATTGAGAATAAAATATATGTGGTCTATATGCACTTGAATAAGTAATGAGCTGATCATACCTCTATAGCTTGTCACTTCAGTTCATATACCTGATTTGCCCTGATCAAGCTTAGTGGTTTATTGGAAAGAAGTCTTGGCATGTCTAGAATCTTCTAAATTGCGCATCTTCAAAAGATCATTGACTTACTTTAATTGTCATCATTCTTTTGAACTACATATAATTCAAAAAGAATTGCAACTCTTCCAACATGCTCATCTTGTATCTACTCTGCATTTACTTAGCAAATATCTCTTGCCAAATTTTCATTAGTAGACCCACATATAATATAATCATGGTATACTTGCACATAAATTACATTATGTGTTCTTTGTATTCTAGAGAGATATATGTGTATAATGACTCTACCAACATCATTTTTAAGTAATAAACTAGTTAGAGTGCCATACCATGTCCTTGATGATTTGCCTGAATCCCTACCTCCGTCATAGAGATCTTGGGAAGAGAGTGATATACAAATTCCAATGTATCTGCAACTTCAAAGTCCAGGAAATGTTGTACATCAAATTCAACTTCTAACTCACCATTCAGGAGTGCACTTGTTCACCTTGATCTGATAGATATTCACACTTGAATGCTCAATAGGTGTTAGGGATATCCTGTTATTAGGTCCTCATCTTGTTAGGCCCTAAAAGGATCAAGTCTCGTCTCTGTGGCTTGCTGTTAGATTTTGAAAGTCCCGAAAATTCTATTTCCATCATCGTCGATACCTTCTACTTGATAGTAACCTATAGCAACCAGTTTGGTCTTGTCCCTCATAAAAATGCCAATAATTATTCAGTGGCTTTCTGTTAAATCTCATGAGTTGTGTAGATTCACTACCATTTCCACTAATAGGATCTGAATCATTATCATTATCATTGATTCCTTTTGCAACCTCAGTTTCAACATCAGTATCTGAATTTGACTCTGATGGGATGTCAAACTTTAAAGATTCAGAATAGTCTTTCATTTGAATTCTTGGGAGCTTGGTGTAGTAGAACAAAATATTCAGACTTTCAATCACTTTCGGGTTTGACATCATATATTCCTTGAAAACTTTCGACTTCAATGAGTAGCCGAGGAAAATTGTTCCATGAACCTTAGCTTCATACTTGCCAAGATACTCATATAAATCTTCAATAAATATCAATTTCCTCTAAACACACGAAAGACCTTCAGTGTTTGCTTCTGGTTGGCCATTAACTCATATGATGTCTTTTCACGATCTTGTTCATTAAAGCATCATGATGTGTTAATTACTTTAGTTTCAAAGTACCTTTATCAGTGTAGACTTCATTTAGTACTCCATTCGCGAAATTGAGTTTCAATATCTGACTTCAAAGTTTTCACAACTTACTTTGCTTCCAACTTGATCTTCCTGATGTGATCAATCACCATCTGTGATATTTTGTCTGTTGAATGCAAAACATCACCAAATTGTAACTAGGGTTGTCATCAACCACCACTAAGCATATTTCTTCCTTGACATAACTTGCTTCAGTGTGATGTGTTCATTGACTTCCCTATATGACATACTTCAAAATGGTCTTCTGGATAGAATATCATTAGAAGCAGCCTCTCACCAATTTCATCTTTATCGGAAAATCCATTATCTTGTTCACCAAGTGTGAGAGCTTCTTATGTCATAGCTAACTCTTTACTGATGAAGCTTTACTAAGAAACTCACTCCACCTTTGCATACAATCTCCATGTCAGCTACGAAAAAAATTCATCACTCTTAGTTGAGTGAGCTTCCATCTTTCTTGCTTGAAATCTAACACTTTTCCTTTTCAATGCTTTTCCAGAAAACCCTTGACAAAGAATTTCCTAGTGCCCTGTAGATAGTGCTTAAGTCCATTGACAAGAAAGATGCTTTCATTGATGACAGTTCCAAAATCATGATAGCCAAATCCCTTGTACATCATTTGTTGTCATCTCCAAAGGTTACCATTGGATAGGCTTTCTCAACCAATTATGATGTTAGAGCTCCAATCTTAATCATGTGCCTCGAACAATAAATGTCACAAAATCACATAATTTTTGTCTTTTGTTACATACTCTGCAATCACAAATGATTAAGCTTCTTGGTACTCAACTTCAATTGAGTTTTGATGGGTTAGAGATATTACTTTCAATAGTGGTAACAACAGCTTCAATATTCATATTAGAAAATTCAGTACTATCTACTTTAATCATTCTACACAAGTGTAACAAATATAAAGCAGATTTACAGATATTCAATAATTTTCTAAAAATACATGGAATAGAAGAACTAACAAATTCATTACTAATTCTGTCTAATCTATTTCTGTTGTTGACTAACATTTTTAACTATCTCTAATTACCTAAGTCAATTTTAGATTAAGGCTTGAATCTACAAATTTTACTAACTACTTAGATAATTCTACCATCTTTTAATCTTATACTCCTTGACAAGCAATACATGATCTAATATGGCATTGAAGTGCAACTATGTTAGTGGGAGCAAATCATGTGAAAATAAGAACATAAACAATTTCAAGAATATGCAGAATATTTGAATAAGAAATTATGAGCAATATCAAATTTCACATACACTTATCAAGTCATTCATAAGAACAAATATGAAATATATGATCTATGATCTGTTTGTCTATTAGCAATTTTCACAACATTAGCAGAGGTATTAAATCACAAAATATTTAACTCAAGTTCAAACAAATGTTCAGGGATACACTTAACCATCTTTAACAACCTATCTAATTCTAGATATTCATTTTACAGCATAGAAGATCAATTATGAAATGTACAAATTAAACTCATGGCTCCTAGCATGCAATATCTTATTCTTAGCAATCAATTAAGCATTTAAGTCCTAAGATGCTAACATGCTGGCATGAATATAATACATTTTCATGCCTAATAATCATACAATTCTAAATTAGATAAACATATACTAGTTAGAATGTGTACATATGAAGTGCTTAGTGATTCATCTCCAGTGTTGGTCATTGATGCCAAATATCCATGTGGTTCATCAATGTCACTGATAGAATCAGCCTTGCATTTAACTTCACTAACATATGCTTTTCCTTGCTGCATCCTCACTAATGCTTGATATTTCTGCTTTAACCCAACACAGTGTCTGTCATCTTTTACTTATTAAGGCTTCTTTGAACTATGTAGCAAAACCCTGATCTTGTCTTTGATTTCCAACCATCCTTGTCTTGCAACCGCCTTTTGAACTTGTCTTGAAAATCTCATTTATGGAATCTATAGGTAAGGACCTTAGATTTAGAATTGGGATTCCGTCTGAATCTGATGTCACTAAACTTCCTGTTTCCCTGCAGGCTTGACTTACAGTCTAGTTCTCGGGTTATTCCAAAGTGTCAAATTCACTTATAACACCTTGACAACTTCCTTGAGCTACAACATCTTCAATTCAGCTTCTAGGATCATTTCGTTTCTGTTCAGAGGTTCTCAACCTTGACTTCAATCAAATTTGGTTCCTGGGTCACAAATACAGTGGATATGCTAACAACCTGCTTTCCAAAATATTATCTTCTTCAGCTCTTGTTCTAGTTCATAGGCCTTCAGCATATACAGTTCTTCTACAAACAATGTGGTTGTATCCTTAAATCCCTGTTAGATGTAATCATGTGTTCCAGATGATCTGCAGTGTTAGCACGAACTTCTTGTAATCTCCCTATAGAATAATCTTTAAGGCTTGTACTGAGATTCTAGGTAGTCTACTCGGTTCTCATTCACTACTTTAACCCCTAAGATTTTTCATCCAAAAATAAAACTCAAATCAACCAAAGACTGTACCCAAATTAATCTCTTCTTTTGTACCTTCCAAAATATTAGTGGGATCCTATGGAGTAAACCTCTGAGGAAATTAATACCATTATTTCTTCAGCCTGTTCCAGAATTAACTTCATTGGGTAATCTTCAGTCAATTTTAGTTGCCTTCAATACCCGGAAAAATCTTTAACTACAAACCCTTGAGCACCCTCGAATTAATATTTAAGAAAAATTTAGATTTACAGAATTTTTAATTTTCTTAGAAAATAAATTAATCAAAAATAAAAATATACAACAAATTAATTTTCAAGAATTTTGAATTTTCTAAAAAATTAAAATGTCGTAAATTAATATTTAAGAAAAATTTTAATTTTCAAGAATTTTAAATTTTCTGAAAAAAATAAATAAATCTAAAATAAAAATTAAAGGGTAAAAAACTTGGGGTACCAAATAACATTTTGGTATGTGGCGTCTGGCTTTAAGTAACTAAGTGGCGCTTACACAGTAGCGCAAGAGGAGAGGCGCAACGAAAATTAGTGGCGCAACAAGCTAAGTGGCGCCTTTAGTCAAGTGGTGCCTTGACCTGCTCAAGTGGCGCCAGGTGAAAAAACACGCGCCAAATCACCACATGACTTCACCTCCTGCACTACTCTTGTACCATGGCCCGGAAACAAAAAAAATGGACCATGATTTGTTTAATAAATTTAAACCTTAAATTTTATTAAATTTATAAAATAAACTAATTAAAATTTAAATATAAACAAATAAAAGTTTATAAAACAAATTTTATAAAAGTTTATAAAATAAATTTAATATTAAGTTTATAAAATAAACTAATTAAAATTTATAACATAAACTAATAAAAGTTTATAAAATTAATTTTATAAAAGTTTATAAAATAAATTTAATATTAAGTTTATAAAATAAACTGATTAAAACTTATAATATAAACTAATAAAAGTTTATAAAACAAATTTTATAAAAGTTTATAAAATAAATTTAATATTAAGTTTATAAAATAAACTAATTAAAATTTATAATATAAACTAATAAAAGTTTATAAAATAAATTTTATAAAATTTTATAAAACAAATTTTATAAAAGTTTATAAAATAAACTTATTAAAAGTTTATAATTAAACTTATTTAATAAGGCCTCTAATCATTCTGAGTCCAACCAGTTTCGACACCCTGAGCTTGACTAGGTTACGGATCCTGATTTGTATATCAATCAGCGAGCTCTGATACCAATTGTTGGGTTCCGAAGTATCGTAGAAAGAGGGGTTGAATACGATACTCACTAAATTAAAAAAATGGAATCTTTTATGGATAAATAATTTAGAGTTCGTTTAGAGGGTTCGAATTCATGAGGTGAAAAGTGTTTAGGAGGCTGGCTTACTAATTTTCTCTTTTTATGAATAAACAATAAAGTTCTAGAAAATTAATAAGTAATTAAATGAGACAAGTTTCCGGGAATATATCTTTCGTATATAAACCTAGAGGGGTGCTACCCCTAGTTAAAAATATAACTGATTTCCAAAGAATAAATTAGTCCTTTGCTACTAACACAAAAATATAAGGCCCGGTTCCTATACAAATATATCTAAATTAATACAATGAAAAACTGAGTCCGTAAGGAGTGATATCTAGGAGCCCTGAACATTTTTCATTGAATAACCGGGTCCTAATATCTGACCGGGAGCAAGGTATGGGTTTGTATAAATTGTTTCTTCTTGCTCCGGCCATGACAGTAACTCTCTACATTTTCTTATGTTGAAGAAGATGACTCCTTAATGAGTGAACAAGATCCCAAGTCCCCTTACGAATGAGCGCATCAAACTCTGATGACATGGCAAGATGCCATTTTGGATCTTTTAAAGCTTGAGTGACACAAGTTGGTTCAAGTGATGTGGTCATTGGGTGAGAGGTGGTGTAATTGATAAAGGAATTGTTGAAGTAACGAGGTTTTGGTTTTCGAACACGGGTTGGTTTGTGGATGTTTTGTGAAGATAAACTTGCACTACCTGAAATGGGAGATGTATGTGAATGTGGGGCTGAAGAGTCAGGAGATGTAGGTGAAGATGGGGGTGTAGAAGGTTGGTTTATGTGAACAATCTCGGAGGATGTAGTATGTAGTGATGGAATGGTGAGATATGACTGGTTTGTTGATGGAGTTGAAGTCAAGATATCCCTGGTAGATTCAGCTGTTACAGGAGAAGAAAATGATGACATATCCTACACAGGGAAAACACTTCAACAAAACGAACATGCTTGGAGAAATAAAGCTTGTTAGTTTTGATGTCAAGACATTTGTAAGATGATTTATCAGATGAATAGCCAAGGAATAAACAAGGGGTAGACTTTGAGTGAAGTTTGGAAGATGCATAGGGACACAACCAAGGGTAACATAAACATCCAAATACTTTAAGTCGATTGTAATTTGGTAATCGACCAAAAAGATCCTTGAATGAGCTGCAAAAATTATGCGACTTGAGTGACATTCTATTAATCAAGTAAACAACAACAAGAAAAGCATAAGACCAAAAATGTAGTGGTAAAGAAGCATGGTGAAGTAAAGTCAAACCAGTTTCAACAATGTGATAATGACGACGCTCAGCGTGTCCATTATGTTCAGGTGTATGGGTTGGCGTTGTAAAATGAGATATCCCAAGAGAGTTAAAGATAGTTCTAAGAGCAACATATTCTCCACCATTGTCAGAATAAATTGAAAGAATTGGCAATTAAAAGAATTTTTCTATTACAGTCTTAAATTGTATGAAAAATTCTTTGGCATCTGATTTTTGTTTGAGTGGATAAAGCCAAATGTATTTCGTAAAATGATCAACAAAAATAATATAATATTATAATTGTTATTGGAAAGAGATGTAGGTCCCCAATTATCAGTGTATATCAACTCAAGGGGTCTAGAACTAGTTAAAGATGAGTACCAAATGGTAACTTATGACTTTTATTACAGAAACATGCATGACAAGAAATATTAAAATCTGATGGAACATTATTAACCAATTTATTTAAGACTAAAGTGGACCTAAGAATTGAAAAAGCTGGATGACCAAGACGACTATGCCACGATGAGATTTGAGATAATTTACTAAAATTTATTTGTGGCATGATGGAGTTTAGTGAATAATATACATCGTTTATGTTCTCCCTATGCAGTAGAACCTCTCCCATTTTGAGATCCTTGACCTGAAATTTAGTCGGAAAAAATTCAACAAAAACATGATTAGTAGATCAAAGTTTGCCTATAGATATGAGATTTTGATTTAATGATGGAACACAAAGAACATTGTCTAATTGAAGTGAATTTGTTGTGGAATTTAATTGTGTGGTGCCTGTGTGTGTGATTTTCAAGCCTGAACCATTTCTCGTTAGAATTTTATCTGGACCACCATAATATGTGAAATTGGTATAGGTATTTGGATCATTTGTAATGTGGTGAGAAGCACCAGTATCGAACAACCACTATTGAGATGGATGAGAATTAATAACAGTGTTATTTGTCGTTCAAGGCAGAACTTGAATATCATTGTCCGTAAGAAATTTGGCTAACTACCGACATGCCTTAGTGCTATGATTTAGCCGTTGGTAATAATGACAATACGTTGATGATCGATTGGTTGAATTCATTGATTGCTTGCGGCTTCCCCAATTATGTTGAAATCGATTGCCATTATAGCAATTTGAAACATTGTTGTTTGTTTTGTTGTGAGGTCCTGTGTACTAATGTTGGTTTGTACCTCTAAAGTTGTTACTGATTTTGTGAGTGAAATTGGCAGTAATAACAGTTGGCTCCGGTACTTTGGGTTTCAATCCTCTTTCACAATCTGCTAGTTTTTCATGAAGTTCTGTGAAAGATATGGGAGAATCACGCATTTTGATGGCAGCACGAATATCCTTATAGTCATCACCAAGACCCGCTAGAAAATGGAGAACCAGATCATCATCAGATATTGAATGGCCAGCAAGGGCAAGTTCATCAGTTGTCGATCGAACATCTTGAAGATATTCAGCAATAGTTCTGGATTTACATGGATTGTTATGAAGATGACTTTTTAGAGAAATGATTCGAGACCTTAATGTTACGAGATGATCCCACATTTCTTTTGATGTTTCTGCAGTGGATATTAATGGTTGGATTGCTTCATGGAAGCTTCCAAGTATTGCACTTAAAATGATTTTATCTTGATGATTCCAAACTGAATATGCCGGATTTGGTGTTCCATCGGTTTGGAGCATATTCGGAGTGATCATTGTGCCATCAATGTAGCTTTTAACACCCAATCCAATTAGTGTTGATTGAACCTAAGTACACACACCAGAAAGTTCGTCTGGGTTTGCTTCGTGGGCAGATGTGTAGGTGTATTCACCTGAACCACAATTGTGTCTGCTGTTACGATAGAATTAGGATTTGTTGTAGGAGATGTCACCATGATGGATGGATTTGGTTAAGTAATGTGAAACTTGGATAATAGGATCGATTTTAAGAGGCTGTAAAACAAGTAAGCTCTAATACCATTATAGAACAATACTTGAATATAATATATGATCCTGATAAGTTGGTATCCTAACACCTTAGGTTTTAAGAGAACTGGTAACTTAACAAGGTATCAGAGCTCTGTCGGCAAGAGTCTCAGGTTTGACTCTGCAACCCCTAATATTCTCATAATTAATTATGGACACGAAAGACTTGTTATTGCCTCAAAGATGGACGTCCGTGATCCACTCTCGACCTATAAATGGACTTTCGAGTGAGGAGGAATGTTAAAATATAATATATGATTCTAATAAGTTGGTATCCTAACACCTTGAAGTTTTAGGAGAACTGATAACTTAACATGTAGTTGGCTACCACTACTTTTCTAATATACAGTGTAATAGAGTAATAAAAGAAGGAATATGCAGCAGCATTTAGCAGACAGAAGCCGAAGGGAGAGGCTCCTTTACTCTTCATATAGAGTGTTCTGCAAAACTTTTGGGTAGCAGTAGGCTTCTGATGGAGTCGTGGAGGTGGACATAAAGTCCCGAGTTTCGAGTACCCATCGCATTCGACATTCGACACTTCAACATTGAAAATTTACATTTTTTCAAAAGTTAATAATATAATTATATATCTTTATAGTTTGAGCATGCATCTAATTGGCTTGTCTTAGAGCATTTCTTATAGTTATCTATTAAAATATCAAGATTTTCATTTTTCATCAAGTACAATATAATTTTACTTACCTGGATTACTAATGAGTGATTGCATGATAGTACTTGTATACAGTGATGGACATGGCACCCCCTTGAACTTCTGATAACATACTAATATATTTGTTATTACAAAATTTCTATGATCTTGTAGCTCAGTCTGCTGTAGAACTTGTTCTGCAGAGCTCTTGTCTTAGGTTTTGTTTGGTATTATACACACATAGGAAACGTCATGGTCAGAGCATTAAGCTAGATCTGTTTCTAAGACTAAAATTAGCGGTGAAGGCTGACGGGTACCAGGCAACTTCTTCTTGAGCTTTACCGTCATTTCTTTCGTTCATGAGTCTGCCCTCGGGTAGCAGTTCCATATCATCCTGCAGTAGTGGTTGTAGTATAATTTTGCTACTGATACTGCTCGCGACAACTTATCCTTAATGCAAACCAAGTTATGTTTAGCCAGGATTTCGACTACTCGGCTCTAATTCTGGATCTGCCGCTGCTTGTACCAGCATTATGCACAACCTTGTAATGTAGTGCTAGGACAACTGTATAAGTATGTTATTCCTAATTGAAAATCATAGCTGAACGGATGTAGACCCAGAGAAACATTAATTTATGACCAAAAACAGTACTAACAAAAATTGAACATGTACTATTTACTCCAGAAATAAAAATATTCCTATGGATTTAACATTTTTCTACAGAATATTGACAGGATTGTAATTGTTATTAATATAAGAAATTATAAATTTGATTTAAAATTACAACTATGCAATATAGAAAATTAAAGAATACAATTACTACCATCGTTATGTGAACTCAATCAGACCCTCTTATCATAAACATACTAGTATAGTCATCCCAGTTGTTTCTGCCTTAAGAAGTGGCTAAAGAACTTGTGGAGTCTTGGTCTTTGTCATAATAATGTACGGGATAATATATAACAATCTATTCAGTGGATCAATGAAACATTTTGCAATACACAAAAAACACCAATGTTTGTAGTAAAAAGATTCAGTGCCCCATGAAACCATCCAAAACCAAACTCAACACATCCCGGTAGAAATGAGAGAGGTCAGGCGTTAAACCAAGAACCTATGATCGAAACTTGTAGCTCATTTCCGGTCAAAACTGGATCTGCATACCTTACTCTACTTCTACGTACCTACAACGGAAAACCATAGCTCGTTTCCGGTCAGTACTGGATCCGCAGACCTTACTCTACTTCTAATAGTAGAGTTTGTTTTTCATGAAAAATCCAAACAGTCGGACAAAATTTTGAAGTTTAATACAAGGAAACGAAGTAAACAGTAAGCAACTAAGCACTTTCACAATACACAAGTACTTGCTTTAAACTTCAAACATAGTATATGCAAATAGGCTGCCATGCAAATATTATTCGTTTGACCACTAGAGTACATAAAAATAGATTAGTGACAAGAATTAGAACAAAGCCACATGCCAGAGCAGTGTTAAATTTTCTAAAAAGAATGAAATCTGAGTGGGAAAAGGAAGAGTAATATTCAAGATGAATGAAGAAAGAAACAAGACAAAACTATCACATGCAATGGGCAAAAGAAGGGCCGATTTGTTTAGTCCTTCCCAAACTTTTTCACTTTTTTGACAAACATCCATTCTTACACCTCTTCCTCTACGTTTAACTCTGTAATAAACAATTACAATCTTTCATTTTCACATACAATTTCAATCCCCATCACAATCTCCTTTTAGCTCAAAAGCTCTTCACCTCTGTGGGCATCTTTTTTCATTACTCAAAAAATTAAGGAAATTATAATCCACCTCAAAATTGAACATAATGTTCGCCAAAGCCATCCTCATTTATCAATTATCTGCACAAAATTAACAAAGAACCCACAAAATACTATTAAAAAATTGATTTTAACATACACTTACAAACACATGTATACATTTTTTTATACCATTGCATATAAGTTATAGTACGCTTCGTTTGGTTAAACTTAATTTTTTGGAAATTAGTACTTATTTTCAGAAAAAGATACATATTTATATACTTTTTTTCTGAAAATAAGTACTTATTTCTAAAAATAAATAAAGGACTAAACTTATTTTTTAAAAATAAATATTTATCAATAAAAAATACAATTTTAAATATTTTTGTCTCGAAATAGGTACTTATTTCCACAATTTAAAGAAAGACAAACTGGCACGGTCTTACCATCATTTTTCTTCAATAAACTCCTAGCAAATAGCATACATATAACTAGGAATCCCACTCCAGCAGCCCCTCCTAATATAATTGCTACTGTCTTCCCTGTATTTTGCTGTGTATCTACATTAATCAAAAGCCAAACCCCAGTCGACTAAGTCAATATACATACAAATATATAAAAAGAAGAATAAGATAAAGAAAAAGCCAAAGAGAAGATAAGAATAGGCTTACTTAATTAGCACAAAAACAATTATATAAATAAATTAAATTAATCTTGTCAAAAACAAACAAATGGTACCTGATGAAGTAGAAGAAGAGGAAGAAGGATTATAAGGAGATGAAGATGAACTAGGTGATGATCTCTTAGGAGCCCCATTTGGATAATAACTATAACTAATAAAACACTTGTGAAGATAAATTTGACCAGAAATAGAGCTACCACATTCAACTTGAGCTCTTTGAACTGCAGTTTTAACACAACTAGCACAATCTGAAGTCCCTAAATCACCTTGACATTGACCTAAAACATACATAGATTCATAACTTGTTGTATAAAAGCCATTCCCACTAGTGACTCCACTTTCCAGTGTTGAAAAAGCTGTGTCTCTCCTCTCTTCAAATCCACTCCCACCCACATTTGTACTTCCACAGGTCTTGTACAAAAGTTCAAGCCCTGAAATTTGTGCGAACCCTGCAACTTCATACAGCATGTAGCAACCTAAAACCTGGATTCTTGCAGCAACAGGCTTGCCACAAAGCTTGTCAGTGAGGATTGGGAGCCTGCTAACACAGTTATAACAGTCCATATTTGATAAATCTCCTCTACATTGAAACATACCAGTGATTGTTGTTTGAGAACTCCCTGTTGTGGTCTTAAAGAACCTTGTTTTTGAAGATTGTGCAACAAGGGTACCATAAAGTGTTGAAATTGCTTGGGAGTAAATCCCAGTTGGATCTGATAAAGATTGTTTTGCACAACCCTTGTAGACCAATGTGTTGTAATCTGGTGAAGATTTGGGTTCTGCTATAAGCTCAAGATTTGCAAAGATTGTCAAGAAAACAGAGATAATGCAAAAGAGTTTTCTTGGTAACTCCATTTTGTAAACCTTATATTATTTTAGTTGTATTTTTTTTTGAATTTTCAAATTATGGGTTGTTATGAAAGGTGTTGAGAAAATATTAAGACCCAAGGAGTTGTGTTTTTGATAATCTTGATTCTTTTTACTACTGAAAAAAGGTGCTTGGTTTTGGCCTTCTTGTATTTTGGATTCACTTTGTTTTTGGATGTGTAGCAAAGATGAGGTATGAGCAACTCTTTTACAAAGTTATTATATATGTATAAATAAATGTGTACACTTCATGTACAAATAATAGAGGTATAATGGTAAAATAATAATTTTGGGGAATGATGAAGTGTTGATTGGGTTGAAGAAACAATTTTTATATATTCCCTCCGTCCAAATTCAAGTGTCTTATTTGATTTTTAGAGGTAAATTTGACTAAGTTTTGACTGAAAATTATATATATAATATAATTATAAAAATTTTAAAAAGTAATATCATTAAAAATATATATTATATCTACTTTAAAATGTAACTTTTAATTTTTAAAAATTATAAAAAAAATAATCTTTAATTTTTGATCAAAATTTAGTCAAATTGACCATAAAAAATTAAATAAGCTACCTGAATTGGGACGGAGAGAGGACTACTACATTGGAATATAATGGTAAGAAAATGGTTGGTAGAAGTAATTAAAGTAAACATCGTACAAAGGTTGAAATTTGAAGAAATGTAAAAGAGGAGATTCGTTTGTCAAGGAGCCTTGGATTGTGTGGGGAGGTAAATTAAACTGTTTAAAGTAAGTTTGACATAGTGGAATAATTATGGGTGCCCGCGGGTAGGTTTTAACAGATTATAAGCAATAATTTAATATAACTAGAATTAAGCCGTGCTTAGAACACGGGTTCAAATTTGATATATGTATTATATTATGTTTAGATTTTAACCCATGCGATATATAAATATTTTATTTAATTAATTAAATTATTTATTTTAAAATTAAAAATGTTTTTATAATTTTAAAGAGTCTTAATATATTATAATTATATTAGTTTTAACTTATTTAAATTATATATTTTTGCATCAACCGAAATAAATATTAATAAGAAAATTATAAACTATTAAAAATTAATATGCACGTCGCATAAAATATAAATTTATATTATTAATATATAAAAATGTAAAATTGTGTGATTCGAAATATTATAAACATAATTTTTTAATATATTAAACATATGTTTAATATATTTAAGATTATAAATATTATATTTAAATATATTTTTGATAAATTTTATATTATATTTATTTTATATAAAATCTAATAGATATAATGGTATATGAGATATTATATATATATATATATATATATATATATATATATATATATATATACGAATCTGTTAATAATATGGCAATATAATTATTCATTTGAATAAGTTTTTTATGTTATTAGATTTTCAGTAGTATATATTAATTATAATTTATAAATAATTATATAATATATATAATTTAAACCTTACATCAATAAATAATAGATGTTACCATATTTTAATGAGATTTAAATTTTAAGTTAATAGTAAAAAATAAAATGATACGTAACAATTACTGTCATAATAATTTTTACATTCTAATTTTTCATACTAATATATGACAGGTTGTTTATTGAACCAAATATATTATTCTATATTAATATGTATTGTGTGTTAAGGCAATTTAACATGTGTAATAACATATGTTTTAGAAATATAAATGACTTTTAATTATAAAAATAGTTAACAACATTCCTCCATTATTTAAAATTAATTAAATATAATTTTATCATATATTGATTAAATTAAAAAAATATTAATATTTATTAATTTATATTATTCAAATTTTAATTTGATTTATTTTATTTATCAAATAACATGATTTTAAAGTATGTGATAATATATTTTTTGATATAGTATTATATATAATATAATAACAAAATAGAATGTGTATTTAATGTGTAAGGTTGAAACTCTTGGTCGAATAACTCAAATAATTATTTTTTTTTAAAAAAAAATAATTTGTTCAATTCGATCCAAATATAATACTATATCAATATAATAATTTCTCTTGTAAGTATAACTGGTTTTCTGTATAAAGTTACCCTAATATCTAATAATAATACATAATAATGTCTCATATACGATATGTCTCTATATAAATTTAATATAAAAAGTATTTTAATGTTTTAAACTAACAATTATAAAAATGTTTCCTAAACTGAATATAATTATCAGATAAAAATTCGTAATTATCTTTTTCGTCTAGATTACGGGCTACTTTAGTTGGATTTTGGATGTTGAACCACCTCAGAATTAAAGATAATTTATAAGTTTCGTGTGGGCTATTACAATATCTGTTGTGTAAGTAGCACAATAATCATAAATTTTCTTTTTAATTTAACACCAAAATAAACATTTAAGTTCAAATTTATATATTATTAAGGTATCTAATATAGTTTGTGTTACCCAGTAGATATACTATTGTAGAAGGGGTTTGAATGTTTTCCCAATTATACAAGTAAAATGGGGGGGGGTTGAATACTTGTGTTGTATTTTTGCCTGTTTTAAAATCAAACTCAAGGTATTTAAGCTTCAGACAAATAATAAAGATTAAAACAAAGTATGAAGAAAATATTGTTTGTATTATTAATTATCAAATACAAACTCTCCTAGGATGTACACAAACCACGGCAGCTACTCTGTATTTCTCACAGCAACTTCTCTATCTCTATGTTCTCTCAAAAGTTCGACAAAACAAATTAGGTTACATATAGTGTTTATATAGAGAGCTGCCTATCAACTAATAACATAAAATCAAATTACAATAGAAATAGAATTCTTAATTATTAGCTAACAGTTTTATTCTGTAATATATTTGCATTTATCTTCAAAGAATTTCCATTACTGAGATCACCTTTCAAATTCAGCTTCAGCTTTGTAGATTCTGAAAACCTTCAGACTCTGATGATCTTCCATCTCTGACAAACTATAGACTCTGATAGTCTATAGACCCTGATCAACTCCTAGACTCTGATTGGCATCTGGACTCTAGCTTTATTTCTTCTAAAAATTTTAAGTACAAATACTCTTGATACCAGTACAAGGTCTAATTGGACTCTAATTTACATTTCACTTGATCAGAGACTAGAAAGACTTATTCTATTACAGATATATCTATGCTAGACACTGTTTTAGTATTTTGTACATCATCAAATGAATATATTCCTAACAATCTCCCCTATTTATGCTTTATAAAATTTAAGCATAAATCAAGGTTTGATGATGTCAAAACTAAAGAATGAAATAATTAATCTAGAACATTATCAAATTTACAAGGAAAAATAATTACTTCTCAATTGATCTTCTCAAATGTTGCATTGTTCCTCAAAAATGATTTCAGCATATTTTATTCCACAATGGCTAGAGCTTCACCAACAAATTTCTTCTATTTCTTCATCCCTTCATTCTCACATTTGATTTGACAGTAAGCTGCTCTTAGATCATTAGCACTGCAATCTTGTTCTTTTAAATCTTTAAGCATCAAAACATTAATCTTCCCTTCCATAGGTTGAAACCCAAAGTAGTGACCCACACCTTCTTGAAATTTTATTTCCTTTAATTCCAGAGGCATGTCTTGATCCTTCCCTTTAGTGTCAACATATTTCAAAGAAAATTTGCCCATCTGCTTATTTGTATGTCTATGCAGTGTTAATTTTCTGTCAATTTCTATAAACCATTTCTTGGTCATTTTCTCCTTGCTCCTGTTTACCTCAGATGCTATTGACAGAATAAATCTAATATATTGCAACTCATCATCCTATTTAAAGATATATGAAATTTTGTTGGCTTATCCACCTTATAGTTCATTCACTCAGAAAATATACCAGCATTTCATTTTTCACCACTAGGACCCCTAGTAATCTTCTTTCAAAAATATTATAAATAATTTGAGCAGACATCACTTTATTCATGTATTTTTTAGTGAGCTTTTCAAACTTCCTATCTGTAAGAAACTGTGGATCAGCTACTAGAGTTGTAGTCTTGTCAATATCAGATGTTGAGAGACCTTCAAGCCCTTTTGTTCTCCTCGCCCTCAATTGTGTATTGGTTTGACTGCACTTCCAATAGCTTGGCTCTTTCACCTCTTCTTCCTTTTTATCATCAAAGTCTATACTCTATTTACCTTTACCAGAGTCTGGTTTAGACCTTGATTTTCCATGTACAGTCTCTGACTGGTGTGTTTGTGATTGTGTTTTAATAAATATTCCATATTTCTTTTATTGCCCACCACTAGGACCCCTAGGACCATGGAAACTATCACCAGTTTCATCATCATCACCATTTCTCTTCCTCTTAGCTCCCCTTGTTTTATCATTCTTGCATGCATCATCCTAACTTTATTATCCTCTTTTTATCATCATCACCACATGTGATAGCTAGAAGAATTTGTTCAAGGACTGATGAGATGTTGGCCTTAGCAGCTATCACTAAATCCACTTTTATTATTAGAACATTCACAGAATTTTAAAGTGTGGTCTGCTGAGCTTTAAAATCAGCCGAGGAAGCTTTGACAGCAGCATCTTTAGATTGTTGAAGAGAATTCAGAGATTCAAACTTTATTTATACAGAGATGTAGTGGTGTCAACATTGATCAATTTTGTATCGATATGAGATATATTTATGACCACATCAGTCAATTGTTCAACAACATTTTCCCTAGATGCTCTAATGTGAGCAGCTACAGCTTTCCCTTCTTCAATTACAGAAGTATCTGACTCCTCATCAGGATAATGACCATGATCTTGCAAGAAAGACTTCTTTTGGAAGGCTTTAAGTCTTTCAGATTGATGGATAGCCAGAATGCAGTCAAAAGTATCTTTTATCATCAATGCCTTTGGCATGTGTTGTATCCCAAGATTGGGGGAAAACTTGATCAAAGTAATTAAAAAATGGAGGCACCACCTTCGCACCTTCAGAAGCTGAATCATCAGCCACAACATCAACAGGCTCCAACTTTGTAACATGAGGTGTAGACTCTGATGGCTGATTAGACTCTGAAACTATAAAAGGTACTATAGACTCTGACTCCTCCTTAGAGTGATCAGACTCTGTATACCCTGGAAGCTTAGCTTGGATAGGCATGATAAGAGTAGGTACTTCTGGATTCAAATTTATAGTCTCAGATTGAGTATGATTTGCATCCACCAAGGCCTCCAAGACTCTGTTTGCTCTCCTAGATAGAGAATCCACTAGTTGGAGTTGTGGTCTATATGTAAATGAATTTTGAGCAGCTAGAATTTACAAGATTAATGAAAATGAATTTTCCTTTATCCCCTACTTCAACTCATCAGACCAACTTTTGGGAAAATCTTGGTCCCAATAAGTGAAGCTAGGTTCAGGATACCCTAATCTCTTGATCACAGTGGGGTTGGGCACCTACTTTTTCATGCTCACTCAGGCTCTCTACAGCTTTATATACCTCTCATTTTGCCTAGACCAGTGTCAGCCCCTCAGTATTGATATTTTCACTCATATGGATTGGTGCACTGAAAAGTCCTACAAAAGTGGGGTTAAGAGAAATAATTGTTGCTTCAATACCTGAACCATTTTGATGGAGGGGAACCCCTTGAAATGTCTGAAGGCTAGGGGTTTCTACCAAGGGGTGAGTAGTAACAAACTCTAAACCCTTACAAGAATCTTCTCTCTTCTCAGGGTATGTTGGCTCCAGTATTCCAGTCTTAGGGTCTACTATATACTCTGACTATTTCAGTATGACTTCATTAGAAGTTAGAGTCTTAGTGTCATCATCTTTGATTGTTAGTGCATAAGACTCCCTCTCAAGGTGGCTAGACTCTGACTAGGTGGTTCTTGCTGGGTGAGGCGACCTTTTTCACTAGTCACCACTGGTGCACTGGTCCCATCGCCCAACTTCCTTCCATAACTTATTACCTCCTATGGTTCTACCTGTGTTAATGCATCCAAGTTAGCATTGAGAAAAGTCCTGGCATGGATTGCATTAATGGTCTGAGCATAAGTCAAATGAAAGAGATCCTGCAGGTCCCTTGCAATTTTATGATAATAAGAGCCCTTGAGTTGATCCAATCTACTCTGGTAGGTTGGATAGATATATTTATTTGTCACCTTCCCTATATTATGGACAAGGTGATCAACCACCTTCCTTGAAAGAGGCTGAATAGTGGAAATCCATCCAATGGTTGTCCTGTAGGTAACTCCATTTTCCCGAATTGCTTTATAGTCAAAAGTTAGGTGCTCAACCTCAACTTCTAACTCAGCAACAGACTTTGATTCTCTCCTTTTATGCACTTTTATCTTTTTAATCTTTTTGGTTTTTGGCTTTTTAGAGTCTGGCACACCAAGTGCTTTGAAAACTTCATTTGTCCTACCTTCTATGAGCCAAACTGGTTGATCTTGTAGTGAAGAGTTGAAGAGGTAGCTATATAAATTAGTGATTGCATCTTGTGTAGACAAATGTAGCTCCATCTTCATTCTCTTCCTTATGAAGTTATATATAGCATTTTATGATTGATCAAGAAAGACAAAAAGCCAAAAGTGGGGTTTCTTCATGTCTTTGGTTGCAAATGTTATGTCCTGAGAAATCAAGGTGAAAATCTAGGAAAATTTGAAGTCAAGGCTAATGAAGTTATATTTATTGGATATGCACTATCTAGCATAGCCTACAAAGTCTATAATCTCAGACTACACATTGTTATGGAATTTGGACATGTAGTCTTTGATGATAAAAATATTCAAGGCTTATTTGATGAAGGAAATCATGACACACTACAATTTGAGAATGAATCTAATGAGTTTAATTAAGAAAGTGATCATGTGAAATCTTATGTACTCAGAAACCCAATATCAGTTGATGTCACAACATCAATGGATAATTTATCAGTTGATAGACATCCATCAACTGATAATCCATCAATAGATAAACAACATTCTACATCTAGGGTATCCAACTCAGAGGGAGGGTTTCAAAATCAATTTTCAAATTCAAACCAACATGAGTACAATAACAATGATAATGATGCCTTATCATCAATGGGGAATCTACCTCCACAAATAAAATAGACAAAAAGTCATCCATTTGAGTTAATAATTGGAAATCCAAAAGATGGTGTCAAGATAAGAAGTTCTACTTAAAATGAGCGTCTGTATAATAGCTTTTTATCTCAAGAAGAACCTAAAATAGTTGAAGATGCCTTCAAAGATTCTGATTGGGTATTGGCAATGCAAGAGGAACTCAATCAATTTAAAAGAAATAAAGTATGGAAGTTGGTGTCCAAACCAAAAGATAGATCTGTAATTGGTATAAAATGGGTATTCAGGAATAAGATGGATGAAACTTGTACTATGACTAGAAACAAGGCAAGGCTTGTGGCAAAGGGCTATTCACAAGAAGAAGGAATTGATTTTGATGAGAATTTTTCCCCGGTTGCAAGATTAGAAGCAATTAGAATTTTTCTAGCCAATGCTGGACAAGCTAATTTCAAAGTCTACCAGATGGATGTGAAGAGTGCATTTTTGAATGGAGAATTAGAAGAAGAAGTCCATGTGGAATAACCTCCTGGTTTTGAAGATCCAAATTTCCCTGACTTTATCTATTATCTACTCAAAGCACTCTATGGCTTGAAACAAGCACCAAGGGTCTGTTATAACACTTTATCTCAGTTTTTCATTGAGAGTCACTTCACAAGAGGTACTGTAGATAAAAATTTATTTCATAGAAATGTCAATGGCTCAATTATTCTTGTTTAAATTTATGTGGATGACATTATATTTGACTCAACTGATGAGTGAATTTATAAAAAATTTGCCAAATTAATGCAAAGTAAGTATAAAATGAGCATGATGGGAGAACTTACCTACTTTCTTGGTTTGCAAGTCAAACAAGTTAAGAATGATATTTTTATAAATCAAACTAAGTACATTCATGATTTGTTGAAGAAATTTGACCTAAGTGAATGTTCTTATGCAAAAACTCACATGGCCACTACCACTAAACTTGAATTGAATACTAAGAAAGCTAAAGTGGACATTTCAAGTTATAGAGGCATGGTAGGCTCACTTTTAAACTTAACTACTAGCAGGCCAGATATAATGTTCTCTACATGCTTGAGTACTAGATTTCAGGCTGATCCTAGAGAATCTCCTTTAATGGCTATTAAGAGAATTTTTAGATATCTCAAGGGTACACCAAATTTAAATATTTGACAACCTAGAGATTCTGGTTTTGATATAATAGGCTACTCAGATGTAGATTATACAGGTTACAAAATAGACATGAAAAGTACAACAAACACCTGTCAATTTCTAGGAAACAAAATTGTGTCATGGTTTAGCAAGAAGTAACACTCAGTGTCAACTTCAACTGCAGAAGCTGAGTACATTGCTGCTGGAAGTTGCTTTGCATAAATATTATGGATGAGGAATCAAATATTTGACTATGGGTTCAACATGAACAAGATTCATATCTTCTATGACAATACGAGTGCCATTGCCATAGCTGAAAATCCTGTACAACATTCCAGAACCAAGCATATTGATATAAGGTATCATTTCATTAGGGAACATGTAATGAATGGTACAGTTGAATTACATTTTGTCCCTAGTGAAAAACTATTTGCAAACATTTTCACTAAACCTCTAGATGAATCTACATTTAATAAATTAGTCTGTGAGTTAGGCATGCTCAATTTTACTTAAATTTGAAAATATCCAACAAGTTTTATTTTGTTTTTATGCAGCCATTGTTCATATTTATCTGTTGAAACTAAGTGATCAATTGATAAATATGTTAATTATTAATGAATATTTTTCAACCATCAATGGATATATTTTATCAACTAATAAAATATATACATATCGATGGATATTTATCTATCAACAGATAATTACCTAAGTAATTATTTATCGATTGATAAATTATTTAGTATCAATGGATGTGATTACCCATTGATGGTTATAGAATTCTATTCGTTTCTGAACATCCATTGACTACTCCTTCTATTAGCCATTGATAATCTATTTTATCCATCGACAAATACATATACATTTGTATGTATAAAGTCGATTGCTATTTAGAGTATGTCTATCTATATTATTTTCAAACGGTCATTTCTTTTCTTTTCTAAGTAAATATAACTGGTGTGACTTAATTTTATGTCATTTTACTCTTGAAAAATATAAATAGCAGTTTTATTTCTCATTTCACTTCACATGTTATTTTTGCTTATCAATTTCTTTGCTTTTTACTCACTATGAACCCTAAGGCGATTTTACTCATTTTCTTCAAGTCTCTTTCTTTAATTCTCTCTAAGAATAACAATGGCAGCACAAAAGAAAATCCAATCATCAATAGGCTTCATCTATGAGCAGAACAACTTCATTGCTTGCATGACAATGGAGGATGCCCCTGCTGATTTTCATCCATTGATGAAGTTTCTGAGCGAATGCATACTCTCATGGCACTAAGTGATGCACCAACAATCGTTTATGAACTGGTGGAAGAGCTTTGGAATTCTGTAGAAGTGACAAAAGATGGGAAGGTAATTTCTTACACTTCAAAGGTAAACCCTATACTCTCACTAGTGTTATTATCTCTAAATGCTTAGAAATTTCCAATGATAATTGTGATGCCATACCTAAAGATGAAGACATTAGGAACATGCTAGCTTCTTTTAATTATGCTGCAAATAATTATAATTTAAGAGAGGTAGTTAGAAAAAACTTAAGAAAAGAATGGAGCTATTTATTTGATGCCATTATCAAGGTATTTTCTGGAAAATAAGTAATTTTGATGTTATTACTACCATTATGCAACAAATTACTTATAGTATCCTATATGATAAGTATTTTGATCTTGGCACATTGCTCCTAAATGAGTTAATTGCTAAGTTAGGTAATACAAAGTCTAGGAAAAATAATATTTATTTTGCTAGATTCATTATGTTGTTTACTAACCACTCTGTTGGAGAACTTGAGATCACAGATGCCATAGAGACAATGGATCCATGGATTCAGAATAAAATGGTCTTCAAGGACTTGGTGAGAGTCAACTTACACCATAAGTTGTGCCTCGCCTATCCCTTTTTTGTGCAGGGATTTCTCAAAACTCATAACTTCTCTTTCCTTGAGGTAGAAATACCTCTTTCTTTGCCTTTTGCAACAATAGAGGGAGCTGGAAATGCTCTCATATCTCCTACCCAAGTTGCAAAACCCTCTAAATATAAATCTAAGAAAACCATTTCAACAATTTCTCAACAAATTCTTGTAAAATCCAGAAAAAGAAAAACCACTGAGAGGAGTGTGAAGGTGGTGGTTGAGGGTGAGGGAACTGGCCAACATCAAGAAAGCTAGAAGAATAAGGATGGTAAGAGTGAGAATGTTCAGCCAGCCTCCAGTCCAATCTCTGAAAATATTGAGACTGTGATAAATGAATTAAACATATTCTTAGTTGCACCTTCTCAACAGGGTGTAGTTATTGAAAAGAGGTCTCAACCTGGACCATCTGTTGAGAACAAGGGACACAAGGTAGTTTAAGCCTTCAAAATAATGAAGAAGAGTGATGTAGATGCACAAAGGGCACACACACCTACAAAGTCAAATGAAAATTTGGTGGAGCCTTCAGTTTCTTCTATTGATGTGTCTCAGGTTAATGCTGAGACACAACCCCACTCTTTATCTATTTCTTCTCCTCAATCTTCTTCTAAATCTATTTCTTCAGAAACCTTGATGATAAATAACATCAATGTTTCAAATTCGCCCTCTTTATAACTCAGGATAGAGCCAACACTCTCACATAACTCACCACATAAAGGCAACACCTTGGTTGAGCAGGATAAAACTTAAAATTCTCCTAAGTCAATGGATATTTCTCAATCAACTGACAAAATCCAACATCCATTATCTGTTAGTATTGGTGTCCTAGAGACAATACTTTTAATGTTTTATTGAAAACAATTAAGGATTATGTTTTATTTGATTATTTAATTAATATTTATTATGTCTTTATTTACTGCGTCATAAATTGAAAGAATAATAAATGTCCTTGGAATATTAATACGTAATATATATCTTTAAGTATGTGACTTAAAAATGAGATTATATGAATAGTATTTTATTCCTGAAATTCCCTAGTCAAGTATTATTATTTAAGGACAGTAATAATGGAATAAGACTAGTATGTTTGTTGACAGATGACCACATCTCATTGGTCATAGGTATGGTGATACTAAAGTCAAGAACATAAGTGTATGTATCAATACATGACACTGGAAAGACCCGCCGTGAGATTCTACATGTTAATAAGTGTCATAAGAAATCTCACAGTGATAATGATGTAATGATCCTCTGACTTGAAATCATTATATTTCTATACGAGAATTAATATACTTTGATTACACTCAAAGTTACCTTTAACCGGGTAATGATAAAGGTGGACATTGGGTATGTTATGAATCGTATGGGGAATATGAATGATAGATATATGATTTAACCCTCCAATTCTAGGAGTGATATTATTGGCCTCTTGATTGAGTGAGACTATGAAATGCATGGCCTTGCTCAAATATTGATTTGTTTAAATAGTCTACTCATTGATCAAGGAAACCAAGATTAAACGTTGAAGAGGATGACACTATACATGCCTCGAGTTTTATCTATAATATAAGGTTAAAGGGATTATATTAAATTGCACATTATTCACGAAAGGTTTAATTGAATCACCAATTATTATTGTTACTTGGGTAGCAATGATGTATTACTAGATGCCGCTCATTGTTTATAATTTTATTATTAGATAATAAAATTATTGTCAACGTAATAATAACCTACAGGGTCACACACAAAGAACGTCAAAACGGAGGTTTATTTAAATTACGAATTTAAATATATTATTGTTTATTCGAATTTAATTATTAAATTAATTAAGTGGGACTTGATTAATTATATTAGAATTCGGATTTAATAAGTATTATTATTATTATTCGAATTCAATTATTGAATTAATTAAGTGGGACTTGATTAATTATATTAGAATTCAGATTTAATAATAATAATAACCCAAAGTCATAATGGGTTTTGGAAACCACATGGATTAGGGTTAGGCCCAAAATCTCTCTCTTCCCTATATATACATAATGATGTCTAGTATTAGGGTTTAATCATCAAATTTCGTTTTAGAGAAAAACCCTAGCTGCTCAACATCAAGAGAGGCTAGAGAAAGAGAGAGAGAGAGGCAAACAATTCGGCTAGTACCGACTCTGGTGATCGTAGGACGATCGGGCGTTCGTGTGGACTTCTTTAGAGAGCAAATCTTTACAACAAAGGACTGTTGTGATTCATCTTTCTAGACCTCCATTAAACAGCATACAAAAGCTTTGTTAAGGTACAGACTTCTTCACCATAATCATCCAACGTTATACATGGATCCTGCGATGGGGTTTCGATTTTTTTTATTGTTTTTACGTTAATTCCGCTGTATTTTCATGCCCGAAACCCTTCATTGTCTTCTACTCATCCATCGATGGATATCCTTACAACCATCGATGAGCTCAAATCAACTAATATTCATCAATCGATGGATATATCTCATCCATCGATTGACACTTCTATTCCAACTGATAAGATAATAATTGAGATTGCATAAACTCTTCTAGGAATGAGTGGATTGGGTGAGGTGTGTGAGAGACCGAATTTGCATATCCTGGCAAAAGCAGAGTGTGTGAATGAGAGGCCCTCAATTTCTTCTGAGGTGGCAAAAGGAGAGGGTGTGAGGATTGAGAGTTCCACCTTAGTAGGTGATGCAATATGTGAGCCTTGTAAGGGAGATGTGAGAATCCAGGATAAGATCCTGATGCAAGAAAAGAGATAAGAGAGTGAGAGGGAAATCAATTTCCTCAATCCATGAAGCTCCAACTTCCAAAACTAAGGAATTCACAGTAGAACTCACCCAAGAGTTGGGGTTGGATTTAGGGGGAGTTGGAAAGAATGGAGTTTTTGCAAGAGTGAAAGATACCCACATGGCGGGGGAAGTTGCAATTGATGTTAATTTAGATGCTGACACATTTCAACATGAAGATCCTCATTATCAGCAATTGGCAGCAGTCACTAACCAAGAAGCTGAATTTTTTTTTGGGGTTGATGCAGACAGAAGAAGAATTTAGGAGTGGGAATGAGAATCTATCAAAGATGCCTGATGATGTTTCTCATATGCATCCTAAAAACTTTGAGTCTGATGAGGATGATGACACTTTGGAGTCAATCATGAGAGATGATGAATGTTAGGTCCCGAAGTATCGTAGAAGGGGGGTTGAATACGATACTAACAATAATTTAAATTCTTTTCGGAATTTGAGGATAAATAATTATTGTTTCAGAGTGAGTTTGGCCATTTGTAGTGTTTAAGTGAGCTGCCTACTAATTTTCTGTGTGTCCGGATAAATCAATTAGGTTCAAGAAAATTAGCAAGTAATTTATGGAGACAAGTTTCCGGGAATATATCTTTCGTATATAAACCCAGAGGGGTGCTACACCCAGTTAAAAATATAACTGGTTTCCAAAGAACAAATTAGTTCTTTGCTACTAACACAAAAATATTAGGCTCAGTTCCTATACAAATATATCTAAATTAGTACAAGGATAAACTGAGTCCGTAGGGAGTGATATCTAGGAGCCCTGAGCATTTTTCATTAAAGAACCGGGTCCTAATATCTGACCAGGAGCAAGGTATGGGTGTGTATAATTTGTTTCTTCTTGCCCCGGCCATGGCAGTAGCTCTCTACATTTTTGTGTTGTTGGAGAAGACGACTCTCTAATTTAATTGGTGTAGACTTTAAATCAAATAAAGTTGACTTCTTGAATTTGATTGGCTGAGGGATGAGTGGGTCCAAGAAATAATTGTTGCGCCAAGAATATTATGTTGCGCTTCATACAGTGCTTGCCCTGTACTGAATTTAGTGGCGCCTTTTACTTGGAATATTCTGCTGCTATCTTTTGTTGCGCCTACACAAGGGGATACCCTGTGTAGGCTCAAGTGGCGCCATTCAGCTATCTTATTTGAACATCATCTACAAGTTGCGCCACCTACAGTGTATGCTCTGTGCAAAGTTTAGTGGCGCCTTTTAATTGTGGGAAGAATTCATGTTGCGCGTGTTTTCCACTTAACATGGTCAAAGTGCAAGTTGGTCACTGCACTTTGACCCTCTTTTCATTGCTTGACTGAAGTTCCCCAACTTCCATTTCTTGTATCAAAGTCTTGTCACATTACACCCTGTACCCTGAGCTGTTTCCATTCTTCGACTGTAGTTCAGAAACTTTCACTTTTCGCACCAAGGTTGTGACACTTTGCACCCTGCACCCTTTGAGCTGTTTAGCTATAGCCTTTACAAATCACTTTTCGTACCTTAATAAATAACCGTTCTTTTCAAGTACGTTCTTCAACTTAACAATTTTTCTATAGTTAATACTCAGATTCTTTTCACAAACTGCTGACGCCTAGTGCAACTGGTCTGGTTCACAGACGACTAACTTCGATCCAGGTCTTCGTATTATTGCTTTACTTACATTGTTAAGTTTGCAGCAACTTCATTGCTTCGAACACTGACTGTCAATAAACACTGTAACTTCACTGGAATCTTTTCTGGTACTTAGACAACATCTCCATTATTACCACAATCTTGAATACTTCATTCTCTGTTCTTCACTGACGCTTGAACATTTAAATGAACTTCTTTCAGTGATTATAACTCCAAGACTGCAGCTGTCTTCTTTAACCTTTGTCTTTATCCTTCTAGATTCCTATGCTTCGAACACTGTCTATCTTCAATCAATGCTAATACACTGAAATATTCTTGTGGCACTTCTATACTAAATCTTCAACACTTCTTAACCCCTGAAAGTCTTTACACATTATTCTTCACTGAGGCTTGAACATATTAATGTACTTCTTTCAGTGACCTGTAGTAGACTTCAAAACTTCTTCTAATGTCTTGATTCACTGTATTTGCCTTATCTTCATTTCTTCCTGATTTCTGTGTAGGCGTAGTATTATTTACCTGTCTTGTTCTAGTGTTGAGTTATCACGATTACTATTCATATAGCTTCGTAATCTCCAACAATGAAGTTACATTGACTGATATAGAGAAGGAGATTGTGCATCAGTATAGGAGATCAATGGCTGAGGTTAGCATTCAGGATCATGTCCAAAGAAGAATTCTCAACTGCTACAGGGACAACCTCAAGATTCAGAAAATGCAAGTCACAACAACAAAGAAAGAATTAAAGTGCATTAGAGATGATCTTGATTCAAACAAGACTCATTATGATAATTACATTAATTTAAGACTCAATCTCACAATAATGCACATAATCAAACAAAGGCTTGATACTGAATCTACAACCAATGACAAAGTTGTAGACTTAGAGAAAAGGGTCACTACTATGGAAGTAAACATGCAACAAATTTTAGCAAACCAAGTCACCCAAGTCAAGCTTCTTAGTAGACTATTGGAATTTCCTTCCTCTTCTCAACCCTTAGCTATTGTTGTTGATAACAAAATGGGGGAGAAAAAAAAATGTTGATGGTGAATTAAGGAGGGAGGTAGCAACTGTGATCAAGGCATCTGAGGAGGTAATATCCAGGAAGGATTCATCGGCTCAGAAAAGGGAGATAGCTCAGAAAATTGTTCAACAATTTGATGTCATTGAAAGAAAGAACAAAGCCATAGATGCAGAGAAGCCTATGAGTTCATACCAACTATTTCATTTCCAATAAAGTCAAATTCTAAGATTGTAGTTGTTGAATCTTCTAAATCTCTTGAGGCTAGAGAAATAAGGATGGAAGAAAGAAGCTCACATCCTGGTGATATGAAATGGAAATGAATATTAATTTAAAATGGAAAGAAGAAGAAGTCTATCTTAGGTGCAGGTGAAAAGCTATTGCATAAAACAATAGTTGTTGGCATTAAAGAAAGAGAGCAGCAAGAGAAGGCATGAGAGGAGCTAGCCATTCAACTACAAAAGCAGTTTGATGAAGAAAATGAAAGGATTTTGGAATCCAGAAGGAAAGAAGATGAGAAGAAGCCAAGAACAAAACAAAGGGCAAACAAATCTGTTAAAAACTCTGGTGTCAAAAGGAAGTTAAATGTGGTTGAAGTAGAAATGGCTAAGGATGAACAACTAAAGAGGACAGAGAATAAAAGTCAAGCATCAGGAAGTGGCCAATCCAAGGAGATAGAAGTGTTCAAATCAAAGGCAAGAAACTACATCCCAATCAAAACTGTGGGAATGATAATTGTTAAGGGTTAAAGGAAAAGAGATGTGGATCTCCTCCATGCTGAATATGAGGATGGTTCACATTCATCTTTTACCTTCTCTCAAGTCATGGAACAAGACTATGGAACTCTGAGGAAAATCTACACTTTACTCAATAGAAAATATTATCTAACCAATGAGCTTGCATGAGATATTCTACAAAGAATGAAGGACATGAGAGAGGCATCTGTTCAGGAAGAAAGGGATGACAAAATCAAATCATGGAATCTTGAAGGGAAGAAGGTCCTTCATCAGCCTTTCTACATGATGATCTACAAGGACAGAGAGGGCAAAGTGAAATGCATTGATATCTGTCAAGAGATTGACAGATTGCCCAAACTGGAGCTTAATTATCTTGCAATCTAATTGGACTATAGAGTTGAGGATGAGAAGATTTTGAAAGGGTCACTTTACAAAAAAAATGAGAGAAAATGAAGATAGACATAATGAGGAGTTTAAGGGAAGAAGAAAGAGATTACACTAAATCAGATTGACCTACAACTTCTCAGAAGTCATCTATCACTGGTACTTAAATATTTTTATCAGAATTGTATTACTTGTCAAATTTAAAATTCATGACAGAATGAAAATGTTTAGGGTTTTTGTTATCATCAATATTGGATTTATATCTATTTCTCATATTCATAAATAGGGGGAGATTATTAGGAATCATGTAGTGTGATGATAACAAATTTACTTAGAATTATAAATGTGATCTTAATTTTTGTAATTGGTCAATGGATATATGACTTATAAATATCCATTGACTAGGGAACCATTTATCAGTTGAAGTTGTTGTTAATCAACTGATAAAATGGATTGTAACAGTTGATTCAGAATTCTTATCTCATCAGTTGATTGTAATATTTCGATGGATGTTATGTACTAGTCAATGATATTTATTGACTTCAATTGATAGCTCATCAATGGATGAGAAGAATGGCTGACAAAGTGTAAATATTCTAATTCAGAATTCTCTCAAATGAAGTGATCAACAGATAAAGAAGTCAATGGATATAGATAATGTTCGATGAATGAAAGTCAACAAGAGTCAAATCAATGGATAAAAGCATCAAGACAATCAACAGATAAAAAGACAATTAATGGATAAGGGATCGATGGATATTTAAATATCCATTGATACATCAATTGATCAATGGATAACCTATACATCGATGGATAAGCAAAGAAGGTTCGACTGATAAGCTTCACAACAATTATCAATTGATCAAAGTTTCCCAAAACAGTTAAAGACAAATGGAATGGAATCTTTGCAGGAGTCTGAATCAGTGGAAGCTAGTCCTGTTAGGATTATAAAGACTTTCAAAGGAATACAGTTTTCAAGAAAAAGAATAAGACAGATTTTCTCAGAACAAAGAAAAGACCTAGGAAGATTGTGAAAGAAGCTACATTCTATTTTAGTGCAAACATTGTAAAATGTATTTTGTACCTTTATCAGTTGATAGAAAATAGAAGTATGAAATGAACTGCTATATATAGTTTAGCAGTTCATTGTACCAATAAGTAGAAATTGTACAACAAATAACTCAAGAATAACACAATAGGAAGATAGAAAATATTTGTAGTACTTTTCTTAGTTCAATTTACATGTTGTAAGCAGCTTGGTTTTAAGACCAAGGTTCATTGAAAGCAAAAATAGTTACTAGTGGAAAACAAATCCACTATGTTGGGTCCCAAAAGTATCGTAGAAGGGGGTTGAATGCGATACTCACAATAATTTAAAAAAAATTCAGAATTTGTGAAATTAAATTATTGCTTTGTCTGAGGGTTTGAGTCCTTGTAGTATTTTGGAGGCTGACTTACTAGCTTTCTATTTTCACGATAAAACATTTAAGATCTAGAAAATTCGCAAGTAAGTAAACAAGATTCAAGTTAAACACGTATATTAAAATTGAAAGGGTTTTACAATATTCAGTAGAATAATCCTTAATTCCTAGAAGAAATTCTACATGAATTGTTTTACTTAAGGAATTAAATTCAAATCAGCAAAGAAAGTCTGTGAATATGACAATCAGACAAATTATTGAATTTGAATATTTTCTACTACTAAAAATGAAGCCTTTGGCCTCATATTTATAGAGGATGAAAAGTTCATATTACTTTCTTAGATCAAGACATTTTTCAGACTTTATTTAAGTTGCATGACATTTGAAAATCACTTGTATGACTTTTTAAAATGCTCGGTATGACATTTTTGGCTCGTTATGACCTTTTAAAAAGTCGGTATGACTTTTCAATATGTCTCAGAATGACTTTTTTCTTCACAGCTCGGTATGACTTTTCATTGAAGCTCAGTATGACTTTTTAAATAATTTGGTATGAACTTTTCTTAGCAGCTCGGTATGACTTTTTCTTTGAAGAATTCGGTATGACTTTTTAAACAAGCTCGGTATGACTTTTGTCATAATTCGGTATGACATTTGAATCTGCAGCTCGGTATGACTTTCTATCATAATTCAGTATGACTTTTTAATCTGCAGCTCGGTATGACTTTTCTGTTTCTATTCGTATGACTTTTTTTAAACAGAATTTCGGTATGACTTTTGAATCTGTAGCTCAGTATGAATTTTCTATTTCTATTCGTATGACTTTTTTAAACAGAATTTCGGTATGACTTTTAATAAATTCTTTTAGACATTATTAAAAGTCATATCAAGTGATATCTTTTATAATAAATTAATTATACTTAATTTAATTAAATAATTTATAAAATAAATTAAATTTAGCTTGAATTAATTTAATTAATTTAATTAAATAAATTAAATAATTAATTAACTTTTGATATTAGAATTAAAATATTATCTTGACTTGTATAACCTTTTTGTTAGCTCCGAAATCTTTCCACCTTTGCTCTGTCTTCTGTCTAACCACTTGAACTTTTTGATGACGAATCTTCACTGACATTATCGACACCCTGTGCCTAGTCTGGTTCACGGATGACTAACTACAATATTGATTCTCATTTTTGCTGTAGTGGTCTTTGTGTCTTGTCTTATTTTTGTTTTTCCTCTATATTCTTTTTCTGAAATCTTTCTGTAGTAGGAACTTCAAATCTTCTGTATCTTCTGAACTCCTTGAGATACTATTTCTTTATTCTTCATTGATGCTTGATCATATTAATGAAGTTCTTTCAGTGTTGAATAGCATTCTTGTCAGAATCTTCTTATATTCTGATTCTTCGTGTCTAGTTGACATTCTTCATCTTGATTCCTTATTCAATATTTATTATTTACATTGCTTTCTTATCTTAGTTGAGTTGTCATCTACTTATTACAAATAGGCCTAGTCATATAACTTTCACACTAGTAACTTTAAAAGATTTGTTTTTAAGTTTTTCATTTTAATTTTTATTATATTTCTAAGTTCTAATATTCTAAACACACAAACAGTTTTATTATACAAACTTAAATCCATAAGAATTTGATATAATTCTTAAGTTTTTATTTAACCCCCCTATAAACTTGTACTTAAGGAAAATAATAGGAGTGTGATCCCTTGCCCATTTTCTAGGTGGTGGAAGATTGTTCTGGAACTTGAGGCTCCCTCTAAATCATTGGCAGTTTCTTTTTGTGAATGGAATTCAAATGAAGAGGCTCTCCCTGGTTGTTTGACCTTGAAAAAGATTCAGGGTTGCCTGATCCAGACCCTGATGAGTTAGACTCTGAAGAACTTAATTGTGTTTGTCTAGACTCTGTTTGGCTTGACCCTGAAATGTCAGACTCTGAGTTGATTGGAGTTGAATTTATTGGCTTCCTCTCAGAGTTTGCATGTTTTTGTGTTGATTCAGGAGTGATTTGAGATTCTTCATCCTCATCATCTTCATCTATCTTAGAACTTTTAAAATTTTCAAATTCCAGTGTTGTAGACTCTGGTTCATTCTGCAGACCTGTAATCTTTTTATCATCAAATATAACATGAATAGATTCCATAACAATTCAAGTTCTGAGATTGAAGACTCTGAATGCCTTTGTATTTGGTGCATATCCAAGGAATATAGCTTCATCAGCCTTTGCTTCAAATTTACTTAGATTTTCAGGATGTACTTTAAGTACAAAACACTTGCATACAAATATGTGAAAGTGTTTCACACTTGGCTTCTTGTCCTTCACCATTTCATAGGGAGTCTTTTCATGCATATTTATCAAGGTACAATTTTGAGTGAAACGTGTTGTATTGACTGCCTCAGCCTAGAAATATACTGGTAGTTTATACTCTACCAACATTGTCCTAACTGCCTCTATGAGTGTTTTATTCTTTCTCTCCACAATCCCATTTTGTTGGGGTGTTCCTGGTGCAGAAAATTGTCGAGTAATTCCCTTTGTTGCACAATATTCATCTATGTTTGCATTTTTGAATTCAGTACCATTGTCACTCCTTAGTATTCTTACAGTCTTCTTTGATTCAGTTTCTAGTAAAATGACATGATTTATTATGTGTTGTGAAACTTCATCCTTTGAGTGAAAGAAGAAAACCGATGTGAATCTTGTAAAATCATATACAATGACAAGAGCATATTTCTTTTTGTTAATTGACATCACATTTACGGGACCAAATAAATCAAAATGTAATATATAAAAGTGTTCAGGAATGGTGTTTATTGTTTTTCTCTTAAATGATGTTTTCCTTTATTTTCCAAGTTGACGCTTCATAAATTCCATCTTGAACAAAATCAACTTGTGGTAATACTCTCACAAGACTCTATTTCACCAACTTATTGAGTGTTTTAAAGTTGATGTGTGACAATTTTTTGTGCCATTTCCAGCTCTCTTCAGTTGAGGCCTTGCTATATAGACATGTAATTTCATTGTGAGTGCAATCCTCCAAGTTTGCTTCATATATGTTACCATGTATATACCCTTTGAAAATGAAAATGCCTGTTTCTTTGTGAGTCACAAGACATTCTTTCTTATCAAAGCTAGTATGATAACCTTTATATCCAAGTTGACTAATATTGATCAACTTGTGTTTCAAGCCATCAACTAGAGCTACTTCTTCAATGATGACATTTCCAAGTACAATCTTACCATACCCAGTGTTTGTCCTTTGTTTTCATCTCCAAAAGATACTTCTGGGCCAGCCATTTCCACAAAGTATATAAGCATGGATTTCTTTCCAGTCATGTGTTCGGAGCATCCACTATCCAGGACTAGAGATATTTTCCTTTCCCTTGTTTCATGCATATAGATAACAACTAGTTAGATGTTTTGAGGACCCAAACAGTTTTGGATCCCTTCTTGCTAACTTTAGGTGAAACAGGTTTAGAAATTTTTACTTTGGATTTACATGTTTCCTTTGTTGCCTTAGACTTTGGTTGAATATTGACAGTGTTATACCAACTTTTATCAATAAAAGACTTTAGGTCATAAAAATTATAATACAAATCATGATAGTCCCTACACTTATAAATAGAGTGAAATATGTTACCACAGTTACAATAGGGTTTCTGTGCAATGTAGTGACTAGTCAAAGTCTGTGGGAATTTAGATTCTGATTTCTTCTCAATTTTTGTTTTACAATCTAAAGCAAGATGGTTGTGGTTTCCACATCTGTAGCATTTCTTCCTATGAGCATTAGGAACTTTTTGATAGTTTTTGGCTTTGTTAATTCCTGCCTTACCATTTCTATTCCTCCTAGGTTTGCCAGACTCTGGTAAATTATCTAGCCTTTCATTCAACTTGGACTTAGATAAGAAACCTATATTTATGTTTTTCTTAGGTTTCTTTTCTCCTGATTAATCTATCTTTTTGTCAACGGCAGGGGGATTATTGACAAATGAGTTTGTGGTTCCTTTAGGTAACTCAGTCTTAACTTCAGAAGTCACAAACTTAACAGGAGTGAAGTTGCTCTTGTCCTTAGTCTTATTGAATTGGTTAGCTTCTACATTGTTAGCATTCTCAATAATAGGTCTTTTGCCTTGACTCTTGTCATAGCCTAGACCAGTAGTTTGACACACATTTTGATTGTTGAGAATATCCTGAACTTTTCTTCCAGAGTCTGTCTATACTTTGAACTTAAGTCTTTCTTCTTCTAGTTCTTTCAAACATAATCATAGGCCTTTAAGATTTCAACATGGTTGTGTTTATACTTCTCATAATCCTTTTTATATTCTTCCATAAGAACTAATTCAGACTCTAGGCGGTTATTCCTACTTGTTAAGATTAGGTTTTCTTCTATTAATCTATCATTGTCATTTGTGAGTGATCTAAAATTAGTCATTAACTTTTTAACTTCACTTGGAACAATCTTTATACCATTAGAGTCTAAATTAAGTAAAGATTCAGCAGAAAATATTGATACTTGAGATTTAGGAGATGAAGGTTCTTTAAGAGATTCTGAATTTTTTGAAGAGACAGCCATAAATGCTAGATTTTTATAATCTATTTCATCCTTTGAGCTTGAATCTGTCCAATCCTTTCTTGTTGAAATAGGAGAATATCTGAGACAGTTTTGACAGAAGTCTTGATTCAAAATACCGTGCCATCAATATTGTCATCAAAGTTTATTGGCTCATCAATTAGTCTTCTTCTTCTTGGAGGAGACTGAGTAACTAATTTGTCCTTCCTTTTGAGGCCTGAACCTTGTGCCTCAGAGATGTGTTTTATAACTGATGCCTTTTGGGAGATAACAGAGGTTGGCAGAGTTTGTGGATCAGTGTTCGGTGGGTGACTTGGGTTAAAATCAGAGTGGGGGACTGGTAAACTCTGATCCTCAGTCACTAAGAGGAACTAACTTCCATACACAGTAGGCAAAGTCTGATGAAGAAAATGTCTGACCTGTGTAGGATAAAATAATCCAGATAGCGATGCCCCTATCTTGCCAAATCAAGAAACAACCTCTTATTGATTTAAAAAATAGGTGAATCAGAGTCATTGTCAAAATGAACATCAGGCAATAAATAACTAAAAATTAACTGAAAAAATCTAGCATACTAAACAGTCATTCTATCATCACTAAGCTTCACAACTATTTGCCTAATTATCATATAAGCAAAATTAAAGTTTTTGTTATGGGTTAGAGAATGCCCAATTTGTTGAGAGAGTTGGGGGATTACATCAAAGTTCGTGCACATGGCAGTGAAAGCCCTTGTGATGCAATCGAAGAAGAAACTCCATTATGTCCTCAATTTTGACCTAGTGAGACTGCCTAACTTTTATAAACTATCTATGTAGCCCAACTATTGAAATAATGACCTGATTGTACTTTCATTCTCAAGGTCATCATATTCCTCAAGCTCTGGAAGATGAAGAGCCTGGCACACAACTGCAAGATTAATGACGTATTTCACATTGCATTTGAAAGTTAGAGTTGGTTCCTCCTTATCATCAGCATCATTGAACTTTGTTGTTGTCCAGATTTGTATCACTTCTCTGGAAGAGATTGTCTTTGGTTCCTACAAAGCAAACCCAATGCAACTATGGGCCAGAAAGTCCTGTATGACATGAACATCAGGATTTTCATCCATCTTTTCTAGAAGAGAGTAATAGTTGGTGGGTACGAAGGTGTTGGGACCGAAGGTAAGTTTCTGGGAGGCCATTGTAATTGATATGTGAATCTTTGGATGAGAAGAAATTTTGAGGGACTTAGGGTTTTGAGAGAGAATGAGAGAAAATAAGAGTAAAGAGTGTTAATTCAAAGTATATAATGCAAATGAATTAAACAATTCCCTCTCAATAAGTCTTGTAACCTATAGTGGGACACGTGGCAGTAAATTAGAGGATGAAAAATGATTGAAATAGTTCTCAAAATACAACAGATGTGTGTGTATATCTGTACATATATTAATGTATAATATGAAAAAAAATTTATGACACACACGCGCATCCAGGGTTACTCCAATAAGAGATTAGCAAATATGATGTCACAAATGTAAATATGATGTCACAGGAATAAATCAATAATAATTATTTATTTAAAAACAATAACTATTTTAATGTTGACTTATTGACTCTAAACCAGAGATTACATTGTCTGACGATTAGAGTTTACCACATATTCTGACAGAGTTTACCACATACTCTGACAGAGTTTACCATATACTCTATTAGTTGTTGATATCAGAATTTGCAAGTACTGATTAAATTATCAGATTTTGATAGATGATGTTAATCTGCTAGTTGTCCTTGAACTCCTGCTATCATTCCCAACTCATTGACCAATCTTATAAAAGTTGCTTCACACAGAGGCTTAGTAAAAATATCTGCTAGCTGCTGATCAGTTGGAACAAAATGCATTTCAATTATTTCTTCCATGACATGTTCTCTGATAAAATGATATATTATACCGATATGCTTTGTCATTGAGTACTAAACTAGATTTCCTTTCATTGTAATTGCACTTTGATTATCACAATAAATAGGAATTTTAGTAAAGATCAAACCATAGTCTAACAACTAATTTTTCATCCACAGAATTTGAGCATAACAACTTCCTGCAGCAATATACTCTGCCTCTGCAGTTGATGTAGAGATGGAATTCTATTTTTTATTGAACCAATAAACAATTCTTCCCCTTAAAAATTAACAACTGCCACTTGTGCTTTTCCTGTCTATTTTGCATCCTGTAAAATCAGCATCTGAATAACCTATAAGTTTAAAATTAGATTCTCTAGGATACCATAAACCAAGATTAATGGGGCCTTTGAGATGTCTAAAAATCCTCTTAACAATAATCAAATGAGGTTCCCTTGTATTTGTCTAAAATCTAGAACAAAGAAAAGTTACAAACATGATATATGGCCTTCTTGCAGTTAAGTAAAGAAGTGAGCCAATCATACCTCTATAGGTTGTCATATCAACAGGCTCACCAGTATCTTGATCCAACTTAGTTCTGTAGACATAGGAGTAGTAGCAGTTGCAAATTCTTGCATGAACTTTTTTAACAAATTTCTTGTGTACTTGGACTAGTTGATGAAGATTCCCTCTTCAGTTTGTTTAACTTGAAGTCCCAAGAAATAGTCCATATCTCCCATCATACTCATTTGATATCTGGACAACATTAGCTTGGAAAATCTCTCACACAATTTTTCATTAGTAGATCCAAATATGATATCATCAACATATATTTGAACTAGCAACAATTCCTTACCCTGATTTCTATAAAATAAGGTTTTATTAATTGTACCTCTAGTAAATCCACTTTCTAATAAAAATTGAGTTAGAGTCTCATACCATTCCCTTGGAGCATGTTTAAGTCCATATAGTGCCTTGTCTAACCTGTAGATATGACTTGGATACTTTGGATCTACAAAGCCAGGAGGTTGTTTAACATAAACTTCCTTTTCAATTTCTCCATTTAAAAATGCACTTTTAACATCCATTTGGTAGACCTTGAATTTCTTGTGTGTATCATACGTAAGAAAAATTATGATTGCTTCAAGCCTTGCAACAGGAGTAAAAGTTTCATCATAATCAATTTCATCATGTTGGGAATAACCTTTGACAACTAGCCTTACTTTGTTTCTGGTTATTATTCCATTAGAGTGTGTCTTGTTCTTGAAAATTCATTTGGTACCAACAATATATCTATTCTTTGGTCTTGGAACAAGAGTCCATACTTCATTTCTTTCAAATTCATTCAATTCCCCTTGCATTGCAGTGACCTAATCTAGATCTTTAAGAGCTTCTTCAACTTTCTTTGACCCTGACTGAGATAGAAAAGTATGATATAAACACTCATTTTGATTTTTTTTCCTTGTTTGAATTCCAGTGTTTGGATCACCAATGTTCAAGTCAGGTGTATGATCCTTGATCCATTTTTTGGTGTGAGGAAGATTATTCCTTGAACTAGATGATCCCCCATTACATGTGCCATCATAGTAGGATTCCTCAGTGAATGTTGATCATCCCCCTGAGGTTGTGCTAACTTCAAGATTTGCATGATCAGAGTTTGAGTTATCAGAGTCTGTTTCTGTCAGAGTTTGAATAGACTCTGATATTTCAATCACAGAATTCTATTCAGTCACTATAGAATATTGATGTTGCTCCCCCTCAACATGTGCAGAATCTTCATTTGCAGTTTTCATTTTATCAAAGTTTGGAGAATCAGAGCTTAGAAGATCAGTGTTTGTGTCTTCATTGTCTATGTCTACATTTTCAAATCTCAGACATTCTTGAGCTTCTTCATCATGTAATCCAATAATTTTTGTTTCATCAAAGGAGACATTAATGGATTCTATGACTACTTTTGTCATCAAGTTATACACTTTAAAGGCCTTTAAAGAAGTCTTTGAGGTTGTAGAGTAACCAACAAAAATTCTTTCATTTTCCTTTAGTTCAAACTTCTTCAATTGTTCATGATGTGTTTTTAGAATAAAACACTTTCTTCCAAATATATAAAAGTATTTCACATTTGGCTTCCTTCCTTTCATCATCTCATAAGGAGTTTTTCCATGCTTGTTGATCAATGTACAATTTTGAGTGATACAAACAGTGTTAACATCTTCTGCCCAAAAGTAAGTAAGAAGTTTTGCTCCTTCCAACATGGTTCCATCAACTTTAATTAGAGTTCTATTTTTCCTTTCCACTACACCATTTTGTTGTAGTGTAACAGGTGTTAAGAACTGTTGTTGTATTCCTTTTGTCACACAGAATTCCTCCATTGCAGAGTTTTTAAACTCTGTTCCATTGTCACTCCTTTGTATTTTCACTTTGAGTACAGACCCATTTTCAATCATTTTTATGTGATCAAAAATGGTTTTAGCAGTTTCATCTTTCGTGTGAAGAAAATATACCCAAGTAAACCTTGTATAGTCATCAACTATCACCAGAGTATATCTCTTCCTTCTAATAGACATTATATTGACAGAACCAAACAGATCAAGATGCAGTAGATGAAAAGGTTCTTCAATTGAAGTCTTAGTCTTGCTCTTGAATGATAACTTTTTCTGTTTTTCCTTTTGCCATGAATCACAGAGACCATCAGGGTTAAACTGAGCTTTAGGGAGTCCTCTCACAAGATCCTTTTTGACTAGTTCATTCATGTTGCCAAAATTCAGATAACAACTTTTTATGCCAGTTCTAGCTTTCCATTGATGATGTTTTTCTAAGGAGGCAAGTCAATGGATAATCAAAGTTTAGTTCCAAACTAGCTTCATACAAGTTGTTGTGTCTATTCCCAATGAGAACCACTTTGCCAGTCCTTTTTCTTTTGAATTCTCACTGAGTCTCAAGAAATTCCACAGAATAACCTCTGCCTATCATTTGACTCACGCTTATCAGCTTATGCCTGAGTCCTTCAACCAGAGCTATATTTTCAATGATGATATTTCCAATAACAATATTTCAATATCATAGTATTCTTCCTATGTTGCAATCTCTATAAGATACTGTTGGGCTAGCCTTCTCCTCAAACTCTGAAATCAGAGATTGATTTCCAATTATATGTGCAGGACATCTACTATCAATTACTAGAATGTTTTTCTTATTTCTCTGCAATCATTTATGCAACTTAATTAGAGACTTTGAGGACCCAAAATAGTTTGGATCCTTTCTTTTAAACATTATTAACTTTTGTAGCAGAAGTAACTTTATCAAAGTTTAAGTTAACAGAGTTTGCATTTTCAAAGTTTTCCTTTCTTTTATTAGTATTTACAACATACTTTTGTTTTGGAACATATGTAGCAGAAACATGAGTTTTATTCAAATGAGACAAAAGTTAATAATAGTTATAATACAGACTATGATATTCTTTACAAGTGTAAATAGAATATCATAAACTACCACAATGAAAACAAGGATTTTGTGGCCTATATCTAGTCTGTTTCCTAACTCCTGCTCTAGGTCTCTCAGATTCCTTCTTTTTATTTTGCCTACAGTCAATAGTAAGATGATTAGAATTACCACAAGTGAAACATGTTTTTCTAGGTGCATCAGGAATATTCTTATAATCAGTCTCCTTCGATATTCTTACCTTTCCATTCCTATTCCTTTTGACTCTTTTCGGCTTATTCTTGTTGGTATTGACTTCATATTTTCCTTAAGCTGTTTTTGAGAAAATAAATTAATATTTACTTGTTTATTCTCTGACACACTACTTTCTTTGATTTTGAAATTGTTAGAACATTTATCAGAAGTGTCTGTTCCAGTACTAGCCCTAACAAATTTAACATGTTTATTCAACTTTTCATTAATTTCTGTTTGTGTCTTAAAAACCTTTTTACTGGTTTTCTTTTAACTATCAGACTTATAACCCAAAGCATATATCCAATTTTTGTCAGACAAAATTTTTTGAACCTTTTTACCAGAGTTTGTCCAAACTCTGAAGGTCTCCTTCTCTTTGGCTATTTTAGCTTTTAGATATGTAACTTGAATTTCTAGCTGAGTTTACATGTGTATAGCCCTTTTACAATCTTTCTTAGTATCCAACATATGAACAAGTTCAGATTTAAGAAATCATTCTTTACAGATAACTTCTGAATTTCAGATTTTAGTCTTTCATTTTCAAGAGATTGAGTTTAAAACTAACATGCAAAGTTCTAAGAAAAGATTTAATTTCATAGATATTATCTGTGTTTGTAGTGGGAGACTCAATATTTTCCATTAGAGCATAGTTTACTTCCTCATCAGAGTCTGAGGAGTCCATCCAGTCTTTATTTGACAAGCAGAAGGTAGAAGTAATATCTTGAGGTTGAAAATAGAAAGAAAGACACCTTCTATAACTCATCTATTTTTTGAAGATGATAAACCTGCTCTTCCTTAAGGCTACAACACAATCTCTATAAGTCATTCAAAATATATTCTCTCTTTACTCAGAATGTTCTGGACATGTATAATAAGTGTTATGATTTGGTCATGATAAGAAATAATATTTATAGGTATACAATAGCTTCCCTCTATTTGGTTCCAGCACATTAAAAAACTGGATGACTAATAAATGTTTTTTTGTAACAGATGATCAACATCAATAAATCTCTCATATTTTTTCCCCAAATACCGAAGAAAAACTCCACTCCGCATTTACAGCCTCACTAGATATAGAAATAATTGAAGCTATTGAAACATACTTAGGGCTACCAATGATGGGTGGGTAAGGACAAGAAAGTATTGTTTAGAGAAATTAAGGATAAAATATGGATAAGGTTACATTCGTGGAGAGCTAATATATTTTCACAAGCAGACAATGAAATCCTTTTAAAAGTGGTCATCCAGGCTATGCCGACTTATATTATGTCTTGATTTAGGATCCCAGATGGGAAATGCCAAGAAATTGAAAAGCTCTTGGCACGTTATTGGTGAGGTCCTTTCACTCTAAATGAAAATTTTACTGGAGAGCATGAAAGTAGATAAATATCCTAAAATGGGAGGGAGGTTTGGGTTTTAGAAATTTTGTTCAGTACAATCAAGCGTTACTAGCAAAACATGCATGGAGAATATTAGTAAATCCAACGTCCCACATTTCACAGGTTTTACAAGCCTAATACTTCACAAATTAAAGTTTTCCAAAATCTAAAGAAGGATGCTACCCATCTTCGACTTGGAGAAATATATACTGGGGGGAAAAGATTATTACTCAAGGGACTACAAAGGCACATAGGGAACAAATTAAATACTAAGGCTTCAAAGACCCTTGTATACTAATGCCACTGTCCTTTTTACCAATTACAAAAGAAATTAATGAAAGTATAAAAGTCACAGAACTTATAAAGCAACTAGGGAAATGGAATAACAATTAATTCAAGAACATTATCTGAGTCTGGATCCGAGCTTATATTAAAAATTCTTATTAGTCCTTTTAATCATGTAAACCCATGACTTTGGCATTATAATAAAAATGGCTAGCTATAAGTACTATTGAAGCTGGTCCATCCTCGTCATCTGAAGTACTGGCAGCATGGTGGAAAGCTTATTGGTCAACTATAATTCCATGAAAAATGGAGATTTTTGAGTGAAGAGGCTATCATGAAAATTTACCCACTATAAAACGTGGATGCCACAGGAAGATAACTACACATAACAATTGCCTAATATATGGGTATGGAGAAAATTTCAACACACATGCAGTGTTTTGAGGCCCTTTTTTATAAAAAGTATGGATGTTATTAGAATTCCAATTTTTGGTGGGATACAAAGAAGAAATCTCTTTTAAAGATGTATTACTATATGCTACTGAGCTTCTACATAAAGAAGTGTTTGCTAAAATGATAATCACTGCAGGGGTATATGGGTGGAAAGAAATAAGAAAACTCATAGACAACAATAAAGAACTCCACAACAAATAAAAGAATGGGTAATCTCATATTATGAGGAAGTGAAGAATACAATAGCCGTAAAGGATGAAGTAATTCATATAAAAGAATAATCTCATGGAGAACACTCGGGGCAGAAAACCAAGACCTGACACTATTTATGGATGCATCAATTCCCACTACCTCACATAAGGTAGGTTTAGGAGATGTATTTCTAGATGCTAACAAAAACGTAAAGGCACCGCTATCAAAACCACTCGAAGGTGAACTATCGGTATTTCATGCAGAAGCACTGACATTATTGACAGCTTTGTATTGGGTACAAACAATTAGTATGCCCATCAAGAGGATTTCTAGTGACTCGTTATCTCTGATCTAAGTTTTAAAAAATAAAAGTGTGTATTATAATGAAATTGGTATTTTTCTTTCGGGTATTAACATATTGTTATCAAGTTTCCCTGATGTAGCTATCCTTCATATTAATTACAAATTTATTATTGCGACTCATTAACATGGCGAAACACGCCCTTCAGTTAGAGGATGAATTTTCATGGATAAAAGAAATCCTTCTTCAGACAGAGAATCATAGCTAATCAGTTCGCAAGATAAAAAAGGTATTTTCTAATGGAAAGTTTTAATTAGCATTTATATATGAATATAGTGGAATTAGTATTATAGAGAAAATAATCATATTTAGTCATTAGTTAATGGATGTACTTGATGAAAATTGAATTAGAGAATAAACAACTGAGTTGGTGACAATATATATAGGGATCATGTAGGGTGTGAAAAGTTTCCTGGTATGGTCAATAACAAGGGTAGAAAGTAGATAACATATAGAGGGTAATTCCTTTAATTTTAAAAGTTCATTAAATTATTATTAAAAACAAGTAATACACCATCACTTTCAATCTTCTTTGGTGCAAGTACTTTTTTAATACTAGTTCCTTTTATTAATTCTTTGCTCACAAAATATTGTCACTCTCGACCTTCTTAGCTGCATGTACAATCTTAATACTAGTGCCTTTAACTAATTCCCTGCTCACGGTATACTGATGTGCTTTCCAAGATGGCATAAGATACAGTTGATGAGGAGTTAAAACAAGTAATTTTTTATTTTAGTCATTATAATAGACTAACAAAGAATCTAAATGTCATTGTAGTGAACTTTTGCTAACCACTAGTTCGAAAGAAAATTTTTCAGATATCCCATAGTTTAGACTTTAGAGTTAGATTCGTAATATATGGCTTACATATACACAAGTGTTAAATTCTATAGAAGTAGAAGTATAATGCTCTTTTGTGATAATTCTTTGGAAGAAGAGGGTTCTAAGAATGACTGAAATTTAGTCCAATTATATCAATTTTAATAATTTACATTCTTAATTATTGACCTAAAAGAGAAGAGATCATTTAAACATGTTATTTTGAATAGAGTATGTCATGTACGAAAATGAATCCTTAAGTTAATTTTAGTTCAATATGTTGAAGAAAATGTGTAACACCCCAGTCCCACATCGAGTAGATTGGGATAATTTAATCAATATATAAGCAAGAGTGCTATTACTAGGTTTACCAACAAATCATCATCTTTTAGGGGCATGTGGTAGGCTTGTGGATTACCCAATTTGTTACATTTGAGCATGTTTACTTTGGCTTATTTCATATTAAGAAGTCGAGACTTCACTCAATTTTTAAAAAAGACTAGGAATTTGACCCGGGTTGTCATATATGGTATCCAGAGCCAACTCTCAAAAGCTTGATTCGTCAAGTTGCTGAAGATGGGGACACGAAGGCTGGTGGTACTATCCCACAATGGTAAGAGGTCCGGAGGTGGGGATACAAAACCAGCCGATATTATTCTACAGTGGCGAGGGGCCAACAGGCTATCTGTTCGGCTTGACGAGGATGTCAGGAATTTAAGTGGGGGACTTTGTAACACCCCAGTCCCATATCGAGTAGATTGTGATAATTTTCTCAATATTTAAGTAAGAGTACTATTACTAAGTGCACCAATAAATTATGATCTTTTGGGTGCTTGTGGTGGGCTTGTGGATTATCCAAGTTATTTCAATTGGGCCAGTTTACTTTGACTTATTTCGGATTCGAAAGTCGAGACTTGATCGGTTTTTCAAAAAAGACTCGGAATTTTACCCGGGTTGTCAAATGGGTGTATTGAATTAATATATATGAAAATGTTCAATTGAGCGTTAAACTTTTGGTTTATTTACTGACGAAGAACTAGAAAAATGTAGAACTAGCAAAATGTAAGTATTCTAAAAATATATTTGGTACCTACTATAATTTACATGCTTTTATCTTTAGTTGTAATGCATATAAATAATATTCAGATTTGTGAAAATATACTAATAAATAGGATTTCGTGATACCTGCCAGTCTTATGAGCTTCTTAAGATTGTGTTAGGGAATATGGAATCTTGTTCAAATGACTTGAATTGAGTTCTCATTTTAAACTCCCAGGTTGTGTGTTATATCTGAATGAACTAAATCCGAATTCAATTCTCTTGTCATTTGTAGTAAATCTTGAATTTCAAAACAATTCCAAGTTTACGAATAAATAATAAAAAAATGTGGGAAAGTAGAATAATTAGTTTTTTAATATTTTGGAAATTTCTAATGTCTTATATTAGCAACACCGAGATTGAGTTTTACAGGTTTTTAGCTCTCCTATTTAATTATAGTCTTAATACTCATGTATTCTTTTACAACAGGTGAGGTCCTTGTACCTGAAGAGTATCATGGGGAAGCCAGTTTAAATTTTAAGATCAGGCTTTTATCATAAAAGAAGTATAACACTTCATAACGGTGAAAAAATTGCATTGTTGTCCACTTGATGCTTTACATCGTTTTGTTTTAGTTCGTTTAGTTATGTGTGTTTCCATCAAACAATGTTGAGACTTTTAACCAATTAGACTTGGTTTTATAGAATTTTATTATATTCCATCATGTTTACCATTTCATGATTCAGAAGAGAAATAGGAAGATGACACACAGTGTTAGCACTCACCCACTTGTGATTTGAAGGGCAACTCTCGTTATAATGTCAATATTAGCATATTGGAGCTAACAATTCTCTATGTTGCATATCTTTCTCTCAATGTAACTTGATTAACAAATTCTAGAGAATGCTATTGTTATTTTAGTATTCAGGTTCTTTTAAAGAGAATTTGAAAGTTATATGTGTGAGTAATTTTTTACTTAACGTTCAGAGAGCACTGAAGTTTAATTGAAAAACTCATATATCTCCAAACAGTATATAAACCAAGACTTTAACAGTTACAATGTAAATTAAATTCAGATACAATGTTGTCACATGTATTTGTAGTATTTTATATAATTTCAAATAAAATATAATAATTAATATAAAGAATAGATGTTAGTAGTTTTAGTTTTAACAATTATATTTTATTAGTAAAAATTATGTCACTATTTTTTTTATATCTTTATATCATTGGAGGAACCAAGATGCATTATTTCAAATTTCCAAGCACAGATTGGATTAACATTTTTATTTGAATCATAGTTTGTCTCGAAAACCCAATATAATTTTTTACACAAGTGTAAATTTTTTTGAAAAATTATATATATATATATATATATATTTATAAAATACTGTTATAATTTTTAATAATCTTATAAAGATTTGGCTAAACGAAGTTGTACTAAAAATGGACAATTAAAATTTAAAAGAAGAATTGGCAAAATATCATATCTCCAAGTGCAGTCTTCTTTCACTTTTAGTTCTTTTCAAAATTATTGGTAATAGAACAATTAACATTCTATAACCATATATAAAGGAAAAGAATTAAAAAATTGATAACACAATAGTAAACAAATGAGAAAATTATGTAAAATTATGTGAATAGATTTATATGACCAAATATATACTAAAACTGTAGGATAGGGGATAGATGAAGTTTAATTGAGTATCTAGGGATCCCCTTGGTTAGTAGTATATAGTAATGTATTTTAATCTTTTCAAAAATATTGGACGATATATACTGTTGTGCCCATATTTGACTCTTGACACGTCCTCCACAATTGGCGGGCTCGCCTTGAGGCAGAGCCGTTCCTGACTTATCGGAGATTCCGAGTCAAAAATTTTAAATGGGCTCCTAAAATTATTTTCCCAACCTAATTATAAAAAAATCATATGATATAAGAGAAGTTTACGGTAAATTTTTCCAAATCTTCACTTATTTAGACCAAATTTTTATCAAGTTTACTTGAAAAGTCTACTTTTTCGATAACAAAATTATGAATAACTTCTTTTTGTGATTCTTCTAACTTATCAACTCTTTTTATTTTTCTCATTTCACATCCAGATAATTGATTTTTAGATAACATCATATAAATCAAAACTCAAACAATTGACTTAAAGAAGTAACAACACCTCAAATAGATAGCTTGGGCTAAATATTTTACTGAAAGTTTGAAAAGAATTAATTTTTATATCAAAAAAAGACAATATATATAAGTTTAAAGACACAGTTTTACCTGATTAGAGATTTTCAATCATTGCAGAATCTTCCCACTAATCTTAAAAACTCTAAAATAGTAAATTAATATTATTTTGATAATATATATATATAACCGAACACTAGTTCAACTCTATTTTTCTTTCTTTTTTTAATAATAAATTATCTAGTTTTTTAGAATAAATACATATAATATATATATACGTGTAATTAGCACTTATTTTTAGTTTTATAGGCCCTATAATAATATACATATTTTTAAAATTATTAATTTATATGTTGTGAAAATTATTTGCTTTATTATTTTTTAACTAAATAATATATATATACTAATATTATTTGTGAAAAAATGTGCACCTAAAATTTTTGGACCCGGGACGGTCGCTCCCCCCTTTAGGATCAGCCCTGCCTTGAGGGTGAGGGCTCTCCCTAGTTTGAAGACTTGTCTTGAGGGCGAAGACTCGTCATCACCATGAGGACTCTCCCTGATGAGGGCTCGCCATGAGGATGAGGGCTTGCCTTGAAGAAGAAGAAGGGTCGCCCTGGTTTAAAGACTCATCTTAAAGAGGAAGACTCGTCCTCACCATGAGGGCTCTTCTTGAGAAGGACTCACCCTGAGGATGAGGGCTCTCCCTGAGGAGGGCTCACCCTGGTTTAAACATTCGTCTTGAAGAGAAAGACTCGTCCTTACCATGAGGGCTCTCCTTGAGGAGGGCTCACCCTAAGGATGAGGGCTCGATCTGAGAAGAAGGGCTCGCCTAAGTTTGAAGACTTGTCTTGAGGACGAAGACTCGTCATCACAACGAGGGTTATCTCTGAGGAGGGCTCGCCCTGATATATAGACTCGTCTTGGCATGAGGACTCTCCCTTAGTCAAACATGATTATTTTTATTATTGATACACACTTGGAATGATATTTCATATTAGAAGAGTTTTGTTTCATCAATGTGAAGGCTTGTTGATGAATCTCAACCTTTTAGGGCGCGTCATGGGAGGAATGTGCGCCCATGGAGGAGTAAGTCCGTGAATAACAAGGAAGAAGGCGTCTAGGGGTTTTCCTGGATCGGAGAAGGCCCTATGAGGTTAAATGTTAGGAATGAATTTGTTCAAAACTATACAGGGGGGTGAATGTATAGTTTGATATCTTTTCGAATGCCTTTGATTTTCTTTTAATGTGTGAACTCGACTAGTATTGTAGCCTTGTTTGACCTTATCAGTGTTTATATGAGATGCAAAATTTAAATTAACATTTCATAGGTAAATATCAATCTAATCTTTTATTAGAATGATTTGCTACAATCTGAGAATCTTTGTGGAATTCTCAGCTTCTTGCTCTTGAAAGAAAAACAAGGAAAATAGATGAATACAATTTTCTTCACACTGTCTAATAAAGTTGCCTTCTATACTATATAGACAACAAGTCTCATTTGCACATGCTCTCACTAGACAGTTATACTAAAACTAGAAATAGACAACATATATTTTACATTTGACTACCATCTATTTCTAGCTAACACAATTCTTTGACAGTCTTTTCATTTTACTTTCTTACTTCTGTCTTTGTATTCTTTTACTTTCAAGCTTCATTATAGACTTGTCATTATTTTCACAAGATTGACTGTCCAGATCACGAATATACTTCAGATCACTAGTCTTATTCTTCTGCAAATCTCCTTGAAAATAGATGTTTGAAACAACCGAATAATCAGCTTCTTTATGCTTCGAGAAGTCAGGATGTGAACTACTCAACCGAGTACTTGTGAGACTTCTAGATTGGTCTTTGACTTGAGACTTCTCGAGTGTATAGACTTCTCGATTGGATATATCTATTGATGACTTCTCGATCAGGCTAGACTTCTCAATTGGGGTAGACTTCTCAATCAGACATGATTTCACACACTTCTCGACTGACTCACTTCAGAGACTTCTCGATTGCTTCCTTAGCTAACTTCTCGATTTGTTTAACAGGACTTCTCCAATGAACATTTCTTTGTACTTCTCGAATGACTCTATCTACATGACTTCTCGATTGAGTCATTTGAGACTTCTCTACCAGCTTTCATTTGTGACTTCTCTATCAAAATGACTTCTCTATTAGTAAATTGCCTTAGGAAAAATTTTCTTCTGCAACTCCTTATTTTATGTAATCTTCATTCTTCTGATGCATGATTCACAAAATCTTCTACCAATATAATTATTCTTGATATTACTTATTTACATTTGGAGATGCATTAGAAATAAGCTTCTAACTATAAATACATAGTTAAAATAAACTAAGTCACTATTTAATACAGGAAGCACTAGAATGTTACAATATGACAAGTAAATACAATAATGGTTGGCTTGATTTGGTCCAACAATCTCCCCCAATTTTGAAAAAGACAATTTCACAAATTAATACAAGATATCAAGCCTACCTTTATTGTTGTTGTTGTTATCTGAATTGATCATATCTTTGTCTCTTTTCTTCTTGTTCCCTAGAGTTGATCTCTTCAATGGCCTGGAGAATTTGTTGTTTGACCATAACTTCTTCAATTAGAATTGCATCATTCAGCATGTGAGCAACAATATTGAGAGTTTGCAGGGGATAATCATGGATAAACTTGAGTCTGATCTTGGTTGTTACTTCAGTCCTCAGCTTGAACTCAACTCTATCAGGATCCTTGAATACTCTGCACATTCTCTATTTTCTCAGTTCTTCAGATAATCTCTCAATCTCCTCATCTTCTTTTATCTTCTTTTCCACCATCTCTTCCAAATACTTGACTTCGTCAATTTTCTTTTGGCACTTCCTAGCCAAGTACTCAGTCAATTCAACCATTTTCAATTTATCTATCATGCATTTCTTATCAAACAGACTGATCACTCTTTTAATGTCATGAGTGGTTGAAGTTGAGTTTTCATGGTAGAAGGGTCTTTCTTCCCCATCAATAGTGACCACAAACATTCTCTTGTCCCTTAATTTAACCTTTTTAATTATGTCTGCCTTCCATTGTTTGATGTTTACTTTATCATTTTCAACAACCTCCTGGATAGGCTTAACTAATAAACCTTTGCTAGGAACAATGAGCTGCTTTCTCCATTTAGGGTATCTAACTAGCAATGAACTAGTAGATTTCTTAAATTTTATTCTTGTGGCAGTGTTGACCTTGATCTGTTGACATGTCTTCAATTTCTTGAGTTGATTTTCTTTTACTTCCCTCATTATTACTCCATGGGCAGTCACCTTGACAAGATGTCTTTTTGGTGATTTGGATTTTGGGATTTTGGCAGTTTTAGAAATTGCTGGAGTCATATTAGTGTCCTGAATTTGGGTAGGTACACTAGTATGAGTGCCAACAACTTACTACTTGGATGTCTTCTTTCTTTCATACCTTTTCTCCTTGCTTGATTCTTCTTCTTTCTTCTTCTTCTTCTTCTTCTTCTCATCTCCATCCTTCTTTCCTTTACCATTCTTCTTTCCATCCTTAATACTCCTAGGTGCAAGTTTATTATCTTTCTTACCCTGACCTAGGTCTTCATCATCTTTCTTCTTTCTCCTCAATTCTTCATTTACAAACTCTGACACTTGATCATTTATGAACTTTTGCAATTTTTCTAAGATCACTTTGTCATCTTCCTGTTTACCAAGCTTGTTTTCTCGTAAAACAATCAGACTCATGATTTGATTTCTGTTTCCTTTGTTCAAGTGCTTAGAGAGCATGAAGTGTGCTATCTTGTTTATTTTAGACAAATACAACACTCCATCTGGATTACAGTAGGTCTCAGGAAGAGAGATAGTCAGGAGAGGACCTAAGACTGATTTCTTTAATTCTTCATCTTCTTGGGTCACTATTTCAATTTCTTTGTGCATGCATTCCAGTTCAGTGTATGAGAGTTGATGAAATGTTCCAGTAGATAACTTGAAATAGCCAGATTTCATCTGCACTATCGGCTCTTTGCACAATTTTTCATTTCTCTCATACTGTACTCCCCTTACAGCTATGACAGAATTCTCCAGAATCTTTTTATAATCCCAGAGATGACCTTTGACTTGTGCTTTGAGATTATTCAGTTCAAGCAAAAATTCCTTATCTGCATAGGGTTTCAACACCTCCTTTCTTAGAATGGCCAATACAGCTTTTTGCCTTTCTGTCACAATCTCATCCATTCTTTCCTTCTCCCCCTTAAGGTTGATATCTTGCCGCTACTGTAAAAAGGATGAGTGAGTAGGCTTGATGTGAGAAGAAGCTTGCACTTGAGGAGCATGATTGGATGCAGGTATTGTGGAGAGAAGACTTTGAATATTTTCCAGCTAGTTTGAGACCTGTTGGAGAGTGATGCCTTGAGCAGACATTGAGGAATTGACTTCCTTTTGGAGAGAGCTTACATTGCAACAACTTCATTTACAGTGGTGGAAATTTTGTGTTGATCTGCAGTCAGGTGCTCCAATTTTTCAGCTAATCTGGCAACTGTAGAGGCTTGAGCCTGCTCATCCTTTGCCTTGGACTGATAATACAGAACTACCTGAAAGGGAGTCATTTTATGCAACTTAACATCCCTTGGTAGCATATCAACATGCCTGTTCTTATAAAGAACCTCCACCATATTATTTGTCCCTGTTTGAGCCTGTTGAAGGTTAGCATTGGTCTCAACCATTTCCTTGAATGCTCTTTCCATTTTCTCCATTTTGTCATTTAACTCCTTCATGTGAAGCCTTATCAAATATGACTCAGATCTTGGAGCATGCATTCTACTAAGTATGAAATTTTCAGCAATTGAGTTCATTCTACTCTCCATCTTGCTTCTGTTATCTTCAATTTCAAATTGGAGGCCCCTAGCTAGGTAGTGGCTTGCTTGAAGTTGCACTTTGACAGCTTCATGAATGACATCATAAATAGCTGAGAGAGTGAAGGTCCTTTCATATGATCCAAGAGAAGTCATATATTTCTCCCTCATTCACTGTAGCATCTCCACCATGATCACAGTTTGCCTCTTATCCAACTAGACATCCATATTTGCTTCTCCTTTTTCAGCATTTTGCTCATTTTTGTCTTTTATCTCCTCCTGATCTTTTGCATATTCTAACAGAATAGCAGTATAATCTTGATTGGGCATGTGTGTAGTCAGGAGTTGCTGAGCAATGTGGTAGAAACCATTCATTTGATCACCATATAATTCCCTTAACTTGTCCTCAGAAAGTAACCCATCGGGAGATGGTCCTGAAGAATTGCCATGTTGCACAGGCTTCAACCATTGAGATATAAAGTGAGAGCTAGGGGCACTTGTTAAAGTGGTCCCCTCAATATCAATTTCCTCATCTAATTTCTCATATGATTCCATAGATATTGGATGAACATGTGATTTCTCCCTATGAGACATCCTTTGAATGACTGGGGAGTTTCTAGGGGATGCCATTTGTATGGAGTGAAGGTCTCCCAGATTACCCAATGTCTGTGAAGACAGGGTCTCCAAAGGCTCATTAATGAGACTAATTGGTGGTGTAACTGTGGCCCCCACATAATCTGAAGTGAAAACTTCTGGAGCCTTTGTGGTTGTGATGGTGTCATTAGGATATACCCAACATGTATTCCCTGACCATCTGGATGTATGTCCTGGGTGGTGAGCATAGTGTCATGCACTAAGTCACTTGAGATTGGCTCACCAGGAGGATTAGATTCCTGGTGATCAACATTCTTTTGTGTTTGGCCAAACACAATTGGTTGAGAAGAAATTTAAGGAGAGTAAGAAGTGTTTTGAGAGGAATTGAGTGTTGAAAACTCCCCCTGAGAAGATGAGGAAGTTTCAAAGGACATATCTATGTGCTCTTATGTCTCCTTTTCAACTGTACTTCTTTCTGCAACAGGGGTGAGATCCTGTGTTGGTGCAGACTCTTTACAGATTGGAGTGGGCTGACTCCCAAATTCAATAGATGCACTTTGTTGAGAAAGTGCACCTAGTAGTAGGTGTAATCCTTTTATAACCTCTATACCCTATTCGGAGGATGTAGAGTGGGCTAGTGTGGCCTCTTTGTTTGTTTTTTGCCTCTTGAGAGGTTCCACAGGTTACTCATCTGATTGGGAATTTTCTGCACTCTCTATAACTGTTTCTAACTTTTTCTTTTGAACAGGTTTTCTTATTTTCTTCTTTTCAACCACACCCTGTTGGGAGGATGTGGTGGTTGGCTCACTAAATTTTAGAGGGTTTGAAGGAAAAGGCTTAGTTGGGTTAAGAGTTCTTGGGTTAGGTGCATTTGGTACTTTTACAGCCTTGGAACCCTCTACTGGAAACAAATAACCATATGTAGGCTGCACTAGTGGAACCCTTCAAATACACTCCTCATGTGAGGTGTGATTTGAAGATGTACATTCACCGTGTTTCTCTTGTCCAATGTAGCAAAAATGATCTTTTACATGGACTTGGAGTAGCCAATTCTATTTTTGGTCATTCCAGGCAGTTCAATCAAATTAGCATTTTCATAGTTAAGAATTGATTGAATAAAGCGAGGAAAGAAATCTCATTACCTCTCTTGGGAATCCTGGTTATTAGCTCCCCAAGAATGAGCCTACATATATTGAGCTTCTTATCGTACGCCAATGAGTAGGCCAACTTTAAGGCAACCGAGCTAATTTGGTCGAACCCTATCTCCCTGCATGTGAAGACCCTTAGCAATGTGTCAAAGAGAAACGACCAATCCTTTCAAAAAAAATTCTTATTTAGCTTCCCCAACTTGATTTCATCAGAGTAACTGATGAACTCCATGAAGTCCTCCATCTCCGCTTCAGTTGGTACCCTGTCATGATTTTCTATTGGAAGCATCAAACTTGCATTTACATCATCTTCATAAAATGTGATGCTCTCTTATTGAATTTTGCAGGTGACGAGAATTTTAGAGCTTTCATTCTCCAAGGAAACCTCCCCCCAGTTCGTAGTGCTCCAGAACATCTCAAGTATGTCCAAATATAGTGGTGGGTTGTTCAACAGAGCTTCATTTAGATATGATTCAATGAGAAATCTGGTGAAGCATTTATACTGAGGCTTTGCATCTGCATCTCTAACAATGGCTAGAAAATTTATTTCAGGGATGACATACACCTCAGCTGCAGGAATGGAACTAGAAGATGTCATTAGATTAGTGTGTAGAAAAAGAGAAGTGAAGAAACGAAGGTTTTAGAGAAAATAAGTAGAGAGTTCAAATGAAACTGTTGAGAGCAAATAATTCTTTGAGTTTGCGATTAAGTGTAGAAATGAAATGTTAGATCTACTTTGCTATTTATATGACTCAGACAACTCGACTAGAATTGTAATCGATTTTGAATAATCGAGAACTCAGAAATGAATAAAGTTGCTTTAATAGAGAACTGTCTGAATTTGATCGAGAACTCTTGTTTGTATGTATATTCGAAAATGTAACAATCGAGAACTCAGTAAAACGAAATAAACCATTCGAGAACTCAATGTAAGATTAACTGAGAACTCTAGTGATCGAGAACTCAAATACCAAACTGACTGAGAACTCACTAAATAATGATTCGAGAACTCTATTTAAGACTAACCGAGAACTCAAAAATTTGTACCTAGTCGAGAAGTCAGAAAAGAATGGCAACTTAACCACAAACTCCAGTTTTGAAAGACTACTTTATTTCCACTTGAAAAATAAAGTATGAAAAAATTATCAAGTAAACATTTTTCAGACTAAATATAAATTGAATTAATTTAATCTGGAAAGAAAAATGCATTTGTTAGATATTCCTGCAAAGTTGAATATCACACTTGTTATGAGAAACACAAGTATAATAATTCTTTTCAGGTTTTCTTAGAACATGAAAATAGTTCCAAGTTCCAATTTTAAATTTTCTAAGACAATGTAAAACAATATGACTGATATATTTATGAATATACACCAGTTTACTTCACATAGATAAATCATTAAAATTCATGTCTGTGAAGTAATTGTTACAACAGTTGGTAAGATATATTTATGTAGCCACTAGCCAGAAGAATTTAGTGTAATAACCCGTATTTTTGATACATTTTTTATTTATTTATTTTTTATCTATTTATAAAAGTCCTTAATGAATAGTGATTTTATGGATTTGTGAAAAGCTTTTTTTGCCCACACTAGGTAAGTGTTTTTGACACATTTTTTTTTTATTTTTTATCTATTTATAAAAGACCTTGATGAATAGTGATTGTATGGATTTGTGAAAAGCTTTTTTTGCCCACACTAGGTAAGTGATGGAATATTGGAAAACTGAGGACGTAATATTATTGTCTGAAACAAATGAATGAATGTAAAAGTCATCAGAATCCGAAGATTTTCAATTTTATTATGTGATTCATAATTTATGAGATATCGAGGAATACGAGAATTATATTATGACCGGGAGGATTATAAATTAAAAATTTCATGGTTACAATCTAATATAAGTACTTAGAATATTAAGAATTTATGATACGGAATTCCTACGACAAAACACTTTCGAAATCAATCACACTTTGTGAGAAGGATTAAGTGATAAATGTTGGATGACAAGTAATTACACCAAATTCATGCAAATCCCATGCAAACTAGAAGATTTGGCAAGCAAATAGAAGTAGCCAAACAAGTTAGATATTAACTAAACTATGGGGAACCAAGTTCCCTAAAATATAAAAAAAAGGAAAGATGATCCCTAAATTCATGAAAAAGGTGTACTCAATCTATCAACTAGACTTGGAAGATATGGGTTAATAATGCATAAAAGCAACATATATCACAAAATCACCCAACTCAATTAAAAGTTCAAGAAACACTCCTCACCCCTTGAAAGAAGCTCCATTCGGCCCTAGCAAGTAAATGGAAAAAAATAAATTCAAAACCCAAGTTCTACTCATCCATAAATCACTATATTTTGACTATAGCTTCCATAAATCATAACTAAGGTATGTTCAAAATTTCATGACCATCCGATTAGTATAGAATAGCAAAATCCTTGCTCAAAGATGAGGGTGAATAGTAACTCCGAAAATTACTAACTTGTTTCTTGATTTTCTCTTGCAAGTTTAAGGATGATAAGCATAGATCAAGGATTCCTTAAGGCTTAAAAGCTCTTTTTATTATGTTTAAGGATTCAAGAAAGGTATAAACACCATCCACCTTTGATTTACTTTGATCTAGCTTGAGTTTGAGTTATGATTAAGTATATGTTGATTTAAGGAGTTTGGATGTAAATGATTGAAAATTGTTGGTTGAATATTATGGGTTGATGATGGTGATGAGTTTGTTGGACTTAAATCAAGCCTAGCCTATTTAATTATATGTCTTGCTGTAACATAGTTTGTACTTCTGTAATAGTTTAGTGACTTAGATATTCTTGTATAAAATTGCAGATAGAAGTCTACTTAGTTTGTCTTTCAATTGTAAATAAAGTCTGTTAGAAGATTCAAGTTGAATCATGCAACAAGACAAAGAAGGTTGTGGAGAAATAAGGGAATCCATCTGAGAATTCTATCATGGCAATTACTCAATCGAGAAGCCTACTATTTGAGAAGTCAGAACTGTGGGAACATTTCGAGAAGTCTCAAAACACATTCAACTGCTCAGTACTCGATCGAGAAGTCAGCCATTCGACAAGTCAAGTATTGAATTCATTCGAGTGGTATTAATTGTGAATCATTCGAGAAGTGTGAAAAGAGAATCAATTCGAGAAGTTAGCAAAAGGAGCATTCGAGAAGTGGTAAAGCTGAGGCATTCGAGAAGTCACAATTCGAGAAGTCTAGCTTAATCGAGAAGTCATCTAATGGAGTATTCTAATCGAGAAGTCTAGTCATTCGAGAAGTTAGATATTCATGGTTCAATCAAGTTGTCACAGCAAGTACTCAATCGAGAAGTCAACCTCTATGACTTCTCAAAATATTTTGAACAGAGTACTCGACTGCACCAAGGAGCTTTTTTCAAGGAGAGTTGCAGAACAAGTCAGATAATCCTGAAGCTCTATTTACAGGATAAGTCAAACCTGCAAAGATAGAGACAAGTCTAAAATGAAGCTGGGAAGTCAGTCAAGACAAATGACAGAAGGTATAAGGCTGGATGTAGCAAACTATCACAACAGTGTTAGCTAGAAATAGATATCAGTCAAATGTAAAGGATGTCTTGTCTTTTTCTAGTTATAGTTAATCTGTCTTATGTGAGCATATGCACAGGACATGTTGTCTATATATTTTATGCACAACCACATTTTATAGGTGTCTTGTGAGTTTTACAATTGTAGATTTCCTAGAACAAGAAGCTAAAGTTTAATTCGAATTTCAGATTGTAGCAACAGTTCATTCTAATAAAATTAGATTGAAAGTTACATCTAGTGTCTATATATTCATCACTGTTTACTGTTCTAAGTTAAAACTGTTTAATCTGTTCAATCTTGCAATCTAGTTAACAGTTGAACTAGCTTACTAGAATCAAAAAGAAAGAAAAAGGATTGAAGTATACATTCACCCCCCCTCTGTAAACTTCTAGGACTCATAATTCCTAACAAGTGGTATCAGAGCAGACTGTTAACATACAAACAGACTAAAGATCAAGATGAGTTCTTAGAAGCTAAGCAGCATAAAGATTCCTACATTTGACAGAGAAAATTATAATCTTTGGAAGAGGAAGATGCTGATGTTCATAAAGGCTGCAAACCCTATGTATCCTGAAATATTAAAGAATGGTCATTTCATGCCAGTAACTCTAGTTCCTGAAACCACTAGTGGGTCTGAAGTTATTCCAGCAACATGGATACCTAAAGATCCATCTCAGTACACAGATTCAGAGAAGGAAAATGTGTCTCTTGACAATAGCTTAATGCTAATACTAATTGAATCACTGGATCTTGTGATGTACAATAATATTGTAAATTGCACATCTGCCAAACACATATGGGAGACTATAGAAATTTTGTGTGAAGGAACTGAGGAGGTAAGGGAAAATCAAAGGCAGCTCATTGTCTCTCAATATGAAGCATTCATATCAAAACCAAATGAAGGAATAACTGAAGTATTTGAAAGGTTCAACAAACTGATCAATGACCTTCAACTTCATGGGAAGTACTATGAGACAAAGGAAAAGAATATGAAGTTTTTGCTGACTCTCCCAGAGCATCTGGAGCACAAAATCTCTGCAATAAGAGAAGGGAGAGATCTAATAAAATTTCTACTTGAGACCCTGTATGGAATCATAAAGACATATGAACTTGAGTTCTATCAGAAGAAAGCCATACTGGGAAACAGAGGAAAAATGGCAAATGTCTCAAATGCTTTAGTTGCAAAGGAACCTTCTATACCTGAAAAGACTGGTACAAGCAAAAGGGTGAAAACTGAAGAGTAGGAAGAGTAGGAACATGAAGAAAAGGACTCTGTCAAAAGTGAATCAGAAGAGGAAGAGTTCTACACCATTGAAGAACTTGAGGACATAGACAACAAAACCATGGCCTTCATGGCAAAGAAATTTGGAAACTTGAGATTCAAAAGAAACAAAAGTTTCAAAACAAGACCAGCCTTCAAGTCCTCAAGCAAAGGAAAGAATCTAGCAAGGAGCACCAGCAATGGAGGATACAAAACTGGAACAGTTGATAGATCTAAGATAAGATGCTATAACTGTAATGACCTTGGACACTTTGTAATAGAGTGTAGAAAACCTAAAGCAATAAAAAAGGATAAAGACTACTTGGAGCTGGAAGCCAAGTATGAAGCTCTCCTCAAAAAACAGACAGAAAAAGCTTATATTATTGAGGGAAAGTGCTGGGATGACACAGATGAAGATGAGGAAGAAGAATAGAGAAATTTGGCACTCATGGCCAACTCAACTAGTGGATCTTCATCCTCAAATTCTCAGGTACCCACATTAATCTCTCTTGACATGTCAAATTCACAATATAAGAAAACTGTGGAAGAATTGAGCATTGAAATGTTTAACATTCATACTAGCATGATTGCTGCTTATAAGGAAATTGCTAGGCTGGTAAGAGACAATGATGAACTAACTGCTAGGAATGAAACTTTGGAATTGTTGGTGAGATTACGAAGCTGTATGAATAGTAATCGTGATAACTCAACACTAGAACATGACAGGTAAATAATACTACGCCTACACAGAAATCAGAAAGAAATGAAGACAAGGCAAATACAGTGAATCAAGACATTAGAAGAAGTTTTGAAGTCTACTACAGGTCACTGAGAGAAGTTCATTAATATATTCATGCCTCAGTGAAGAATAATGGTTGAAGACTTTAAGGATTTCAGAAGTGTTGAAGATTCAGTATAGAAGTGCCACAAGAAGATTTTAGTGTACCATCATTGATTGAAGATAGACAGTGTTCGAAGCATAGGAATCTACAAGAATTGAAGACATGGTATGTCTAAGTACTAGAAAAGATTCCAGTGAAAGTACTATGTTTATTGACAGTCAGTGTTCGAAGCAATGAAGTTGCTGCAAACTTAACAATGTACATAAGGCAATAATACGAAGACCTGGATCGAAGTTAGTCTTCTGTGAAACAGACCAGTTGCACTAGGCGTCAGCAGTTTGTGAAAGGAATCTGAGTATTACCTATAGAATAATTGTTAAGTTGAAGAACGTACTTGAAAAGAATGGTTATTTATTAAGGTACGAAAAGTGATTTGTAGAGGCTACAGCCAAACAGCTAAATAGCTAACAGCTAAACAGCTCAAAGGGTGCAGGGTGTAAAGTGTCACAACTTTGGTACGAAAAGTTAAAGTTTTTGAACTACAGTCGAAGAACGGAAACAACTCAATAGCCAAACCGCAAGTGACCAAACCGCAAGTGACCAAGTGCAAGAGGCACAAAAGGTTGGTGATCAAATGGTAATTTGACCAAGTCAAATTAGAAATTCGACACCTAGTCTTAATTCGACACCTAGCTTTTTGCTTGAAAAGATTTGATCCAAGTCATGTACAGGACAAAGAGAATTCGACACTCGTGTATTTCTTAGCATAGAATTCGACACCTAGATTTTACATGGAGTAGAATTCGACACATAGAATTTATATTCTAAGGCATGTACAATGAAGGGAAAATCGACACCTAGATTCACATGGGAGAAGAATTCGACACTCAGCCCCTCAGCCAATCAAATCACATCAGCCTACTTTATTGATTTAAAGACTACACAAATAAGAAGATGTGAGCCACTCATTCAAGGGTTATCTTCTTCAACACAAAATATGTAGAGAGCAGCCATGGCCGGAGCAAGAGATATAATTTATACACATCCATACCTTGCTCCCGGTCAGATATTAGGACCCGGTTCTTTAATGAAAAATGGTCAGGGCTCCTAGATATCACTCCCTACGGACTCAGTTTTTCCTTGTACTAATTTAGATATATTTGTATAGGAACTGAGCCTTATATTTTTGTGTTAGTAGCAAAGAACTAATTTGTTGTTTGGAAGCCAGTTATATTTTTAACTGGGTGTAGCACCCCTCTGGGTTTATATATGAAAGATATATTCTCGGAAACTTGTCTCATTTATTTTACTTGCTAATTTTCTTGAACCTAATGGATTTATCCGGTCACACAGAAAATTAGCAGGCAGCTCACCTAAACACTACAAATAGCCAAACCAACTCTGAAGCAATAATTTATTTATCCGCATATTCCGAAAAAAAATTAAATTATTGTGAGTATCGTATTCAACCTCCCTTCTACGATACTTAGGGACCTAACAATTGGTATTAGAGCTCGCTGATTGATATACAAATCAGGATCCGTAGCCAAGTGAAGCTCACCGTGCCGAAGCTGTTTTGAACTCAAAAGGAGGCCTTGTTTTATAAGTTTAATTATAAACTTTTAATAAATTTATTTTTTAAACTTTTATAAAATTTATTTTATAAGCTTTTATTAGTTTATGTTATAAATTTTAATTAGTTTATTTTATAAATTTTAAATAAAATTTATTTTATAAACTTTTATAAAATTTATTTTATAAACTTTTATAAGTTTATGTTATAAATTTTAATTAGTTTATTTTATAAGTTTTATAAAAGTTTTTATTTTAAATATATTTAACATTAAAATGTCGTCCATTTTTCAATAGCAAGATGCAATTCGGCCAGCTTCCGTGGATATTTAATCGACACAGTTTGGCAGTAAAGTGATATACATGTGAGTTGACTAAGGCCCCGTTTGGCGCAGCTTATAAGCTGAAAAAGTTGGTATATACGTACTTTTTCTGAAAATAAGTAACTTATTTTCAAATTTGAAAATAAGATTTGGTCTTAAATTTCTAAAATAAATATTAATTTTCAAAAAAAAATATGAAAATACTTTTTTTTAAAAAATAACTTATTACTTATGAGCTAAGCCAAACACCCCCTAAGTATGAGCTGGTGTACATTCACGCGCCTTGGGAGAAATATATGTTAAGTGTTAAGGCTTGCATGCATTCTTTTCGACACTTAGCTTCGACACCTAGTACTTGGAATTCAACACATAGGTTGGTTAATCTTCGAAGGCATGTATGCTAAAGAGAATTCAACACCTAGGTTTCTGATTTTATCCAAGGCGTATACATTGAAAATACTTGAAAATTCTACTACACAACATAGAAAACTCGGCACCTAGTAAAAGTCGACAAAAATCGACACCTAGGTGGTAGTTGAATTGTGTAAGGCAGTAGTACATAAAAGTCGACACCTAGCACCAAATTGTTTTTTGGTACCCCAAATTTTGTACTCATTAATTTTTTATTTTAGATTTATTTATTTTTACAGAAAAATTAAGATTCTTGAAAACTAAAATTTTTCTTAAAATATTAATTTACGGATTTTTAATTTTTAAGAAATTTCAAATATTCTTGAAAATTAATTATTTGTAAATTTTTATTTTTGATTAATTTATTTTCTAAGAAAATTAAAAATTCTATAAATTTAAATTGCTCTTAAATATTAATTCGAGGGTGCTAAAAAGATTTGTAGTTAAAGATTTTTCCGGGCATTGAAGACAACCAAAATTGACTGAAGATTATCCAATGAAGTTAATTCTGGAACAGGTTGAAGAAATAGTGGTATTAATTTCCTCAGAGGTTTACTCCATAGGATCCCACTAATATTTTGGAAGCTGCAAAAGAAGAGATTAATTTGGGTACAGGTTTTGGTTAATTTGAGTTCTATTTTTGGATGAAAAATCTTAGGGGTTGAAGTAGTGAAGGAGAACAGACTGGATTACCTGGAATCTCAGTACAAGCCTTAAAGATTATTCTACAGGGAGATTACAGGAAGTTCGTGCTAACACTACAGATCATCTGGAACATAGGATACAGCCAACATGGATCTAAGGATACAACCACATTGTTTGTAAAAGACCTGTATGTGCTGAAGGCCTATGAACTAGAATAAGAGCTGAAGAAGATAATATTTAGTAAAGCAGGTTGTTAGCATATTCACTGTATTTGTGACCCAGGAACCAAATTTGATTGACGTCAAGGTTGAGAACCTGTGAACAGAAATGAATTGATCCTAAAAGCTGAATTGAAGATGTAGCAGCTCAAGGTAGTGGTCAAGGTGTTATATCTTACACTTTGGAATAACCTGAGAACTGGACTGCAAGTCAAGCCTGCAGGGCAAACAGGAAGTTCAGTGACATCAGATTCAGACGGAATCCCAATTCTAAATCTAAGGTCCTTACCTATAGATTCCGTAAAGGAGATTTTCAAGATCAGTTCAAGAGGCGGTTGCAAGACAGGGATGGTTTATATTTGAAAGACAAGATCAAGGGTTTGCTACACAGTTTGAAGAAGCCTGTACAAGCAAAAGATGACATACACTATGTTGGGTTAAAGCAGGAATATCAAGCATTAGTGAGGATGCAGCAAGGGAAAGCACTTCATAGGTATACATTCTAACTAGTATACGTTTATCTAATTCAGAACTGTATGTTTATTAAGTTTTGGAATGTATTATATTCATGACAGCATATTAGCATCTTAGGACTTAAATGATTAATTGATTGCTAAGAATAAGATTGCATGCTAGGATTCATGAGTTTAATTAGTACATTTCATACTTGTTTTATATGCAGTAAAATGAATATCTAGAATTAGATAGGGTGTTCTAGGCGGTTAGGTGTATCCCTAAATATTTGCTGGAACTTGATTTAAATCTTCTGTGATTTAATACATCTGCTAATGTTGTGAAAATTGCTAAATAGACAAACAAGTCATAGATCAGATATTTTATATTTGTTCTTATTGTGATAAATGACTTGTTAAGTGTATGTTGAATTTGATATTGCTCATAATGTTTTATTCAAATATTCTGCATATTCTTAAATTGTTTATGTGCTTATTTTCACATGATTTGCTCGCTCTCACATAGTTGCACTTAAATGTCATATCATATCATGTATTGCTTGTTAGGGATAGAATAATAAATGATGGTAGAATTATCTAAGTAGTCAGTAACATCTGTAGATTCGAAGCTTAATCTAAAACTGACTTAGGTAATTAGAGATAGTTAAAAATGTTAGACAACAACAGAAATGGATTAGACAGAATTAGTAATGAATTTTTTAGTTCTTCTATCCATGTGCTTTTATGCATATTGAAGCTGTTGTTACCATTGTTGAAAATAATATCTCTAACCCATCTGGACTCAATTGAAGTTGAGTACTAAGAAGCTTAATCATTTGTGATTGCAGAGTATGTAACAAAAGGCAAAAGTTATATGATTTCGTGACATTTATTGTTCGAGGCATATGATTAAGATTAAAGCTCTACTATCACAGTTGATTGAGAAGGCCTCCCCGATGGTAACCTTTGGAGATGAGAGCAAAAGATGTACAAGGGATATGGCTATCATGATTTAAGAACTGTCATCAATGGAAGCATTTTTCTTGTTGAAGAACTTAAGCACTATCTACAGGGAACTAGAGAATTCTTTATCAAGAGTTTTCTAGAAAAGTATTAAAAAGGAAAAGTGTTTGATCTCAAGCAAGAAGGTTGGAAGCTCACTCAATAGAGAGTGAGGAATTTTGTTCGTAGCTGACATGGAATTCAATATGCAAAGGTGAAGTAAACTTTTCAGTAAAGCTTCACCAGTAAAGAGTTAGTTATGGAAAAAGAAGCTCTCACACTTGGTGAACAAGACAATGGATTCTCCGATAAAGATGAAATTGGTGAGAGGACTGCTTCTAATGGAATTCTATCTAGAAGGACATTTTGAAGTATGTCACATAGGGAAGTCAATGAAAACATCACACTGAAGCAATTTATGTCAATGAAGAAATATGCTTAGTGATAGTTGGTGACAACCCTAATTACAAATTGGTGATGTTCGTGCATTCAACAGACAAAATGTCACAGATGATAATTGATCGCATCAGGTAGATCAAGTTGGAAGCAAAGTAAGCTGTGAGAACTTTGAAGTCAGATAGTGGAACTGAATTTCGCGAATGAAGTTCTAAATGAAATCTGCACTGATAAATGTAATTTGAAGCTGAATCAATTAACACAGCATGCTGCTTTAATCAACAAGATCGTGAAAAGACATCATATGAGTTAATGGCCAACCAGAAGCAAACCACTGAAATTCTTTCATATGTTTGGAGGAAATTGATATTTACTGAAGATTTATCTGAGTATCTTGACAAAGTTAAGACTCAAGGAACAATTTTCCTCGGCTACTCATTAATGATGAAAAACCAGAAGGTGATTAAAAGTCTGAATGTGTTGACCTACTACACCAAGCTCCCAAGCATTCAAATGAAAGATTAATCTGAATCTTTGAAGTATGACATCTTGTCAGAGTCAAATTCAGATACTGATGATGAAACTGAGGTTGCAGAAGGAATCAATGATAATGATGATGATTCAGATCCTATTAGTGGAAATGGTAGTGAAACTACACAACTCGTGAACTTGAACAGAATCCACTGTATAAGGTGAAGGATCTTCAATACATCCTAGCAGTAACTCAGGGAGAGCAAATAAAAGAAGGATCTACTAGTCGTACTCAACACAATGAAGATCAAAGGAATACATCAAGAACATATCTACCGAGACAAAGGGATTGAAGTCAAAGTCATTCCTGGAGTCTAGTTCTTAGTAAACTAGATTTTGAGTAAAGGCTAGAAGTGCTAATCAAAATGAACATATATTTTTCGGGACCCAATAATCAATAATTGGTATCCCAAAGAATAGTGAAGATGCACTGATTGATCCAGATTGGGTGATTGCAAGTGCAAGGTGATCTCAATCAGTTTGAAGGCAGAAATTATTGAAGCTGGAACCCAGACCACTAAAGTCGAAGCTAAAATTGGTAAAGTAAGGGTTCACAGACACTGAATGATAATTGGCATTGTTATGAGGGACAAAGCCAAACTGGTTACTACAAGTTACTATAAAGTAGAAGGTATCGACGATGATGGAAACAGAATCTTCGGGACTTTCAAGATCTAACAGCAAGCAACAGAGACGAGACTTGATCCTCTTAGGACCTAACATTTGGGCCTAACAAGATGAGGACCTAACAGAGTTAGGGATTCAAGCAAATCGTTAAGGACATGATATAGATAATGCATGGCATATAGTCAAATTTTTCAAAGAATTTATGATTATCATGCATAAAAGGTTTCACGTAACCACAAACAAATTCAGCATTATCAACAATAGGTTTCCTGCACACATGAGTAAGATGATTTGTTAAACCACAGTTTTTACAAATCTTTCTAGGAGAATTGTGAACATGTGCATAATTTTTGTGTTTGTTAAAGCCTATTTTTCCATTTCTATTTGTCTTTTTCTTCTTAGCATGCATGGAATCATTTCTCTGGACATTTTTATTGATGTCATTCTTTGTGACATCTTCCTTTCTTTCAGGTTTAACAGAGGTAGGATTGGCCTTGACCATTGGTTCTTCTATTTCAACAAAGCGCACATCATTCTTAGCTTCTGATTCATCCTCATCATTTAACTGTTGCTTGATGATCATACCGACTTCATCAAATTCAATAGTTCCCTTTTTAAAAATTGGAGCTTTAACATTTTTCAAAATTTGAAGATTGTCAGGAAATTCAGTTTTCTTGCCTTTTGTTGATATAGACTTTTTATTTTTAAGAGTTTCATAGTCAAATCCAATTCTAACCTTAGAATTTTCTTGGTGTCTTTCATAAAGTCCTTGTAGAGCAACAGATGGGTTTTGATATTTTCAATTCATTCTTAGAGATTTGATCTCTTAGGAACTTTTTAATTTATTTCAAGCAAGTAATCTTATTTTTCAAATACTTATTCTCCTCTTCCATGGATTGCATGTTAATCAAGGATAATTTTAGATGTTCATTTTTAATAGTTAGTTCATCATTGGCTTTCAACAATCTATCAATTTTCTCATAAGCAGCATTCATACTGGTATGTATGTTAATCATCTCAACACTTAATTCTTTCACAGTTTTCTTGTATTGAGATTTTGACATTTCAATAAAAGCTAGAATTGGTACCTGATTTGTTGAGGTTGATGCTTCTTCATCTGATTTGGCCATAAGTTCTAAATTCTCATATTCTTCTTCTTCATCCTCATCTGAGTCATCCCAGCATTTGCCTTCAGCAATGTATGTTTTACAAGTTTGCTTCTTCAATAAGGCTTCATACTTGGCCTCCAATTTTAAATATTTTTGTCTTTATTGGCTGCTTTTGTCTTTCTACACTCAGTAACAAAGTGTCCCAATTCATCACAATTATAACACCTTATCTTTGATCTTTCCACAGACCCAGTTTTTTAACCTCCTTTGAAATTGCTCTTTGGAGCTTTGCCTTTGCTTGAAGAGCTAAAGTTTGGTTTTGGTTTGAAGCTCTTGTTTTTCTTAAACCTCAAGTTTCCAAACATTCTAGTCATGAAGGCCATAGATTTGTTGTCCATGCTATCAAGCTCTTCAATGGTATAGAACTCAACTTCATCAGATTCTTCCTTGATAGGTTCTTCTTCTTCAGTGTCTTTTTCAACACTTTCCTCACTCTTCATCATTTGGCATGTGCCAACCCTTTCCATCTTTCCTAGTTCTTTGACAATTAGGGCACTAGAGACATTTGCCATCTTACTTTTATTTCCTAGAATAGACTTCTTTTGAAAGTATTCCGGTTCATATGTCTTCAGTATCCCATATAGAGTTTCCAGTTAGAGTTTTGCTAAATCTCTTCCTTCCTTGATAGCTACAATTTTGTGTTCCAAATGCTCTGGAAGAGTTAACAAAAACTTCAGGTTTTTCTCTTTTGTTTCATAAGCCTTTCCATGTAACTGCAGTTCATTGATTAGTTTGTTAAACCTCTTAAAGACCTCAGTTATGATTTCATTGGGTTTCGACATGAAGGCTTCATATTGTGACACCAACAGTTGTCTCTGATTTTCTCTTACTTCCACTGTGCCTTTACATAACAACTATATGGTTTCCCAAATATGCTTGGAAGTGGTGTGGTTGAAAACATTAATGTACATTACCATATCTAGAGAGTCAATCAGGATGAACATGAGACTGTTGTCGAGAGCCACCTTCTCTCTTTCAGTATCAGTGTACTGAGATGGATCATTTGGTACCCATGTGGATGGTATCACCTCTGAGCCACTAGTTGTTTCAGGAACAAGTGTCACATGCATGAAAGGTTTATTTTTTAGAATATCAGGATACATGTAGTTTGTAGTCTTGATGAATGTGAGCATTTTCTTTTTCCATAGAATATAATGTTCTCTGTCAAATGCAGGAATCTTGATACTATTAAGTTTTTGAGAACTCATTCTGATCTTTAAACTATTTGTATGTCAACAGCCTCGCTTTGATACCACTTGCTAGGAAAGAGTTTCAAAACTATACAGAGGGGGAGTGACTGTATAGCTTGATATCTTTTCGAATGCCTTTGATTTTCTTTTACTGTGTGAACTGGACTGGTATTGTAGCCTTATTTGACATTATCAGTGTTTATATGAGATGCATAATTTAACTTAACACTTCATAGGTAAATATCAATCTAATCTTTTATTAGAATGATTTGCTACAATCTGAGAATTTTTGTGGAATTCTCAGCTTCTTGCTCTTGAAAGAAAAACAAGGAAAATAGATGAATACAATTTTCTTCACACTGTCTAGTGAAGCTGTATTTTATACTTTATAGACAACAAATCTCATTTGTCCATGCTCTCACTAGACAGTTATGCTAAAACTAGGAACGTACAAGAAATACTTTACATTTGACTACCATCTATTTCTAGCTAACACAATTATTTGACAGTCTTTTCATTTTACTTTATTCCTTCTATCTTTATCTTCTTTTCCTTTCAAGCTTCATAGTAAACTTGTCATTATCTTCACAGGATTGACTGTCCTGATCATGACAATGCTTCAGATCACTTGTCTTTCTCTTCTGTAAATCTCCTTGAAAATAGCTGTTTGAAACAACCGAATACTCAGCTTTTTTGTGTTTCGAGAAGTCAGGCTGTGAACTACCCAACCAAGTACTTGTGAGACTTCTCGATTAGTCTTTGACTTGAGACTTCTCGAGTGTATAAACTTTTGGGTTGGATATATATGTTGATGACTTTTCGATCAGGCTAGACTTCTCGATTGGGGTAAACTTCTCGATCAGACTTGATTTCACACACTTCTCGACTGACTCACTTCACAGACTTCTTGATTTCTTCCTTAGCTAACTTCTCAATTTATTTAAATAGACTTCTCTAATGAACATTTCTTTGCACTTCTCGAATGACTCTATGTCCATGACTTCTCGATTGAGTAGACTTCTCGATTGAGTAGTTTTCTCGATTGAGTAGACTTCTCGATTGAGTCATTTGAGACTTCTCTACCAGCTTGCATTTGTGACTTCTCTATCAAAATGACTTATCTATCAGTAAATTGCCTTAGGAATAATTTTCTTCTACAACTCCTTATTTGATGTAATCTTCATTCTCTTAATGCATGATTCACAGAATCTTCTACAAGTACAATTATTCTTGATATTACTTATTTACATTTGGAGATGCATAAGAAACAAGCTTCTAACTTCAAATACATAGTTAAAATAAACTAAATCACTATTTAATACAAGAAGCACTAGAATGTTACAATATGACAAGTAAATACAATAATGGTTGGCTTGATTTGGTCCAACATTAAATATTAATGAAGGCCCTCAGATGTTAATTATTGAAGACCATTACTCTGTACTCCACGAGTTCTCTTCGACGGGGAGTTTTCGAATACTATTTTCCTCAATTTGAAAGATCTTTTCCCTGTACTCTGGTGGGTTGTCCTCGTCTGAGGGTTTAGGACGTGTTCTACATTCGGGGTGGATATAGTGCTAACCTTCATTCAAGGTTCCGAGAAAATAGCTGTAATGAATCGACTTGCCCTCGGGGAATTCAAGTCAAAGTTGGGTGCATGAAGTCTTTGGACTATCTGAACGACTCTCGATGTAGAGACCTCTTCCAAGTAGGTCTCTCTTGCCTATTTTGATTCGAAGAAGGAAACATTTTCCTATTGGGCCTCTGTTTTGCAAGAACTACGTGAGTTTGATCCCCTATTTTACCTCTAAATAGGGATACGTAGACACATTGTAAGAAGTTGGAAAATCTAGAGCTCACAGTCATTGGAGAGAAAACCTATTTTTTCTAACAAACTAAGCTATAATGATTCAAAAGCCCTAGCAATCTCAGCCCCTAATCTCATACAAACTAACACGCTCTGGCGGTACTCAGCCTTACTCGATCTTTTTTCGGCAAAGAATCTCAATCTTTGTTGACCCTAATTTCTCGATCAACATATACTAAGACAATTTCTTGTTTGTTTTCTCTTTTATTTTTCAGATACACGGAAAAACACTACAATTACAGCAGGGTGATAGGCAAGTTAAGACATATCAAGCAAGATGTTAATTGTTTGTTATATCTATTATTGCTGAATTTTGAGAGTTTCCTCTTCAGATTTTAAAATTTTATTGTCTAAACGTATGAAAACATCTTATATATGTCTTTTGATTAGATAATATTAATATTGTATCTTGACTCCAATAATTTATGAAATTATTTCTCCCAACAAAAATAAAAAATGAAAAAATTGCATGAAATGAAAAAAAGACGGTGAATAGAACATGGAGTACATTACAATATTACAAAAAATGATTACAAATCTTTTTCCCACAATTTACTGCCTAAAATTGACAACACAACTCTCTTTTCCCGTGTGAATCAAATCCTTCCCCTTTCCAGCTTCTTATCTTCCTAAATTACAGGGTTTGTAATATAATATCATATAAATATATACATACATATACATATTTGATCCTAAAGTTTGCATCTTTTTTCTTGTTCTTGCAGGAAAAGGGTAGGGTTTGACATGTACTCATTCAAAGACAAACTATCTGACAAGCTTTCTCTTCTCTTCTCTGATTCTCCTTCAACCACTCCTCAACCCCAGGTACTTGTCTCCCTATATATACATATATTTGTATGTAGGTTACCATTTATCTGACAAACTTGTTTTTATGTTATTTTTTGATCATGTATGATTAAGGCTCATGTAGTCACAATAATTTTTATATATGTATGTATAATTTTTTGGTGACCCATTAATAATTGAATGAAAAATTTGGGAATTAATATAGAGCTTTAGATTTTAGAATAAAGTTGAAAATGCCCATATGCAAAAAGCTTCATGAGCTGCAACAACTATGTTGTTGTTGTTATTTACTTTGGTTCTAGTATTGTATCTGTGCATTTTTCGGTGAATATTTTGATTGTTAATGTCGATTTAGCTCTTCTAAAATGAATAATTTTGTAGTGCATGAATCCCGGTATTATCTGGATTTTATCTTTGTTTTAATTGATGTGAGGTTGGTTTGTTTTAATTTGCAATTTTTACTAAATTTGTGATATAGGAATTGGTTTATTAGAATTTCTTTTAACTTTATTAACTTCAGTGAATGAGATGTTGGTTATCGTTTTCTATGGCATGGTGAAATATGTACTGCAACTTTTGTACTCGTGTAGGCCACACAATATAGCAAGGAGGGGAAATCTTTGTCTTCATTACTTTCTTATGTTCTTCCGTCAACAAGCTTTAATGGATCCCGATCAGAAAGTCAGAACAATGATGTTGAGCCAACTAAATCACATCCTGTTCGATGGAAAAGTAGAATATTTTCACAGAAAGATGTACCTTTGGACAACTATGTGGAATGTAAATATATATGTGTGAACGAAACTGTACAATGTAAAGAAACGAAGCAGGGCTCTGTAATACACCAAGCATTTGATGGAGAAGAAAACTTTTGTACTCCAAAGGGAAACGAAGATCAAGGCTCCAGATGCATTAGTGGTTCTGATACTTTTGAGGATGCAACTGATCAACTTGGTTCTGGGAAGCCCATGCCCAAACTTACCCAGGAGTCTCTTTTCCTCTCGGCAGATTTGTATGAATTTCTTCAATCATCCCTTCCCAATATAGTTAAAGGTTGTGAATGGATGTTATTGTATAGGTAAGATTGGTTTTAAGTTGTCTCATCTAATAAAGTCTTGAAGTTTCTCATTTTTTATTTTATTTATATGTGAACTTGGCTTTGTTTGATTCTTTACATAAAGGGCAGTACGTTGAAACATGGTATATCACTTCGCACACTTATACGCAAGAGTGCTGACCTTCCAGGTCCTTGTTTGCTGGTATGCTCACATTTCCCCATTTCATCTACAGAATGAGTACTTTCTTTCCACATTAGAATTTTTACATGACCCACTTCGGCTTGATTTAAACTATGTTTTTTACACACAGATTACTGGAGATATGCAAGGTGCTATATTTGGTGGGCTGTTTGAGGGTCCCCTAAGACCTACTGCCAAGAGAAAGTATCAAGTAAGTTGTTTTAAAAAAAACGTGAAGCAACCTATTGGTTGGACCCAAGTACCATCACTTTCATTCACCAATTCCAGTAGCATTTATTTTTATACTGATGCTAAAACTCTCTCTACTGTAAATTTGGACAGGGGACAAATCAGACCTTTGTATTCACGACCATAGATGGGGAGCCAAGCTTATTCAGGCCTAACGGTAAACTCTCACAGAAAATTTGTATTGGCCTTCCACATTTTTTGTGCAATGTTGTTTTGTATAAAGCATTAATGCGTAGTAAAATATAGTAATGGGGACCCAATTATAATGTCATAATTTTTTTTTCACCCTTCCAAATGTGAGAATTTGCTTCTCTGATTCTGTTGAAGACCAGAGAGCAGTGAAATTTTGTTAATTGTGTTTGAGTAGTAAAGAGCATTTTGGGTGCCAGTGACGCTAGGTGAGAGTGAGGGGAATCAGGAATGAGGGCAGCAGAAGGATAAAAGAATAATAAATAAGTTGAAGAATGAAAAGAAACACAGGATATAATCGAATTTCTCCCTTGAAGTCGCATAGGTCAGCTGTATCAGCTATTTTCCTTTCTTAAAGTCATGTAAGTTTTGATGTGCACTCCCTTCTATAGAATTGTTGACCTAAGATCCATATCCTGTATATAATGTGAGTGTCAGCAAGACGAGTCTTTTGGGAAAAATAATGTGTTCGGTGGTGTGACTGTAAACTGGGTTGAGGAACATGGTTATCTGCATTTAATCTTCTACGTATTTAACTTGTAATGAAAATGTATTTTAAAATACACTCCATCCACAAAAAAAAGTGGTGGCTTATCAATTAGATTAGTCAAATTGATTTTTTCCGTGACTAATTTTTTTTGCAAATTTTCTATAAATATGAATTCAAAAGAAAAAAATCATATAAACTTTCATTTTAAATACTGCAATTTGCATTTTTCTAATTATTTGAGCGATCAACATATAACCTAACATTTATTATTTTTATTTTTAAATTTCTTGACCATTATTAATTTTGTTTTTGAAACCGGTCAAATTGATTAACAAACTCGACCGCCACCTTTTGTGGACGGGGAGGGTAATATTCTTGAATATATTGCTCAGTTGAGCTCAAGCGTGACATTGCTCAGCTCAGTTGTCCCCATAGTCCTGACCCCAGTTTCCATTGTATTGATCGAGTCATCTGACCATGTCCCTTAAGCTCTTCTTGCATAAGAAAGATGTCAATCCCTCTCTCTCTATCTCTCCATTTTATAGGTTCACACACACACACACACACAGGTGCATGTGTTTGTATGCATATTTCATAATATATGAAAACATTTGTAGGGACGTTTGCAGAGACATTTATAATTCTAATAGTGTGCTTATGATATTATGTAGGTGCCAACCGATATTTCTTGTTGTGTTTGAATGACATGTTGGCACTTGGAGGGGGCAGACACTTTGCTTTACGGCTTGATGGTGATCTGTAAGATTCACTCTCTACAACCGTAAATGTTGATTATTTATTTATTTATTTCCAATTATAAATCTTGATAAGCTATAATTTAAATTTTGTTATGAAAAGGCTGTCTGGAACTAGTGGACCTTGTGACACTTTTGGCAACAAATGCTTGGCTCATAATCAAGAATTTGAATTGAAGAATGTCGAGGTATTGCTGAATCTTTCAAGCTTCCTTCATTAGCTTTTATTCGGGTTTTATTTTAATATGCTAACTTTCACAAGATCACTTGGTGAAGATAGATAAAGCAAAAATATAAAAAAGTGAAGGCTCAGAATCTCTTTTAGACAATGCAGCAGATTTAGACACATTACCAAAATGTTTACTCCTACCTTTGGACAAGCACTGTGATGAAGAAAAGCAAAAAAACCAAGAAAAAATTTACCCTTCATTTAATAGACGTCCACTAAATATAAAAAGGATTGTCGTTTTCGTTTATAATTTAGTACCAAAACATCCATTCATATTCATGTAAACCATGTGTCACAATGTATGTCTAGGGAGAGCAAAATTTACAAGGGACTTGTCGCTCACAAATATGAAACATATTTGTTTCTTATAGGAATAGTGGACATAGAGTTGCATAGTTGTTCATGTGTGTGGAATAAATGTTGGCTATTGTTCATGTATTTTCTTATAGTAAAATAATCATGTTTGTGTGTGAATTGTGATGATTCACTTGGCATAAAAGGAAAAAGGAAAAGAGAACAATGATGATTCTTTGTCGCTCGATCATCATAATGAGGTATGTCTAGCAATCTGGTTGGACATACAACTAAATGGATAGAAAGTTTTGTGCGCTTTTTTCATATTCTTATCGGAAAGCTTAATTTGTTTTTCTTGTTGAGCTAATACTGTGTTCCCAAGTTCAGGAAAGAAAAGAAGAAGAAACTGTGTTTTTTTCTCCAAATCTTTCCAAAAGTGGAAGAAAATTTTATTTAAAACGAATTATATAAGGAATTTCTTCGCAATTCTCTAGGTTTCTTTTCATTTCCTTCTAAAAAAATACATAGGAACAAGTTAAAGAAAATAAATCTTTCTCTTTCTTTCAAAAAAAATCTCTGGAACACAGGGTAAATAAAAGCTTGAGCTCTTACTTAAATTTTCTTTAGGTGCGATAAAAAAAACTCCAGGAAACAAGAGAGTAAAATTATAGCACTTCAATATATTTGCTGCACTAGGACATTTGTTCCTGATATTATATCCAAAATTAATATTATAGGCACTTCAATGTATTTGCTGCACCATAACATTTGTTCCTGATACTATATCCTAATTTTTGCTTTATTACTTCTCTTCTGTTTGCAGCTTTGGGGTTTTGCACATTTATCTCGGTACACGTAGTAAAAAGGAGAATAAAATGGGGATTTGCGACTTTTAATATTTTCATTTATTTGTATTATTCTTGTCTCTGGGATGCAATTCTCTTTTCTGTCAATTCGATGAGTTAATTAATATAGTTGCACAATGTAGTTCACATACAGTGAATGCATAATTTTAACCCATGGACATTTTTTCATTTTTGTGTTCATTACTTTATTAGTATATCCGTTTTATGTTACGGTAGAACCTCCATAAATGAATGTTCGATAAACGAATAACTTCGACAAATGAATAAATTTTTTCTGTCCCAATTTGGGCAAATGAGCTTAATGAATAAACTCGATAAATGCATAAATAAATAAATAAATAAAAATGTAGTCATTATAGGCCTTATGTAAATATAAATGAATAATCAGTATATTTTAAATAATATATTTTTATTTATATAATATATGAATATATTTCATTTAATAATAATTTTTAAATATATTAATAAGTCATATATTTTTGAAAAATTCCTTTAAAATTGATTGTTTCTTATATTCACAAAAATACATCTTATCTTATACAGGGTACTACGGTGCACGGTTTGTATTCCATACACGTATGTATATCTAGAATTTTTTTAAAAACATTTACATAAAATTTATAATCACGGTAAGTTCCAGGTACATTTGAACATAATATATACTCCCTCTAACTTACATAAATATTTTCCTTTTTGTGTAGTTAAATTGACCCAATTTTGACTGTAAATTAAAAATTATTCTTTTACATTTTTCAAAAACTGAAAAATATATTTTAAAGTTTATTAGATATATTTTCTAATGATATAGTTTTTAATTTTTTCTTAGTTATATATTATGTGTAATATTCGATTAAAAATTTGTTAATTTGATTAAAAAAGTTAAAACATGACAATTATTTTGAGTTGGATGGAGTATAAAATATTATAATAAAGAAAAAGTCTAAAAATTATTATATAAATGAATTAATATTCATATATCGATAAATAAATATTACATTCATTTATCGATAAATAAATTATCTCATTAAATGAATATATATATATATATATATATATATATATATATATATATATATATATATATATATATATTTGATCCCAAGTGTATTCGTTTACGGAGGTTCTATTGTACTTATTTTATGAGCTTCTCTGTCTATGTCTGTTGCCTATTTTCACATGGCTAGTAAGGCAGAATTATACAAGTCTACAGTGAGTGAAGAATGCAGATCTCCTCTATGACACTGTAACAGTATGGTGAATTTGGAAGGAAAAGAGAAAAGTACTCAGCTGATGGTATTCTTGCTGTTATTATTTAGATTTTTAGTTTACCTGTTTAGAAAAAACGAAAATTTAATAAATTTTGTCTTTGAAAGTTGGGTTCTTTTGTTGTGTACACCTCTTTGTAGTGAGCTCTTTATCTTATTTTTTAATTCTTTCAAAATTTAAATTATTTATATAAGTGTACGAGGTATATCGTAAATAAATATAATATGAGGTGTACGGGTTAATGTATGATCTATCAAAAACTTTTACTTTAATTTGGACAAATGAGTAATCATTGAATTTTCTTTTTTCAAACAACACATACAAAGTGCCATGCTAACGGTCAAAAAATATTTGAATAGAAATTCCTATCCTTCAAATTTTCAAAATACATTCTATTAAACCAACTTTAATTGTGTGAAAGTAAATTGTGATGATACTGTTTTGAGGGATGGTGTAGAGTGAACTTGAGAGCCATCAATTTTATTTTTAATTTCAAGAATATTTATATTCAATATGTTAATCGATCTGGTAACAAACCGGCTAATTATTAGTTCGTTTATTTGTTTTCAACTAGATTGTATAGCTGAATGAGAAATTATCCCGGTTGAGCTCCTTTTAAGTTAATGAATATTGTCTTACTATTTATCAAAAAAATAACAAATTTTATTTTTCAACATATATACTTTGTCATGAATATACATGTATTTTTTTTAAATATAATTGATAGAAAAGTATAGGGCTTTTTTGAAAATATTTATTTTGCATTTTATAAAAATACGACTTTTATTTTTATTTTTTACAAAAATATAATTTTGCAACTAGTGTCAACGGATGCGACTAAAATCAACATCAAATTCAATCACAAATAACTTTAATTTTTTTTTCAAAAAACAGTTGCATTGTATTTAGTTACAAACCGTATCTAAAAAAGTTGTATTGTATATATCCTAAAATATATGGGAGAATATATTGTGGAATATATAAATACATATTATATTTTTTTAGATGTTTGGTTAACATTGTTTTATGAAAATTTAGGATATGAAACAGCGGTGGGATGTAGAGATTTCAACTCAACGTAAAATGACTTGCTAATTTGGAGTTGTTGTAGTCCTGCTCAGAATCGGTAATTTAATAAGATATCAGATCAATTTTTAGTCACTCTTAATATTCTCACAATTTATTATAATCACTTCCAATATTTTCATCCTAATTTATTGTAGACACCAAATCGGATTCTACTGCCGAGGTGGGGGCGTAGGAAGAGGAAGAGCATGAAGAAAAGAATGAAACAAAGTGAGGGCTTGGGAGGGAGACGTGAAGGGCACTTCGTGAGCTGCGCCTCTTACTGTTGCAAATGTCAGATATGTAACATTCTTACCATCTGTCAGTCGACCGTATGATTGCCACCATCCTCCCACCTGCATTCAACTTGCACTCATCACTGCTTAACCATGGTCTGTCCTAAATCAGATTTATTCTGAAAATAGAAACTGGACAATCAAATCCTTTTATGCAATTTTTTAATGTTGACATGTAACATTAAGCACGGGGCCGGCCTTTGGGTAAGGCATGAAGGCAATTTGAATTAGCAAAAGTAATGTCTCCTTGCATAATATGGATTCTTTTTATATTTGGGTTGCTAACTCAACGGTAGAGTACTCGGCTTCTAAGTGAGGCTAGGATCTTTCAGAAGAAAAGGAGGATCCGGACAAAATTAATGAAACAGAAGAGATCCAAGTGAATGGAAAGGAAAAAACGCGCCTAGGACAACACATCAATAGACAATGGGGGCATCAAAAAATTTATATATGTGTACTATATAATATAACTTTTTTTTACATATATTATATTAAAACTTGCACTTAAATATAAAATGCCATATTTCCAGTTTTATTGATGTATATAATTTATATGAATGTTGTTATTCAAATATAGATAAAAAAAATTCTTTTCAACTTTATATGAAAAAGGGCACCATTTCAAAATTTTGATTGTGACATACAAATCTCTAGATTGTGTTCGGTTGAAATGAATATACACCATTTCAAAATTTTGACTGTGACATCCAAATCTCTAGAGCTAGCCCTTGGTCCTGATTAAGCACTTTGTCTTCAAATGCAGAACATTTGATTTTCGTAATTCTCATAAATTGTGTTCGGTTGAGATGAATATAATTGGAGGAACTGAAATGAAATTTGAAGTTTTGAACTATGGTATACTCCGGGTAAATATTCTTGCATTTCATTCTTAATAATCTAAATTAGAGTTTAGACCTCCATTTTAAGGCACCGCCATTTCAAAATTTTGACTGTGGCATCCAAATCTCTAGGCTGGCCTGACCCTGATTAAGCACTTTGTCTTCAAATGCAGAACATTTGATTTCCACAATTCTCATAAATTGTGTTCGGTTGAGATGAATATAATTGGAGGAACTGAAATGAAATTTGAAGTTTTGAACTATGATATACTCCGGGTAAATATTCTTGCATTTCATTCTTAATGACCTAAATTAGAGTCCAGACCTCCATTTTAAGGCACACAATGTAAAATTGAATATATTCGCATGAAAAGGGGCATCATTTCAAAATTTTGACTGTGACATCAAAATCTCTAGAGCTGGCCATGTCCCTGATTAAGCACTTTGTCTTCAACATTTGATTTCCGCAATTCTCATAAATTGTGTTCGGTTGAGATGAATATAATTGGAGGAACTGAAATGAAATTTGAATTTTTGAACTATGATATACTCCGGGTAAATATTCTTGCATTTCATTCTTAATAACCTAAATTAGAGTTCAGACCTCCATTTTAAGGCACACAATATAAAATTGAATATATTCGCACATGTTTCGTGTTATACCAAGGGCCATACTTTGTACAAGACTGGAGCTTCAAATCTTTGGCAAGCTTGTTAGCAATTATCCTCGTTTGAGTCAGAGGTATCTTCGAATCTTGGTCTCCACTAAATACATAATTAAAGAATATTAATTCATCATACTTAGATCCAAATATATATAAATACACCAACTTTAATTGTCTTCAATAATAAGTATTTGAAACCTCGACCTCCCAAAAGGAGCGAGAGAGATATAGCTAGATCAATTAAAATTTAAATAAAACAGTAAGATTTCAGAAGTTGGATACTTACTTGTAAAGCAAGATGGGAATCCCTTCCTTCAATAAGTCTGAGACTAGGGGTATAATGTTCAAACCCAAATTTTCTTCTTGATATACAAGAGGTCTTCTTTCATGCAAAAAATACTTTACTCGATGAGCAAACTAAGGAGAGAGAGACAGAGAGGGGATTCCCAATGATAAGGAAGGTGAGTTGTATTAGCATGTAATGCCTTTTGAACTTCGGGCTTATTTAAATATGTGAAAATCCTTGGTTGAAGACAGGGGTCTCCCACAATTCCTCTCCGAGCAAACTGTCATTGTTTTGTAAACAATTACTTCAGAACCATGCATTGCCAAGTATCATTCAGATCTTACATGTATACAATTATACAAATAGATGAATTGTATCCTTGTCCCATGTATGGTCAAATTCATGACTAACAAATTTCTTATAGTTACTCCTGATTAAGAAGTATCTGTATATGTAGCTAACTAATGGTTGGTTAACAAGTACATGAACTTCAATAGGGGGTGCCGATACTAATATTTTTTTCCTTAAGAAAGTAACCTTAAGCTGCATAACTTACTTCTGCATGGCTCTTCCCATGCAAGCCCATAGGTTTAAATTGAGTGGTGGAAGTTGATGAGGACAAGCAATTAGGTAGAAGAAGGTCATCACTTTGAACATCTTCCATTTCGTCTGAAACTCTGTTGAATACATCATTGCATCCTTGTGACCATCCGGAATATATGTATTCTTGTAGATATTTTGAGTTGTTACACACTATCTTCTCTAGGTATAATGTCTCATCCGATATTGCTCCATGTGACCACAAGAATTCCCCAGCTTCTACGCTTATTTCTATGTCTAGTAGTGGATTTCCAAGCTAGAAATATAGTATATGAAAAGTCATGTCAAACTGGGAACAAGGGAAATAATTGTTGGAAAATGTGGGTAGAAACCCCACATTGTCAAGTCATTTTGAGCCTAAGTTTGAATGTTTCTTGGGTGCGTGCGCGCAACAAGTTATGGTTGGAGTACGTTCTTCTTCGAGAGAGTTTTTCAACGCATATTTAAGTATTCAAAATGATCAAGGAATGGATGAGATGTAATTATACAAAGTTGGTACCTTAAAAGTGGAAATTTATAAATAAGAACTTGAATCCCACATTAAATTGAAAAAGAGTTTTTCATGATTTTATATAGTAGAACACTTATATAGTGTTTAGGATGTGTTAGTATGGTGTTGCTCCACCACCCACGTGCGCGCAGGACTCGAGATATTTTCCGTTTCATATCCTTCTACTCTAATAGTTTTAATTCATAGTCATACGCTGTTCTATTACTCGCACACACAATCACTCGTATTATATTATTGTGTTTTTTGCGGATTGTTTCACAATAATTACTTAATAGACAGTGAATGAGAGTTCAATACCGCAATCGCTTTAAGATTAATAGGCTTGGCACTTTGCCTTTTATTGTGTTCAAGTATTAGCGCTGCAAGTTGTGGAGCATAGTGTCTGCATAGCAGATATACGAACGGCATAATTACCATCTTTAGAGTTTTTATATTTGGAATTACTACTATTATTATCTGAACTCAGCTTTAGATAATCACATATCGGAAATCACATATGATCCTTTGGTTTTAGCCTAGCCAGTTTATGATAAAAGCCAGGTTATCCTCAGCTGTCAGAAATGGACAAACATATAGACTTTTGGGGGTATGTATCCAGTGCTATTAATTAAGAAGCTAAAATTCATACCAATCGTTGTATCGTTCCACAGGATATAGTTAGAGCTTGTGTTAGAGTATGAAAACCCAACTCCAATAGGCGATTCCAGATATAACATGTTTGATTCTGAAGTTGGCAGAGCATTTGAAGTAAGCTATCGATACTGTTGTGCACGAATTTAATACAGAAAGGGCGCAGCGCGGTTGCGTGGCGGAACCAGAAGAAAAATTGAGTGGGGCACCACCATATAAATTATGATATAATATAGATAATTAATATAATATTATTAAAATTATAATAAATTATACGTGTATATTTTTACTAATGTTTTCTTTTTCTAAAATATTATTTCATTTTTATTAATAATATTGATATGTGTTTCTTTTTTTCCTTCTGTTACTAGTTATTTTCATTTTTTTCTTATTTTGATAAATTTTGTGGGGGCATTTATAGTTTTTGAATGGAGGCATTATAACCATGATCTCATAATTTAATTAATAACCTCAAAATTGAGTGGAGGCCTCTCCCCCCATTACCTTACATGTACATCCGCCCCGGCTCAACTTAAGTTCTTGAGTTTGCATTTGGTAATTTTTTAACACCCTGTGCATCTAGGGAATAATCGCTTCAGACTCGACTCATATAGAGTACGACATCCAAACGAACACAAACTTACATACAAATTTCAATCAACTCTCTCCTCATTTCACTCCATCTTAGTGGACACAAATATGAGAAATAATTCAAAGTGCTCGTTTAGTATAACATAGAAAGTAACTTACTATATAATTAGTAATTTATGTTAATATTTTTTTGACAATAATTTCTGTTAATATTATACATGGAAAGTAGTATAATATTGTTTGGTTAACATGGTAAATTTTGTAATTCCTACATATCAACTTCCTATATATTGTCTGGTATAGCTTTTTATTTCCCCTATTGGGGGGTTGGGTCAGTCGCTTCCTATATTAATGATAACCAAACAATTACATAAAATAGCAATTCCTGGGAAACCAAAGCTTGCAAGAGAATATCAAATGTGGCAGTCATTTCACTCCATATAAGTGAATACAAAGGATAGAAATCTCATCAGAGGTGATGATTGGAAATTTCTGTGTTCTGGATAAGATGACAGTGAGTTTAAGAAACAACCCAGGCTTGCCAGAGAATATGAGACATAGTGTGGCCTGTAAAGACACAATAATGTATAGAATACAGTTTAATTATATATTTTCATTATTTATTTACCCTTAATATTTATCACTAATACAATTATGTACATGACATTTTTAACTAACCTTAAATCATTGACACTTACATCTAATATAACGTTCAGTATCCAAGTTTTTAGTGCCCCGGCTATATTAATTCTCCTATACAATTGCACACACATATATAGTCAAGTATACATAGTTTTACATTACAAAATCAAATAATCCTTATGTTCACAAGTTGATCACAGAAGGATAGAGAGTAACTGAACCTAATTTTAAGGACATTCTGATTTTAGTTATGTGTTCCCGTAGGACAGAGGACTTTGGAATACCCATCATGTCGGTACAGACCAGAATATTGAGTTATATAATGTAAATATCACATCTTCTCAGATTCTAAGTAGCTTAGTTTTTTTTTTTTTGAAGCAGATATTCTGCGTCTGATAAATACAGAAAAATCCACCGTAAACTATTACCTCTTCAGCAGCTCACACAATACAATGATACCATAACAAGAACTAGATAATGCAGGACTTGCTACAAAAGATTGATCCTACACCTGAGCTTAATGCATTCCTGCTTATGATTCTGTAACACTATCTTCCCCAGGCAACCCAAAAATCCGGAGGTTTCTATCCATAGACCCAACGGCTACATATTTTGCATCTGGACCGAATTTCACAGAAGAAACTTTACCTGAAATTACATTAGAGAAATTATTTGTAAGACGATTTCTAATCTATGATGTATTTTAGCAAAATTACAAGCATACTAAGACACACATGAGTGAGAGAGAGAGAGAGAACCTGTGCCGGACATATCAGGTAATATTTTTATACAATTCCATTCAGACTTCACATTGGCAACTTGGTATACTCTGCAACAATATCAACACAATGAGAAAAATTCAAAATCTCTAGAATTAGGCATGTGATTTTCAAGTATGCTATGACCTCGTAAGGCTTTCAAGTCTAGCTTATGGAGCACCTAAAGAGATGACTAAAATACCCTTTAAACCTTTTGATACCAAAGCAGTATAGTAATAAACCAACCTGATATCTGAGCCTCCGATAGCAAGGTAGCTTCCACTGTGATCAAAGTCCACTGAAACCAGTAAAAAACGAAGCATTACTAGCTACACAAAGACACTGAAATAGGAGAGTTTTTTTTCTCCCTATTTACTGTAATAGTATTAAATATAACAACAAACCCACTCCCCTGAAGAGAAATAAGATAGTACTACAATTCCCTCGATGCAAACATACATTAACCTTAAAAGTTGATTATCTAAAATTATGCATAGCTAACCGCATGCTGATTGACACATTCTTTAGTAAAGAACATATGTAGTAAACGGTTTGTTGTGTCAAGAAAAATTAATGCAGTTTTAGGCAAGACTCCAGGCTAACCCAAAAAGGATGATTAAAATTAAAGGTAATTGAAATACTCACTAACCCATATAGTTAATTACAATTCCCAACAGAGTGCAACTTGTTCTCAAGTATCAACACTAGGATGCTCTTGAATTGAATTTTGTTGTCCAAGAAAGGAATCGTTGAAATTCATTCAATTGTTTTATAGTAAAATAAAACTCTACTTCAAACCAAAGAAAAAATAAAAAGTCAACCATATGGATGTAACTATGAAATATCCAATAATCATACTATACAGTTCGCTTAAATCATACATGTAAACACAATTTGGGCATGCTAATTAACACTCTACCTGATTGTGTAGGTGTATCTTCATCATAAGGTGAAAATGTTCTGAAATTCTTCAATTTGCGGAGATCCCACAGTTTCACACCATCTTGAGCAGCAGTCTGACAATTGAAGGAGATACACTTAATGACTTTAAAATTTTGTATTCAGCTGCATGATTAGCATTTCTCAGTTGCAAGACACGTACCGCAAGAAAGTAACCATTTTCAGAAAACGATATAGCATTTACAGCCCCGATGTGACCATCAAATCTCGCAACATTAGCCTGCAGACAAAAAACACATGAGCAAGATTTAAACAGGAAGATTACAGACAAATGATCTTGCAACTTAATTAGTATCATACTTGGCTTTTTACATCCCAGATCTTAACAACAGCCCCAGAGGTGCCTGTTCCAAGGATGAGACCATCAGGATGGAATGCGGCAGATGTATAACCATCAGAGTTGTTATCAGAAACCTGCAGAATTCCAGTCCAGAAGTCATGAAATCAAACTATCAAGGGGCACTCAGATACATGTCGTAAGGAGATATAAATGCGAGCATCAAACGGATGGTGAGTATTAATGTCTCCATGTCATGAGAGGGAGCAACAGAAACCTGTGCTAGACATGAACCAGAAGCAATATCGTAAAAGCACCATGTACTATCAAGAGAAGCTGTCACAAAGTAGTTGTTGGTTGCATGGACAGTGACGGCTTGCACCTGACAAAGGAGTTGATCATTTTTTTAAATCAGTAATTGTTCTGTGGAGACTACATAAGGACCAACTAAAGAGATCCAATGATATGAACAAAAAGAACGTGAAAGTAACTACAAGCATCATATGAAATAAACATGCACCGTATGTAGGCAATTTAATATATTTACTGGGGTCAACTTGAGTGAGACGGATTTGGGTTCTTTCAGAATAATCATGTAAACACCAAGAAATTGTGGCATGCAGTAACCTCAAATGGAAACCAGAATTATCTTAACATATAATTTAATTAGCTAGTTAGTTTCAATGGAGAAGGGCTTGAAAAAAGAGACAACATTATTACTAGCTTTTTACAAAATGTTTGACTATATATGATCAGAATTTAATGGCGGTCCTCACTCCTCACTGATTTTCAATAAATGCGGATAACTCCTCAGGGCTGTTAGCCGAACTGCTAGTCATTAGAGATTCTGTAAACTAAAGAAGGGCCTCAACACCACATATGATACTCCAAATTTCAAGATGCAAGGCTTGATAAACCAAGAAGGCACCTCAACACACATGACTATATAGCCTAATTTCTCACTAGTTACCTTCCATAATTAGTATTCGAACCAAACTCTTGGTCTAACATGTTCCTAGACACAACCAACAACTATCACTGTTTGCAAAAGGGTACATGGTACAAATCTCAAGGTTACAGGGAATCAAACTCGACCAATGTTACATAAGATCCGGTTCAATTTGAAACGGGGTAATGGATATGCAGAACATTACTTCTAAGTAAATCTTATATGATGGAACGTTTGAGAATAGTGGGGTTTTTTTTCTAATTTTCCCTAGTGATATGTACATTTTCAGTTGTAGTATACATATTTTATTATTGATAATAAACATATTTTATTAAAATCATTTTAAGTTGTGTCAAGAGTTTACGAAACATATAGATTCAACTGTATTACGCTAATTTAGACACATCTCTCCTTCCTTCTTTACTACTTAGAAAAATCTCCTTCCTTTTCATTTCAATTCCATGTTCTTTCCATCTTTATACTGTTTTTATTCTTCTCTAATAACTTATTTTAAGCCTCCTCTGTTTCTTTCTTCACTCTTTGTTGTTTTTTCTTTTAATAGTGTTATGTCGCCAAAGTTATCATGGGTCGCTGGAATTGACAAACTGGTGCATGAACCATGGTGTTTTGGGCTGAACTTTTTCTTGGTAGGTTGTGATCGGCTGGACATAGATCCATTTTTTCCTTTGTTCAGATCTAAGAAACATGGGAGTGCGCAGTGCAGGGATACGAGAATTCAGAAAAATAAAAAATATGGGGATTTGGGTGCAGGGGAAATGGCAATAAAAATAAATATTATATATGTAATTAATTAACAAAAGAAAAAATTAAATTCAAATTAAATCAAATAATTAAATATATAAGGTCATCACACTTAATAAATAAAAAAGATAGTATTAAATACCAGCTAAAATGCAGAATTTTGATAACAAGCATACATGGATAGAAAAGTCAACTGAAAAGACCAACTAACACACTTACATAGAGTTTAATACACCCTCCGTCCCTATTTACATGTCTTTTTTTGACTTTTTGGGGTCAAATTGACTAGTCTTTGACTAATAATTAAAAATTGTTCTTTTATAATTTTAAAAAACTAAAAAAAAAAAAAAAGACTTAGCAAAAAAAAAAAAAACTAAAAAAACTAAAAAATACATTATATATATTTTTTAGTAATATAAAATTTTAATTTTTTTAATTATATATTATTTTTAAATTACAGTAAAAAAATAGTTAGTTTGACTGCACAAAAAATAAAGTGGACAATAGGGATGGCAACGGGTAGGGTTCGGTCGGGTATTAGTGAAATCCAAATCCAAATATTTTCGGATTATCCAAATCCAAATCCATCGGGTTTCGGATCGGATCAGGTTTTTTTCAGGTATCCAAAATTTTATTGGAAAATGTAATAAATTCAATATCTTGAACACAAGCGGACAAGAATAACTAGATTTATAAAATTATAAGTGATTAAATTTCAAAAGATAATTAAATATAATATATTATACGAATTGTGATATTAATTTATCATTAATATACAATTAACAATTAGTTAATAGTTTAGATATTGATAAAAATGAAAAGTTCGTATAATATAATACTAGTAAAATCTATTATACGTTGATAAATGAAAAACTAGTTCACTAAATATGTATTGACTATTGAGTAAAAATGAAATAATAAATTGAACATATATAAATTATTTATCCTATATTATATATATTATTATATATAATAAGTTATATTTATAATATTATATATATATATAATTATATCGGGGTTTTATCGGGTTTCGGGTTTGGACCGGGTTTCGGATTTCGGGTCGGGTATCGGTTCGGTATACCTGAAATCCAAATCCAAAATTTCATGTTCGGTAAAATCCAATCGAGTCGGAATGGATCGGGTATCCATCGGATCGGATTATTTTGCCATCCCTAGTGGACAACTAATTGGGGACGGAGGGAGTATTTGATATTAAAGACCAGGTAATTTTAAAAAAATGGAACAGCAGTTCAAATATATATACAGTCAGTGAAATACAGTTCACATATAGTGGGTAGGGGTATGAGTTAACAGTCAACATCATATATACACACACGTAAACGCTTATATATACACAGACCAAACATAGACACACAGTCAAAAATAGAAGAACCAAGTCACACAACATATAGCAACGAGGCTTAGAATGGAAGATGACGAAGACGGGTTAAAGGCGCGGGACTGTGAACAGCGGCTTCGGATGGTGAAGCAGCGGGACCAGTCATCTCTTTTCTTCAACTAGGGCTAGGGCAAGTTAATTGGGGGATGTCTTTAATTGGTAACTAATTAAAACCCAAATGAAATTACATTTTCTACCCCTCCCGCACCCCCACAAAGCTGGTGGCTGAAATTCATGGATACGCCAACTGGTGCACCCCGTACGCACCGCGGCGCACCCCGTACGCACCGCGGCGCACCCCTGTACTACGCACGTATCCCGTACGCAATTCTTCACCAAAGTGAACTCAACAAATATGTATACACAAATGGATTGGACATTCTTATCTTCAATGCAGACATTATATCTCTTGTTTGATTGCCTAAAGTTTTAAATGAAGACTACCTTTCTCTAATTGGATAAATGCAACTAGTAAACTAATTACTCCCTCCGTCCCACACAATTGTTTACATTTGGATTGGGCACAGAGATTAGGAAGAGTAAAGAAAAGGAAAGGAAAGAGAAGAAAATATGTATTAAGTGGTGGGACCTAGTAAATTTTGTAAGGAACAATATACTACTATTTAAGGAAAGTTAAGAAATAAATGAGACATCCCAAACAGGAAAGTGTTAAGGAACAGTGCATGACATGACAATTTTTATGAACAAGATGACCATTTAAGAAAGTGGCATTATTTTTACCTCTGCAGTATGATCCTTTAAAATGTGCCGACAATCGTAATTTCCACTCTCTGACCCTTGCCACACACGGACCGTCTGCAATTGCCCAGAAACATAAAAAATGAAAGAAACAACAAAAAGAAATACATGATCAACAAGTTCCAAAAATGAATGCAGCAAAAACATAAACCTAGCACAAGGACCCCAACCTTATCAGCAGATCCAGTAACTACAAGTTCACCTTCAGCTACAAATCTTACACTTGTCACCTAGTAGAAAAATATACAAGTACCATTGTAATCAGCCAATATTCTTAATAGGAATTATATAACTAGATAAAAAAAAAAAAGAGAAAAACCTTTTTCGAGTGCCCACTGAGTGTAGATAGGATCTCTCCTGAAGTTCTGTCAAACACTACAGCATTTGAATCGACCCCACCAGTGGCAATGATATCCTGATAATCAAATTAACAGATGCCACTAATAATTATAACATATCATTAGCTTTATTGAATGAGCAACACCACAATAAATTTTATGTTCCTGCAGTGTAGAGGGAAAGTTAAGCCAAGATCATTGCTAAGTTATGAAATGACTTCTACTGTCCATAATGTTCTCAATAGAAGACATTTAACATCCATTTATATATAAACTGAAAACCAAAGGTATATAAAGGTCGCTTGTACTTGTGTAGTTGTGTTATAAGATAGTATTGCATCACCTTCAACCAGAGTTGGCACGAAGTTCACTTAACAAGAACAAGAAAAGTTACATATACATACATATATATATATATATAAGAGGTCAAACTAAAATAACCCAACTAATTACTAGTAACATGTTTTTGTTCTAAATTTTAAAATCTTCAGAATTTTCAAACATTCACAAAACAGAAAAAAATGACCAGTGATCATCGCAGGAACCTCTCCAATAGTACCCAGATTCTACTTCCGATTAGGGCACACAGACTATGTTTGTTTTGTTTTAAAGACATACACAGAGTCATATAATGATGGCCTACAGCAAGAAACGTCCGTTTCACTTTATTTGTGACGCAATTACATGTTAACTGAAACTGAATATGCAGAACTTGCAATAGGAAATGGCCATGAATGGAAATGATCTGTGTCATGTATGGATGAACAAATTGATTGCAGTAGCATAACAGGGGAAAGGGACGAACTAACATGTTCATAATTTCATTCACATGTCTAGATATAGCAAATCGATATGAACTTCATGTTTCATAAAATGGTTTAGTATGTGAACAATGCGATAAATACATGGATTATAATCCTCACCTTGGAGTTATGAATGTCCACAGATAATACCCCGGGCTTGTTAGTTCGGTGAAGAGGATAACTATAGAGTTGGGTGTATCGCTCCACAGCATCAACAAGAGCTAATGATGAAGAAATCTACAATAAAGATGAAGTAGCCATCAATAGAAAATTAAGCAAACAAAGAGTTTCCACCATTTATGAGAATAAATAGTTATGACCAACAACTAAATACGATTATCAGATTCCCATGATAATACAATTTGTCATTCCCTGTTAGAACCATCCGTATGAGAAGTTATATTATATTATTATAGATGCATGTGTTACCTGGCGCCTTTTCCGTTGCTGAGAAAGTGCCGCATTGCAATCAGTTAGCTCATCAATAATTTTGGAAGAAATTCCTGGCCGTAATTTTTTCTCATCAGGCCCTAATTCATCATCCTCAGCAGCTTCATAAGATAATAAACAGTTCATATATAAATTGTTATAATTAACGAAAAGAAAAACCTAGGACAGGCAAAATTCATTCTTTGTTAAAAAATATCTGTGTGTAGAAACCTCTTTTCCCGTTGCTTAAAGCAGATCCATTTTCTGGGACAGTAGACATGGACATGGGTATCTGTCTTTCTGCCTGTGCTAATAGTGACCTTGCTTCATCTCTTTCTTTCTTTAGTCTAGCAATAACACGGCAGGCGGCATCATGCTGCCAACACATAGAAATACCGCATCGAATCTATCACGTACACAATCGATGAAAATATATAAAAGAACTAACAGATAACGTAAAAATAGACACCTGGTAAAGGGCATGACTAAGCTCTTCCCTTGCTGTATGCAATTGTTTCTCCAATGCAAAATTTGATAGCATCAGGCCATCCCATTCCTAGTATTAGAACAAAGAAAACACATTACTAGCTTGAAAGAAGGTCATCATTAATATTTCAATTAAATAAATTTATAGCATTAATGTTTAGAGACTAGTAGTTTTTTCAGAGCCATCAAATACTCGTGCACTGTTATTATGTGTCATCTGAAACTTTTTTTAAAGTTTAAAATACCTGAAGCATCACCCAAATGGAAAGTATGTGCTCATTGCGACATTGTCCTTATTACACATCATCAGAGTGCACAACACATATATCATATATATCAATAGCATTAAAAGGTTACTAAACAGATTAGCCAAAGTACAATAGTGTGATTTGAATGCATTATGCTAAACAAAGATTAGTATGCTCTAAAAATAAATCAGTAAAATGCAGATTCAATCTACACAAAAAAAGAAAGTTACCTTTGAAAAAGATAGAAATAAAGCTAACACTGTGTTACAATATAGACGCCACCTAACTAGCTGATTTTTTTAATGAACATCATTCGAGAAGATCTTCTAATGCAATATTGATCATAACAACATTATTACGAGAAAGAAAACTTCAACTATATAAACAATAATGTAAAACAAAGTGATTGCATGCTTCTTGCAATCATAGACTAATAACCTATACATGAGGAGCAAAAGTTAAACTGATGTAATATCTCTAACATTATAAACAAAATCAAAACTGCAAAAAATTTCATATGACTTTTACAGCCATTTCAACTAGAAGTTCGATATACATAAAGCCCTAGAAGAACTACTGTACACTCGAGAAACACCTATATATCATGTCATCACTAAAAAAATTATTATAATAAGTTTTCAACTACTAGAATGTGTATATACATATATAAATATATAACCAGACTCGCAATTCACAAAAGCAAGTATTGTACAGTCCATAAAACTATCTACAAACAAAAACAGTCGCACATAAAGGAACCATGATTTAGAGGCACCTACAATCTGGAACATCCCTAGCATCCCAGGAATGCTTGCAGCCTGTACTGGTCTTGGCTTTACAATCTGCGTAAATATTAAATAGAATTAACCTCAAAATCGACACAAGCATTACCCATTTAATATTATCACACACGCGCGGGCACAAACTGTATACAAACCTTGGAAGTTTTGATTGGAACAATGTCTTCCATATTTAAAGGCTCCCCAGTAACCGGACATTTTCCGTAATCCTAACAAGAGCAGAAAACAGAAACAAGACAGCTTCTTAACAAACAAATATCCAACTCCCATACAATATTATAAACCCTCTCTTGAATCCTCGAGATATGCCAAAGAATAATCACGAGACAAGTTTAAAATTCCAAATAACTTAACATATAAACTACAGAAACAAAAAATAATCAATATCGGTAAACTCGTCATTTGTCTCTCTATTTCATCAAAAGCAACAACTCTTTAGTATTATAAAATCTAGAAGTTACCCCCTCGTCCTCTTTTAGTTGTCCCTATGACTTTTTATACGTACATTAACGCGCATAAAAAGCATACTATCATAAATTATTTTTTGAATTTTCTTTTCCTAAATAAAAATTTAAATACGCATAAAAAGACAAATATTAAATTTTTATTGAGAAAAAGAAAATTCGGAAAACAATTTGTACAACTAGGTTTTTTTATACGCATTAAAATACGCCTAAAAAATAATACTCTATAAACGAAACTAAAATATACGATTACAATTACCGAAAAACAAAATGCCAGTAACTGGAACTCCAACTCTATAAACTCTAAGTTAAGAGAATCGGAAACTCTAATACATAACTACAATTAATTAAAAACGGTAAATGCTTGTTACGAGAACTAAAATACATAATTAGATAACCAAATATAATAATCGCAATAAAAATCGAAACTCACGGAGATGTGCCTCTCGATTAACCGCTTCTCGTAAAGAAGTCCAGAAATCTTCGAAACAACTGGTTCTTCCGGCACTTCGCCGGAGACTGTGAGTTAGAGAACAACAAGAAGAAGAGAAATCAGCTAAAATTGGATAAATAGATGCGAGCGTATGTATGTATGAGAATATATGTAAGTACTTAAATGTGGAGAGAAAGAGAGAGAGAGAGAGAGAGAGAGAGAGAGAGAGAGATGTAATTACTTGAGCAGTTCATGGCGACTGAGAAATATGTTGCTAGGGTTTTAGTGTGCAGAGAGAGAGAGAGATAAACGGCCACAATAGAAGATGGGGGATCCGATTTGAAGATTAGTCAATTTGGGTTTGGATCGGGTTAAACTCACTATACTTTTATTTGAAAAATGTCAAATTTTTTATTTTTTTTTACAAAAATACATTGTTTCTATATTTTGTAAAAATATGATGTTTAAAGTTTTTCTTTAAAAATACGGTTTTACAAATAATGTAATACTAGTTTATAACCCGTGCAACGCACGGGTGAGATTAATAAATTATATATTAATTATTTTATATGATTTAAATATATAATTTAAATTTTTTATTATATCGGCTATAATAATATAATATATAATAAAAATTACTTATAGATAAAATAATGTTAGAGTTGTATATAGGGTTTATCATAAACTTTAATGATATATTAAATTAAAATTATAGGATAATCTTTAATGATATATTAAATAAAAATTATAGGATAAGTATGATTCGTAAAATAAAAAATATAGAATATAATTTAAATATAATATATAATATTATCTTTTGGTGATGAGTTGTATAAAAGGAGGACTACTTATGTTAGAGTTGTATATATGATTATATTCTTTTAAAATTAGATTTTATTAAAATTCAACGGTTAAGATTGTTTCTGTGGTTCACTTAAAATTGGACGGTCGAGATCTTTTTTATGGTAATTTAAATATAATATATAATATTATCTTTTGGTGATGAGTTGTATAAAAGGAGGACTACTTATGTTAGAGTTGTATATATGATTATATTCTTTTAAAATTAGATTTTATTAAAATTCAACGGTTAAGATTGTTTCTGTGGTTCACTTAAAATTGGACGGTCGAGATCTTTTTTATGGTTCATCCAGTACCAAACCAACCGACGACCAAAACTTTTAATCTTTCGACTTTAATAATATAGTATAGATGATTCAATTAAAATTAACATTTAATGTAACCATGAGTAACTTCAATATTTTTATTTTTTAAAAATTGAATTCTACTGCATTTGATTACAAATTGTACATAAAAAAAAAGTTGCATCTGGTTACTTTTAGTTTCAAACCGTATTTTTACAAAAAATTCAAAAGATAATAGAATTATAAAAAAAGTTAAAAATTAGTATTTTTGATAAATATCCTTAATAAAAATAACATAAAATATTAAAGATTAAATTTTTATTTATTAATTATAGTTTTAACTTTAATTTTTAAAATGCATTTCAACATAATAATATATTTTGTTAGGTAAAATAAGTGTTGCAGAAGGGGGGTTGAATGCAACTTGATTAATTATATCTAATTTTTGCTAACAACAAACAAGAATAACAATTAACAAGTTTTATGAAGCAAACAATAAAAACAGATAACCAAGACATTTTTTAAACTTCAAAAATAATTTTATTATTTTTGTTTTGCTACAACTGACTGGAAATGAATTCTAGCTTCGATAGATACAATAACAATGAATTTGCTAATATTTCTATACTTGAGAGAAAATCTAGCTCAGTTGCATAAGAAAAAGTACTTGTGAGATATGTGTATTTATAATGAAACACACTTACATGTGCACGTTCCCTTGTTCTTAGAACAAAGATTGAAATAGAAATTGTGTTTTTTCATTCAAATTTGTCTTCATTCCATTTGTAGATAAAGCAGCTCTGAGATATGCAAAAACATTTGACTCTTTAAGCACGCTTTAACTTTTGTTTGTCTTCTCCCAAGTTGTAGTAGTAGACTTGACAGACTAGATAGACATGTTCAAATCATTCCTTGTAACTTCATTATCTTAGTCTGCTACTTGGAACAGACTGTCAGCTTCACTAAAAATTTACTATCAACTTTTAGCTTCCTCTATGGTGATAGTATCTTCAACTCCGTATACTTTACTGTCAAGGTTTGATAGTCTTCTAAAACATATTGTCTCCAAAGCTGCTGTCAACAATCCCCGTCAATGTTGTTGTCAACTATCCCCATCAAAGTTGCTGTCAGTAAAACTTGATGTCTTCAAATCTTCATTCTCCGCCAAGTTTACTATCAATGGGATAGTTCCTATCAGTAATACTTGATGTCTTCAAATCTTCATTCTCCGCTATGTTTACTGTCAATGGAATAGTTGTTGTCGTCTATCCCAATTGTGTTGTCACTGTAATATGTTGTCATAGGCTTGGGTGTTGAATTTTACTGTCATGGATTTGAACCATGTTGTGCATGAACACTTTGTGAACTTCTACTCCATGGATCAATTTATTACATTTATATAAGACAGTAACTATTAAATTTACTGTCACATATTTGGCTTTGTTAAACATACTATTTCAAGTGACTATCTAACCATACTATCAATATACATATGACAGTACATTTTACTTAGCTTATTATATCTTAAAGCTAAGTACATTAGATGATTACACTACAATCCCTAAAATGATTGCAACAAAATATCAAGGCTAACAAAACAATATCAAAACTAACATATATACGAAAAACAAAAATTAAAAACATATACAACAACATAGTAATTACTAAATTGAATAGCTAATATCAACCTAAATCAATATTTTAATAACAATTTCAAAAAGCTACACAGATGATATCAAATATATAATAAGTAAAAAACTAAAAAATCTACCACACAACTAAAAAACTAACCATAATAATTCCTAATACGATGAATAATAAAATTTAACAGATTTAAACACTTAAAACTAGAAATAGATTATTATAAACCTTGATTATCATAAATTTTCATCAAAATTGTTGTAATCATCGTGAAAAATAGCTTAAATGTATAAAATCCAATTAAACCTATAACATAAGAACAAAACAACTTTAATTACAAAATCCAACTTGTACTGTCTACAAGTGACTACTGACCATACTGTCAATATACATATAACAGTATGTTTTACTTAGTTTAATTAAACTTAAAATTAAGTACATTGGTTGATTACACCACAATCCCTAACAATCTCCCCCAATTTGTTTTTATGTAAAATAAATACAAATTTAAAGTGAATTACAGATGCAAACTCAACTAACATAAACTAAAGTGTTTGTACAGGAAAAATATATAGAAAATTATAAGTACAAATACAACAATTTCTCAAGCTACTTGTTCCTCTAGTCTGAGCAGATCTTCAAATTTGGCTTGAGCTTCCTTCCTTATTTCTTCTTGGGAATCTTCATTTCATGTAAACCTTTAAGAGCTTTCAAGGCATTCTTTTCTTCATTAGTTATGGCATAACTAGAGACACAATCAAGAACTAACTTCACAAATTTGTAGGATAGATCTCTCAAATCTAAATAGGTGTAGTTCTCCACTGGTCCTCTAAAGATGCAGAGATATTTCATTCCAAGCATATCAATAATGTATCTATCTTTATTCAATGATTTTTCCTACTGCTGCACTTAAGTTCATTTCAGTTTCTAGAAGTGAAACTGTAGTCAATCTGAATATTCTTCTAAGATTAGCAGTGTTGAGAGTTCCTCTTCAGCCTTGACTTCAATACCGTCAGTGATAATTCTCAATGGATTTGTAAAGACAGGAGACACATAATTAAGATTTGTGGGATCTTTATACAGACCGAAACTGTTGGCATAACATGTACTTGGAATTTATAGATACTTGCGGTTTTGTTCCCCTTGATTTGGTAAATATTTATCAACTTTTTATTGATGTATGTATCTGTATATACCTCATCGTGATCCTGTAAATATAACTTTTTATATTTGTTGTGCCCTTTTTTAAAAAAATTCATTATTTAGAGTTTTTTAATGTACGTTTTATGTGGTTATTGGTACATGATTAATTTATAGATTGAAAATAACTACACTATATTCTTTTGTAATGTATGGTACAAATGCATCACTCTTTGCCTAGGACAGTCTTCGAGTTTATTATTTCCATTTACCTTGTGTTATAAATTATTATAAGAGTAAATTGCATATTGTGTACCTATAGACTATAGTTTTCTTTCAAACATAGTGTGTACCTATATTATATATATGTAATTTGTGTACTCAATGTTACAAAATCGCTGCATAATGTGTATGTTAGTTCTGAGTAGTAGAAACTTATACAGAGGGGGGTTGAATGTATATATTGATCCTTTTTTGTTTTTGCTTTGATGAGTTGATTATGTATGTGAACTGTAGTATGTTAGTTTGATATGTATCAATGTTTGTTTGAGTTACAAATATGAGTATCAGTAACACAAACACACAAGCTAACTTTTAATCTAATTTGTATTAGAAAGAACTTTGCTACAATTCTAAGATTCTAACTTGAATCTTAGTTTCTTGTTCTTGAAGAAAAACAAGGTTTAAATTTTATTCAATACACTCACTTATGAAGTTGTGCATTATGCTAAATAGACAATATGTCTTTGGTGCACATGCTTTCACAGTCAGTTATACTATAACTAGAAACAGACAAATGAAACTTTACATTGTACTCAATATATTTGTAGCTAAGTCTTTCACTTTGACAGTCCATACCATTTGCACCTTATCTTCTATCTTTGTCTTGTTTTTCTTTCAAGCTTTATTATAGACTTGTCATTATCTTCACAGGTTTGATTGATCCTGATCATGACAATACTTCAATTATTGTCTTTTTCTTTGGCACACTTCCTTGAATTTAGCCCATTTGAAACAATCAAATACTTACATGAAAATACTTCGAGAAGTCAAGATATAGACTTCTCGTTTGGCTACTCTTGAGACTTCTCGATTAGCTTTTGCTTTGATACTTCTCGATTGACCTAGACTTCTCAAATAAATTAAGCTTTGATAATTTCTCGATTAGACTAGACTTCTCTAATGGTTTGCTACCACTGACTTCTCGATTAGCCTCATTCTTTAGACTTTTCGATTGCCTTAGTTGCTAACTTCTCGACATGTTACTTCATGGACTTCTCGAATAGTTGATTTGCTAACTTCTCAATTGGTTATGAATCTTGACTTCTCGATTATTTAAAAAAATATTGATTTTGAGACTTCTCTACTAACTTCATACTTGACTTCTCGAACAAGCTAACTTCTCTATTGATCATTTGCCTTAGAATCAATTCCATACTTAACTCCTTATTTGATGAGGTCTTTATTCTTCTGATGCATGATTCACTTTTACTTGAATCTTCTACCAGTACATTTATTTTTGTGAACATATATTTACAATGGAGTTACAGTAGAAACAAACTTATATCTGCAAATATACAAGATAAAGAACTAAGTTGCCATCATATACTTGAAGTACTAAGTATGTTATAACATGACAAGTAAACATAATTAAGTATAGTAGGCTTGATTTGATCCAATAGTGTACTTCCATTTGAAGGTAGTTAACTGAATTAACGAAGGATGTAAATAGGTGATAAAGGTAAGGTCTTTTTAGCCTCCTATGATTGGAGCTGTTAATCAGCTTCGGGGTAGGTGCCATTTTGATGCACAAAAATTGTTTGCTTTATCTCTTACCATACTTGCATGGAACCTTTTAAATGGGTTAGACTGAGACTTATACATTTTATAATTAAAGTAGGCACAAGTAACAGGAGTATGACAAGTATGTTCGACATGCATACTATATAATGCATGAGTACTAGAGCAATGAGAAATTACGTTGTTTATGAGTTATAAGTTTCTAGATCTTACTTTTATCTTATAGGTTGTTGAAATCTGGGGTTCTGATGTGTCTTCCACTCGTAATGACATAGGTTTTGCAATTGCAGTTTATCCTACTACTTAAAAAGTATAGGCAAGCAACACGGTATAACGTATTGGTCTTCTAGGAAGATCAAGAAGGTTGGTCACTCATTATAAAATATCCAAGGTGTGATTGATTCTGTTCAAGGTACCTCTGGTGGTTTTCAAATCAAATCCTTCTACTCCAACTTCCAAGAACTGGCATCCCTAAATTCGACGAAAACTAACCCAATTACAACTTTAGTGGCAAGAGGTAATAGCCAGCAATAGGCTAGTGGTTTAAGCCCAGAAGTTGTCTCATCCAAATCACAGCCTTCTTCCAGAAACCAGAGTTCCAATTCAAGTCATTATTACTCCACTGGGACGCAACATCATCTTTGCAATGTGAATGTAGTTAGTAATGAAGGTTTGGTGGGGTATAATCATAGAGAGTGTATTATGAAAAGGGTTAGAAGCATGGTACACTTGCATGCCTCTACTCATGATGTGAAAGGTCCTTTCAATATCCCAGAACCACCAAATTCTTATTCAATACCCAATAATTTAATGCCCTTCAAGGTTACCAAATGTCAGTGGGAAAAATATACCATAAAGGAATAATAGTAGTAGAGTAAAAGTGACCTATGGGAAAGAGAAAATCTAGTTCCGCATATTAAATTCATTAAAATACGAAGACTTACCGAGGGAAATCACAAACCAATTTTGCATTGATGACAAAACTGGGTTTCATCTCAAGTACTTGGATGATGATTCCAAATGCGTATTATTAATATGTGATGACAACCTAGAGGAATATCGTGAGGTATGCAGGTCAGCTCATAGTCAAACAATCAAGCTCCCCACTCCTTAAAAATCTTACACAACACCTGGCACTTGGGAACCTCCTTTGTTAGTAGTGTGTACCTATTATTACATATATGCAATTTGTTTACCCAAATAGTTAGAATAGAGTTGTTGCTTTTCAATTCTACTATTCAGCCTTCACGAAGTTAACTCCCTTCTAATAGAAGTACACATGATGTAGTCATTTTGTAACATTGAGTACATAAATTACACATATGTAATAATAGGTACATACTATGCAGAAAAAGCAAACTACATGTACACAATGTGCAATTTACTCTTATTATAAACAAAATGTGTGTGTAAGGGAGGAAAAAAATATTGGGCACAAAAGGAGTAACATGTCAATTGTTACATGATTCCTTCGTATACTAATACCATGGCTTAATAGGATAGTTATATATGGTAGTTATCACCGTCATACATGTCGTGTTGAACAGTGATTAATAATATGTGGGAGAGGAGACAATGGTCAAAAGTTGGAAGATGAGAATGCAATGATGTTTACAAAAAAATTGAGATGAATTTTCTTGAAAAGAGAGACTGGGCAAAAAGCAAGACACAAAGGAAATAAGCTATATGTGTGATTATTTGAGGAAGAATACAGATCTTCAAGCCATTGCAGAAATTGAAAAAGAAAAGATAAAAGAGGTAATGTTGGTGTGCAACCTAACTAATTCGCTAGATATGAAGGAGAAATAGTATGAAGAGATTAAGAAGAATTAAAGCAAAATTGAAGCCTGAAGCTAGCTTTGTGAATGTAATGAGGCCGGAGGAAGATATGGTCAAAGCTTATAACAAAGGTATGAACCTACTGTTGCATGAAACTTTGATTCTAGGTTACACCAATAATTTCTTCAATCTTATTTTTCTTTATTCTTATGTTTCTTTGGATCTACTTTAAATTCTTCATGATGCAGCTTATAAGTTTGAATAATTGCATTTTGTTATGGTTTTGTGGCTTATTCGTATATTGAACATGAATCAACTAGGTTGATATTGGAAGTTAAGATAGAAGAGCTGAGGTTGTATGAGATGGTAATAAGAGAATGTGAATACCTAAATGAAAGTGAAAGAAGGTTAGAACATTTGAAGGAAAAGAAGGAAAAATTAATGAATATTATTTACGTGATTCAAATTAATTCGTGTTTGATTATAATGCATTTTAAACTTCTCTTTAAGGTATTGCTTGATGGAGTTCGACAAAGAATATGTTTTATGCATATTTTAAATAACCCGATCTTTTGTTTCACTTATATCCTGAATTTGTAAATTAATATATTATATTAACAATATCATGAAATTTTATGCCCATGTAATGGAATGTCTTATCATTATGCATGTATTTCCTTGCATGATACGATTGATTATAACAGTATACTTTCCTTGTATGGATATAGACTTTTCTAAGGCATGTAATTGATTAAATGACAGAAAGAGAAATACTAACTTTACCAACTGATCACATACTTATTGTTTGTGTTTTTTCATGGAATCTCGTGTGACTTTCTAACTTGTATTCTAGACGATTTTATACCAATTGGTAATAACCAGATCAATATATGTAAGGGCACTTATCGTCAGACCTATCAATTGGTAATTTGACAACTATTTCAAGGCACAATCTATGTGTTAGTATTCACCTATTTATTTAACAGGGTCCTAATGCCCTTTTTAAATGTTATATGTATCATTGCAGAATTATAAAAAGAATGCATAGTGTGTTGCTTACCTTAGTGTCTATGAAGCGGTGCATCCTTATTATAAACATAGTAGAAACTCATCCCTAGATAATATACCATACTGGGTAAAAAAATATTCGCTAAAACTTTTCATATCTCGGACACTAGAAATATTTAGTTCTCAAGCACAAGGATTAACTCACATCGTAACTAGAAATTAATACTAAAATAACGATGTAAAGGATACATACACTTAATTCATCTTTTCTCTGCTATGTAAATAGTTTGTCATTACATATATGTTACTCCATATACTCCATATTAAAGAAGAAGGTTGTTTGGAAGCTTGCATATGACAGGTCCCATTAAAAGTTGAATATGAATTTTCATCGCAATATAGTTAATTAAGAATAGGAAATAAATTACATTTTAAAGTACTCAACCTATTACTTTATCTATGCAGACTCTTCCATTGTTCCAAATGTTACTCGTAAATCAAAGTTACTGATTCCAGACTCATTAACTTATCATTTTGGCTATGAGGTTTGTAAAAATGTCAATGTAGAGGTGACAATTGAAGGGTGACTTCTAGCTTGCCAATTTCCAGACTTCTTTATAAAGGTTGGTTTTTAAACTCCATAGACTTTATATGTTCAGTTTTAATTATATACGATTATTATGTAGCCAAAGTAAGCTAATACAAACAACATTTTAGCAATTATTTATTGATCAATAACAACTAAAATTTTCACTTCTATTAGGCCATATCGAATGTGTGACTTTTACTTACCTCATTAAAAGATTTTAACATTGTAAAATTGTATGACTCGTTAATTATTAAAATGTGACAACTTATTTGCTTAATATCCATCTTTCTACAAATGTTAAGATCATTATGCTTTCCAGGATGATGTTGTCAAAAACATTATGTATTTGAATGACATTTTAAGTGTCAATGTTGCTTGGGGGAGTCTGATAGATGGTTGTGCTGACTTGGGTGTGCTTGTTTTAATAAATTTGTACATGTAATTCAGATGCTCCAACCCATATTATTTAGTTTAGTGACGAATACATAGTTTGTTTAGCTTACTTATAATGGGAACGTAGGATCCCCTCTAGTACTGTTAGCTTAACTGCTATAATGAGAAACCATATAGATTACATTATGTGTTGATTTAGACCATGGACGAGTACTACAGAATCTTAGTTTAATCGCATTTTTTCTTTGGTCTTTGATATTTTAAAAAAAGATGGTTCTTTCTCCAAGTGACTATAAGAGCTCGATTTTCTTTTGCCCACTCGGGTGAAAGTGTAAACGTATAATGCAGCTTGTAACAAATTGTGATGCCCTCCAAACCCAGGGTCTAGATCTGGGGGGTCACCAACCAATCAACAACAAATAACAACAATAATATACCAGAGGCGCACTGACCCCGCCAATAACTAAGGATCGCTAACAGGTTATAGTATGAAATTAAGCAGCTGAAACTAAAAGTACACTAAATATTTTGTTACAAACCAGAACTAAATCCATAAGTTTTAAGTCTAACTTTAGTTTTATTACAAGCACTATCTACAGATATACTAAAATAACGAAATACATGGGAGTCCCGAAAAGTGAGCGGTCCCAACACCTATCTCTCGCTATGCCTGCTAGGATTGCTGAAATGGCTCAAACTGACAATCTGGCAGGATTTAGATAAAAAAGCAAGAGTGAGTCAAAGAAATGCTCAGCACTTAGTCAGGAAGCTAGTCATATCACGGATTAACACAGACAATTAACAAAAAGTACAAATCAAAAATCAAAGCATACACGGTTAAGAGAGATTATAAACTCAAAAGATTTTTACATGAAATCGATAGTAGAAACAGGTAGTACACAACACTAGCTTCGAATCAAATACTCATATTAAGCAAACGAACTAGAGAATCACCTTCAATCGGTGTTTGATTCGAAAGCTAGCTAAGAACAGTAGGATTCAAGTCTTCCCCCAATTTACCAAGTAGCAGTAAATTCTTTTCCTAAAATTTTTATTAATAAAAACTATTTATATTTTTAGAAAATTTATGGGCTTAATTTTGATTAAAAGATAAATTACTCCATAATTAGAATAAAAAGCCCAAAAATAACATTTATGGGATAAAATATAAAAATAAATATTTTGGAATAAATAAAATATATATGTCAAAATTCTTCAAAAATTATGAATGGTTCAAAAATAATAAAATAAATTTATTTTGATGATTTTATCATTTCAATAAGAATAAAAGAACCAAAAACAAGGTCTCTAGTCCTCTACAGGGCCTGGGCCCGATAATCATAAATTGAAATAGCCTTATTCTAACGCAACAAAAATTACAGAAAAATATAATAAAATACTTTATACTACACCGAAGTCACATCACACATAACATGCAATTTTCCTATTTATTAAAAATCCTAACACAAATAAATTCATTAAAAATAATCTGACACACTAAAATTATATTAAAAACATATTTAAATATTATAAAATAAATGTAATTTTCCTGGTCATTACATTTTTTTCCCCTTATGAGGATTCTATCCACAGAATCCAACTTAAGAAAATAGATGCGGGTATTGAGCGAACATTTCACTTTCTAACTTCTATGTAGATTTCTCAACAAGTGGATTTCTCCACAACTCATAAGCTTAAAACTAAAGCCAACATAAACCTATCTCATATGAACGTAAACCTATCTCAAATGAATACAAACATATCTCATGTGATCTATCAAATATTTAACGACCTATATTTCTGATTATTTCAGTGACTATCAACTTGTAGCTCTGATACCAACTGTGACGCCCTCCAAACCTGGGGTCTAGATCTGGAGGTTACTAACCAATCAACAAATAACAACAATAATATACCAGAGGCGCACTGACTCCGTCAACAACTAAGGATTGCTAGCAGGTTATAGTATGAAATTAAGCAGCTAAAACTAAAAGTACACTAAATATTTTGTTACAAACCAAAACTAAATCCAAAACTCAAATCCATAAGTTTTAAGTCTAACTTCAGTTTTATTATAAGCAATATCTACAGATATACTAAAAAAACTAAATATCTGGGAGGCCCGAGAAGCGAGCGGTCCCAACACCTGTCTCTCGCTACGCCTGCTAGGATTGCTGAAATGGCTCAAACTGACGGTTTGACAGGATTTAGATAAAAAAACAAGAGTGAGCCAAAGAAATGCTCAACACTTATTCAGGAAGATAGTCATATCACGGATTAACACAGACAATTAACAAAATGTACAAATCAAAAATCAAAGCATACCCAGTTAAGAGAGATTATAAACTCAAAAGATTTTTACATGAAATCGATAGTAGAAACAGGTAGTACACAACACTAGCTTCAAATCAGATACTCATATTAAGCAAACAAACTAGAGAATCACCTTCTATCGGTGTTTGATTCGAAAGCTAGCCAAGAACCCTAGAATTCAAGTCTTCCCACAATTTACCAAGTAGTAGTAAATTCTTTTCCTAAATTTTTTATTAATAAAAACTATTTATATTTTTAGAAAATTTAGGGGCTTAATTTTGATTAAAAGATAAATTACTCCATAATTAGAATAAAAAGCTCAAAAATAATATTTATGGGATAAAATATAAAAATAAATATTTTGGAATAAATACAATATATACGTCAAAATTCCCCAAAAATTATGAATGGTTCAAAAATAATAAAATAAATTTATTTTGAGGATTTTTATCATTTCTATAAAAATAAAGGAACCAAAAAAAAAGGTTTCTAGTCATCTACAGGGGCTGGACCCGATAATCATAAATTGAAATAGCTTTATTCTAACGTAACAAAAATTACAGAAAAATATAATAAAATACTTTATACTACATTGAAGTCACATCACACATAACATGCAATTTTCCTATTTATTAAAAATCCTAACACAAATAAATGCATTAAAAATAATCTGACGCACTAAAATTATATTAAAAATATATTTAAATATTATAAAATAAACGTAATTTTCCTGGTCGTTACACAAATAATCTTAGCAATAACAACATTAATAGATAAGGCAACCAAACATATCTAAATGCTTCGGATATATAGCTTGGAGTTGGAAGACTGCACAAATGAGTTCTCATACATGGCGCAGTGTTGCTGTGAAATGACTTAATGGTTTTTAGAGTCCCGAGAGGGGAGGAAGCAGCCTTACACATGGAAAATTATCTGAAAAGTGTTGTAACAAATATAATGTGCACGTTTCATTTAAAATGGAGGCCTGTTTATGGGTGGAGCCAACAACACCCGGAACAGGGGACAAAACTTGTAGGGTTAGGGCTTATCTCTCAGCCTCAGTCCACATTTACCATCCGGATTACAAATATCTTCTCTCCAAGGTAGGAATTCTGACCATGATGTCTCTTCTTTTTTGATTCTACACACATAACTTTCAGGGGATGACATTGATAGAAATGGAACTTTTAGAGATGACGAAACCACTTCAGACGAAGGGGGGCCGTGATAATTGTCATTCTGTCACTTGTGAAGGAGAAATCACTAATAGGTGGATTCTTAATTCTGGTAACTCTTATATTATGTGTCTGAACATAAAGTGGTTTATTACTCATAGAAGCATTAAAGGTGGAACCATATTGATGGTGAAAAATTATTCTTGTAAAGTGGTGAAACTTGGTTCTATAAGGATTAGGATGCATGATGGAGTGGCAAGAACATTGATAGATGCAAGGCATGTCTCTGAATTGAAGAAGAACCTAATTTCTGTTAGTGCTTTGGATTCTGGTGGGTGTAAGGTTATTACATGGAATAGGGAAATGAAAGTTATTTGTGGTTCTTTAGTAATGATGAAAGGTATTCGTCACTGGAATCTTTTTGCTCTTTTAGGTATAATGGTGACTAAAAGTGCAGCTGTTGCAGCAACTGGTAGTGGTGAAGATCCATGTGAATGCACTCGGTTATGGCCTAGACGGCTTGGGCATATGTCGGAGAAAGGTCAAAATTATATTGGTGATGAGGGCTTGTTGAAGAACTTGAAAAAGGCTTGCATGAATTTTTATGAGCATTATTTGTACGGTAAAGCACACCGGGTTCAGTTCAGGTCAAACAAACATAAAAGTAGAGGTATATTAGACTATGTGCATACAGATGTTTGGGGTCCAACTATAATCACCTCTAAGGGACGTTCAAGGTATTTTGTCACCTTTGTTGATGATTATTCTAGGTATGTTTGAGTTTACTTTATGAAACATAAGAATGAGGTATTCAACATATTTAAGAAATAGAAAAAAAAATGGTTGAGAAAAGAACTGGCAAGAAATTGAAAATACTACGATCTGATAATGGTATAGAGTATACATATGGGGCTTTTAATGAGTATTATGACCAGGAAGGCATTGTTAGACACTGGATAGTCAGTAAAACACCACAGTAGAATGGGGTTGCAGAAAGGCTGAATCACACATTAAGAAAAAAATCAATGTGCATGTGATCCCATGATGGTTTGGGGAGAGAATAGCGGGTAGAGTCAATTGCTATGACTCACTATATTGTCAATCGATTACCTCATGCATCTCTAGATGGAGACTGCCTTATAAGGTATGGTCAGGAAAACATGCAGATTATGGAAGACTTAGAATTTTTGGGTGCACAGCCTACTATCATGTTGACAAAGGAAAGCTTGATGTGAAGGCCCAGAAGGCTATATTCTTGGGGCACGCAACAGGTGTGAAAGGTTATCGTCTCTGGTCTGTTGATGATTCTAAGTTTATAATCAGTAGAGATGTAACATTTGATGAGGACTCTATGATAGCTTCGCCAAAAGCTAAAGTGGTTGTTGGTAATGGCATTGAGACTTCTAAGTCTTAGGTGGTTGAGATAGAATCTAAAGATCATTCAAGTTCTAGTCGTGTTCAATAGGAAGATCATGTAGACACTTATGATGATGAAGATGATGAGTTTGACTATGAAACCATTTAACAAGAAAATGTGCAGGCATGTGAACAGTAACATTTCTAGGATAGTTTGGCTTCCACTAGGCTAAAACGATCATACAAAAGGGTTCAAAAGCTTGGGTCATATAAGCCTTTGAAGCACTATAAACAGGTTAATGCAATATAGTATGCAGTCTCGGTGGAGGATTATGAGCCTATTTCCTTCAAATAACCTATTCACAATAGTAATAGTGAGAATTGGGTGGTGGCGATGAAAGTAGAGATGGAGTATTTAGAAAAGAACCAAACTTGGGATTTAGTCCCTTTGCCTGCAGGTAGAAAAGCTATTGGTTGCAGATGGGTGTACAAAAAAAAGACCTTTCCGAACTCAGTGGTACAAGGTACAAAGTGAGGCTAGTAGCGAAAGTGTATGTGCAAAAGGAGGGAGTGGACTATAATGAGATTTTTTTACCAGTGGTAAAGCACACTTCTATTCAAGCATTGTTGAGTATTGTTGTTCATAGTGATCTTGAGCCAGAACGACTTGATGTAAAAAATAGTTTTCTTGATGGAAACTTGGATGATGAAATTCATATGCATCAACCTGAGGGATACAAGGTTGAGGGAAAGGAACGCCATGTATGTCCCTTCAAGATGTCATTGCATGGACTTAAGCAGTTTCCTCGGCAATGGTAGGAGCGATTTGACTCTTTCATGCGAAAGAAAGGGTACTGTAGAAGTAAGTATGATTGTTGTGTTTACATTCAAAAACATCGTAAAGGCTGTTATATTTATCTTCTATTGTATGTGGATGACATGCTAATTGCTTCAAAGAGCAAGGTGGAGATAGATAGGTTGACATTTCAACTTAGTATGGAGTTTGAGATGAAAGACATGGGTGCTACAAATAAAATTTTGGGTATAGAGATTAGAAGAGAGAGGTCAAACTGTAAGTTGTTCTTAAGTCAGAAAGGCTACATTGAACGGTTTATTGTGAGGTTCGGGATGTAAGATGCTAAACCACTGGTGACTCCATTGGCTCAACATTTCAGGCTCTTAAATTGACAATCTTCTACTACCACAACAGAGAAGAAAAATATGGAGCGTATTCCTTATACTAATGCAGTTGACAGTTTAATGTATGCAATGGTATGTACACGTCTGGATATTTCACAAGCAGTTTAGTGTGGTCAGTAGATTTACGGTGAGTCCTAGGAAGGCACATTGGTAAGGAGTGAAATGGATATTGCGGTATTTAAAAGGCACTGCTGATAAAGGTTTATGCTTTGGTGGTGATACATGTAATGTTAGCAGATTTGTGGACTCGGATTATACAGGTGATCTAGACAGATGACAATCTACTACTGGTTATGTATTTAGTATACATGGCACTCCAGTTAGTTAGCGATTGATGTTATAAGCTACAATGACACTTTCTACTACGGAGGCCGAGTATATGGCCATTGCAGAGGGAGTGAAGGACGCATTGTGGTTATGGATTTTTCTATGTGATTTGGGGGTTAAAAAAGACCATGTGGACTTGGGGTGTGATAGTCAAAGTACGATTCATTTGGCTAAGAATCAAGTTCATCGTGTGCGTACTAAACATATAGATGTCAGGTATCACTTTGTGCGAGATGTCATAAAGGATGGTGATGCTTCTCTATTGAAGGTGCACACAAATGAAAATCTGGCAGACATGTTAACCAAGGTCGTGACAGGGAGTAAGTTCCATCATTGTTTGGACTTGCTCAATATCATTCGATGTTAATTGCCCTTCGGGCGGTGTTGGGGTGAGGTGGAGATTTCACCCAATGATGATAAACATGGTGGCTTGATCCCAGTTGAGGGTATGTAGGAAACTATGGTATAATGTTGCAGCTAGTTGGGGTTTACATATCAAGGTGTTAAGTAAGATAAGTGTTGCAAAAGGGGGGGTTGATTGCAAATTGATTAATTATAACTAATTCTTGCTTACAACAAACAAGATTTATAATTAACAAGTTTAAAATGCAAACAATGAAAGCAAATAAAGAAGACGGTATTTTTAAACTTCAAAAATAATATTATTATTATTGGGTTTGTACAACTGACTGAAAATAGATTCCAGCTACAATAAAACAATAACAAAGACTTTGCTAATATCTATGTACTTGAGAGAAAATCTAGCTCTGTTTTATAAGGAAAAGTACTTGTGAGATATGTGTATTTATACTGAAATACATATTCCACTTACATGTGCACTTTTCCTTGGTCCTAGAATAAAGCTTGAAATAGAAACTATTATTTTCTTATTTAACCTTATCTTTATTCCATTTGTAGATAAAGTAGCTCTGAGATATGCAGAAATCTTTGACTCCTTGAGCACACTTTATCTTTTATTTATCTTCTCCCAAGTTGCAGTAATAGAATTGACAGACTAGATAGAAATGTCTAAATCATTCCTTGTATTTTCACTATCTAGTCTGCTACTTGAAACAGTCTGTCAACTTCACTAAAAGTTTACTATCAACTCCTAGCTTCACACTGATGACATTATCTATTGCTTCGCAGACTGTGCTGTCAAGCTTTGAAAACCCTTCCAAAATATATTGTCTTCAATGCTACTATCAACTATCCCTGCCAATGTTGTTCTTAGTAAAATTGTTGTCTTCATATCTTCTGTCTCCGCCAATTATACTGTTGAGAGAATAGTTGTTGTCGTCCGTTCCAATGTGCTGTTATTTGAATTGTACTGTCATAGGCTTGATTACTTGAATGTTGTTGTCTGAGTTTTGAATCATGATGTGCATGAACACTTACTGAACTTCTACTACAAGACTCAATTTTATTCTTTTATACAAGATAGTAACTCTCAAATATACTATCACCTAAATTTTACTCTTAAATGAACTATCTTCAAGGGACTACAGAACATACTGTCAATATATATATGACGATATGTTTTACTTAACTTATTATCAAATTAAGACTAAGTGAATTAGTTGATTACAACACAATCCCTAACAATCTCCCCAAATTTATTTTTATGTAAAATAAAGACAAATTTAAAGTGAATTGCAAGTACTAACTCAACTAAAATAATTTGAAGTGTTTGTACAGGAAAAATATACAAAAAATTACATGCACAATTTTTCTCAAACTAATAGCTCCTCTTGACTGAGCAAATCTTCAATTTTAGCTTGAGCTTCCTTCCTTATTTCTTCTTAGGAGTCATCATTGCATGTAGATCTTCAAGAGCTTTCATGGTTTTCTTTTCATCAACAGTTCTGGCATAATTGGAGACACAGTCAAGAACTAACTTCATAAATTTTTAGGATAGATCTCTCAAGTCTTTGTAAGTGTAGTAGTTCTCCACAGGTCCTTTGGAAATGCAGAGATATTTAATTCCAAATTAATCAGTAATGAATCTGTCCTTTGAATATTAGAAGATTTGCTTCACCCTCATTTTGTCTATCTCACCATCCTCTTGAGATCTTGACTCAATGATTTCTCTAACCAAAGTACTCAGGCTTCTTTCAATTTCCAGAAAAGATTCTGTGGTAAGTCTGAAGATTCTTATTAGATTTGCAATATTGAGAGTCTTGAAATCTATATCCTTCACTTTAATGCTCTCAATGATGATCCTTAAAGGATGAGTGAAAACAAGAGAGACATAATTAGGCTTTCTTGAGAATTGATCATTCAGCTTTGCACACTTCAAGTCAATCTTAGATTCTTTGATCTGCTTATTGATCCTGTCAATCTCCTTTTTAGTAGCTTCAACATCAGCATCAAATTTTCTCTTTTTCTTCCTAACTTCCTTATACTTAAAATCACATATCTCCAAGGATTTGTTTTTAAGATCAAATATCTCAAAATTTGTTATGTTGAGTAGTTGTCTCTTAATGAGTTCTGTGATATGAGGCTCATTCTCAGCCAATGTCTTCAGATGTTCAAAGGTGATCTTTTCAACTGATACACATGTATTGTAGAATATAATTCTCTCTAGATTTCTTAGAAGACATTGTTGAGTTCTTTTATAACCCACTTGTTTCTCATATTCCTATTTCTTCTTTGACTTGATAATTCTTTGGATTGTAGGAATGAGTTTCTGTTTCTCAAGATAAAGGATACTTAGACAATTGTTCCTCCAACTTGATTAGTAATTCAGAATTCTTATCCTGCAAAGAATCCATACTCTAGAATTCTTTGATCCCTTCATCATTTTCAAACATCAGTCCATCAGAGTAGATGACTTGTTCAAGTTCTTCAACTTCAACACCATCTAAAGGATGAGGTTTGAATGAGTCCATCAATTCTAGGAATTTTCTGATTAGAAACTTCCTGAAGACCTGAGTCATGATATCTGAGCGATGGATGATTAGTAACATTTTTCTAATCAAGAATAACTTGCATCTTTCATTTTATGATCCATCTCCTCCATTTCTCCATTTGAGTAGAAAATGATTACTTTACTCAAAGAGTTGAATGCAGACCAGTCAACAACAACCTTGGTCATTGATTCAGCCTTGACTTGAGCCAAATTATTGATTGTAGGCCTCCTTACATCCAAACATTCTTCATTTACAAATGTAGGCTTCATAATCCATCTTGACATGATTGGCATTTTCTTTTCACTATTTCGTTTCACCATTCTTTTCTTGTTTGTACCATCTTCTCTAATATGAAAGCATCCTTGTGCACTAAGGAATGCTTTGGATCTCACTTTGAATTTTCTATTCTTGACAGCATCTCTATCTTTATAACTCCTGACAGTATCTTTGGAAGTTTCTGTCAATTTTAGTGTGACAGTGTGTTCAGGCTCCTTGACAGTAGGTTCTGGTTCTGTGACAGTATGTTCAACCTTATCACTCCTGACAGTATCTTGCATGACAATATCTTCCTTGTCAGCTTCAAATCCAAGAACCACCAGCTTCATTACTCCACCTTCAACACCATCTATAAATTTATTTTCATCTTCATTTTCTTCTCCATCCTTATTCCCAGCCCTAGAGGTCCCTTCATCACCATTATTGTTAGACTTAGAGCTACATGCACCTTCATCTGGCTTTCCATCATCATTATTATCACCATCATTTCTTTTCCCCAACCTGTCAGCCTTCTTCCTTTCAAACCTCTCCACTTCTTCTTTCAAGATTCTCACTACTTCCTTTACTTCTTCAGATTGAGACAACTTGGAGAAGTAGTTGTATGCATCTTTCACAACTCTAGGCTTGTATTGGCTCATATTCTCCAAGTTTATTGTCATGTATCTAGTATCTATAGAGAAATAATATTTGATGCTTAGAGGATTAAGAGTGACTTCAGGAAGTTTCTCCTCTACTATGTTCGGCAAAATCTTCTTCAAGTTCTCATTTAAGAAAGATTTTTCAATTTTGATTGTCTCATTGACTCAGAAAATACCTTGGGATCTCTATTGGATAATCTTCTCATCTCCTTTATCCGTTGGTTGAAGTTTGCATCTTGAAATACAAAACTATTTTCAATTTCAACTACCATAAGGATAATGGCTTTCTTCTCAATTAAATCCTCCCTTTCTTCCACAAAGTAATCATCTGGATTTTGAGGTACCACTTTGTCTTTGCCTTTACCAGCTACATGTGAAGGGTGTTCGCACTTTATCCACGCAAGAGAACGTGGTCACAAGTAATACAGTAATAACTAAGATACGTTCCCACAGAGACTCGACTTGCTTACGTTTAGTTCACTTATACACCAGAATATAGTTATGTTTCACTGCTAAGAAAATGAACAATTTGGTGTTTTGATTACACTAATGATTAAAACTTAACGATTTACTTATATGAAACAAACATGGGATTTCAACTTCATTAACTATCTCATTTAGAATATTATGCCTTTTCAACCTAGCATGTGAAAGTGATGATAACTGATCAGACCCTCAAAACTGATAAACGCCAACTTTCGTTGTACGCATACCATCCTAATGAACATCCACAAATGATAGAAGTCAAATAATCAACCACTATGCTTAGTCCCTATATGACTATAGAGATTGAAAACAATATGGCATAAGCACAAGTATCCATAAAATCATATAGTCAGTGCAAGACGGTTAGAATTACACCACAATTTAATACATGCTCTTAACATGCAAAAACCTATGCTAGCATGGCATGTTCTAAACCCTAGATCCACTTTCGCATTCACGAGGGTTTAACAAACAATCATAAATGTTCGCGACGTATTTACAATGAATAAGCTTAACCATACTAGGATATCCATAACAATCACACACTTTGGCATAAAAACAATCAATATCTAGAATCGATAGAAAAATCCATTAAAATCCCATGACAACGATTAGCCCATAATTGGACTATCCGCCATCATGGGTTCAAATGAAAACATAGTAGATAACCAATTATAAATAAAATACTGATATTAATTGCAAGAGTATATGAAACAACCGATCATCCACGTTGTAGAAAATTACAAAAGAAATAGTTCGAACTAAATCACCCAAGATAGCTTGATGACCTAATTCTCTTTTTTGGTGGCTCACCAAGTACTACCTTTTTTTCTATGATACGATAATGATCCCCCCTTATGTTTTTTTACTAGGTTACATAAAAACCAAATATCCATGGGCTTGCTTCTTGCTGGGCCTTAAAAGCTAACCAAACTGCAAAATAAATAAATTAACTTCGACTGGGGCGCGGGCGCGCTTGATGGAGCGCGGACGCGCTTGATGGAGCGCGGGCGCGCCTGCAGCTTCTGTCCAGCAGTTGATTTTTTTGTCCGTTTGCTCTTTTAATGACTCGTCTCGCCCTCTCTTGATCTCAACTCAAGCCTTGACCCTCCTCCTTTGAAATCCCAGCTCATATACCACCAAATTATGCAATTATTCCTCAAACCTGCTTCGACCGGTAATCTGCACACCAAAGACACAAAACACATAAAAAGACACTACATACTTGGGCAAAAACGATCAATTTAAGCCGAATTGGAACGTATATAGTGGACAAAAAGTCCCCTAACAAAGGGGCCTTCACTACACCCTCCCTGATCACAATGCCTTTCTCAATAGGCCTACCAACCTTTTTCTTCTCCTTATTACCACCAAGCTTTTTAGCCATCTCAGTAGCCACCTTAGACAATAATGTTAATTGAATCTCCCCTTGAGATGCAACTTGTGTCTCCTTATCACTCCTTACTTCCTTACTTGCATCATCAACCACCTTATCACTCCCAATAATCTCAGTATGTACAAACACAGTATCCTTCTCCCCCTTAGTTGATTTGACAGCTACAGGATTGTGAATTTTACATCAAACTACTTCAATCTATCGAAGGCGGCCTGGAAACCTTCATTCATTGATTTATCAAAACTTTCCATCTTTTCCACCTGTTTTATTTGATTCCTCCCTACAGTTTCTACCTTCTTTGATAATTTGGACACCTTCTTTGAAAGGGATTTCAACCTTCTATCAGCTTGTTTAGTTGCATACTTGGATTTTGGGGCTTTTAGGATTCTCACACTCTCTTGTTTTTTCTAGATGATCTCATCATCCTTCACATTCTCACTTGTTAAGAATTTATTCATTTGATGATGTACAAAATACTAGAACGGGGTCTAGCTTAGTTTATTTGTAATAAGTCTTTCTAGTCTCTGAAATGTATAATCAGAGTCTAGATAGTCAACATTCATGTTACTTGTACTTAGAAGAATTTCTGTAGAAAGTGAAACCAGAGTCTGCATGAAGATCAGAGTCTGGAAGGTGATCGGAGTCTATAGACTATCAGAGTCTATGATCTATCAGAATCTACATATGATCAGAGTCTGAAGATCATCAGAGTCTGAAGGTTTCAGAGTCTATAAAGTTAAAGTTAAATTTGGAAGAAGATCACAGGAATGGAAAGTCTTTGAAGATCAAGATAAATATATTGCAGATGTGCTATGGGAAGGAAATAGAATTTCAGAAGGAAACTGTCAACTAATAATTAGGAATTATGTTCCTATTGTAATTTATCTTTCTATTATTAGTTGATAGTCAGATCTCTATATAAACTCTATGTAACCTAATTGTAAAAGTGGGGAAGTCGAAGCATAATTTGTCTGTGTGATATTTTTGTGAAAGCATAGATATAGAGAGAGTTGCTGTGATAAACACAGAGAAGCTGCTAGGGTTTGTGTACACCCTAGGAGAGTTTTGTATTTACAAATCAATAATACAAACAGTACTTATTCATATCTTTGTGTTTGAGCTTTGTTTTTAATTTGATTTTAAATCAGGCAGAAAAGACACACAAGTATTCAACCCCCCCTTCTACTTGTGCAACTGGGAAAACAATTGGTATCAGAGCCTAACGTTTAAAATCGATCAAAGATGTCTGGAAACAAAGATGACAATTCTAAGATTCCTATGCTTAAGATAAACGAGTTCACCCACTGGAAGGTTAAGATGCTGCACCATTTGGAAGCAACAGACCCTGACTATCTTGAGAGAATTCATGAAGGACCCTATGTGCCCTTAAAAATTGTGCCTCAAATCAACGAGGAAGGCAAAATAACTGAAGAACACCTTATTGAGAAACCAAAGGCTGAATGGACAAAAGAGGACAAGGAAAATGTCCTTAAGGAGGCAAAAGTAAAAAACATTCTCTTTAACAGCTTGGATTCTGTTCTAACTAACTGTGTCATATCATGCAAGACTGCTAAGGAGATGTGGACCAAACTTGAAGTGCACTGTCAAGGGACTAAAGATGTCAAGAAGAATGCTAGGTCTTTGCTAATTCAAGAGTATGAGTATTTTGAAGCAAAATCTGGAGAATCTATCACTGAGATGTATGATAGGTTTACAAAACTCTTGAATGAGATGGCTATGCTTGGTAAGGTTTATGATTCTGAAGATACAAACACCAAGTTTCTGAGAGCACTTCCTGAAGAGTGGGACAATAAGACTACAGCCATAAGGGAAGCTAGAGATTTGGATGAACTAACTCTAGAAGAATTGTATGGCAGACTCAAGACATTTGATTTGGAGATGCAACAGAGGAAGAATAAAAAGTCTGTGAAGACAAAATCTGTGGCACTCTTGATGGAGTCTGAGAAAGAACAACCCACAGAAGCAAGAATCAAGGATTCAAGAAAGAAGGGTAAAGCTGTTATGGAGTCAGAGTCTACTGACACAGACTCTGATTCTGATGAAGAGATTGACCTAAGTCAAATGATGGCTATGTTTGCTAAAAATTTCAAAAGAATGAAATTTAACAAAAGAACTGACAAATTTAGCAAGAGGCCATCATTCAAGAAGGAAGATGAGAAGGTTGAGAAGAGCAAGAGTACTATAATCAAACTTGACAAAGCAAAGGTCAAATGTTTCAACTGTGGAATATTGGGGCACTTTGCCAGTGAATGCAGAAAGTCAAAAAGTCAAGGAAAAGGAAAAGCACTTCTATCAACAGGAAAGGATTGGGCAGATTCAAGCTCAGAGGATGAAATTGATTATGAAAATCTAGCATTGATGGCATCCTCCTCAAGAAAATCACAATCTCACAAAGAACCCTCATCTCCCAAAACTCAGGTATCAATCTTTACTCCTGAATCCTTAATTAATTTAGACTCTGATGGTATAAAAATTGTGCAAAGTGAGGTTAATAAAATAATGACAACATGTAGATCTCTCACTAGTGAAAGTGAAAGGTTGAGAGAGGAAAATTTAATCTTGACTAAAAGGAATGATCATTTAGAGTCTGAGTTAATATTAATGGAACAATACAAAAAGGATTCTGAGAAACATAGTCATAACTACACTGAAATCTTGAAGGCCTATGACTATGTTAAGAAAGAATTAGAAGAAGAGAGACTCAAGTTTAGAGTCTGGACAAACTCAGGTAGAAAAGTTCAAGAAATTCTCAATAATCAAAATGTGTGTCAAACTGCTGGTCTAGGCTATACAAGAGTCAAGACAAAAGACCTATTGTTGAGAATGATAACAATGAAGAATCTAGCCAAGTTAATAAGACTAAAGACAAAAGTACATTTGTTCATGTTAAGTTTGTGACCCCTAAAGAAAGATCTGAAACCACAAACTCATCTATCAATAGTCCCCCTGTTGTTGACCAAAAGACAGATGAAACAAGAGTAAATAACTCTAAGAAAATTATTAATATAGGGTATTTGTCTAAGTCGAAGTTAAAAGAAAGGCTAGACAACTTATCAGAGTCTACCAAAACTAGGAGAAATAGGAATGGTAAGGAAGGCATTAATAAGGCAAACAATTATCAAAAGGATCCTAATGCTCTTAGAAAGAAGTGTTATAGATGTGGTAACCACAACCATTTAGCTATAGACTGTAAAACAAAAATTGAGAAGAAATCAGAGTCTAGCCCTTCACAGACTCTGAAAAGTCACTACATACCACAGAAACCTTGTTATCACTGTGGTAGCATATTTCACTTTATTTATATGTGTAGGGACTGTCATGATTTGTATTACAATTTTTATGAGCTAAAATCTTCTATTGATAAGAGTTGGTATGACATTGTTAAGACTCCATCAGAGTCTAAGGTAACAAAAGAGACAGGTAGGCCAAAAGAGAAAAATATTAAGCCTGTTTCTCCTAAAGTTAGTAGAAAAGGATCCAAAACTATTTGGGTCCTCAAAACATCTAACTAGTTGCTTTATGTATGCAGGGAACCAGGGTAAAAAAAGTAACCCTAATCCTGGACAGTGGATGCTCAGGACACATGACTAGAAACAAATCCCTGCTTACAGACTTTGTGGAGATGGCTGGCCCAGAAGTATCCTTTGGAGATGGCAACAAAGGACAAACACTGGGATATGGAAAAATTGTACTTGAAAATGTCATCATTGAACAAGTAGCTCTAGTTGATGGATTAAGGCACAATTTGATAAGCATAAGTCAACTTGGAGATAAAGGTTACCATACTGGCTTTGACAACAAAGAGTGTCTTGTGACTCACAAAGAAACAGGCATTTTGGTTTTCAAAGGACACATACATGGTAACATTTATGAAGCCAGCTTGGAGGATTGCATACACAGTGAAGTCACATGTCTATACAGCAAGGCTTCAACTGAAGAAAGCTGGAAATGGAACAAGAAATTGTCACACATCAACTTCAAAACACTCAACAAGTTGGTTAAACAGAATCTTATAAGAGGATTACCACAGGTTAATTTTGTGCAAGATGGACTTTGTGAAACATGTCAACTTGGAAAGCAAAAGAAATCATCCTTCAAGAGCAAGACAATTAACACCATTTCTGAACCCTTTTATTTATTACATCTTGATTTATTTGGTCCAGTAAATGTTATGTCAATTAATAAAAAGAAATATACTCTTGTTGTTGTAGATGATTTTACAAGGTTCACATGTGTGTTCTTTCTACATTCAAAGGATGAAGCTCCACAAAACATAATATACCATATCACTTTTCTGGAAAGAAATTCAAAGAAAACAGTTAGAGTTCTAAGGAGTGACAATGGTACTGAATTCAAGAATTCAATCATGGAGGACTACTGTGCATCAAAGGGAATTACTCAACAATTTTCTGCACCAGGAACTCCTCAACAAAACGGAGTTGTGGAGAGAAAGAATAGAACACTCATAGAAGCTGCCAGAACATTGTTGGCAGAGTCTAAGCTACCAGTATATTTTTGGGCTGAGGCAGCCAATACAACATGTTTCACTCAAAACTGTACTTTAATAAACATGCATGGAAAGACTCCCTATGAAATGATCAAGGACAAGAAGCCACGTGTGAAACCCTTTCACATATTTGGATGCAAGTGTTATGTACTGAAAGTACATCCTGAAAATCTAAGCAAATTTGAAGCCAAGGCAGATGAATCAATTTTTCTTGGATATGCTTCAAACACTAAAGCATTCAGAGTGTTTAATCTCAAAACCAAAATTGTTATGGAATCTATTCATGTTGCATTTGATGACAAAAATTTTACAGGATTGCAGGATGAGACAGAGTCTACTACACTGGAATTTGAAAATCTAAAAAGTTCTGAGATGAATGAAGAAGAAGAGGATGAAGACCCTCAAATAAATCTTGAACCAACACAGGAACCTGCACACTCTGAGGGGGAGCCAGAAAATTCAACTCCAAATAATTCAGAGTCTAACAGGTCAGGGTCTACCCAGATAGAGTCTATCCAGACAGAGTCTAGACAGACAGAGTCTAACTCATCAGGGTCTGGATCAAGCAACTCTAAATCCTTGTCAAAGTCAATAAATTTAAGGGGAGCCTCTTCATTTGAATTTCACTCAAATACAGAAGATGCAAATGACTTAGGGGGAGCTTCAAGTTCAAGAACCAATCTTCCACCAGCCAGAAAATGGACAAGGGATCACACTCATGACTTAATAATTGGTGACCTTGAGAGTGGTGTACAAACAAGAACAACCACTCAAAATGAATGTCTCTATAGCTGTTTTCTCTCAAAGAATGAACCCAAGAAAATTGAGGAAGCCTTGCAAGACCCTGATTGGATTATTGCAATGCAAGAGGAATTAAATGAATTTGAGAGAAATAAAGTGTGGAAACTTGTACCAAGACCTAGAAATAGATCAGTTGTTGGTGCAAAATGGGTGTATAGAAATAAACTTGATGAGAATGGAACTGTAGTAAGAAACAAAGCAAGGCTAGTCACAAAAGGATACTCATGGGAGGAAGGAATCGACTATGATGAAACTTTTGCACCAGTAGCAAGATTAGAAGCTATCAGAATGTTTCTTGCTTTTGCAGCTCATTCAAAATTCAAGGTGTATCAGATGAATGTAAAAAGTGCCTTCTTAAATGGAGAATTGGAAGAAGAAGTCTATGTTGAACAACCACCAGGATTTGTTGATTCAAAGTTTCCTGATCATGTTTACAAGTTATACAAGGCACTATATGGATTGAAGCAAGCACCTAGAGCATGTCAACTAATGCAGTCAAATTATGAAATGAGCATGATGGGAGAGTTAAACTTCTTTTTGGGACTTCAAGTCAAACAGAATGATGATGGAATTTTCATCAATCAAACAAAGTATGTGAAAGAACTATTAAAGAAGTTTGATATGCAAGACTCTGCAACTGCTAAAACTCCCATGTCTACAGCCACTAAGCTAGACACAGACCCAAATGGTAAGAAAGTTGATAACACCAGCTATAGAGGTATGATTGGCTCATTATTATATCTAGCTGCTAGTAGACCAGATATAATGTTTGCAACTTGTCTGTGTGCTAGATTTCAAGCTGATCCTAGAGAATCACATTTAATAGCTGTGAAAAGAATTTTTAGGTATCTCAAGGGGCACAAACTCTTGGACTTTGGTATCTTAGAGAGTCATATTTTTTACTAATTGGCTATTCAGATTCTGACTATGCAGGATGCAAAGTAGACAGGAAAAGCACAACAAGACAATGCCAGTTTCTTGGCAATAAATTAATTTCTTGGTTTAGCAAGAAACAACAAACTGTATCCACCTCAACAGTTGAGGCTGAATACATTGCAGCTGGAAGTTGCTGTGCTCAAATTCTGTGGATGAGAAATCAATTACTTGATTATGGACTAACATTCTCAAATATTCCTATGTATTGTGATAATACTAGTGCTATTAAAATTGCAGAGAATCCAGTCCAACACTCCAGAACAAAGCACATTGATGTCAGGTATCACTTTATTAGAGAACATGTTGAAAATGGTACTGTGACACTTCACTATATTCCAACTGACAGACATATTGCAGACATTTTGACAAAACCACTTGATGAATCTACCTTTCTCAGATTGGTAGGTGAATTAGGTATGTTAAATATGTAAGTGATCAAGAATTCCAAGAAGCAAGGTATGTACTTTAATTATAGTCCATGTCTTAACACACTGTGATTAATTATTATTACAAAGTTTTGTTTGGTACTTTACCTTGACAGAGTCTAGCATTTAGACTCTGAGAAAAATATCGCCTAGACTCTGAATCGGTTAAAATTCGCGCCTGCAGACTCTGATTACGTTTAAACTGTTCAAATGACTTGAAATAGGCGGTAACAGTTATCTTTTGACTGGAGACAGGCTGTAGACTCGTGTGTATTGTATGCAACCTGAACAAAATAGAATTTTTCATACAATTTACTCACTTGTTTCTTGCAATTATTTTCTACAACAAAAATATTCACAGAGCTTTTTACGAACCCTAGCTAAATTCTTCAATCTTTTCCATCACTTTTAACTCAACAACTTCAATGGCTGCCATTTCTACTGTCATGAGGGGACCCAAGGCAATTGCTTTCACATTTGGGGATTTCGAGTTCATGACCACAAATCATGTTGCCGCCCTTGGAGAAAAGAAAGGGGTAGACGCTGACTACTACCCTGTGATGGATTTCTTGGAGCAATCCGAGCTCCACTACATTCTCAAGGCATCACCAGTTATTCACATGGATGCTGTGTCACAAGCCTGGAGCTCTGCAAAGGTAGTTGATCCTTCTCAGGATCAACCAGGTAAAATAATGTTTACCTTTGGTGATTTTACATTTGATGTTACTGCTGATGTTATTAATTATGTGTTTAAATTACCCGTTAAACAACCTTTTGATGAAACTATTTCTGATGCTGAAATTAAAGATATGTTTAAATCACTAGGTTATTTTGGTAGTTTAGAAAACATGAGTAAGTTAACTAGGCCCTATTTGAGAAAAGAATAGTCCTTTTTCTTTGATCAAATTGCTAAGTGTTTTACTAGTAAGTGTTGTGGATTTGATGCTATTACTTATCAAATTGGTCACAGTCTCCTATTTGATAGAGTAATCAACATTGGTGATATGTTGCTCACTCAAATGGGAGCAAAATTAAATAATGTGCTGAGGGGAGGAAGAAAGTCTACTATCATAGATTTCTTATGATTCTCCTTAACCACTTCATTCTTGACATGTCAACCAAGTTGGCAGATGATTGTTGTGTGCAGGCATACAAACAACAAAGAAGAATATTCTCTGACATCAAGAGAATTGATGACAAGAAGAAGAGTCTACCTGTCATGACTTATACACAGGTAATGCAGGTAAAACTCTCAACCTACAAACCTTCTATCTACAATGCTTCATTTTTTGGTGGTGAAATGGTGCAGGAACAAGTAATGGAGAGTCCCCCTGCACCTACCCAAGTCACCCAATCCCCTTCAAAGACACAATCTTTCAAACCAAAATCCAAAAAGAAAACAACCTCTGGTGTCTCTCAATAGGCACCAGTTGTAAAGAGGAGAAAATTGATTCAAACTAGGCTTATAGATGAGCACAGTGATGAAGAGCTCAACCCTCTAGAGAAACAAGTTGTTGAAGGTCTTTCTTTGTTAAAAGAAGGTCATGATACACTTGATTCTAACCTTCAAGCCAAGTCTGCAGACTCTCAAAAGCCTACAGACTCTGAAAAACCTAGGAATGCACCTCAGGATTCTCAAATTGAATCTCCTGAAAAATCTTTTGCTCAGAAGTACAGAAGGTTAAGGAAGGCTTATTCTGCACACACACACAAGCCTATTCCTGTTACTGACCCTGTTTTGCAGGAAACAGATGCTCTCAAGGCTCCTGTAGAGCCAGACTCTGAAAGCAAGAAAATACCTGAACCAGTGTCTAATGTTGAGTCAGAGTCTAGACTGCCTTTAGACTCTGATCATGACACATTTTGGGAAGGAATGCCATTGGATGCAGCCTCAAGTCTAATTGATGAGACCATTACTCCAAGTGATGAGGCACTGCTATTCTTATATCCTTTGGTGGAATCAGTTGAAGATCCAGAGCAACATCAGACTAAATCTCAAGTCTTGGATTTTCTTTCAACCTATGAATCCCTAAGGAAGAGAATGGAACAGGAGCTACAAATGTCTGCACAGGATGTGGTCAAAACTCTATACAGCTACCTATTCAACTCTTCATTCCAAGCCAAAGCAGCATGGCTCATAGAAGGCAGAACATCTGAAGTTCTCAAAGCACTAGGTGTGCCAGACTCTGAACAGCAAGTCAAAAAGAAGCCTAAAAAGCTTCAGATCTACAAAAGGAGAGAATCAGAGTCTGTTGCTGAGTTGGAGACTGAGATTGAGCAACCAGTTTTTGACTATGAAGCAATTTGGGATCAAGGGATTACCTACAGGACAGCTATTGATTGGATTTCTACTATTCAGCCTCTTTCAAAGAAGGTGGTTGATTTTCTTGTCCAAAATGTAGGAAAGGTGGCCAACAAATACATCTATCCGACCTATGAAAGTAGATTGGATCAACTCAAGGGCTCACATTATCACAAGATTGCAAGGGAACTGCAGGATTCCTTTCACTTGACTTTTGCCCAGGCCATCAATGCACTCCATGCCAGGATCTTTCTCAATGGACACTTGGATGCATTAACTTTGGTAGAACCACAGGAGGTAACAGGTGATATAAGGCAGTTGGAGGTTGGGACTAGTGCACCAGTGGTGACTAGTGATAAAGATGCTCAGTCTGCCTCACCCACACAAGAACCACCTAGTCAGAGGTTGGGTGATAGTGGGGCAGAGGAGTATGCTGTTGGGCCCTCCTTGGCAACTCACCATAGAGCTGATGAAAACCCCAGTGATATGGGAGGATAGACTCTGATGGATGCTCATGAAGAAATTTTCCAATCTATTCTATCAGAGTCTATCAACCTTGAGGGGGAGTCTCATGCACAAACAGTCAGAGATGGTAACACTTAGACTCTGGCTTCTAATGAAGTCATACTAAAGCAGTCAAAGTCTAGATGTTAGGAATCTACATGTGATTTGATGATAACATTAATCTTAGAATCATAGAAATTTTATTTGATGTAACTGATCAATTGATATGAAAGTTATAAATATCAATTGATCAGGAAACCATTTATCAGTTGAAGTGTTTATATGAATCAACTGATAATTTGGATTGTAGCATAGGTGTTCTTAGTTTATTTCAATTGATAAGGTGTAAATTAATTGATATTTTGTTCATCAATTGATGTTAGAGTCGATTGATATAGATCATCAATTGATGTGTAAATTAAACTGTTAAATTGTAATTATGTGAAGACAGGAAATTACACAAGTGAAGGATGATCAATTGATATTGAAGCATCGATGGATGAAGGATCGATCGAAGAAGCCAAGTCAAGCATTGAAGACCGTCAACTGATGTGAAGGCCCATCGACTGATATATCGATTGATAAAATCTATCAATCGATAAGCCATCTTTTATCAATCGATGGATAGAAAGATCAATCGAAGAAGTACATCAGTTGATGGATTAAAGGACAGATCAATTGGTATGCCTAACAGCAAATTATCAATTGAGTGTGACAACACAGAAAGAATATCTGTTGAAGATCCAGAGAACAAAAGCACTCCTATGGAAGACAGTCTAGAGTGACTGTGAAGACTCAATCAGAAGCTGTCTTTCAAACCTTTTTGTAAAATAGAAAAAGGTAAAAGGAAGGCAGGTAGAAACAATCCTGGAATAGGTATTGTAAAAGTACACTTGTGATATATAAACAAGTGTATTAGCATTATTAGAAAATATACAAGTTAGACATTATTTTACAATCAACTGTTCAAGCTTGAGAGCACATTTGTAAGAACAGTTGATTTGTTTTCTAATCTTGTAAAAACGAAGCTAGGTTTCTTCTAACCTAGGAGCATTGAGCAAAAATATATATTGATGGAAAAACCAATCCATCAATAATTTTAAATCTCTTTGTTCAGTTTTATTTTTCAGCATTAATTTGTTCGAACTTATTCTCTTATTCTATCAAACATCAAGAACAAATATTAGAACACACAAAAAAAGTTTTAATATTTGTATTCAACCCCCCCCCCTTCTACAAATATTGACATTGTTCTAAAGAATAACAATTGGTATTAGAGCAGGCTTTCAACATACAGAAAGTTTAAAGATCAAGAACAGTCAATATGGGCCAAAAGGATTCAGGTGTGAAAATTCCAGTTTTAGAGAAAGATGAATATTTTCCATAGAAGGTCAAAATGCATCTGCATCTTCTTTCTCTTGACCCTTCCTATGTTCACTGCATAGAGAAAGGTCCTCATATTCCCATGAAGATAGTCATAGGTGTAAACCCTGATGGAACTCCTGCACTTGACAGACATGTTCCAAAACTCATTTCTGAGTTCACAGAAGAGGATGAAAAAGAAGTACTCAAAGACAAGAAGACTATGAACATTCTGTTTAATGGCCTATATAAAGATATGTTTGACAATGTTATATACTGTACTTCATCAAAAGAAGTATGGGATACACTTCAAACTCTGTGTGAAGGAACTAAACAAGTAAGGAAAAACAAGATGCAACTCTTGATTCAAAAATATGAATCATTTCATTTCAAGAGTGGAGAATCTATCAATGACACCTATAGCAGATTTCAGAAGTTGTTAAATGGACTGAAGCTATATGGTAGGGTTTATGCAACTGAGGATACAAATCTAAATTTTTTTAGATCTCTTCCAAAAGAATGGAAACCAATGACTGTTTCCATTAGACAATCTCAGGACTTCAAGGATTTTACACTAGAGAAACTTTATGGTATTCTCAAGACATATGAGTTGGAAATCCAACAAGATGAAGAGATTGAGAAGAATCAAAGAAAAGAGAAAACTGTGGCTTTGGTAGTCAAGGGAAATGAAGAGAAGAAAGAAAATGGCTATGAAGAAGAGTCTGTCATGATGGCTGGTGATGCTGTTGAAGAATCATTCAAGAGAAAAGGAAAGAGCAAGTGTGAAGAAGATGAAACATGCTCTCAGGATGAGATTGATGTGCACCTTGCATTTCTATCAAGGAAATTTTCAAAGCTAAAATTCAAGAAGAATCCATATGCTCAAAGGCCTGGATCCCAGTTTAGAAGCAACAATCAAAATAAAAATTTGGTTGATAGATCTAAATTCAAATGTTTTAACTGTGGATTGGCTGGTCATTTCTCAAATGAGTGCAGGAAGCCAAAACAGAAAAGGCAAAGTCATATGAGGGTATTGACTATAAGAAGAAATACTTTGACCTTTTAAAACAGAAAGAAAAGGCTTTTGTCACTGAGGAGAAGGACTGGGCTGCTGAAGATAGTGATTCTGAAGAATATATCAATCTAGCATTAATGGCCAACCATGAAGATGAAGAAGCTAGTTCAGCATCTAATCAGGTACTAGCTACCAACTTTTCTGAGCTTACATCTGAGGAATGCAATAGTACTATAAATGAAATGTCTAATGAACTGTACAATTTGCATGTCACTCTAAAATCTCTAAACAAAGAAAATCTCAAGTTAAAGAACACCATTGATGCCTTAACTGAGAGGAATATTTTTCTTGAAAATGAACTTGTTTGTTTAGATAGATTTAAGCAAGAAAGAAAGGATGCTAGGAATGAACTAGTAAACAGTTTGAAAAGAGAAGAATTGTTGAAAGAACAATTGGCTGAAGAAATTGAAACCATTAGCAAATGGAATAGGTCTGCTAAAACTGCCAAACAAATTATTGATGTTCAGGGTGTAGATACTCTAGGAGAACTCCCCAAATCAATAGGCAAGTCATTGGCTGATACTTCAATGGATAAAGATCAATCGACTGCTAATCCTTCATCAACTGATAAGGATTATCAATCGATTGATGCTGAATCAATCGATAAGCATCCATCGACAAGTAAATCATCAATGGCTAATAAAAAGAACAAATTTAGCACTCCTATTAAGTTTGTTAAGGAAAACAAAAATCAAGTTGAAGCTGAGGCTGAGAAAATCAACATAGGTAGCTTATCCAAGAAACAACTAAAAGAAAAATTAGAAAAGATAGCACCTGTGGAAATTACTCTATCTAAGTCTGAGAAAAAGAAAAAGAATCGGAATGGTAAAGTAGGCATAAATAAGCACAATAACTACACTCCTGATATGTATGCACCTAGAAAAGTCTGTGCTAAATGTGGTAGTGTAAATCATTTGTCCATGCAATGCAAAAATGAAAAGAATTCTATATTTTCAAATGATTTAAATATACATGCCATGACTGCAAATGCCATGTTTACCAATCCTATGCTCATGAATGCCATGTCTTCTAATTTGGTTGCACCTAATGTTCATATGCCTTATGCACAAGTTCCATACATGTATAATCCCTTCTTTGCATATCCTAATATGAACATGCCTGGTATGCCATGGAACATGCCTAATGTAAATGATGAAATCCATGGAAATTCTGCCATGAGTTCTAAGGTGTCAAAGCCCCAAAAGTCAACTCCCAAAGATAAAGTGGATTTAAACCCACCAAAACAAAAGGAACCTAAGTTGACAACAGGGGCTCAGGCTGCAACTAATAAAAGAGGACCCAAGGCAACTTGGGTACCAAAAGTAACTTGATTGTTTTATGTGTGTGCAGGGAAACAGGAAGAAAAATCTCTGGTATTTGGATAGTGGATGTTCAAGGCACATGACTAGAGATTTGTCCCTGCTCACAAAGTTTGTGGAAAAGGCTGGCCCAGGAGTTACTTTTGGAGATAACAGCAAAGGTTTTACTCTGGGATATGGCTCAATTGCAAAAGAAAATGTTATCATTGAACCTGTAGCACTGGTTGATGGATTGAAGCACAATCTGCTCAGTATAAGTCAACTGTGTGATAATGGTAATGGTGTGTGGTTTACAACTGAATCATGCATCATAGCCAACAAAGAATCTGGTGAAATTCTCTTAACGGGAGAAAGAAAAGGAAATGTCTATGTGGCTGATTTTCTATCTGTAAAAGCAAATTCAATGACATGTCTACTTAGCAAAGCCAATACAGATGAAAGTTGGATTTGGCACAAGAAACTAGCCCACTTGAATTTCAAAGCCATGAATTTATTGGTTAGAAAGAATCTGGTTAGAGGCATTCCACAGATGGAATTCACCAAGGATGGACTATGTGATGCCTGTCAAAAGAGAAAACAAAGAAAAGCATCATTCAAGTCAAAGTCTGAATCATCAATTGATAAGCCTCTGGAATTACTGCACATGGACTTATTTGGACCAGTCAACATCATGTCAATTGCCAAAAAGAAATATGCCTTAGTAATTGTGGATGACTTCACAAGATTTTCATGGATATATTTCTTACATTCTAAGGATGAGGCAAGCAAATTAATTATCAATCATGTGAAGAATATTGACAATGGCACTGAATGGAAGGTCAAGAAATTTAGAAGTGATAATGGTACTGAATTCAAGAATTCAACCATGAGAGAATTCTGTGAAGAAAAAGGTATCACTCATCATTTCTCTGCTCCAAGAACTCCACAGCAAAATGGAGTAGTTGAAAGGAAAAATAGGACCTTGATTGAAGCTGCTAGAACTATGTTAGAAGAAGCAAAACTTCCTACATACTTCTGGGCAGAAGCAATTAATACTGCTTGTTACACTCAAAATATTTCCATGGTCAATAAACTTCAAGGCAAAACACCATATCAATTGATAAAGAAAGACAAGAAGCCAACAGTTAATTTTCTTCATGTCTTTGGCTGCAAATGCTTTGTACTGAGAAATCAAGGTGAAATTCTAGGAAAATTCGAAGCCAAAGCTGATGAAGCTATATTTGTTGGATATGGAATAACAACCAAAGCATACAGAGTCTACAATCTTAGATTACACATTGTTATGGAATCTATGCATGTAGTCTTTGATGACAAGAAAATTCAAGGGTTGTTTGATGAAGGATTTCATGATCTATTGCAGTTTGAAAATGAATCCACAAGTAATATTGAAGATAGTGATGATGATATGGAAAACACAAGAGTTCAAGTACCTAGAATCCTCTCATCAATTGATGTCAATGCATCAACAGATAACTTATCAGTTAACAATCATCAGTCGACTGATAATACATCAATTGATAATAATTCGATGGATATTAACTATGCTCAACAATCTTCAAGAAGAGTGTCCATCTCAGGGGGAGGGTTCTCAAATGGTCAATCACATCACAATGATCATAACACTTCCAATGATCATGAAGCATCATCTTCAAGGACAAGTTTATCATCACAAAGGAAATGGACAAAAAGCCATCCATTTGAATTAATAATTGGAGATGCAAATGATGGTGTCAAAACTAGAAGTGCAACTCAAAATGAATGCTTGTATAGTAGCTTCCTGTCTCAAGAAGAACCAAAAAGGATTGAAGAAGCCTTAAATGATCCTGATTGGATAATTGCTATGCAAGAAGAGTTGAATCAGTTTGAAAGAAACAAGGTATGGAAGCTGGTGCCCAAACCAAAGAACAAGACTATCATTGGTACAAAATGGGTGTTCAGAAACAAAATGGATGAATCTGGTACAGTGACAAGAAATAAAGCAAGATTAGTGGCAAAGGGCTATTCACAAGAAGAAGACATAGATTTTGATGAAACCTTTGCACCAGTTGCAAGGTTGGAAGCAATCAGAATCTTCTTAGCATATGCTGCTCATGCAAAATTCAAGGTGTATCAGATGGATGTGAAAAGTGCTTTTCTCAATGGAGAACTAGAAGAAGAAGTATATGTAGAACAACCTCCTGGTTTTATTGATCCTATTCATCCTGGATTTGTATACTATCTTCTCAAGGCACTTTATGGATTAAAACAAGCACCTAGAGCCTGGTATGACACCTTGTCTAAATTCTTGATTGAGAATCACTTCACAAGAGATGCAGATTATGCAGGTTACAGAATTGACAGAAAAAGTACAATAGGCTCCTGTCAATTTCTAGGAAATAAGCTTGTTTCATGGTTTAGCAAGAAGCAGAATTCAGTGTCTACATCGACTGCAGAGGCTGAATACATTGCAGCTGGAAGTTGCTGTGCACAAATATTATGGATGAGGAATCAACTACTTGACTATGGGTTCAACTTGAATAAGATTCCTATTTTCTGTGATAATACAAGTGCCATTGCTATAACAGAAAATCCTGTGCAACATTCCAGAACCAAGCACATTGATGTAAGGTATCACTTCATTAGGGAACATGTAATGAATGGTACAGTTGAATTACATTTTGTCCCTAGTGAAAGACAACTTGCAGACATTTTTACCAAACCATTAGATGAATCTACCTTCAATAGATTGATCTGTGATTTAGGAATGCTTAATTATATTTAACCCTTTAAATGTCTAACAAGTTATGTAATTATATTGATTGTAGCCATTGATTATGTTAATTTATTGATTCTTCAATAATCAACTGATAAACATTTTACATATCAATGGATATTATTGGAGTTGTCGACAGATAAATATATCAATTGATGATATATTTGTTTATCGATGGATAGGAGTAACTATCGACAGATAGCTATATCAATCAATGATATATTTGTCTATCGATGGATAATTGTACCTGTCGATGGATAAGCAATTTATCAATCGATGACCTGGAATTTTAATAGTCCAAGTCATCAATCGATCTGTACAAACTCTAGCCGTTGATTACTTATTTTATCAATTGATTAATACATACACTCCTGTATGTATATCAGTCGATTGCCAAAATTGGTAACTTTTACTCTTAAATACTCTTCCAACGGTCAATTTTGTTCTATTTTGAGTAAGTAATTGATTGAGAAATCAGTAAATATAAATAGTGAGATTAAAACATCTTTTAATTCTTACTTGCAATTTTTACTAACGACTTCTCTATCTCCTTCTCTTTCTCAATCTTAGATCTCTCTCTCTCTCTGTATCTACACTTTGCTAATAACCCTAATTTATTACTGTTTAATTGTTGTTTCTGCTTTATTACTAACAAGTTTGTCAGATAATTCAATTCTATAACCTTAGACTCGATTATGGCATCATCAAAGAAGGTCTCTCAATCAAGATTCTACTATGAGCTCAACAACTTCGTTGCTTGCACTATGGTGGAGGAAGCCCCAACAGAATTCCATTCTCTAATGGAATATCTAAAGAATTCAAAAATTTCAAAGGCCCTCTCAGAAGCACAAAAAATAGTGTGCAATCTAGTTGAAGAATTCCGGACAACAGCAGAAGTAGCAGATGATTTATCTTCCATCTCCTTTGATTGCAAAGGACAAAGGTATATTCTAACCACTGTGGTCTTGGGTGAGTGTTTAAATATTCCGTCAAATAATACTGCAAATGCACCCACTGACACAGATATTAGAAACATGCTTAGGGAAATCAATTACCTTGCTCCTGATGCTAGTCTAGGTAGTATTGTTAGAAAGAATCTAAGAAAAGAATGGTCATATTTCTTTGATGCTTTAATAAAGTGTTTTTCTGGTAAGGTTAGTAATTTTGATGCAATAACAACAAGTATGCAACAAGTAGGGTATAACATTTTATATGATAGATATCATAATTTAGGAAGCCTGTTACTCAATGAAATATCTGCCAAATTGGGGAATAAAATAAATAGATCTAATCATATTTATTATGCAAGATTTATTATGATTATTATTAACCACTTTGTCAAGGATATTAAGATTGACAGGAATACAGAAATTTTGGATTGCTGGACTCAAAACAAAAGGGTCTTTAAAGACTTGGTTAGGATCAATCTTCACAGCAATGTGGAATTGATCTATCCCCCTTTTGTTCAGGTATTTATCTCTACTTTAAACTCTTCTCAACCTAATTCTTCTTTGCCTTTTGTGACTATGGAGGGTGGTAGTAATGACCCCAACCCTCCTACCCAAGCCACACAACCAATCTCTAAATCCAAATCTAAGAAACCAACCTCAACAGGTTCTCAAAAACCTGCTGTTGTAAAAACCAAGAAAAGAAAATCAACTATTGTGGTAGATAGATTAGAGGAGGATGTAGGTGGTGAGGGAACTGGGGAACATCAAAGAACCCAGAAGGATAAGGAGAGTGAGGGTGTGCAACCTCAACCAAGCCACTCCATAGTCTCCCAAAAGACTGTGGATGTTACCATGGAAAATACCACATCCCTATTGCCATCCTCTCAAAAGGATGACAGTATTGAAAATAGCCCATAACCAGGGGCACAAAATCAAGTTGGGGACACAAAAGCCAAAACACTAACACCATACAAAAGAAGAGAAAAGAAAGTCACCTTTGCACTTGGGGAATCACACACTGCAAAACCACAGGAAACTGTGGAGGAGCCTTCACAAAGTCTGCTTGATGCATCTCATATAAATGATGAGATGCAGCCCCATTCTCTTTCAATTCCTATCTCTTCTATTCTTCTTTCCCCATCTCAAACTTCTTCAGAAAATGTTTTGATAGATTATCGAACATTTTCAGATTCTCCTTCTTTGTTTTTCAAGGAGAAGCCAACACTCTCTCCTGAATCTTCTTCTCAGAATTTTCAGGATTCTATTTCCAATATCATCTCAAACATAACTTCACAAATTATCTCAATTGTTTCTTCTCCATCAATTGATGTTCCTTCATCAATTGATATTCATCCATCGACTGATAAGCCATCGATCGATACTCAAGATCAATCGATGGGTATGCATCAATTGATGGATATCCCAAACATACCACTTCAACTGATAATGTCAATACATCAATTGATGCTCAATCAATTGATGTTGCACAAACACTCTTAGGATTGAGTGAGTTGAGTGAGAGGCAGGATTGTAACCTGGCAAAAGGAGAGGAAGTGAGTAAAAACATTCCTATTTCTTCCAGGAATGAGAGTGAAACACTTGAAGGCCCCACCTTAGTAGGTGCACAAGAAATGAGTGAGGGAGAGGTGAGATTCCAGGATGAGATCCTGATGCAAAATAGAGAGATGAGTGAAAGTGATAAAAACATTCTACTTTTTGCACAGGAATTGGAAATTGAACTGATGGCAGAAGGAGTAAAGGAGATAGGGGGATCAAATAATGCTGAAGCTAGTGGGAGTGGAATTGCTAAAGACTTTGAAGATGAAATAGATGCTGGTGAATTGGATCCAAAGAATTTCATTCATCCTGATCCACAATATCAAGGGTTGGCTACTTCAAGTAACAGGAATGCAGAACAACTCTTGGGCATTGATCATACAGATCAAAGGACCAGGAATCTGAAGGAAAGCATTGCCAATACAACAGACACTTGTTATATGGCACCTGAAGAGTTAGAGAGTGATTCTGATGAAGAGCCATGGATGAGCACTATTGATGATTCCTTAGAAGCTGCTGAGACTGAAATTCTCTCTCAATATAGAAGAACAATGGTGGAAGGAGACATTGAAGGTCCTACTCAAAGGAGAATTGCTCACTATATGAGAGAATCAATGAAAATACAAAAGATGACAGTAACAGGAGTAAGGAGGGAACTGGAGAGGATTAAGGACTCTATCTCATCTAACAAGGATGCAATGGACAGGAGATTGGATGAGAAGCTACCATTCAACACCATGAATAGCATCAAAGACAAGCTTTTCAAAGAATCCAAAAATTTTACATCTTTGGAGACAAGAGTAGGTTCTCTGGAAAAGAAGATGGATGATATTATCAGAGGTCAAAATCTCCATGCTTCCATTCTTCAAAAGTTTCTTGACAGACTTCCACCACCCCCTCCAATTGATGATAACAAAAAGGGGGAGAATACAAAGAAGAAGGATGATGGTGATGGTGGTGATGGTAAAGGTGGTTCTGGTATGGATAAGTCAAGTGACATTGGTGGTTCTGCACCCAGAAGAGATAAAAGCAGAAGTAACATGGACAATCAATCTTCAAAGAAATCTAAGTCATCTAATTCTCCAAAAGATAATTTAGAACAGAAAAAGAAAGATTACAAGAAGTTTGATGATGATCTTGAAGCTAGGAGAATTTCTAGGGAGAAAGAAACTCAATTAATGATTGAGAGAGAAAAGAAGAGAATTGAAGATCTAAGGAGAAACACTGAGTTAGTAACAGAGGCAATAGAAAAAGGAGACTTGGATGAGTTCATTGCTCAAACAAGAAAAATAAATGAAGATGTAATAAAGGCTGCCAAGGAAAGCAACTCAGATGCTGAAGCCTTTTTATCAGTTGATCAAGAAGCCCTTAAAGAGAAGAAAAAGGGAAAAGTCATAATGATTGAAGAAAAGAAGAAGAGAAAAGAGCCAGTTGGCCAGAAGCTTCTTCAAGAAGCCATTTCATCAGGATTGTCAGATGCTGAAAAGAAAGAGAAAGAAAATGAGGAAATAGCAAGGCAAATGGAAATGGAATGGAATATGGAAGATCATCTAATGAATCAACCACTGAGGAAAAAGAGAAAAGTTTCTATGGCCAAGAAAAGGTCAAGTTCTACTCAAGAAATAGTGGTTCAAGAAAACCTCCAGGGTCAACAAGAAGAAATCAAGGAGGAGGTCACAATTGAAGGATATGGTTTGAAGGGAATACCAGTAATCAATGAAAAAGGATTAATTGGAGTAAGGACTCACCCTGCAACCTCTAACCATGAAGAATCAATGAGGTTGGAGTATGAAAATGGAGTGAAAACAATCTATTCATTGAAGGTGATAATGAAGCAAAGCTACAATGTTTTAAAGACTATTCTTCCTCTACTCAACAGAAAGTACAAACTCAACACAACAATTGCTCAGGAGATACAACAACAAATTTCAAAGTTAAGAAGATCCAAGGCAGAAGCTGAATCTGATTCACCTCTAAAGCTATGGAAGTCACAGGTCAAAAAGGTGGTGTTGGAGCCAAAGTATGGTATGATTTTTACAGATATAGAGGGCAACACAAAGTTCTTTGATATCTGCAAATATCTGGACAAAATCACAGATGAAGAAATACACTACCTTATGAGGCAACTTGGAGAAACTGCAGGGATGAAGCAATATTGAGAAGTTCTTTCATGAGGCAACTAAAGGAAAATGCTGAGAAAAGGAGGAAGAAGAACTAAATTAAATTATGAAGACATTGAAGCTGCTTACAGGAGTTATCTATCAATCTGGTACTTCCAAAATTAATGTGCCAATTAAGTTTCTTGATTCTATCTAAATGTAATTTTTTTTAAGGGTTTTTGTTATCATCAAGTAGATTTATGCCTGTTAATAACACAGACACAAATAGGGGGAGATTGTTAGGAATCTACATGTGATTTGATGATAACATTAATCTTAGAATCATAGAAATTTTATTTGATGTAACTGATCAATTGATATGAAAGTTATAAATATCAATTGATCAGGAAACCATTTATCAGTTGAAGTGTTTATATGAATCAACTGATAATTTGGATTGTAGCATAGGTGTTCTTAGTTTATTTCAATCGATAAAGTGTAAATCAATTGATATTTTGTTCATCAATTGATGTTAGAGTCGATTGATATAGATCATCAATTGATGTGTAAATTAAACTGTTAAATTGTAATTATGTGAAGACAGGAAATTACACAAGTGAAGGATGATCAATTGATATTGAAGCATCGATGGATGAAGGATCAATCGAAGAAGCCAAGTCAAGCATTGAAGACCATCAACTGATGTGAAGACCCATCGATTGATAAAATCTATCAATCGATAAGCCATCTTTTATCAATCGATGGATAGAAAGATCAATCGAAGAAGTACATCAGTTGATGGATTAAAGGACAGATCAATTGGTATGCCTAACAGCAAATTATCAATTGAGTGTGACAACACAGAAAGAATATCTGTTGAAGATCCAGAGAACAAAAGCACTCTTATGGAAGACAGTCTAGAGTGACTGTGAAGACTCAATCAGAAGCTGTCTTTCAAACCTTTTTGTAAAATAGAAAAAGGTAAAAGGAAGGCAGGTAGAAACAATCCTGGAATAGGTATTGTAAAAGTACACTTGTGATATATAAACAAGTGTAGTAGCATTATTAGAAAATATACAAGTTAGACATTATTTTACAATCAACTGTTCAAGCTTGAGAGCACATTTGTAAGAACAGTTGATTTGTTTTCTAATCTTGTAAAAACGAAGCTAAGTTTCTTCTAACCTAGGAGCATTGAGCAAAAATATATATTGATGGAAAAACCAATCCATCAATAATTTTAAATCTCTTTGTTCAGTTTTATTTTTCAGCATTAATTTGTTCGAACTTATTCTCTTATTCTATCAAACATCAAGAACAAATATTAGAACACACAAAAAAAGTTTTAATATTTGTATTCAACCCCCTCTTCTACAAATATTGACATTGTTCTAAGGAATAACACTAGAGTAGACCCTGAGACTGGAATACTGGAGCCAACAGACTCTGAAAAGAAAGAAGATGTTAGTAAGGGTTCAAAATCTGTTGCATCTCACCCCTTGGTGGAAACCCCTAGCCTTCAGACATTTGAAGGGGTTCCCCTCCATTAAGGTGGTTCAGGTATTGAAGCACATTCTTTATCTCTCAACCCCTCTCTGTAGGATTATTGAGTGCCCCCTCCAAAATGAGTGAAAAAATATCTGAGAGGCTGGCACGGGTCCAGGCAAAAGGAGAGGTAGAAAAGGCTGTAGAGAGCCTGAGTGAGCTTGAGAAAGTGGGTGTCCAACCCCACTGTGAGAATGAGAGATTAGGGTATCCTGAACCTAGCTTTACTTATTGGGATCAAGATTTTCCAAAGAGTTGGTCCAATGAGTTGGAGCAGGGGATGGATGAAATGTCACTTTTCTTGATTGTGCAGATTGGTAAACAGAAGGAGGCTCTTGCTGCTTAGAAGTCATTTACACAGAGACCATAACTTCATCTGGTGGATTCTCTAGCAAGGAGAGCAGATAGAGTCATGGAGGCTTTGGTGGATAACCCTGTCATTTTACCTGAGGCTGCAACATTGAAGTCAGGAGAACCACTTTTAATTATGCCTATAAGGGCTAGACTTCCAGAGTCTTCAGTCTCTGATAACTCTCAGGAGGAGTCAGGGTCTATAGTCCCGGTTGTAGTTTCAGAGTCTATACCACCAGAGTCTACATCTTCAATTACAAAGCTTGAGCCTGTTGCCGAGGAGTGCACTTCTGAAGATGATGATGCAGTTCACCCTTCTTTTGTCTATTTTGATCAAGTGTTTCCTCAGTCTTGGGAGTCTGCACAGCAAAGATGTTATTCCTTAGAACAATGCCAATATTTGAAGAAGGGGGGGTTGAATACAAATATTGAAACTTTTTCTTTGTTCTAATATTTGTTCTTGATGTTTGAAAGAATAAGAGAATAAGTTCGAATAAATTAGTGCTAAAAATAAAACTGAACAAAGAGATTTAAAATTATTGATGGATTGGTTTTTCCATCAATATATATTTTTGCTCAATGCTCCTAGGTTAGAAGAAACCTAGCTGCGTTTACAAGATTAGAAAACAAATCAACTGTTCTTACACATGTGCTCTCAAGCTTGAACAATTGATTAAGAAATATGTCCAACTTGTATATTTTCTAATAATGCTACTACACTTGTTTATATACCACAAGTGTTCTTTTACAATTCCTATTCTAGGATTGTTTCTACCTGCCTTCCTTTTACCTTTTTCTATTTTACAAAAAGGTTTGAAAGACAGCTTCTGATTGAGTCTTCACAGTTACTCTAGACTGTCTTCCATAGGTGTGCTTTTGTTCTCTGGATCTTCAACAGATATTCTTTCTGTGTTGTCACACTCAATTGATAATTTGCTGTTAAGCATATCAATTGATCCATTCTTTAATCCATCTACTGATGTACTACTTCGATTGATCTTTATATCCATCGATTAATAAAAGATGTCTTATCGATTGATAGATGTTATCAATCGATATATCAGTCGATGGGTCTTCACATCAGTTGATGGTCTTCAATGCTTGACTTGGCTTCTTCGATTGATCCTTCATCCATCGATGCTTCAATATCAATTGATCATCCATCACTTGTGCAATTTCCTGTCTTCACATAATTACAATTTAACAGTTTAATTTACACATCAATTGATGATTCATATCAATCGACTCTAACATCAATTGATGAACAAAATATCAATTGATTTACACCTTATCGATTGAAATAGACTAAGTACACCTATGCTACAATCCAAATTATCAGTTGGTTCATATAAACACTTCAACTGATAAATGGTTTCCTGATCAATTGATATTTATAACTTTCATATCAATTGATCAGTTACAACAAATAAAATTTCTATGATTCTAAGATTAATGTTATCATCAAATCACATATAGATTCCTAACAATCTCCCCCTATTTGTGTCTGTGTTATTAACAGGCATAAATCTACTTGATGATAACAAAAATTCTTTAAAAAAAAATTACATTTAGATAGAATCAAGAAACTTAATTGGCACATTAATTTTGGAAGTACCAGATTGATAAATAACTCCTGCAAGCATCTTCAATGTCTTCATAATTTAATTTAGTTCTTCTTCCTCCTTTTCTCAGCATTTTCCTTTAGTTGCCTCATGAAAGAACTTCTCAATATTGCTTCATCCCTGTCAGTTTCTCCAAGTTGCCTCATAAGGTAGTGTATTTCTTCATCTGTGATTTTGTCCAGATATTTGCAGATATCAAAGAACTTTGTGTTGCCCTCTATATCTGTAAAAATCATAGCATACTTTGGCTCCAACACCACCTTTTTGACCTGTGACTTCCATAGCTTTAGAGGTGAATCAGGTTCAGCTTCTGCCTTGGATCTCCTTAACCTTGAAATTTGTTGTTGTATCTCCTGAGAAATTGTTGTGTTGAGTTTGTACTTTCTGTTGAGTAGAGGAAGAATAGTCTTTAAAACATTGTAGCTTTGCTTCATTATCACCTTCAATGAATAGATTGTTTTCACTCCATTTTCATACTCCAACCTCATTGATTCTTCATGGTTAGAGGTTGCAGGGTGAGTCCTTACTCCAATTAATCCTTTTTCATTGATTACTGGTATTACCTTCAAATCATATCCTTCAATTGTGACCTCCTCCTTGATTTCCTCTTGTTGACCCTGGAGGTTTTCCTGAACCACTATTTCTTGAGTAGAACTTGACCTTTTCTTGGCCATAGAAACTTTTCTCCTTTTTCTCAAAGGTTGCTCTGCCTGTAGCTCTTCTTCCAAATGCCATTGCATTTCCATCTGTCTAGCAATCTCTTCATTCTCCCTTTCTCCCCTTGAGGCATCTGAGATTCCTGTAGTGATGGCTCCTTGAAGTAGCTTTTGACTTAATGGTTCAGTCTCTTTCTTCTTCTCTTCTTCAATCACTATTGCTTTCCCTTTCTTCTTTTCCTTAAGAGCTTCAATATCCAATTGAAGAAAAGCTTCTGTATTTGAGTTTCTTTCCTTGGCAGCCTTTTGTGCATCTTCATTTATTTTTCTTGTTTGAGCAATGAACTCATCCAAGTCTCCTTTTTCTAATGCCTCTGTTACTAACTCAGTGCTTCTCCTTAGATCTTCAATTCTTTTCTTTTCCCTCTCAATCATTAATTGAGTTTCTTTCTCCCTAGAAATTCTCCTAGCTTCAGTATCTTGATCAACCTTCTTGTATTCTTTCTTTTTCTGTTCTAAATTATCTTTTGGAGAATTAGATGACTTAGATTTCTTTGAAGATTGATTGTCCCTGTTACTTCTGCTTTTATATCTTTTGAGTGCAGAACCACCAATGCCACTTGACTTCTCCATACCAGAACCACCTATACCACCACTTCCACTGCCTTTGCCATCACCACCATCATCATCCTTCTTCTTTGTATTCTCCCCCTTTTTGTTATCATCAATTGGAGGGGGTGGTGGAAGTCTGTCAAGAAACTTTTGAAGAATGGAAGCATGAAGATTTTGACCTCTGATAATATCATCCATCTTCTTTTCTAGAGAACCTATTCTTGTCTCCAAAGATGTAAATTTTTTGGATTCTTTGAAAAGCTTGTCTTTGATGCTATTCATGGTGTTGAATGGTAGCTTCTCATCCAATCTCCTGTCCATTGCATCCTTGTTAATGAGATAGAGTCCTTAATCCTCTCCAGTTCCCTCCTTACTCCTATTACTGTCAACTTTTGAATTTTTATTGATTCTCTCATATAGTGAGCAATTCTCCTTTGAGTAGGATCTTCAATTTCTCCTTCCACCATTGTTCTTCTATATTGAGAGAGAATTTCAGTCTCAGCAGCTTCTAAGGAACCATCAATAGTGCTCATCCATGGCTCTTCATCAGAATCACTCTCCAACTCTTCAGGTGCCATATAACAAGTGTCTGTTGTATTGGCAATGCTTTCCTTCAGATTCCTGGTCCTTTGATCTGTATGATCAATGCCCAAGAGTTGTTCTGCATTCCTGTTACTTGAAGTAGCCAACCCTTGATATTGTGGATCAGGATGAATGAAATTCTTTGGATCCAATTCACCAGCATCTATTTCCTCTTCAAAGTCTTTAGCAATTCCACTCCCACTAGCTTCAGCATCATTTGCTCCCCCTATCTCCTTTACTCCTTCTTCTGCCATCAGTTCAATTTCCAATTCCTGTGCAAAAAGTAGAATGTTTTTATCACTTTCACTCATCTCTCTATTTTGCATCAGGATCTCATCCTGGAATCTCACCTCTCCCTCACTCATTTCTTTTGCACCTACTAAGGTGGGGCCCTCAAGTGTTTCACTCTCATTCCTGGAAGAAATAGGAATGTTTTTACTCACTTTCTCTCCTTTTGCCAGGTTACAATCCTGCCTCTCACTCAACTTACTCAATCCTAAGAGTGTTTGTGCAACATCAATTGATTGAGCATCAATTGATGTATTGACATTATCAGTTGAATTGGTGTTTGGGATATCCATCGATTGATGCATACCCATCGATTGATCTTGAGTATCGATCGATGGCTTATCAGTCGATGGCTGAATATCAATTTATGAAGGAACATCAATTGATGGAGAAGAAACAGTTGAGATAATTTGTGAAGTTATGTTTGAGATGATATTGGAAATAGAATCCTGAAAATTCTGAGAAGAAGATTCAGGAGAGAGTGTTGGCTTCTCCTTGAAAAACAAAGAAGGAGAATCTGAAAATGTTCGATAATCTATCAAAACATTTTCTGAAGAAGTTTGAGATGGGGAAAGAAGAATAGAAGAGATAGGAATTGAAAGAGAATGGGGCTGCATCTCATCATTTATATGAGATGCATCAAGCAGACTTTGTGAAGGCTCCTCCACAGTTTCCTGTGGTTTTGCAGTGTGTGATTCCCCAAGTGCAAAGGTGACTTTCTTTTCTCTCCTTTTGTATGGTGTTAGTGTTTTGGCTTTTGTGTCCCCAACTTGATTCTGTGCCCCTGGTTGTGGGCTATTTTCAATATTGTCATCCTTTTGAGAGAGTCAATAGGGATGTGGTATTTTCCATGTTAACATCCACAGTCTTTTGGGAGACTATGGAGTGGCTTGGTTGAGGTTGCACACCCTCACTCTCCTTATCCTTCTGGGTTTTTTGATGTTCCCCAGTTCCCTCACCACCTACATCCTCCTCTAATCTATCTACCACACTAGTTGATTTTCTTTTCTTGGTTTTTACAACAGCAGGTTTTTGAGAACCTGTTGAGGTTGGTTTCTTAGATTTGGATTTAGAGATTGGTTGTGTGGCTTGGGTAGGAGGGCTGGGGTCATTACTACCACCCTCCATAGTCACAGAAGGCAAAGAAGAATTAGGTTTAGAAGAGTTTAAAGAAGAGATAAATACCTGAACAAAAGGGGGATAGATCAATTCCACATTGCTGTGAAGATTGATCCTAACCAAGTCTTTAAAGACCCTTTTGTTTTGAGTCCAGCAATCCAAAATTTCTGTATTCCTGTCAATCTCAATATCCTTGACAAAGTGGTTAATAATAATCATAATAAATCTTGCATAATAAATATGATTAGATCTATTTATTTTATTCCCCAATTTGGCAGATATTTCATTGAGTAACAGGCTTCCTAAATTATGATATCTATCATATAAAATGCTATACCCTACTTGTTGCATACTTGTTGTTATTGCATCAAAATTACTAACCTTACCAGAAAAACACTTTATTAAAGCATCAAAGAAATATGACCATTCTTTTCTTAGATTCTTTCTAACAATACTACCTAGACTAGCATCAGGAGCAGTATAGTTGATTTCCCTAAGCATGTTTCTAATATCTGTGTCAGTGGGTGCATTTTCGGTATTATTTGCAGGAATATTTAAACACTCACCCAAGACCACAGTGGTTAGAATATACCTTTGTCCTTTGCATTCAAAGGAGATTGTAGAAAAATCATCTGCTACTTCTGCTGTTGTCCAGAATTCTTTAACTAGATTGCACACTATTTTTGGTGCTTCTGAGAGGGCCTTTGCAATTTTTGAACTCCTTAGAAATTCCATTAGGGGATGAAATTCTGTTGGGGCTTCCTCCACCATAGTGCAAGCAACGAAGTTGTTGAGCTCATAGTAGAATCCAGATTGTGAGACTTTCTTTGAAGATGCCATTATCGAGTTTGAAGATTTATAATTGAATTAACTGGCAAACTTGTTAGTAATTATAACAGAAACAATAATTAGACAGTAGTAGATTAGGGTTCTTAGCATGAGATAGATACAGAGTCAGTTCGAAGATTGAGAAAGAGAAAGAGATAGAAAAATCGATAGTAAAAATGCAAGTAAGAATTAAAAGAAGTTTTTATCTCACGATTTATATTTACTGATTTCCAAACAATTTCTTACTCAAAATAGAACTAAATCGACCGTTGGAAGAGTATTGATAATTAAAAGTTACCAATTTTGGCAATCGATTGTTATATATACAGGAATGTACGTATTAATCAATTGATAAAATAAGTAATCAACGGCTAGATTTTTGTACAGGTCGATTGATGACATGGACCCCTTTAAATTCTAGGTCATCGATTGATAAATTGCTTATCCATCGACAGGTACAATTATCCATCGATAGACAAATATATCATTGATTGATATATCTATCTGTCGATAGTTACCCCTATCCATCCATAAACAAATATATCATCAATTGATATATTTATCTGTCGACAGCTCCAATAATATCCATTGATATGTAAAATATTTATCAGTTGATTATTGAAGAATCAATAATTTAACATAGTCAATGGCTACATGTATTATAAATACATAACTTGTCAGACATTTAAATGATTAAATGTAATTAAGCATACCTAAATCACAGACCAATCTATTGAAGGTAGATTCATCTAATGGTTTGGTAAAAATGTCTGCAAGTTGTCTTTCACTAGGGACAAAATGTAATTCAACTGTACCATTCATTACATGTTCCCTAATGAAGTGATACCTTATGTCAATGTGCTTGGTTCTGGAATGTTGCACAGGATTTTCTGTTATAGCAATGGCACTGGTATTATCACAGAATATAGGAATCTTGTTCAAGTTGAACCCATAGTCAAGTAGTTGATTCCTCATCCATAATATTTGTGCATAGCAACTTCCAGCTGCAATGTATTCAGCCTCTGCAGTAGATGTAGACACTGAATTCTGCTTCTTGCTAAACCATGAAACAAGCTTATTTCCTAGAAATTGACAGGAGCCTGTTGTGCTTTTTCTGTCAATTCTGCAACCTGCATAATCTGCATCTGAATAACCAATTAGATCAAATCCAGAATCTCTAGGATACCAAATTCCAAGATTTGGAGTTCCTTTGAGATATCTGAATATTCTTTTTATTGCAATCAAATGAGATTCTCTAGGATCAGCTTGAAACCTAGCACAAAGACATGTAGTAAACATTATGTCTGGCCTACTTGCAGTTAAATAAAGTAATGAGCCAACCATACCTCTATAACTTGAAATGTCCACTTTTGCTTCCTTAGTGTTTAATTCAAGTCTAGTTGCAGTGGCCATGGGAGTTTTAGCAGAAGAACATTCACTTAAATCAAATCTCTTTAATAAATAAGAAATATATTTGGTTTGATTTATGAAAATACCATTTTTGACTTACTTGATTTGCAAACCAAGAAAATAGGTAAGTTCTCCCATCATGCTCATTTCATATTTACTCTGCATCAACTTTGCAAACTTTTTACAAAGTTTTTCATTAGTTGAGCCAAAAATAATGTCATCTACATAGATTTGAACAAGAATCATAGAGCCATTTACATTTCTATGAAAGAGAGTTTTATCAACAGTACCTCTTGTGAAGTGATTCTCAATCAAGAATTTAGACAATGTGTCATACCAGGCTCTAGGTGCTTGCTTCAATCCATAAAGTGCCTTGAGAAGATAGTATACAAATCCAGGATGAATAGGATCAATAAAACCAAGAGGTTGTTCTACATATACTTCTTCTTCTAGTTCTCCATTGAGAAAAGCACTTTTCACATCCATCTGATACACCTTGAAATTTGCATGAGCAGCATATGCTAAGAAGATTCTGATTGCTTCCAACCTTGCAACTGGTGCAAAGGTTTCATCAAAGTCAATGCCTTCTTCTTGTGAATAGCCCTTTGCCACTAATCTTGCTTTATTTCTTGTCACTGTACCAGATTCATCCATTTTGTTTCTGAACACCCATTTTGTACCAATGATAGACTTGTTCTTTGGTTTGGGCACCAGCTTCCATACCTTGTTTCTTTCAAATTGATTCAACTCTTCTTGCATGGCAATTATCCAATCAGGATCATTCAAGGCTTCTTCAATCCTTTTTGGTTCTTCTTGAGACAGGAAGCTACTATACAAGCATTCATTTTGAGTTGCACTTCTAGTTTTGACACCATCATTTGCATCTCCAATTATTAATTCAAAGGGATGGCTTTTTGTCCATTTCCTTTGTGATGGTAAACTTGTCCTTGAAGATGATGCTTCATGATCATTGGAAGTGTTATGATCATTGTGATGTGATTGACTATTTGAGAACCCTCCCCCTGAGATGGACACTCTACTTGAAGATTGTTGAGCAGAGTTGATATCCATCGAATGATTATCAATTGATGTATTATCAGTTGATTGATGATTGTCAACTAATAAGTTATCTGTTGATGCATTGACATCAATTAATGGGAGGATTCTAGGTACTTGTGCTCTTGTGTTTTCCACATCATCATCACTATCTTCAATATTACTTGTGGATTCATTTTCAAAAAGCAATAGATCATGAAATCCTTCATCAAACAACCCTTGAATTTTCTTGTCATCAAAAACTACATGCATAGATTCCATAACAATGTGTAATCTAAGATTGTAGACTCTGTATGCTTTGGTTGTTATTCCATATCCAACAAATATAGCTTCATCAGCTTTGGCATCAAATTTTCCTAGATTTTTACCTTGATTTCTCAGTACAAAGCATTTACAGCCAAAGACATGAAGAAAGTTAACTGTTGGCTTCTTGTCTTTCTTTATCAATTGATATGGAGTTTTGCATTGAAGTTTATTGATCATGGAAATATTTTGAATGTAACAAGCAGTATTAATTGCTTCTGCCCAGAAGTATGTAGGAAGTTTTGCTTCTTCTAACATAGTTCTAGCAGCTTCAATCAAGGTCCTATTTTTCTTTTCAACTACTCCATTTTGCTGTGGAGTTCTTGGAGCAAAGAAATGATGAGTGATACCTTTTTCTTCACAGAATTCTCTCATGGTTGAATTCTTGAATTCAGTACCATTATCACTTCTAAATTTCTTGACCTTCCATTCAGTGCCATTGTCAACATTCTTCACATGATTGATAATTAATTTGCTTGCTTCATCCTTAGAGTGTAAGAAATATACCCATGAAAATCTTGTGAAGTCATCCACAATTACTAAGGCATATTTCTTTTTGGCAATTGACATGATGTTGACTGGACCAAATAAGTCCATGTGCAATAATTCCAGAGGCTTATCAATTGATGATTCAGACTTTGACTTGAATGATGCTTTTCTTTGTTTTCCCTTTTGACAGGCATCACATAGTCCATCCTTGGTGAATTCCATCTGTGGAATGCCTCTAACCACATTCTTTCTAACCAATAAATTCATGGCTTTGAAATTCAAGTGGGCTAGTTTCTTGTGCCAAATCCAACTTTCATATGTATTGGCTTTGCTAAGTAGACATGTCATTGAATTTGCCTTTACAGAGTGAAAATCAGCCACATAGACATTCCCTTTTCTTTCTCCAGTTAAGAGAATTTCACCAGATTCTTTGTTGGCTATGATGCATGATTCAGTTGTAAACCACACACCATAACCATTATCACACAGTTGACTAATACTGAGCAAATTGTGCTTCAATCCATCAACTAGTGCTACAGTTTCAATGATAACATTTTCTTTTGCAATTGAGCCATATCCCAGAGTAAAACCTTTGCTGTTATCTCCAAAAGTAACTCTTAGGCCAGCCTTTTCCACAAACTTTGTGAGCAGGGACAAATCTCCAGTCATGTGCCTTGAACATCCACTATCCAAATACCAGAGATTTTTCTTCCTGTTTCCCTGCACACACGTAAAACAATCAAGTTGCTTTTGGTACCCAAGTCGCCTTGGGTCCTCTTTTATTAGTTGCAGCCTGAGTCCCTGTTGTCAACTTAGGTTCCTTTTGTTTTGGTGGATTTAAATCCACTTTAACTTTGGGAGTTGACTTTTGGGGCTTTGACACCTTGGAACTTATGGCAGAATTTCCATGAATTTCATCATTTACATTAAGCATGTTCCATGGCATACCAGGCATGTTCATATTTGGATATGCAAAGAAGGGGTTATACATGTATAGAACTTGTGCATAAGGCATATGAACATTAGGTGCAACCAAATTAGAAGACATGGCATTCATGAGCATAGGATTGGTAAACATGGCATTTGCAGTCATGGCATGTATATTTAAATCATTTGCAGATATAGAATTCTTTTCACTTTTGCATTGCATGGATAAATGATTTACACTACCACATTTAGCACAGACTTTTCTAGGTGCATACATGTCAGGAGTGTAGTTACTGTGCTTATTTATGCCTACTTTACCATTCCTATTCTTTTTCTTTTTCTCAGGCTTAGGTTGAGTAATTTCCACAGGTGCTGTCTTTTCTAATTTTTCTTTTAGTTGTTTCTTGGATAAGCTACCTATGTTGATTTTCTCCGCCTCAGCCTCAACTTGATTTTTGGTTTCCTTAACAAACTTAACAGGAGTGCTAAATTTGTTCTTTTTATTAGCCATTGATGATTTACTTGTCGATGGATGCTTATCAATTGATTCAGCATCAATCGATTGATAATCCTTATCAGTTGATGAAGGATTGGCGGTCGATTGATCTTTATCCATTGAAGTATCAGCCAATGACTTGCCTATTGATTTGGGGAGTTCTCCTAGAATATCTACACCCTGAACATCAATAATTTGTTTGGCAGTTTTAGCAGACCTATTCCATTTGCTAATGGTTTCAATTTCTTCAGCTAATTGTTCTTTCAACAATTCTTCTCTTTTCAAACTGTTTACTAGTTCATTCCTAGCATCCTTTCTTTCCTGCTTAAATCTTTCTAAACAAACAAGTTCATTTTCAAGAAAAATATTTCTCTCAGTTAAGGCATCAATGGTGTTCTTTAACTTGAGATTTTCTTTGTTTAGAGATTTTAGAGTGACATGCAAATTGTACAGTTCATTAGACATTTCATTAATAGTACTATTGCATTCCTCAGATGTAAGCTCGGAAAAGTTGGTAGCTAGTACCTGATTAGATGCTGAACTAGCTTCTTCATCTTCATGATTGGCCATTAATGCAAGATTGATATATTCTTCAGAATCACTATCCTCAGCAGCCCAGTCCTTCTCCTCAGTTACAAAAGCCTTTTCTTTTTGTTTTAAAAGGTCAAAGTATTTCTTCTTATAATCAATACCCTCATATGACTTTGCCTTTTCTTGTTTTGGCTTCCTGCACTCACTTGAGAAATGACCAGCCAATCCACAGTTAAAGCATTTGAATTTAGATCTATCAACCAGATTTTTATTTTGATTGTTGTTTCTAAACTGGGATCCAGGCCTTTGAGCATATGGATTCTTCTTGAATTTTAGCTTTGAAAATTTCCTTGTCAGAAATGCAAGGTGCTCATCAATCTCATCCAAATCATCCTGAGAGCATGTTTCATCTTCTTCACACTTGCTCTTTCCTTTTCTCTTGAATGATTCTTCAATAGCATCACCAGCCATCATGACTGACTCTTCTTCATAGCCATTTTCCTTCTTCTCTTCATTTCCCTTGACTACCAAAGCCACAGTTTTCTCTTTTCTTTGATTCTTCTCAATCTCTTCATCTTGTTGGATTTCCAACTCATATGTCTTGATAATACCATAAAGTTTCTCCAGTGTAAAATCCTTGAAGTCCTGAGATTGTCTAATGGAAACAGTCACTGGTTTCCATTCTGTTGGAAGAGATCTAAGAAATTTTAGATTTGTATCTTCAGTTGCATAAACCCTACCATATAGCTTCAGTCCATTTAATAACTTCTGAAATCTGCTATAGGTGTCATTGATAGATTCTCCACTCTTGAAATGAAATGATTCATATTTTTGAATCAAGAGTTGCATCTTGTTTTTCCTTACTTGTTCAGTTCCTTCACACAGAGTTTGAAGTGTATCCCATACTTCTTTTGATGAAGTACAGTTTATAACATTGTCAAACATATCTTTATCTAGACCATTAAACAGAATGTTCATGGCCTTCTTGTCTTTGAGTACTTCTTTTTCATCCTCTTCTGTGAACTCAGAAATAAGTTTTGGAACATGTCTGTCAAGTGCAGGAGTTCCATCAGGGTTTACACCTGTGACTAACTTCATGGGAACATGAGGACCTTTTTCTATGCAGTTAACATAAGAAGGGTCGAGAGAAAGAAGATGCAGATGCATTTTGACCTTCCATGGAAAATATTCATCTTTCTCTAAAACTGGAATTTTCACACCTGAATCTTTTTGACCCATATTGACTGTTCTTGATCTTTAAACTTTCTGTATGTTGAAAGCCTGCTCTGATACCAATTGTTATTCCTTAGAACAATGCCAATATTTGAAGAAGGGGGGGTTGAATACAAATATTGAAACTTTTTCTTTGTTCTAATATTTGTTCTTGATGTTTGAAAGAATAAGAGAATAAGTTCGAACAAATTAGTGCTAAAAATAAAACTGAACAAAGAGATTTAAAATTATTGATGGATTGGTTTTTCCATCAATATATATTTTTGCTCAATGCTCCTAGGTTAGAAGAAACCTAGCTGCGTTTACAAGATTAGAAAACAAATCAACTGTTCTTACACATGTGCTCTCAAGCTTGAACAGTTGATTAAGAAATATGTCCAACTTGTATATTTTCTAATAATGCTACTACACTTGTTTATATACCACAAGTGTTCTTTTACAATTCCTATTCTAGGATTGTTTCTACCTGCCTTCCTTTTACCTTTTTCTATTTTACAAAAAGGTTTGAAAGACAGCTTCTGATTGAGTCTTCACAGTCACTCTAGACTGTCTTCCATAGGTGTGCTTTTGTTCTCTGGATCTTCAACATATATTCTTTCTGTGTTGTCACACTCAATTGATAATTTGCTGTTAAGCATATCAATTGATCCATTCTTTAATCCATCAACTGATGTACTACTTCGATTGATCTTTATATCCATCGATTGATAAAAGATGTCTTATCGATTGATAGATGTTATCAATCGATATATCAGTCGATGGGTCTTCACATCAGTTGATGGTCTTCAATGCTTGACTTGGCTTCTTCGATTGATCCTTCATCCATCGATGCTTCAATATCAATTGATCATCCTTCATTTGTGCAATTTCTTGTCTTCACATAATTACAATTTAACAGTTTAATTTACACATCAATTGATGATCCATATCAATCGACTTTAACATCAATTGATGAACAAAATATCAATTGATTTACACCTTATCGATTGAAATAGACTAAGTACACCTATGCTACAATCCAAATTATCAGTTGGTTCATATAAACACTTCAACTGATAAATGGTTTCCTGATCAATTGATATTTATAACTTTCATATCAATTGATCAGTTACAACAAATAAAATTTCTATGATTCTAAGATTAATGTTATCATCAAATCACATGTAGATTCCTAACAAAAGAGGCATACATGATCAAGATTCTTTTGCCTGTATTTTGGAAATTCATCAGTCTGAGAGACTGAAAGCTTTTCGGAAAAAAATCATTTCAATAGGAACAACAGAAGAGGATCAGGCTCTAGATGGAAATGTTGAGGCTGAGACAGAGAATGTTGCTGCACGATTAGCTGCTGTGGTCAAGGATATTTCTCATATTAACATCAAACTCACTGGTGTTGATAATACAACTTCTCTGCTTAATATAAGATTTGACAGAATTCGCTCCCTTCAATTATCCAAAGAGGTGGCTTTCAAGGATGCTCTTGCTGCTATCAGTACAACTCAAGCCTCTCTCCAAACTACAGTCTCTGATTTGACCTTCAAGGTTGATTCAGTCATTGCAGCACGGGCCAATATCTCTACAGTTCTTGAACAGATTCTTTTATCTGTCATCAGTAATGATGATGTCAAAAAGGGGGAGAAGAAAGGTGAATCCTCCAGGAGACATAAGGATGATGATTGCAAAGATAAATCAAAGGGAGTTAAAAGGAGGAGAGATGGTGATGATGATGAAACTGGTGATACTTCTCATGGTCCTAGGGATCTTGATGATGTGCAACAAAAGCAATCTGGAGTAGCAAAAACTCAAACACATCAGTCAGGGACTAGACATGGGAAATCAGAGTCTAAGTCAGACTCTGATAAGCCAAGAAAGAAGTCAGACTCTGATCAAACTCAAGAACCTTCATACTGGAAATGCAGTCAATCAAATCTGCAACTTAGAGCTAAAAAGAAGACATGACTTGGAGGTTTTGAAGAATCTGACATTGACAGAACATCTACTCTAACCAGGGATCCTCAATCCTTGACAGATAGGCAGTTTGAGAAGATCACACAGAAGCATCTAAACAAATTGGTGTCTGCTCAAATTGTTTATAATACTTTTGAAAGGAAGATGCAAGGAGGACAGGGAGGCACATAAAAGGTGTAAAATGATATGCTGGTTTACTTCTTAGAAGGTGGATCGGTAAGATGGATAAGTCAATCAAACTTTATCTTTTTCAAGCAGGCTGAGGAATTACAGTACATTAGATTTCTCTTATAGATTGCATATGAAGTAAATAAGAGTAAAGAGGCTATCACTCACAAATGGTTCAAAGAGATTGACAGAAAGCTGACTTTGCACGGACAGGAAAATCGACAAATGGGCAAATTTTCTTTAAAATATGTTGATACTGAGGGAAATGATCAAGTCATGCCATTGGGAGAAAAACAGATTAAATTTCAAGAAGGTATGGGTCATTACTTTGGGTTTCATCCTATGAGTGGGAAAGTTAGTGTTCTAATGTTGAAGGACTTAAAAGATCAAGAAAGCAGTGCAAATGATCTGAGAGCAGCTTACTGTCAAATCAAATGCTCAAATGAAGAAATGAAGAAATTGAAGAACTTTGTTGGTGAAGCTCTGGCAATTGTGGAGGAAAATATGCTGAATTCATTTTTGAAGAACAATTCAGCCTTTGAGAAGATTAAATGAGAAGTAATTCTTTTTCCTTTATAATTCTTTTATACTGTTTTAGATTGATAGTTTTATTCTTTAGTTTTGACATCATCAAACTTGGATTTATGCTTACATTTTATAAAGCATAAATAGGGGGAGATTGTTAGGAATTTATTCATTTGATGATGTACAAAATACTAGAACAGGGTCTAGCTTAGTTTATTTGTAATAAGTCTTTCTAGTCTCTGAAATGTATAATCAAAGTCTAGATAGTCAACATTCATGTTACTAGAATTTCTGTAGAAAGTGAAACCAAAGTCTGCATGAAGATCAGAGTCTGGAAAGTGATCGGAGTCTATAGACTATCAGAGTCTATGATCTATCAGAGTCTACATATGATCAAAGTCTGAAGATCATCAGAGTCTAAAGGTTTCAGAGTCTATAAAGTTAAAGTTAAATTTGGAAGAAGATCAAAGGAATGGAAAGTCTTCGAAGATCAAGATAAATATATTGCAGATATGCTATGGGAAGGAAAGAGAATTTCAGAAGGAAACTGTCAACTAATAATTAGGAATTATGTTCCTATTATAATTTATCTTTCTGTTATTAGTTGATAGGCAGCTTTCTATATAAACTCTATGTAACCTAATTGTAAAAGTGTGGAAGTCGAAGCATAATTTGTCTGTGTGATATTTTTGTGAGAGCATAGAGATAGAGAGAGTTGTTGTGATAAACACAGAGAAGCTGCTAGGGTTTGTGTACACCCTAGGAGAGTTTTGTATTTACAAATCAATAATACAAACAGTACTTATTCATATCTTTGTTTTTGAGCTTTGTTTTTAATTTGATTTTAAATCAGGCAGAAAAGACACACAAGTATTCAACCCCTGTTAGGTCCAAATGTGTTGTAGAGGGGGGGGTGAATACAACATTTCGAATCAATGAAGCAATAAATACTATGTAATAAATGAACACAATGATTCAAGGAATATATGTCTTATATATAACTTGAAAGGGTTGCTACAACATTCATTACAATAGTACAACAGAAGTAAAGAGGGTAGTAAATGATACTAAGCTCTGTGAATATACTCTCTCTTTATTACAAGTGTTTCTCTCGAATATTGCTCTCTGTTAATAAGTTACACAAGTACTTCTATTTATACTACTTTGTAATCTATGACTTGTAGTCTTCAAAAGATAAGATATGAGTGGCCCAATGTTGTCCACGTGAATCTTATCTTGTCTTGAAAGCTTGGAAATCTGCCACCAGGATGATGCCATGTGTCATGTTGAAACTGTCCTCTATGTAGAATTTCTACATAGGAAATTCTACTTGGCTCTATCTCGAATTCTAAGTAGAATTTCTACATAGGAATTTCTACTTAGGAATTTCTACATAGAAAATTCGAGATAGCCTTCTTCCTGAGTACTTAGAAAATATTTTCACCTCCAGAATTTCTACATAGGAAATTCGACTTAGGAATTTCGACATAGGAAATTCGAGATAGCTTCCTGAGTTGAGTACTTAGAAAATATTTCCAACTCCAGAATTTCTACTTGGCTCTAAGTAGAAACTTATCCAGAATTTCTAGATAGGAATTTCTACATAGGTTCCCTTGTAAGTACTTAGAGAAATTCTGGGCTTCAACTTGAAACTTCAATGCAACATCTTGAACTTGTGATTTCTTCATGTCTTCTATTTTCTTCAACAAGCTCTTGAACTTGGAACTCTACTACTGACATGAACTTGCTACCAATGTCCTGACACTTGATGCACTGGTCTGGTTCATAAGTGACTAGTCTTGATAGGTTTCTTGCTTCTGAATAGATTACCATGTTCAATTAGAAATGTGGCTTTCCAACAATTGCTTTCCTTCTTTTTCACTTGAAATCAATTAGTCTTATTGATACTGATAGTTATGATCTTGATCCTTTGAGTTACAAATCACTGGGGCATGAACAACTTTAACTTGAACTTCTTCCAATGATTTCTTCTTTGTTTGATCATATTTACCATGTTGAACTGTATCAATTACTTTGTCTTCATTTGTATTGATTTCTTTGTGACTTCTTATTCTTGATTGTCTTCGGGTTAAGTATCTTTTCTTTAGTTGAGTTACATAAATTATAGTGTTACAAGTTTAAACACTCTGCCTTTCAATCTCCCCCTATTTGATTGTCTAACAATGACATTCAAATTAAAGAAGGATAACTCAACTAAATAATGAGACGAGAAAAGATAAGTAACATTAATGTCTTGCACATTTTACACTTGAATAAAAACTTGAAAACAATACAAAGAACTTTAGAAAATAAATATAAGCTAGAAAGAAAATTCGAACCTCGAATTAAAGACCATTGAGATGATCTCTATCACCTGGATTATTTCATACCTTTCAGTCCAACTCATATCACCTTATTGGATCCACTCTGATTCACGGTTACAGTATGGTGAATTAGCCTATCTCGCATACCGTGGTCAGGTGAATTTTCCTCAAGTGAGTTAGAGCAACCAAAAGATATGAAGTTTTTCCAACTTCAAGTTCACATCCCTTTGAACTTTAACTCTAATTCCGTTTCCCCTTCCTAACTTCCTTAACAGCACTGCGCTTATCTTCTCCTTGTTTTCTGCGCCTTTCTTTCCTTTGCTGTTCTCTTTTGTATACTGGATCATGTAGTTGTGCCCATCTCGCATTCAGCAAACTTACTGCTTCCATTTCCAGAGAATTCTTGGGTTCTGGATATGGATGTCTGAAAAGCCTTCTTAGTTTATCAACTTCCTGGGTAGTTCTGATCTTCGGAATGTCCTCAAAGTTTTTCATGATGAGCTGAGGCTTCCAATGAGCTTTATCAGCTTTGAACTGACAGTATATCATTTTAGGGTAGCCCTTGACACGGTTGGTATTGAGCCTACTAGCCGCATCTGACTCCATTCTCCTTTTCTCCTTTACTACCTCAGACAAGTACTTTAACAGTCTCTGCTTTTCATCTGCAAACCTATCCTCTACATCTCCAAATTTGAATTCATCTCTGACTTTGTCTAGAAATGCAGCATCTTGAGTCTGTAGCAGCCATTTCCTACTCATATGCAAGAAGGTTTGATTCTGGTCTGCATCAATGAACACCAAGGCATCAGCTGTATCATCTGTGTAAGAATGAATCCAGTATACACTTTCTCTTCCTGGAACACCAACTGCCTCCCTTATCTCTCCTTGTTCCAGGGGTCCTGAAGGAAGAGTCAGAGCTTCATCTACGCTTTTCACAGCTTGTAGAATATCCCATTTTCTTTGCATTAGCTCTGGCTCAATCTTCACATTATCCAGAGGATTTGGAGCAATGACATCGCACTTCCATATTTCACTGCTCTTCTGGAAGATTATCTTCTCAATGAACTCCACTGATTTTTCTTTAATATCCGAGGTGAATCCCTTACCCATCATTTGTCTGCAAACAGCTTTAAGGGATTCCACCGATAGAGCCATCAAGTCATTTTCTTCCAAGCTAACCCTCTTCATCTTTCCATCAACAACCATTCTGACAACGTCTGGATTGGCTGAGAATTCTGGTCCCTTGTCCTCTGCTAACTGCATTAACTGATCTCTATACAGAATGCTTAGCTCCTCAGCTTGAGAATATTGAATTTTAGTTGCTAGCAAGAACAACTCCGACGCAGATCTTCTCGACATAAACTGATCATCGACATACATAAAAGACATCGGGGCTCCATCAATTAAAGACAAAATAACTTGCCATTCATTATCCACCGATTTGTATCCAACACGGACTTTAGAAATCATTCTCTTCAAAGCATTTATATAGTCCATCGTCATCGGATTCTTCATGTTTAAGTTGAAGAACAAGTCATCTGCCTCCTTATTATGAACTCCATGTGCACACGACCCCATCAGTATCTTTCGTGCATCGTCCCATTTCTGTCCAATCCTCCTTTTGTCCAGATCAACTTGAGGATCAGCTAGTCTGGCAAGCTCATGATCATACTGCTTTTCCTTGAGCTCCACTTGCTTCTCAAGAAAAACAGCTTTATCCTGCATCATCTTCATTTTGAAAAATTGAGCTTGTTCCAGAGCTAACTGCTGAGCTTTCAGGGTCTCCTCATCAACAGGAATCTCTTCAGCAGACGCCCCAGCACCTCCACCTTGTTCCTCCAAAGATCTCTTAATTGCATGTGCTAGAGGTACGTCTTCCATATCAGAATCTGAATCAACTTGCACGTGTTCCTGTCGATCACCAAAGTCAGTGAATGGCTCTTCTTGATCAACCATCACTGCTTTACCCTTTCGCTTCCTCTGAGCCTCCTCATCAGTCACCATTGGATCAATCTCTTCTTCAGCACGGGGTGACTGTTGTGTCGTCTCATTACCTCCTTTCTCCCCCTTAGGTGAGTTATCCGGAACATCACCTTGTGCACCCGATCCACCAGCACTTGAACCAAAACCAGAAGGTCCAGAAGTCGGTCCAGCAGCACCACCTGCACCATCAGCATCCGGGGGAGGTTGATTGAAATGGTCATCAAAGCACTCCGGGGGAACTAAGTGTCGAACTGCATACATCATACGACTGACTTCTGTTGCCAGTGTATGCAGAACGCTCTCCACACTCCCCATTCTTTCATACAGAGTGCTGCCCAAGACACCACCAGCATGGCCCAGGTCATTGACTTTGTCCGTCATATCTTTTAAAGCTTCAGCTTGACCTGCCATTCGTGCTGCGTAGTCATCAAGAGCCCTCTTGTGATCTCCAACATTAAGCCCTAACTGCCCCATAGACTGCCCAAACTGCTGTATATGATTTTCCACCATTGACATACGTGTTTCAAGATTTTGAAGAACCAGGGACGGTGTTTGGCTTAGGTTTTCTCGCTCTAAGAATCGTTCTGTTTGTGTTTGACGCTCAGTTTCGGGCCTTAAAAATGAAGGTCCCTCACTCCCTAAACGCTCACACTCACTCCCTGTCTCACGCTCGTGTATGTCTTCAATAATAGCACTCAGATTCAAAGCAGTACCTGCAGAAACTGGATAAGAAAAATGAGGAACAGTTATGGGATCAATGTTGCCTGTTTTGTCCTGAGGTGGAATCTCAGGCTGAGAGGCTGCAGAGTGTTCAAGTACAATAGTAGAACCGATCCTCTCTGCAGCATCAGGACGTACCGGTGAAGGTACTTTCGAAGCTCGTAAAATTTCCGGCCTAACTGAAGGAACAGGCTCTTCAGAAGACACTGAATCCTCAGCAATCATCCTAGGTGTTGATTGTGCAAGGGGAGAACCACTCTCGTGAGGTGGAGTGGTTGTGATAGACACGCTAGGGATGGACTGGGCTTTTGAAGTAGCAGCTTGTGAAAATTTGGCTCGCTTCCTTAAAACTGGCTGCACTTCAGGGTCACTCTCATCAGTACTCTCACCTAATTCTAAAGGTGCCGGCCTTTTAACTCCCGTTAACAGGGGTGATAGTGAAGAAGTTAGAGAAGCAGACGCAGAAATATGGCTATCACCCTGGGATAGATCCTGCGGGTTAGCAGAATCTTGGGCCACGGAATCAGAATTAGAGGAAGAAGGAGTGTTAGGTTCTAAGAAAGTACCTCCTTCATTACCTTGGCCAACAGAGGAATCAGAAGCAGCATGTGTTGTCTTAGGAGACGGTTGCTGTTCCCTTTGCCTGGCTGTGAAGTGACTGAGAGATTGGCCCTCATCTTGTTCGTCATCAATATGCTCATCAGGAATCCCTTGAAATGCTTCATTGTGGGCAGATGGATTCTGAGCATGTGATGAGAGTTGAGACGTCCCCGCTAAAGTAGTTACACCTGCATCAAAAGAAAGCCACACTTGAATGTTCTCAGGAATAGACATAGGTTTACCCTGATGTTTATCCTGGTTAGCGATAGTGGTTAGTGACTTAGTGCCCATGCCTAGAGGTGCAGAGGTGGGACTTCGAACAAATGCCTGCCTAAGTGATAAAGCATTTGAAGGCACGAGATGATTGATTAGCATTTGCAAGAAACGAGGATACCAGCAGACAATATCATTGTGTGAAATGTCTCTGGTTTCAGGTGATCCCATTGTAGCCACTAATTCTGAAAGAACAAGCCTGCCATAATTAATGTTTAGTTCCTGGGCTAGGGAAACACCAAAAATTTGCATGGGAATGGAAATTTGATGAAAATCTCTTTCTCGTGCCCGAAAGCATCTAGTAATGGCCTCGAAAAAGTAATTCCATTCCACATGAAAAAATTGTTTTTGAATATTTGAAGTGGATAGTCGTCCAGGGGGAGGATAACATCCAATTGCTTCAAAAAAATTCTGGCGCTCAGCCGCTGTAGGTTCAGGGTCATAAGAATCCTTAACTGGAAAACCAAGAACTGTATTAAAAATAGCCTCTGTTACCTCAAAATTTTGACCCTCCAAGGTAAAAGTAAAACCGTAGGGGGTCGATTTACTCCCAAAAGGTACTGCACTAGTCCATAACTGCTGCAAAGCATCATGGACCAGTGTAGGTTTTGCAGTAAAAGCAGTGCTAGCTTTGGAGTACAAATTAAGATATCGTACCCAAAACTTGAAACGCGGGAGTTGATCACCAATTTCAGTCGGAATATTATAAAAATTATGTTTTGCAAGAGAAAATTGGTGAGTCATTTGTTTTTGTTTAAAAAAAACGTTTTAATCCCTTTTAATTGAGAACACAACTGTGATGTTGTAGTGAAAATTAAACTACGGAATTAAACAAGAATCAATAACAAACTACTGTGAAAACAAAAGCTGCAGTAATAAAATTTATGTGAGAAGTGTGTGTAAATCGTGTGTATGTATGTATCTGTGAAGATGAACAGTTACGATGTTAAACACAAAACTACGCACAATATAAACGGTTAAACGTGATGCAGATAGTAAAATCAAGAAACAAAATGGACAGTAGTTCGTTATATGGAAGAGATTCAACCACAACTATGAACAGTCGTGGGTGGGAGGGAGGGCTGCTGTAAAAATTAGGTTGTAAAACAATTAGGTAAAAGTGAAAGTAAAATCGGGTTAATGTTGTATATATAGGCAATAGAGAGAAATGACAAAAATATCCCTGTGAAAATGAAAAAAAAAACTTAAGTACGCACAGGGTAATCTAAGTCGAACTCTATGTCGAACTTCTAAGTCGAACTTCTATGTCGAACTCTATCTCGAACATCAAGTCGAAATTCGAGATAAGTTTCGACATAGAGGCTAACTCGAATTAAATTCACTTAAACAATTTTAAACAGCATTAAACCTCTCAGGAAAGACCCATCTCGAACTTCAAGTCGAAATTCGAGATAAGTTTCGAGATAGACTCCAAGTCGAACTTCAAGTCGAATTTCGAGTTGAATTTCGAGATAGACCCTAAGTCGAACTTCAAGTCGAATTTCGAGATGAATTTCGAGATAGACTCTAAGTCGAACTTCAAGTCGAATTTCGAGATGAATTTCGAGATAGACTCTAAGTCGAACTTCAAGTCGAATTTCGAGATGAATTTCGAGATAGACTCTAAGTCGAACTTCAAGTCGAATTTCGAGATGAATTTCGAGATAGACTCTAAGTCGAACTTCAAGTCGAATTTCGAGATGAATTTCGAGATAGACTCTAAGTCGAACTTCAAGTCGAATTTCGAGATGAATTTCGAGATAGACTCTAAGTCGAACTTCAAGTCGAATTTCGAGTTGAATTTCGAGAGAGATGCTAACTCGAATATTTTCCCAGACTTAGAAAATTCAAATCTCTTACACCTGGAACTCTATCTCGAACTGTAAGTCGAATTTCGAGATAAAGTTCGAGATAGACACTAAGTCGAAAAATTTACCAGACTTAGAATTTTCAAAACTTCACTCCTGGAAGCTCAATGTCGAAATTCAAGCCGAATTTCGAGATGAGTTTCGAGATAGACTCTATCTCGAAATTTTGAAGGTACTTAGTAAAATTTGGCAATTTTTCTGGAAAATCAATAATTAAATTTTGCCAAATTAAAATAAATACCAATTCAAGGATTTTTTAATAAAAACCATTAAAAGAGACATTCCTTGACAATTCTAAGGCTTTAAATTATATAAAAATTACATGAAAAACATAGAAAAATTCATTTAAAATCATGATAAATTTAGAGATCCATGAATTTAACTCCCCCTATGTTCATGCAATTAATGAGCATAAATTCAAAGTTTTGATCAATAATTTCAATTAATGCACAGTGAATTTATGAAAAATAACACAACATACACCATATAATAATCATTAATTAAACATCTTAAAGTCTAAGTTCAAAATGATTAAATGGCATGCAGAAGTGATATTTTGAGCAATTTTAAAGATTATTTACACATGTTTTCAACTAGGCAATTAACAAGAAAAACAAACATATGTAAATGATCAAAAACTTGGATTTTACAGATAGGAGGATTTACTAACTTGTGTTAAGCATCCCCAATTCACCAACCAACCTATTGAATGTTACTTCATCAAGAGGCTTGGTGAATATATCTGCAATTTGTTGCATTGTGGGTACAAAATGTAACTCCACAGTCCCCTCCTCGACATGTTCTCTGATGAAATGATACCTGATGTCTATGTGCTTGGTTCTGGAGTGATCTACAGGATTGTTGGTCATGGCAATGGCACTAGTGTTGTCACACATGATTGGAATCTTTGTATGTTCCATGCCATAATCTTTCAATTGGTTCCTCATCCACAGTATTTGAGCTACACAGCTTCCAGCAGCAATGTACTCAGCTTCAGCAGTAGAAGTAGATACTGTATGTTGCTTTTTACTTTGCCAGGACACCAATCTTCTGCCTAGGAATTGACAAGCACCAGATGTGCTTTTCCTATCGATCCTGCAACCTGCATAGTCTGAATCCGAATAGCCTATTAGATTAAGACCTGTATCTCTTGGGTACCAAATCCCTAGATTTGGTGTTCCCTTGAGATACTTAAAGATTCGTTTGACAGCTATGAGATGTGACTCTCTAGGATCCACTTGGAACCTTGCACACAAACACGTTGCGAACATGATATCGGGTCTACTTGCAGTTAAATAGAGAAGTGAGCCAATCATACCTCGATAGCTTGTGATGTCAACTGGTTTACCTGATTTGTCTTCATCAAGCTTCGTGGCTGTTGGCATGGGAGTTTTAGCTGCTGATGCATCTTCAAGATTGTACTTCTTGAGTAAATCTTTGATGTACTTGGATTGACAGATAAAGATTCCTTCTTTTCTTTGACTGATCTGTAATCCAAGGAAGAAAGACAGCTCCCCCATCATGCTCATCTCATATTTATCCTGCATTAACTTGGCAAATTTCTCGCACAAGCGCTCATTAGATGACCCAAAAATAATATCGTCCACATACACTTGAACAAGTATCAAATCATCCTTTACATTTTTGTAGAACAATGTTTTATCAATTACTCCCCTAATAAAACCATTTTCAATTAAGAACAAGGATAGGGTTTCATACCATCGTCTTGGGGATTGCTTGAGGCCATAGACAGCTTTGAAGAGAAGAAACACAAAATCTTCAAGTTCTGGATCAATGAAGCCAGGTGGCTGTTCCAGATACACTTCTTCTTCTAGCTCTCCATTCAGGAAGGCACTTTTCACATCCATCTGAAAAACCTTGAAATTCTTGTGTGCTGAAAAGGCTAAGAACATCCTGACTGCCTCGAGTCTTGCAACTGGAGCGTAGGTTTCATCATAATCAATTCCCTCTCGTTGAGAGTAACCTTTTGCTACCAAACGAGCCTTGTTCCGTGTTACAAGTCCGTTTTCGTCCAGTTTATTTCTGTATACCCACTTAGTTCCAATTACTGATCTGTTCTTTGGTCGGGGTACCAGCTTCCAAACTTTCTGCCTTTCAAACTGATTGAGCTCCTCTTGCATTGCAATCACCCAATCAGCATCACCAAGAGCTTCTTCTATTTCTTTAGGTTCTAGTTTGGACAAGAACCCAGAGCACAAGCAGATATTTGCCATGTCAGCTCTTGTAGATCTTCTAGTAGTCACACCAGCATCTGGATCACCAATAATTAATTCAAACGGATGGTCTCTACTCCATACCCGTTCTCTTGGTAACTGTCTTGATGATTCAGCTTGACTTTCTGAATTGTTGTGCTGACTACTTATGTTGTTTCTACTAACTCCCCCTGAGTTAGTACCAGCTCCTACAGAGCTAGTGTCATTTCTCCTCGAGTCTTGATCACCTGTTCTTGAGCTGCTATTTACTCCCCCTGAGTTGTTGCCAGAACGTGCGGAAGAAGTTTCTTCTGATCTCGTAGAATTCGATTGTCCACTAGACTCAGGTATAGCTTCACGATCACTTGGTATATTTGAAGTAACAACCAACTCAGGTTCATCCTCAATTTCATCCAAGTCCAGATTATGAAATTTTAGGGACTCAGGTTCACTATTATCTTTAGAAATTGATGGGAGTTTGGTATCGTCGAATCTGACATTGTAGCTTTCAATCACTTTCCGTTCATTCACCAAGAATACCCGATAAGCTGCCACCGTATTTGTAGAATAACCAACAAATATCCCTTCACGCGCTTTTGCTTCAAATTTGCCTAGATTTTCATCATCTATAAGTACATAGCATTTAGCTCCAAAGACATGAAAGTATTTGATTGTTGGTCTTCTGTTATTCATTAGTTCACATGGTGTCTTTTCTTTATCTTTTATGATCAAGGTTCTATTCTGAGTGTAACACACTGTACTCACTGCCTCGGCCCAAAAGTATAGAGGAAGTTTCGATTCATACAACAAAGTTCTTGCTGCTTCGACCAATGTTCTGTTCTTCCTTTCAACTACTCCATTCTGTTGTGGAGTTCTCGGGGCTGAGTACTGATGACGTATTCCTTTAGAAACACAGAAGTCATTCAATATTGCATTTTTAAATTCTGTGCCGTTGTCTGATCTTATCGTCTTCACAGTGAGTGTTGATACATTCTCAATCTCAGTGATGTGATCAATGATTTGGAAAGGTACTTCGTCTTTTGTCATTGCAAACAATACCCATGTATATTTTGAGAAGTCATCCACGATTACCAAAGCATATCTTTTCCTAGACAATGATAGGACATTCACTGGGCCAAATAAATCCATATAAAGGAGTTGCAGAGGCTCAGTGACACTAGAAATTTCTTTACTCTTGTGCGATGCTCGCTTTGACTTTCCCATTTCACAGGCTTCACAGAGTCCTTTAGGAGCAAACTCCATTTGAGGTAGATCTTTCACCAGTTCTCGCCTTGCGAGAGCATTCATCGTTTTGAAGTTCAAGTGAGACAGCTTCTTATGCCATAGCCAGCTTTCATCATCTGACGCTTTGCTATAGAAACAGGTCACTTCATTCTGGTTTGCCGAATCCATATCAGCAACAAAAAGATCTGCCTTTCGAACTCCTCTCAAAGCCAACGAACCTTCCTTAATGTGAGTGATTGATACACCTCTCTTGTTGAATATAACTTCATATCCTTTGTCACAAAATTGACTGATACTCAACAGATTGTGTTTTAGTCCCTCAACATAGGAAACATCTTCAACGATGACATTACCAGATTTCAGTTTGCCATATCCCTTTGTCACACCAATGCTGTCATCTCCAAAGGTAACATAAGGGCCAGCCTTCATAACCAACTCTGTAAGCAGGGACTTGTTTCCTGTCATATGCCTCGATGCTCCACTGTCTAGCACCCATATAACTTTATTCCTTTTTCGCTTAATGCCCTGCAATGACAGATTGATTAGGCGTTCTTCGGAACCCATGTTTGATTGGGCCCGGCTTTTCTATAAGATCGAGAATTATCAGTTTTAACAACAGTAGATGCACCTACTTTAACATTACTCGAGCTTTCGACTTCGTCTTTTCCTCTTTCAGACTTGACAATTTTGTTAGTCTTAGGAGAAGGTTTGTCACTCCTAACTTTAGGAGGACTGGCAGTCTTAGCTCTAACATGCTTCTTTTTGACATTAGAACTAGCAGTAGAATTTTTACATGATTGGCTAGTTGCATTCATCAAGTTTACAAATGTTTGCATGACGTTAAAAGTGCATGGCATACAATTAGGTTGACCACATTGTGCATGGTTCATATGCATGTTATTCATTGTGTGTGGTACAGGCATGGCATGAGTAATAGGAATATTCATGTTAGATTTGCATGCGTAAGAAAGATGTTCAGTAGATTTACAATGATAGCACTCTTTCTTAACACGTTCTGCCTTAACCTCTTTTATGCCTTTTTCCTTTTTCTGTTGTTTAACAGCCTTAGCTCCTAATCCTTGTCTAGATTCTTCTCTAGTGGATTTGATTTTAACTGATTTAATAGGAGTTACAGGTTGTTCTTTCTTTCGATCTTCCATCTCTATCTCATATCTAACTAATAATTCAGTCTCTTCTTCTACTTGAGGAACGAAGTGTTTAAAGATGGGTTTGACAGCTGATTTAAGAAAAGTAGGTATTTCAGTCTTGGTCTTACTGGAACTAATGTCTACAGGTCTTTTCCCTTCTTTCTTAGATAAGTTAGAATAATCAAGACCTACACCAACTCCAGTTATCTTCTTAAATGTGTCACTGTCAACATTCACCTTACTAGCAGCTAGTTTATAAGCTTCGCATTTTGTTTCTAACTCAGCTAGTTTATTCCTAAGACATGCTTCTATTTCATCTTTAAGGCTAAGCTTGTGTTCCAAAGATTTAATAGAGTCTCTTAGGGAAGTATCTACAGTGCAAACAGCCTCTAACTCTTCCACTTTTGCCTCAAGCATTCTGCATTTGGCAACAAGTGTTTTCTGTTCCTTTTGAGAAGTGTTTAGGCTTTTGCACAACATATAGATCTCTTCGCTAAGAGCCCCGTTCTGCACCTTATAATCATCAATAGACATTTCTTCCTTAAGGGTTAGAACTGGTACCTCTGGTTCCTCTGATGTCTCAGCCATGAGGGCAAAGTTTGCATGAATAACTTCTTCCTCGTCTGAATCATCCCAAGCTCTACCTTCTGTTACAACTAAAGCTCTTTTTCCACGTCTTTCCTTCACCAGGGCTTCATACTTGCTTTTGAGGGCTTCATAACTTTCTTTTGGATAAGTCTGTTTCGGCTTCTTGCAGTCCGTAGCAAAATGTCCAGCTTCACCACAGTTATAGCATTTGAACTTCATTTTGAAATCCAAAGGAGATTTGTAGCTAGAACTCTTGCCTTTTCCTTTGTAACCTGAAGAACTACCACCACCCCTTGTAACCCGATAGAAAGATGAAGATTTTCTCTGTGGTCGGTTACTCTTTTTGAATCTGATATTGCTGAACTTCCTCGCCATGTATGCCACGACACTATCATCCATGTTGTCCAGCTCTTCTTGGGTGAAGTAGTCATCATCACTATTTGAGGTGCATTCATCATCATTATCAACTTGATGAGATGCAGGTGATGATCTAGGTTTCTCTGCAACCATTGCCTTCTTAGACTCTTCCTCATCAGCAACCAATCCTGATGCCACTTCTTTTCCTCTTGAATCATTGTCCCATGCTTGATCTTGAAGGGTCTCCAGCTCATAGGTCTTTAGAATTCCATAATACTCTTCCAGAGAAGTTATATGCAAATCTCTGGTTTCTCTTACAGCGTAGACTCTATGTTCAATGCTTTTTGGCTGGTTCCTTAGATATCTCGTGTTGACTTCAACCATGGGGAGAGTTATACCTCTCAGATTCAAATCCAACACCAACTGACTGAATCTTAGATAGACATCTGTTATGCTTTCTCCTTTTCTTATCCTGAAAGTGTCATACTCCATCTTGAGTATGAGTGTCTTGTTACTTCTAACCTCAGCTGTACCTTCCATGACGACCTCTATCTTATCCCAGATCTTCTTGGCTGTAGTTAGTCCTTTAACTACATTAAACATTTCGTGATCGAGGGATTCCACCAATGTTTGTCGAACGGATGTATCAAAGGCTATCTGCTCCTTATCGGCATCTGAAAAGTCCGCTGCCTTTTTAGGCTCAGACCGCTGTGGTACAACCACATCTCCTTCCATATGCTCAGGAACAACCACCATTGGAACAAATTTACCTTTGTCAAGGACTTCCAAGTATTCAGGGTTAATGGACTCAAGGTATAATTTCATTCTCAACACCCATTCTTCATAGTGATCTCGGTCGAACATTGGAATTTTGAATTGATTTTTAGGTGCCATCTTAATATAGATTTAAAGTAGAGATAATAAACTTTTCTTATTACTTGAGTAGTAATTAAAAGAAAATTGAATTATCTCAAAATAAATCAAAGTTCAAAAACTGGTCACAAAAAAAACCTAAGTACACAAGACTAGGCTAAGTCGAAATTTCTATGTGGAACTTTTGCCAAGTCGAAATTTCACCAAGTCGAAATTCTGTCAAGTCGAAATTTCTAAGTAGAAATTCTGTAAGTCGAAATTTCTAAGTAGAAATTCTGAAGTAGATATTCTATGTAGAACTTTTGCCTTGGAGAAAAAAATTGCTGCAGGTCACTTTCACACTTTTTGACTTTTATGACTTATCTCACCTAACTTCACCTAACACCCACGTGAAAGGTACAGAGTCTTCTGACAATTCTTTTTCTGTGAGTAAATTGTCCAATCAAAAGCCAATAACACCTTTTACACTTTTTGTCTTTTTTGAAAAGGAGATCTAAAGTTGTTGGTTTTGTCTTCTTTACCAAGAACAGTGATGAACACTTGAAGAACACCACAAACCAAAATACCCAGATTAAATCACAAAAATTATCTAAAATCCACCCAAGCTAAATAATCACACTTGGAGTATTTAAATAATTTTTGGGATGAGTTTTCACCGAAAAAAAATTAAGGCACACTTTTCAAGAAAAACTCGAAAATTAGATCTGGAAGAGAAAACTCATTAATCTTCTACCAAACACAAGGATCTATGTTTTGTTTGTCAAACATAAAGCTCTGATACCAATTGTTAGGTCCAAATGTGTTGTAGAGGGGGGGGGGGGTGAATACAACATTTCGAATCAATGAAGCAATAAATACTATGTAATAAATGAACACAATGATTCAAGGAATATATGTCTTATATATAACTTGAAAGGGTTGCTACAACATTCATTACAATAGTACAACAGAAGTAAAGAGGGTAGTAAATGATACTAAGCTCTGTGAATATACTCTCTCTTTATTACAAGTGTTTCTCTCGAATATTGCTCTCTGTTAATAAGTTACACAAGTACTTCTATTTATACTACTTTGTAATCTATGACTTGTAGTCTTCAAAAGATAAGATATGAGTGGCCCAATGTTGTCCACGTGAATCTTATCTTGTCTTGAAAGCTTGGAAATCTGCCACCAGGATGATGCCATGTGTCATGTTGAAACTGTCCTCTATGTAGAATTTCTACATAGGAAATTCTACTTGGCTCTATCTCGAATTCTAAGTAGAATTTCTACATAGGAATTTCTACTTAGGAATTTCTACATAGAAAATTCGAGATAGCCTTCTTCCTGAGTACTTAGAAAATATTTTCACCTCCAGAATTTCTACATAGGAAATTCGACTTAGGAATTTCGACATAGGAAATTCGAGATAGCTTCCTGAGTTGAGTACTTAGAAAATATTTCCAACTCCAGAATTTCTACTTGGCTCTAAGTAGAAACTTATCCAGAATTTCTAGATAGGAATTTCTACATAGGTTCCCTTGTAAGTACTTAGAGAAATTCTGGGCTTCAACTTGAAACTTCAATGCAACATCTTGAACTTGTGATTTCTTCATGTCTTCTATTTTCTTCAACAAGCTCTTGAACTTGGAACTCTACTACTGACATGAACTTGCTACCAATGTCCTGACACTTGATGCACTGGTCTGGTTCATAAGTGACTAGTCTTGATAGGTTTCTTGCTTCTGAATAGATTACCATGTTCAATTAGAAATGTGGCTTTCCAACAATTGCTTTCCTTCTTTTTCACTTGAAATCAATTAGTCTTATTGATACTGATAGTTATGATCTTGATCCTTTGAGTTACAAATCACTGGGGCATGAACAACTTTAACTTGAACTTCTTCCAATGATTTCTTCTTTGTTTGATCATATTTACCATGTTGAACTGTATCAATTACTTTGTCTTCATTTGTATTGATTTCTTTGTGACTTCTTATTCTTGATTGTCTTCGGGTTAAGTATCTTTTCTTTAGTTGAGTTACATAAATTATAGTGTTACAAGTTTAAACACTCTGCCTTTCAACCCCCCTTTTACTTGTGCAACTGGGAAAATATCACTCTTAAGTCCTAATGCCTTAGATGATGTGGTTCCCTCTTTTATTTTTTCTTGGCCATGCTTAAGACCCTCTCCTTTTGCCAGAGTCTTTCCCTGCCTCTCTTTTCTTTTAGACTCACTTCTCTCTTTTCTTTTTCTCCCTCACTCAACCTAGGTGCAAGGGACTGAGTAGGTACACCTTGCATAGTGGATTTAAATTTTACCTTATAAATTATGGAGGGAGGAATAAAATCACTTCTTTGTGCTTCATCCATTTATTGAGCTGCAAGAGTATGAAAGGTGTTATCTAGATTTGGAGTGTTGACAGCATCCTAAGTTTGAAAGTTACTATCAGAGGGAGTGACAACAACTGTGTCATTAACAACAACTGAGGTTGTGATATATTCCTTTAAAGGAATGTTATTGTTAGATGTGACAACAACTTTTCATGTGTCCTTAACAACAACTGGGACTGTGACAGTAATGTCTTCTATCCTTTGAGTAGAAGGTTCTTGTGGATTACTTATAACAGACTCATCCAATCTTTGAAATAAAGAATTGACATTTAGCTCCTCAAAAGTGTCAAAGTGAGAAGCATCAAAGTTGAATGAGCCGTGTTCAACATTTTCTATCCCTATACTGTGTCTTTCTTCAAAAACGGGCTCATGCTGAGTGTATTCAACATGGTGTGCAGACTCTGTACAGGGTGTCATGGGAGACTGACCAATTTCAATAGATGCCCCCTGTTGAGAAGAGACACCTAGATGTGAGATATTGTCCCTATTAAGCTCTGTGTCCATTTGAGAGAACATAGACTAGGTTACAGAGGTTTGTACCCTTGCCTTCTTCCTCTTAGGCACATCAGGGCCCTCTGTGAGTTCTGTGATCTGACTACCACCATTATCTGCTATATCTAATACAGTTTCACCACATTATCTGTGGAACAATTTCTAACCTAGGGGTTGAAGTTCTCTTCCTTTTAGTAACCTGGTCCTTTTGAGAGGAACTAAGCTCTTGGCTAATAGATTTGGCTCCTTTAAAAGGTTTAGAGTGTGGGTTAGGAATGGTGAGGTCAACACCATTCTCATCACTCAAAGAGAAAACATTAAAATCTCCCACAATTCTTAAATTGAGTAAGTTTATTATAGACAACATATAATCAATAATAAACAAACCCAATTCAGAATTTAGGGGTTTGCTAGGTAAAATAGAGTGTGTGTTTTTCTTTAAAGTGGGGGACTCCATGCAATGTATATTATCAAGATTAATTATGCCTACTACAGGGTTAATAATAAGCATAAAAAATCTAAGATAATAGATTACCGGCTTTCTGCTATACTTCTTCCCAAGCACCAACTTGAATAGTGGCATCAGGATCTTTCCCATATCAATCTTGTAGTTGTGCACCATGGAATGCACAATCTTTCTGATGTAGGTTGGGACCTCATTCTAGCCGCTAGTTTAGCTTGACCTTGCACGAGTGACAACATCCAATATCTTGCTCCACTCCTTCACCAAGTACTTTCTATCCATTCCACACCGAAAGAATACCAATCATCATAATCAGGGCTTGTCTTGGGTCTACTATACCCAACCATTTTGAAGAATTTTGCAAGTTGAGCTTCACTTGTAAGCTCCTGAAAGGACGAGCCTCTTTCAGCTTCTATATGAAGAACAACATTGATGTGTGTTGAGTTAATGGTGTAAGAAGTGTTGTTGATTTGGAAAGTGATAGTGCTTGCATCCTGCTCCCCCTCACAAGTTACAGAGGTCCACAACTGTGAGAGCCTTAGTACTTCTAAATGAGGACTTTTAGTTAAGGCATATGAAAGATAAGAGTTGTTCATAAAACCAAAGAAGGGTTTAAAGGCTTTTCCAGCTTCACCCACCGTAGCCATGGTGGTGAAGTTAGTTTGCGCAAGAGAACAAATGATTTGAGGTTCTGACATGGTTAGGGTTTAAAGAGTTTGAGAAATTTAGAATGAGATAGAAAAGTTGCAGAGAGATTAGAAAGTTTAGAACGTTTAAAAATTGGAGAGTTTAAGAGAAGGTAAATAGTGTAGGCAATTTTTTAGGTTTGTATTTATATGAAATGAAAAAGAAACTATCAAGATAGAATAACAATCGATTAAAATGACAGTTGTATCCTAGATCCATTCCATTTTGACAGTAACTCTTGCGCTTGAAATCACAAACACTCTTGACAGTAATATTAGCGGTTAGTGAATAAACAAACCCTAATACTTGTTAACAATATATTATTTGGGGATTTTATAAACTAAATTGTCAATGAATACTGACAGTATGTTATTGACAGTAAGTTTCAGTCCCGCATACTATTCAGTCAAGGCTTCTTCAAGCGATCGATAATAACTTATTATTATATGACAGTATTAATAAAATACACTGTTAAGAAACTTAACAGTACATTTATTAGTTATCATATGAGCTAAGTTAGTTAAAACAAATTAGTTAACTTCTTAGTAGAAGTTCATCATGTATTTACTGTGAGAAAAATCAAAATACCTTGAAGGCCATTAATTTACAGTAAATCCAGTTAACTAATATTTTTGATCACTAAATCAACTTGCTACAAAAATACATTAACATTATAAATTTAACATACCTAATTCACTCACTAGCCTGTTGAATGTCTTTTCATCCAAAGGCTTGGTGAAAATATTTGTAAGTTACTTCTCTGTGGGCACATATACTAGTTTGATTGTGTCTTTCTCCAAATGCCCTCTAATGAAATGATGTCTGATATCAATGTGCTTAGTCTTGAAGTGTTGAACATGATTTTCAGATATGGCAATATCACTTGTGTTATCACAAAAGATAGGAATTTCTTTGAGTGTTAAGCCATAATCCAACAATTGATTTCTCATCCAGAGTACTATGCACAATAACTACCAACTGCAATGTACTCAGCTTCTACAGTTGAATTTGACACAAAATGTTGCTTCTTGCTAAATTATAAGACGAATCTTTTTCCAAAAAACTGACAGCTTCTAGTTGTGCTCTTTCTATCAATCCTGCACCCTGCATAGTCTGAATCTGAGTAGCCAATCAAATCAAAACCAGATTCTTTAGGATACTAAAGGCCTAGATCTAGAGTGTCCTTTAAGTATCTAAAGTTTTTTTTGACTACCATCAAATTTGACTCCTTTGGATCACACTGAAACCTTGCACACAGACATATTGCAAATATGATGTCAGGCCTGCTAGCAGTTCGATAGATGAGAGAACCAATCATTCCTCTATACATCTTGTTGTCCTTCTTCTTTTCTTTAGGATCCTTATCAAGTTGAGTTGCTGTTGAGATTTGAGTCTTTGCAGGTGATGAGTCCTCCATGTCAAATCTCTTCAAAAGATCTTTGATATACTTGGTTTGATAAATAAATATTCCATCTTTTCTGATAGACTTGAAGTCCAAGAAAGAATACTAATTCACCCATCATACTCATCTCATACTTGTTTTGCATTAACTCTGATAATTTCTTGCACAGTTCTTCATCTGTTGAGAAAAAATGATGTCATCAACATAAACTTGGACTAGAATGATATCATTTCCATGCTTTTTGTAGAAAAGAATTTAATCCACCATCCCTCTTGTAAAATTGTTCTTAAGAAGAAACTTGTAAAGGGTGTCAAACCAAGCCCTTGGTGCTTGCTAATTTAGACCATACAGTGCTTTGATAAGTCTGTATACAAAGTTTTGCATTTTTGAAATACATTGAAGTTGTTGAATGCAACAAAAGCCAAGAAAATTCTTATGGCTTCAAGTCTAGTAACAGGTGCAAATGTTCATCATATTTAATTCCTTCCTGTTACAATAACCTTTTGCTACCAGCCTTGCTTTGTTTTTGGTTACAATACCACTATCATCAATTTTATTTATGTAGACCCAGTTGGTGCCAATCACAATACCACTAGTTCTCATACATTGCTTCTCTCAAACTGATTAAGTTTATCTTGCATGGAAATAATCCAATCTGGATCAAGAGAGCTTCATCCAGGGTTTTAGGCTTAATTTGAGAGAGGAAACAGGAGTACATGCACTTATTAACAACATTCTTTCTTGTCTTGACTCCTGTTCCTGGATCACCAATTATCAAATCATTTGTGTGATCGCTATTCCACATTTTTCTCTTAGAGAATCACTTGAGTTTGCTTCACCTTATTGGTTGACATAATCTTTTTGCCCTTGAACTGTTGACAACATCAATTTTCTCAAGTCCACTAGTCATGAGAACATTCCTAGATAAATCTGTGGATTTAGAAGTTCTTTCATTCTTTTGTGATTGAGAAGGAACTGTGGTTGGTCCAGAAATTATGTGATCCATTCTTGGTGATTCTTCTTCAATCTCCTCTATATAACCTTGATTCTCAAGGCCAAAGACTCTGTTTCTTGACATCCTTCAATTCCAAGAAACTTGGACTCATCAAAAGTGACATTTACACTTTCTTCCACAGTCTTGTGATCAATGATATAAACTCTGTATACAGTCCTCTCAATTTCATAACCCATGAAAATTCTTTCAAATGCTTTAGTATCAAATTTTCCCTTTGATCTCTGTTGAGTCTTTCATTATGTAGGATTTGCTTCCAAATACATGAAAGTACTTAAAAATATGTTTCCTTCCTGTAAGCAACTCATAGGGTATTTTTCTAAAAGCCTTGTTGACCACATTCCTGTTTTTGAATGTAACAGGTTGTATTAATAGCTTCACCCCAGAAATAAGTAGGAATTTTTGTTTCACTCAACATAGTTCTTGCAGCCTCAATGACAGTTCTATTTTTCCTTTCCACAACACCATTTTATTGAGGTGTCCTTGGTGTAGAGATTTATTGAGTAATGTCATTGTCTTTGCAAAAATCATTCATGATACTATTTCTGAATTTAGTACCATTATCACTCCTTAATGTTTGCACTTTGAACTTAGGATTCTTGTCAAGAACCCTTACCAGATCAATGATTTCTTGTGCAGCTTCATCATTGGTTGGAAAGAACCTCACTCAGGTGTATCTTGAAAAATCATCAACCATCACCATGACATATCTTTTCTTTGCCAGTGAATGTACATTCACATGACCAAATAATTCCAAATGAATAAGTTGAAATCTTCATTGATAGAACTAGTAGGAGTGCTTTTGTGTGAAGCTCTTCTTAGTTTCCCTTTTTGACAATCCTCACACATTCCTTCTTGACAGAATTCAAGTTGAGGAAGTCATTTCACCAATTCTCTCTTCATTAAATAATTCATTGCTTTAAAATTCAAATAAGAAAGCTTCTTATGCCACAGCTAACTTTCAGAAGATGAAGCCTTACTGTAGAAGCAATAATTTTTTTCCTTTCTAACTTAGTCAAGATCAGCTATAAAAAGGCTTCATTTTCTTACTCCTTGAAGTGTTTCTTCTCCTGTCTTCTTGTTGACAATTGAGCATCTGTCTTGATCAAATCCCACTTTGAATCCTCTTTCACAGAATTAAGTAACACTCAATGATTCTTTTATTTTTCCTATTGCCCTGCAAAGCAAAGTTTTCAAGGTACTTTTGGTACCCAATTTCTATTGGGTCTATTATGCTTAGTTGACTCACAGTTTAAAATAGGGTCAATTGATTTGCTTTATTTTTCTTTGAGCATGACTCATGTGGCCACCCATTCAGTTTTGAAAACTGGTTTACTGGATTTGTTATTTGGTGGCTTGTCTATCCTACCTTTAGGAGGACTTGGAGTCTTTGCCTTTTCAGTTTTAACAGTCTTATGCAAACATACTTGATTAGTAGTAAAAGATAAATTAAAGTAAATACTTATCATGTTCATCTTACATGGCATGCAATCAATATTATCACAATGAGATACTTGTATGTCTAACAAGGAAGTACTATGCAAGTTCTCATTAACAGATGTAGCATGTTTCACTTCAGACCTACTCTTAATATAAACATGAGTTAAATGACTTGAAGAACAACAGTTATTGCACAGTTTTCTAGGAGCATTAAGAATGTATCCATAATTGTTCTTTTTGTTTATTCTTAACTTACCATTCATGTTCTACTTAGTCTTGATGACAGCAGGTTAAAAAGTTATTGTCTTATTAGTGTTGACAGTAAGTTTAGATGGAACTGTCTTCACAATAAGATTTGATCTTACCATCTTGACAGCAGCTTCAGAACTTACTGTCTGGCTAGTACTGACAGCATCTTCTAGACCTTGAGTGCTATCAACAACAAAACTTATTGTCATGGGATTTGGGACAGTTGTTTTCAACTTATTGTTGACATCAACTTCATCTATTAATTATTGCCTTAAGATTAAGGACTATTGAAAGTCATATGATAAGGCCTATTTGTAATAATTAGATGACAACACAACTCAAATAAGAAAGTGAAGTAAATAATAAATATTGAAAAAGGAATCAAGACGAAGAATGTCAACTAGACATGAAGAATCAGAATATTAGAAGAATTCTGAAAAGACAAGACATGACAATGTCAGTGAATATTCATCATCAAAACTTCAAGTGGTTAGAAAGGTTATTGTTGAAGAACAAAAGAGTTTGATCTACATCAACAATGGTCTTACATTCAAGACTTTAATTTAATTCTTGATGTGTAAAAATACTGCAAGCGCACAGTGGTTAATTGTAGCAATCACAAATCAATCCTCAGAAACTATGAAATTTACAAACCCTAATAAATAAATCAGGCAGACTAGACAAATAGTTGTGAGAGAAGAGTTTTAACCTAATAAGCAAATATGATCAAATAAATATGGAAAACCTAGGAATCTGAATCCATCAATTAATCAAAATTCATATCCAATTTGCCATAAAAATCAATTCACTTTCTTCAACAAATAAATATCAATTAACGAGACAAGCATATACTATGAAACTTGTTATCTAACAATAACCCATCAAAACTTCATGGAGCAAGAATAGGCTATGAAAAATAAATTCGGTAACAATAATATATCAAAATCACTTTGTTAATCAAACAATTAAGCAGTAAGAGAAATTATGAGAATCAATTAATAGGAATAAATACTAAAAATAATCAACTAACTTTACCTTCATCCTAGGGCTAGAGAATTAGCTAGACATGCTTGAAGAAGAAAACAAAGTAACTAATATAAGACATGTAAATAATGAATAACATAAAAAGTGTTTGAGGGATAAAACTTGTTTGTATTGAAAGATCAAGAAAATAAAAGTACTCTACTCCTACTCCTAATTAATGAAAACTAAAGTTAAAGTTAAGGTTTAAGGTCAAGGTTTATACAAGAGAGGAGACCCAAATATATAGGGGAAATAATGTAGGTTTTCTATATCGATTACAGATTGAATTATAAATATTTCCTTCTATTTCTTTTTCTTCTCTAACAAGCATTCGATTTTATCTCCTTTTTCTTTGCCTCGAAGTAATCTCCACCTCCTTCCTTGTATTTTCCTTTTTATGTTACAATTCTGATTTTAATTAATTTCTTACAAAACAAAATAAAAATAATTAATTAACTAAAAAAATTCAAAAACTAACATAAAATAGGTATTAAAGATGTATTAATTATGGACTCATCAAATACCCCCTATCTTTTGCTCGTCCTCGAGAAAATCAAATGGAAAATAATATATAAAAAACCTAGCCACTGTCACAGGACTCACGGATACTTTTAAGTGTAACAAATCATTTAAACTCGTAGACGATCTCTACCAGATGAGTGTTGTCTCCTAAGGGTTTACAGAAGATATACCCATAAAATCTGTGAAATATTCTAGCAAGCATCCCACTCTATCAATAACGTTCATCGGTGTCAACAAAAGAAGATTTTTAGGAAAATACATGCCTTAAATACTCTTCTAATAATATATGAGATGTAGGTATCTAAAATCCACTTATATCGACGCAAACATTTGCAAAAACTCCCAAGGTGTGTTGTGAAAATAGGTCTCTGAATAATCAATTGAATAAGTACATTTCTTCTTTTTCAACCAATATTGAACTGACCCAGTCTCTATCAAAACAAGTATCTAGCCAAATTTCACAGTTTTTTTCCAATTGACTGTGCAATGTCCATTTTCTTAGGCTTTCTATGTTTCCCATGTAGCGTGCTTTAGGTCAATAACTCCTAAACTAGTTCTTCTTAGGGCACTGGGTTTCAAAATACCCCTAGGGACTTAATTACTCGAGTAACAAAGGCCATAAAACAAGACTAGTCAATTACTACTTTTACCCTAGCTCGTCAAGTAATTCTCCAGTAACCAAGGGCAGTGAAAAGTCACCAAGAAAAATTTATTTCTCGTACAATCGCACTTAATACCAACACATGTACATGGATTGTCCCTTTCATATAACTTTGTATTTGTCACCCATTGTTCTTCAAGGAATACTTGATGCATTATTTATATATATATATTTTTCCACAAACATTTGATTCGACATTGTTTTAACATGTGGGCTCTCTCTCAGGTATCGAAAACTTTCCTAGACAATCTTTCCAACAAAGACCTTGTTGAAAGTCATATGACTAGTCCTATTTGTAATAAGTAGATGACAACTCAACTCAGATAAGAAAGCGAAGTAAATAATAAATATTGAATATAGAGGAAGAACAAAAAGAAGCCAAGACAGGACATGACAAGACACAAAGACCACTACAGCAGAAATGAGAATCAACATTGTAGTTAGTCATCCGTGAACCAGACCAGTGCACAGGGTGTCAACAATGTCAGTGATGATTCGTCATCAAAAAGTTCAAGTGGTTAAAAAGAATGACAGAAGACAGAAGCTGGAAGCTCAAAGGGATACAGGTTTGTTTGTATTGCAGTGTACAAGAGTCAGAATCCAAGGTTGAATATTTGACTGGGTACATGCAGTGGTGAAAAGAAGTATTGGCTAGTTTAAAGAGTCAAATTATTTCAGGAACAGATGTACTTCTAATTGCAACTGTAGATACAGCTAAACAGGCCTGAAAGTACAGACTTTAAGACAAGACGGAAAAAGTATTGACACGGAAGAAATGCAGAGTCATATATTCTTAAAGGTGGAACCCCGGTTGGAATTGATTTATCATTTCCAAGTCAAAAGGAGTTCGATTCCAAACGCTCAGGAGACCGCAGCTTAGAGCGTAAGGATTTATTTAATTAATAAATATTTTATTTATTTAGTAAATTATATTTATAAATATCTAAATAAAATTAGATATTTATTTTTATAATTTCTGAATTAAATTTATTATTTATTAATCAAAGATTATAAGCTGTGCGGGTCGAAAAGCATTTCTACGGAGCCTATCCATATAAGACGAAATAGGCCCCTTTCAATTTGATTTTGGCAGGGGAATTCTTCAACCAATCACAGGCTGACACTTGTCCAATCAAGTGGAAAAGAATTGAATTGGCAGGTGAATTGAAAGTCATACCGAGAGAAATGGAAATGTCATACCGAGTGAATTCTGAAATGTCATACCGAGCAGAATTTGAAAAGGTCATGCTGAAGCAAGTTGAAAAATATCATACCGACCAGAATGCAAAGGTCATACCGAATTTTCTGAAGAAAAGGTCATACCGAGGTATTTTTTTATTATATTAAAAAGTCATACCGATTTTTTAATTAATAAAAAAAGTCATACCGAATTTTCAGAAAGTCATACCGAATTTCTGAAAGTCATACCGAGTGAAATAAGTCATGCCCAACTTTCTGAAGAGTCATACAAGGCTTAATTTCAATAAATAAAGTCATAGTGAAAAAGGTCATGCTAGCTTTTCCACCTCTATAAATATGAGGCTTGAGCTTCATAATTCAGAAGTAGAAAAATCAGTTCAAATTCAGAATTTGTCTGCATTGTAATATTCACAGACTTTCTGTGCTGGTTTGATTTTAATTCCTAAAGTAGAACAATTCATGTCAAATTTGTTCTAGGAATTAAAGTTTATTCTACCGTATATTGTAACACCCTTTCAAGTTTTAATACACGTATTTAACTTGAATCTTGTTTACTTACTTGCTAATTTTCTATATCTTAAATATTATATCATAAAATAGAAAGATAGTAAGTCAGCCTCCCAAACACTACAAGGACTCGAACCCTCAGCTTTAGCAATAATTTAATTCCGCAAATTCTGAAAAGAATTTTAAATTGTTGTTAGTATCGCATTCAACCCCCCTTCTACGATACTTCCGGGACCCAACAATTGGTATCAGAGCAAGCTGATTGATATACAAATCAAGATCCGCAGTCCAGTGAAGATCAGGGTACCGAAGCTGTTTGAACTCTGAATTTCTAGAGGCCTTGTTAAATAATTTTATTTTATAAATTTAAATTTAGATAAATTTATTTTATAAATTTTATTTAAAATAAATTTATTTTGTGAATTTAATTTAAATGAGTTTATTATATAAACTTGAAAAAGTTTCTTTTATAAACTTAATTTAAATAAGTTTACTTTATAAATTTTAATTTAAATAAATTTATTCTTTAAATTTAAATAGATTTTCTTTTATAATTTAAATTTATTTAGATAATTTTATTCTATAAATTTAAATTTAGATAAATTTATTTTATAAATGTTATTTAAAATAAATTTATTTTGTGAATTTAATTTAAATGAGTTTATTATTGAAACTTGAAAAAGTTTCTTTTATAAACTTAATTTAAATAAGTTTACTTTATAAATTTTAATTTAAATAAATTTATTCTTTAAATTTAAATAGACTTGCTTTTATAATTTAAATTTATTTAGATAATTTTATTTTATGAATTTAAATTTAGATAAATTTTTTTATAAATGTTATTTAAAATAAATTTATTTTGTGAATTTAATTTAAATGAGTTTATTATTTAAACTTGAAAAAGGTTTATTTTATAAATTTAATTTAAATAAATTTATTTTATAAATTTAATTTAAGTAAATTTATTAGTTAAATTTATATAGATTTAATTTATAATTCAAAGATATTAAAAAACTTGGTCCATTTTTCAAAAAGGGTTTGTACTTGGAAAATTCTTCGTTTTGGCTCAGAATTAATTCGCAGAGCATATGACCCGGTTTCGAGGAAAGTGGTCATTTCGTATTAGTAGGTTTATTCCGGAGCATTTGGATTTTATTGTGGATGATTCGACTGTTTATGTTATAGTTCCACAAACTGCTCAAATGTAAAGATAGGATAGATTTATTAGTGGGGAACTCTGAAGATTTTTTTTCTGACTCTACTGATCATTCTAGTTTTTGTATTATACAAAACGGATTTAAGAATCGTTAGAGGTCACAACTGAAGAAACATATGAGGCTAAAAGTAGCAAGACAAGATCAGGGCTGTGCTACAATATTCAAGAAGCATGAACAAACAAATGATGACAGAGACTGTGTTGAGATTAAAAACAGGTGCGTATTTTCATATGAATTGCTCACACTCACATAGTTGTACTTAAATGTCAGATCTTATCATGTATTGTTTGTTAAGGTGTAGAAGTATAAGAGATGGTAGAATTATCTAAGTAGTCAGTAAAATTTGTAGATTCGAGGCTTAATCTAAAACTGACTTAGGTAATTAGAGATAATTAAAATGTTAGACACCAACAGAAATGGATTAGACAGAATTAGTAATTAAATTGTTAGTTTGTCTATTCCATGTGCTTTTAAAAAATTATTGAATATCTGTAAATCTGCCGAACACCTGTTACACTTATGTAGAATGGTTAAAGTAGATAGTACTGAATTTTCTAATATGCATAACATGCCTAAAATGCATAATTCTTATCTATAATGCATTGAAGCTGAATGTTTACCATGTGCTCTTATTTTTCATGCTTGTTCGTTTAAATCTAAAAATGCATATCTTAGGACTTGCATAATCTTAGGCAAAGCATCAATAATAATCACAATAGGGTAAAGACTGCTAGTCCACCTTAAGATAGGTTGGAATCACTAATCTCATAGCCTTAAGACTACCTTGTCAAGGCTGCTGTGTATGAGAAGTGATCAGTCAAAGATAATTTTGTGCATGTTAAGGTTGAAACTGTTGTTACCACTGTTGAAAGTAATATCTCTAACCCATCTGGACTCAATTGAAGTTGAGTACCAAGAAGTTTAATCATTTGTGATTGCAGAGTATGAAAAAAAAGTCAAAAGTTATGTGATTTCGTGACATTTATTGTTCGAGGCATATTACTAGCATTGAAGCTCTACTATCACAGTTGATTGAGAAGGCCTCCCCGATGGTAACCTTTGGAGATGACAGCAAAGGATGTACAAGGGATATGGCTATCATGATTTAAGAACTGTCATCAATGGAAGCATCTTTCTTGTTAACGGACTTAAGCACTAAGCACTATCTATAGGGCACTAGGGAATTCTTTGTCAAAGGTTTTCTAGAAAAGCATTGAAATAGAAAAGTGTTTGATTTCAAGCAAGAAAGATGGAAGATCACTCAACTGAGAGTGAATTGGTGTTGTTCGTGCATTCAACAGATAATATATCACATATGGTGATTAATCACATCAAGCAGATCAAGTTGGAAGCAAAGGTACTTTGAAGTTGAAGCGATTAACACAGTATGCTACTTTATTCAACAAAGATCATGAAAAGACATCATATGAGTTAGTGGCCAACTAGAAGCAAACACTGAAGTTCTTTCGTGTGTTTGGAGGAAATTGATATTTATTGAAGATTTATATGAGCATCTTGATAAGTTTGAAATTAAGGCTCATGGAACAATTTCCTCGGCTACTCATTGAAGTCGAAAGCTTTCAAAGTAAGATGTGATGTAAAATCAGAAGGTGATTGAAAGTCTGAATGTGTCGTCCTATTACACCAAGCTCCCGAGCATTAAAATAAAAGTCTATTCTGAATCTGTGAAGCTTGACATCTAGTCAGAGTCATATTCAGATATTGATGATGAAACTGAGGTTGCAGAAGGAATCAATTTTAATGATGATGATTCAGATCCTAGTAGTGGAAATGGTAGTGAATCTACACAACTCATGGACTTTAACAGAATCCACTCAACAAGGTGAAGGATCTTCAACACATCCTAGCAGCAACTCAGGGGGAGCAAATAAAAGAAGGATCTACTAGTCGTACTCAATACAATGAAGATCAAAGGAACACATTAAGAACATATCTGCCGAGACAAAGGGTTTGGAGTCAAAGTCATTCCTGGAGTCTAGTTCTTAGTGTTCCGGATACTAGAGTAAAGACTAGAAGTGCTATGCAAAGTAAATGGTTACTCTTCGGGAAAGAACAATTGTTAAACAATTGGAATCCTAAAGAAGATTGAAGAAGCACTGATTGATCCAGATTGGGTGATTGCAATGCAAGATGATCTCAATCAGTTCGAAGGCAGAATCTACTGAATCTGGAACCCAGGCCACAAGACAAAGTTGTAATTGGTACTGTAAGGGTTTTCAGAGACTGGATGATTTTTGGCATTGTTATGAGGAACAAAGCCAAACTGGTTGCTACATAAGGTATCGACGATGATGGAAACAGAATCTTCGGGACTTTCAAGATCTAACTAAAGCACCAGAGACGAGACTTGATACTATTAGGGCTGAACAAGTTGATGTACAACAACTCCTGGACTTTGAAGTGTCATATCCACTAGAATTTGTATATCATTCTCTTCACAAAGCTCTCTATGACGGAGGTAAGAGATCAAGCAATCGTCAAGGACACAGTATGACACTCTAACTGCTAATTACTTGAATATGATTTTATATTAGAGTCGTTATACACATATCTCTCTAGAATACAAGGCACACACACATAATGTTTAGTGCAAGTATACCATGATTATATTATATGCGGGTCTACTGTGCATAAAGACCATATATTTTATTCTCAATATGCCTATGTGTAAGTTTCCACGTGGATACTAGAGAATCTAATCTTATAGCTAAGATATGAATTGTTAGATTTCTTAAGGGATTACCAATTCTAAGAATTAGGTACCCTAAAGATACTAGGTTTAACCTAATCGGCTATATAGATATAGATAATGCAGGTTATAAGAAAGACAGAGAGGTAATTACCAGAAGCTGTCAAACTCCATCAACTCTGCTGGATAATCTCTTCACCACTCACGGAACAAGCGCATGGACACCAGGTATCATTTATATCGAGAGTAGTCCTTAGTAGAATAACTTGCAGATATTTGCTAAACAGCTTGATGAATTCATTTTGTCTAAGTTGGTTAGTGAAGTTGGGATATTATGTATGTGCATAGTTGTTGGAAATCCCATCTGTAAGGAATTCTTAAATGAGTTCACAAGAATTAAATTTTCCATATTTAAAGGACTTGTGAATTTATCTGAAATCCAGAACCTCGTGCTTATTGCTACTACTTTAATTATCATGTTTACAATGTAATATGCATATGTGGTAATTAGGTGTTTTAGCATAAGTTTGTATATTATCTTAATTGATTTAAATTATGATGTTAGACAATTCAATGTCATATCAGTCTCATGATTTAAATGAATTAAAATAATATGCAGCATAATTGTTTGTATGATAAATATTTTATGAGTATTAGTTAACGATATCTTGCTTAATTGTTTTGATATTTTTCTCTGATATTTTTAAATATTTTGTTATAAATAATTGTGATACTTTTAATATTAGTGACATTATTTAGAATTACTGATCTAAGTAATCAATGCATATTTCAAAAACACTAATATTGAAATTAACGGAAGTATTTTCTGAGTTATGTCTATATAAAAATCTCAATATTTTATATACTTAGAAATATTTCCAAAATTATTTTTACTTCGAGGTATCAACCATTTGTAAAATGATTTGTTTTCAAACACTTGTTTCAATGTTTGTTGCACATTGATTCAAAGTACCTAAATAGTGGTTGTTGCTTTGAAGGCCTTATACTGTATTGCTAAGAATACATCCACCCCTATTGTAATAAAATTTTCTATTTTAAGTTAGGGATAATATCAGGTGGACGAAAATGATGAAGATCATAATTTCATTATGAGTCGGAAAATCATAGTCCTCTATTTGATAAGGATGGTTTGCAAAACTATTTTCAAATCATACAGTATTAAGGTATAAAGGAAAAGAGTCATTTTAACGAGATATAATTTGGTAAGAGAGTTGCATTTCTTCTTTGGTATAAATTCCCGCGTTTTATGATGGGAAGTTTGCCTTATAGGAAATTCATAAAAGATAGAAACTTTCTTCTCTGATACAACTTTCCCGCGTTTTATTATGGGATATGTATCTTAAAGAAAATTTCGTATCTTGCTTTTAAATGATAAATCTTTAGATCCGACAAAACTTTTTTATTGAAAGTGCTTTAATGCAATCTATTACCATTCCTTATTATATTTTTCCTTCTCCCTGGAATGAAAAATATGTTTTGGAATGTTAAGGTGATTATCTTTTTATCTCGTTTGGTTCTTTCCAGTTAGCCCCTAGTGGCTTTAGAAACTGGCCAAGAGGTTGAAAACCCATCAATCTCTTACCCAGGCCATAGTACCAAACACCAATTCATCCACTTCCATATATTAACCCCTGGAGATATAAGGAACTCTTTTAAGTTAGAGGTTGATAAGGGAGAAACTGCACTTGATGCAGCAAATAAGGATGATGTCGGAAGTGCACCCACAGCTCTACCTCCAGAGAAGAAAAGGAGTATATAACTGAGGTAACTGTAAGCTCATCTGCATCTTCTCAAAAGGATGCAGAGCTGAAAATGCAATAAAACTGTCTCTGGAATCATTCTCTCTACAAGATGAGTCCATTGAAATTCGCTCGTCAGCTAGAGCACTTTGTAATGAGTCAAGCACACCATTCACACTCACGCTGATGGTAAGCCTAAATAGATAAATTCTAGGAACACATTGCAAGGCGTGCACAGTGAAAGGTACATGCAACATTTTAAGTTTTGTACAGTTTTATTTAATTGGCATATTTTTTTTTTAAAATTGGCATATTTATTTTTCCTATAAAATTGGCATATTTTATTTTATAGTTATTTTCATTTTATTTTTAAAATTTTATTTTTGTCTACGAGAAATTTTTCTAAGAATCATAAGTATTAAATGTCAATATTTAAAGGACTTGTGAATTTCTTTACATCTACTTTCTCGAGCTTACATATATCTCTGATATAATGTATGAAGTTAAATGCTAATTTTCATTCCTATAATTATTTAGTATTTAGCAAGATTATTTTATCTTATTAAAATTATGAATTGAAGCAATTAAATGTTTATTAGCTTCATAGTTTTAATACGATGAGATATTATGAGCATAATTTCTTGCTTTTTGAAATTATTATTAATTATCATATTTTGATAATTTGTTATTATTTCATTGCAATTAATTGTAATTTTTGTTGTTAGTGATAATATATATTGTGATATCTAAAAATCACTAATAATAAAAGCATATCTGTGTCCTGCCGAACAAGAGCAATCGACTCGAGGTAAAAGCAGGTAATCTCGATCTTGATATATTATCTAATCAATTGGTATATATATATATATATATATATATATATATATATATATATATATATATATATATATATACACACACACACACAATTGATATATTGAGCCCTCAGTGACTATAGGACAAGATCAAGGGATTGAAAACCTACAATCTCTAACACAGATCATAGACACAAACACTCAAACAGATACAACTTCATCTACTAAACCCCTGAAAAGAAAAGCTTTATCAATTGAAGAGGGTGAGAGAGTAAGTGCCTCTAGTGCACTAGAAAAGAGAAGTATCTATGAGTGTTCCAACAGCTCTGCCTCTAGTTAGAATATGAAATTGAAACCAAGGCAACTGCTAATTAATTTATATTCTCTCAAAAGGGTATAGATTTTCAAATGGTAAAACTGTTACTAGGTTCATTCTCTCAACAGAATGAGTCTATTGAATTCGGCCTGTCAGCCAAGACCATTTGTAAAGAGTCAATTTCATCTGGACACTCTCAAACACTGTGAACCATAAATATAAATATTCAAATGCACTGTAAAGATTGTCACACACTAAGGATGAATTGACGGAAGCAATTATTCTAAACTTCCATATCAAGGAAGGAAGGATGATTGATGATTCTGACTGAATCAACATGCCTTCATAGGCGTCAGGAGGAAACTTGGATCTTTTGCTACATTATAGATCCTTGTCTCCCTCCCCAGATGGAACATATCTGGATTCCTAACGGAATAGATCATCTTAGATGATCAGCAACTCATTGAATCTATTCCTGAAGCAATTCAGTTTTTCAAAGTCAAATATTTTAATGGATTCAGTTGAGGACGGGGATTTACGAAACCCCATTGCACCACCAGTGACCTCTCTTGAAGGGGCTATGGTGATCTTTCTTGCAGGTACAAACGATTGTGTCATCCGTACTGAGAGAGAGAAACAGTGTTGTGAGGAAAGATTGAAACACAAGTGAGAAAGAGTGAAAATATATATTCTATGAGTGAAACACTTAGAGAGTATATGAGCGAAACACTTGAGAAACACAAAGTAAAATCACACACTAACACAATTACCAAATCCCATTCCCAATTATCTGTTATAGATTTATAATGTTACTCAACTAAGGGGGATGAAATTTCTTCTATTAATAAGGATTCTGAAGAGGATTACTCAACTAAGGGGGAGAAGTGTTGAACAGTTCGAACTGTTGAACAAGATCCAAAAAGGGAGAAGTAGATCCAAAAAGGGAAAAGTGTTGAACAAGATCCAAATGGGAGAATTGTTTAAACAAAGACTTTTACTAGAAGAGGATTACTCCATTGTTGAAAAGGGGGTATATAACAACATGCTTGGATTGGATCCATTTGATTTTAGAAAATTCTTGTATATAGGAATTAACCGGATTTTCTAAAATGCATAATATGTCATAGTTTGCATTTTTTATATCTGCGATGGTTTAATGCTGTATGTATGCCATGTCTGTTGTTACCTCTATTAAATTGGTTGGATAATTCACGTAAGGGGAGAATGAATTCACCTTGGGAGAGAAGTGAAGACAGAAGTTGGAGAAACAGAGGATAGATGGTAAGAAGAGAACAAGACTTCATCCCTGCCATACTAAGGGGGAGTAGTGATGAGTCTGAGAAATGAAGATAATACTATTTGTATAATATGTTCAGTGCTAGAGGAACAAACATCTTTCATTTCAGTTTCTCAAGAAATCTGGAAATGCAGAATCTGATCCAGAGAAACCAGCCACTGAAGATCTACCAATGACACCTGGTTACAAAAGTTAAACTCTAGAAGAAGGTGAAGTTGATATTTCTGAAGCTGGTAATGATAGATAAGTCAAGATATAACTTTGTTAAATATGTTCAGTCTAGAGGAACATCTATCTTATATTTATCTTTCATAATTGAAATATGGAAATGTATTATATGATCCAGAAAATAATTTATTATTTACAGTTCTTAAATGTCGTTTTATTTTCTTAGTTGTTAGTTGAGTTATCCTCTAGGAATTTGTGTGTTAAATGTTTAACAACAAATAGGGGGAGATTGAAAGTCATATGACTAGTCCTATTTGTAATAAGTAGATGACAACTCAACTCAGATAAGAAAGCGAAGTAAATAATAAATATTGAATATAGAGGAAGAACAAAAAGAAGCCAAGATAGGACATGACAAGACACAAAGACCACTACAGCAGAAATGAGAATCAACATTGTAGTTAGTCATCCGTGAACCAGACCAGTGCACAGGGTGTCAACAATGTTAGTGATGATTCGCCATCAAAAAGTTCAAGTGGTTAAAAAGAATGACAGAAGACAGAAGCTGTAAGCTCAAAGGGATACAGGTTTGTTTGTATTGCAGTGTACAAGAGTCAGAATCCAAGGTTGAATATTTGACTGGGTACATGCAATGGTGAAAAGAAGTATTGGCTAGTTTAAAGAGTCAAATTATTTCAGGAACAGAGATACTTCTAATTGCAACTGTAGATACAGCTAAACAGGCCTGACGGTACAGACTTTAAGACAAGACGGAAAAAGTATTGACACGGAAGAAATGCAGAGTCATATATTCTTAAAGGTGGAACCCCGGTTGGAATTGATTTATCATTTTCAAGTCAAAAGGAGTTCAATTCCAAACGCTCAAGAGACCGCAGCTTAGAGCGTAAGGATTTATTTAATTAATAAATATTTTATTTATTTAGTAAATTATATTTATAAATATCTAAATAAAATTAGATATTTATTTTTATAATTTCTGAATTAAATTTATTATTTATTAATCAAAGATTATAAGCTGTGCGGGTCGAAAAGCATTTCTACGGAGCCTATCCATATAAGACGAAATAGGCCCCTTTCAATTTGATTTTGGCAGGAGAATTCTTCAACCAATCACAGGCTGACACTTGTCCAATCAAGTGGAAAAGAATTGAATTGGCAGGTGAATTGAAAGTCATACCGAGAGAAATGGAAATGTCATACCGAGTGAATTCTGAAATGTCACACCGAGCAGAATTTGAAAAGGTCATGCTGAAGCAAGTGGAAAAATGTCATACCGACCAGAATGCAAAGGTCATACCGAATTTTCTGAAGAAAAGGTCATACCAAGGTATTTTTTTATTATATTAAAAAGTCATACCGATTTTTTAATTAATAAAAAAAGTCATACCGAATTTTCAGAAAGTCATACCGAATTTCTGAAAGTCATACCGAGTGAAATAAGTCATGCCCAGCTTTCTGAAGAGTCATACAAGGCTTAATTTCAATAAATAAAGTCATAGTGAAAAAGGTCATGCTAGCTTTTCCACCTCTATAAATATGAGGCTTGAGCTTCATAATTCAGAAGTAGAAAAATCAGTTCAAATTCAGAATTTGTCTGCATTGTAATATTCACAGACTTTCTGTGCTGGTTTGATTTTAATTCCTAAAGTAGAACAATTCATGTCAAATTTGTTCTAGGAATTAAAGTTTATTCTACCGTATATTGTAACACCCTTTCAAGTTTTAATACACGTATTTAACTTGAATCTTGTTTACTTACTTGCTAATTTTCTATATCTTAAATATTATATCATAAAAATAGAAAGATAGTAAGTCAGCCTCCCAAACACTACAAGGACTCGAACCCTCAGCTTTAGCAATAATTTAATTCCGCAAATTCTGAAAAGAATTTTAAATTGTTGTCAGTATCGCATTCAACCCCCCTTCTACGATACTTCCGGGACCCAACACTTGTGCAATAAGTGTCTTCTTGGACTTTTAAGTGAAAATTTGTTCGACACAAGTTTCATGAAGAAAACCTTACTCAACTATGTTCGAATTATCTCAATGCGTTATATATATATAATTTTATAAAAAATTGTTAACACCAACTAGCATCAAAGTACAAGAGTGAAAAATTTAGCTTAAACATCTCTATTTTTGGATTTTCAAAATTTTTTGATTTTTTTTTGATTTTTGAATTTTTTATAATACTACTAATTCCCTCCCCCATACCTAAATCATGCATTGTCCTCAATGTATGCAAAGAGAGATATGACAAAGTAAAAGGACGAGAATACTTGATAAAAGCATGATGGAGGAAGCAAAAGGAACTACTATACAACACACACACATAGTTACTCCCCCATACCTACACTGGACTATGGGAGACAATCAAGAATAACTTCTTTCATCATAGAGTAAGCACGTTGTTGAAACACATTCTCAAGAACAACATTATCCACTAGAAATATACGATCTCGCAACAAGATAAAACTCATATCACTAACATAATCCATAAACCAATTAGACGCTTCTTTAAATTGTTTAAGCAGATTGATTACTTGATATTTGTGATCATTGACTAAGTCATTAGAAATAAAAGCATGATGAGTTTCATTGAAACCTACAAAGGACTGACCAAAAGTGGATAGAAATAGTTTTGAATCAAGTGGGGGTGGCTCACCTACAGAAGTCTTAACAACGGTCCTAGGCTCAAAAGAAATATCCTCTAATTGAGTTTCATGTTTAGAACAAATAATATTCAATTCATCTAACATCTCATCAGAAGTGAAATTTTGGTACAACTCATGAAGTTCTTTATTACTCTCATACTCTAACACAACATCATGTTCAAGAAAAGACTCAATCAAACTATCCTCCAGATTCGACTAAGACACAACGTCAGCAATGAAATTAACTCCTACAGGTTGGTCATAAAGATCATTGGCTTGACTTTTCACATTAAAGATATTAAGATCTAGAGTCATGTTCCAAAAGTGAGTTTCATCGAACCATTCCTACAGTTAATCAAAGCATTGGAAGTAGCAAGAAAAGATCTTCCTAAAATGATAGGAATTTGATTTTTGAAATTTTTGACAGGTTCGGTCTCGAGAACAATAAAATCCACGGGAAAGACAAAATTATCAACCTTAATTAACACATCATCCACTATGCCCTTAGGATTTTTGATGTAACGATCAGCTAACTGAAGAGTGACATTAGTCTTTTTAAGCTCACCTAAACCCAAAATTTGATAGACAGATAATGGAAGAAGGTTCACACTAGCTCCTAGATCAAGTAACGCTTTGTCAATGAAAGTATCACCTATGACACAAGAGATTGTAGGACAACCAGGATCCTTATACTTCACAGGGATTTGATGCGATATGATAGAACTAACAAGAGACGTTAGGAAAGCTTTCTTAGAAACGTGAGTGGTTTTTTTATGAGTACACAAATCTTTTAGATATTTAGCATAAGAGGGAATTTGTTGAATTGAATCTAAAAGAGGAATGTTGATCTCAACTTGTTTAAAGACTTCTAAAATCTTATCTAACTGAGGAGATTGTTTGTTTAAAGTAAGCCTTTCAGGAAATGGGGCTTTTGATTTGAAGACTTTTTCACTAGACATATCAGAGATGGGTTTTGAAGGTGCTTCATCAGATTTGGAAGGTTCACTAGATTGCACTACTACTTCAGAACTCTTGGGAGACAAGGATTGGTCAGGACTAGGATTTAAGAGTAAATGATTTGGCTCAGAAGTGAGTTTTTCTTCCTCTTGAGTATTGAGACCAACATGATTGTTGAATTGATTACCGGACCTAAGAGAGATAACAGAATTCACATTTTCAGGAGCTTTTTGGTTTGGATGAAATTTAGGATTAACCTCAGTTTTACTAGGCAATCGGTTTTTTCTCTCTCACTGATTGTGTTGGCTAACTGACTAAATTGAATCTCTAGCTTAGAAATGGCTTGAGTGTTGGAATTTAGTAACTGCCTATCTTGGGTCATAGTTTGCATGAAAGCCTGTTGAGATTGAGTTATATTAGCTAGGGATTTCAATAACGCCTCAATACTCTTTTCCAAGATATTCATTTTCTTATCAGTTTAATTAAAACCAGGAGGATTCGAAGGAATTGAAATAGAAGTTGGATATGGGCCAAAGTTTTGAGCAGGAAATGAGTTGGGATTTTGAGTTGGAAATGGACCATGATTGGAATTTTAAAAAGCAGGTTGAGATGGTTGGTTATACTGATTATATTGATCTTGGTTTCATGAGAAATTTGGGTGATTTTTCCAACCAGGGTTGTATGTGGGTGAAAAGGGATCATTCATAACTTTCGTTTGAAACATGGCATTAGCTTGTTGAATTTTAGGGCAATTTTCTATCACATGATTAGATGAGTTATAGTTTGCACAGCAGACACTTGTGAAGACACATTGTTAGTTTCTAAGGCTTCTAATCTTCTTGTGAGTGCAGCTAATTTAGCTTCAGTTGCAATAGAATTACCAACTACATGTATGCCTTTAGATGAGCTAGGTTTTTCAGTTTCTTGACTTGGTTCCCTAGTTAACCCCCACAACATTGTTTTTTCAGCTAACTCCTCAAAAAATTGTCAAACTTCTTCTTCATTTTTATCCATGAACTTACCTTGACACATTGACTCTAACAAAGAAGTGGTTGGACTATCTAATATTTCATAAAGAATTTTACAAAGTCTCCATTATTCTATACCATGTTGAGGACACTGGGACAACAGACTTTTAAATCTATCAAAATATTTCCAAAAAGACTCATTTTTTTTTGTTGAAATTGGTTGATTTCATTCCTAAGTTTGTTGGCCTTATGGTTTGGAAAATATTTTTTTAGAAATATGCCTACAAATCCCTCCCAAGTTGAAATAGAATTAATGGGTAGACTATATAACCATTTTTTAGCATTTTCTTTAAGAGCAAAGTTGATAAGTCTCAATTTAATGGAGTCATCAGTCAATTGTTGAATTTTCTGTAGGGCACAAACTTCCTCAAACTCTCGGATGAAAAGATATGGATCCTCTCCCTCTACCTCGGTAAACGTAGGTAACATGCTAATGTGGTGAGATTGGATTTTAAAATTATTACCATTTACTGTTGGTAGGACTATGTATGAGGGTTGGGCAGAATGAGTGGGGTAACAACGGTCTCTAAGTGGAATATACATGACTTACAAGTAAGCAAGTAAGCATGTAGCAAATAAGAGATAGAACTAAACACCTAAAAAAATTCAAAAGAAAATCATATGTCTATGTTAACCTAGAGAAATTCTAGACATGCTCTTAACTTTAAGATAATACTAAGAGTCACAAATCTAAAAATACTCAAACCAATTGGCCAGGCAGATGGAAGTATTGCCAAGAGGCTAACCACCTTTCTAGACACCAATCCAAATTAGCCAGGTAAGCTCTCACTTTCCTAGACACCAAAAGTAAGAATATGTAAAGATTTATTTTGTCTTAGGTTCTCTTCCTAAGTGAGCGTGAAATCCTAGGGGCCAACGTCTACTTAATTTTATTAAGGTAAGAGGAATGCAAGATGAACGTATTAGTGATTTGTGGGCCAAAGAAAGGGTGATGAAATTCCTTACCTTATCTTGTAATTGGGTGGCAACCTTAAGATTGATTAAATGAATGCAACACACAAAGAACGAGAAAATAAACAACTATGGATGCACTACACTACATGAATTAATCTATATTATACATACCACTTTCTTCCAGCAATCACCACAATTTTAAGATGGAAAAAAATTAAATACAATAAAGAAAAACTAGATGATATGTTCCTATGTGATATGTGAATGATGCAATAAATTGGTTTTAACAAGACAAATAACTAACTATTTTTTTTTAGATTTTTTGAATATTTAATTTTTTTGGATTGTTTTTAATATTTGTGAGAAAAAACAAAATTTAGAGAGGTGATACGGAATACCGAAAAGTGCTTTCCAAAAATTTCTAAGGAGACAACGATGCCTTCTAACGATCTTCTTGTCCAAATTTTTCTCCGCTTCACAAATCCCTAAAAAAAATACAAAGAAAAACAAGAAACTAATCTGAAGAATTAAATATTAAAGAGTAAAAATTACCAATAGTCCCCGGTAGCGGCGCCAAAAACTTGATGTGTAAAAATACTGCAAGCGCACAGTGGTTAATTGTAGCAATCACAGATCGATCCTCAGAGACTATGAAATTTCCAAACCCTAATAAATAAATCAGGCAGACTAGACAAATAATTGTGAGAGAAAAGTTTTAACCTAATAAGAAAATATGATCAAATAAATATGGAAAATCTAGGAATCCGAATTTATCAATTAATCACAATTAATATCCAACTTGCCCTAAAAATCAATTCTCTTTCTTTAACAAATAAATATCAATTAACTAGACAAGCATATACTATGAAACTTGTTATCTAACAATAACCCATCAAAACTTCATGGAGCAAGAATAGGCTATGAAAAATAAATTCGGTAATAATAATATATCAAAATTACTTTGTTAATCAACCAATTAAGCACCAGGAGAAATTATGAGAATCAATTAATAGGAACAAACAAATACTAAAAATAATCAACTAACTTTACCTTCATCCTAGGGCTAGAGAATTAGCTAGACATGCTTGAAGAAGAAAACAAAGCAACTAATATAAGACATGTAAATAATGAATAACATAAAAAGTATTTGAGAGATAAAAACTTATTTGTATTAAAAGATAAAGAAAATAAAAGTACTCTACTCCTACTCCTAATTATTGAAAACTAAAGTTAAAGTTAAGGTTCAATGTCAAGGTTTATACAAGAGAGGAGACTCATATATATATGGGAAATAATGTAGGTTTTCTATATCGATTACAGATTGAATTATAAATATTTCCTTCTATTTCTTTTTCTTCTCCGACAAGCATTCGATTTTATCTCCTTTTTCTTTGCCTCGAAGTAATCTCCACCTCCTTTCTTGTATTTTTCTTTTTCTGTTATATTTCTGATTTTAATTAATTTCCTACAAAACAAAATAAAAAAAATTAATTAACTAAAAAAATTACAAAAACAAACATAAAATAGGTATTAAAGATGTATTAATTATGGACCTATCAATTCTTTATTAATTAATTAAATTAATTCACTTAGAATTAATTTATTTCTTAAATTAATTAAATGATTAATTAATTTAGAATTATTTTAGAATGATAGAAGATAGAGTAAAGACGGAAAGATTTCGGTGCTAACAACAAGGTTATACAAGTCAAGTTGGTATTTTAATTCTACTATCAAGAGTTAATTAATTATTTAATTTATTTAATTAAATTAATTCAAGTTGAATTTAATTTATTTTACAAATTATTTAATTAAATTAAGTAGAATTAATTTATTATAAAAGATATGACTTGTTGTGACTTTTAATATATCTTTTAGACTTTATTAAAAAGTTATACCAAATTATGATTTAAAAAGGTCATACAAAGTTTCTGAAAAGTCATACCGAACTATAGGTCAAATGTCATATCGAATTATGACAGAAAGTCATATCGAGCTACATTGAAAAACGTTATACCGAATTGTTTACAAAGGTCATACCGAATTATTTGATGCAAAAGTCTTACCGAGTGAAATTCAAAAGTCATACTGTGTTATTTCAAAAGTCATACAAGTGCTTTTTGAAAGTCATACAGGCTTAAAAAAGGGTCTGAAAAATGTCCTGACTTAAAAAGTCATACAAGCTTAAGAATCCTCTCTATATATGATGCTAGTGCTTCATAAACAAAAGTTGAAAAATCATTCAAATTTAGTAATTTATCTGCTTGTTATATTCATAGACTCTCTGTGCTGATTTGAATTTTATTCCTTAAGTAGAACAGTTCATGTCAAATTTGTTATTGGAATTAAGAAATATTATACGGAATATATGTTAGAAAAGCAAACACTGATACTGTCAGAGAATATCAAGAACAGAGTTTATGCTGACGTCATCAGAGTTTAAGAAGCTGTCGACAAAGTTTACTCTATTAGAGAATACTCAATCAGAGTTTACTCTAACAGAGAATACTCGATCAGAGATTATCAACCGATAGAGTTTATGATCAAAGTTTATCAAAGAAGGAAACAGACAAATCAGAGTTTGATTTGGATAGTGAAGAAGGAATTCAAGTACAATTATATTATCTTATAGAAGTTATCCTTATCATTATCTGTTTTGTAATTCGATTTGTAACTGTGTCTACATAAACACAGATTTAGGTTATCATTGTAACAACATACATAGAATTATCATTCTCATAACCTGGTAGCTCTTAAGAACATTGATTTTCTTGAGAGAGTTTTGTATACAGTTTATCATTAATACAAAACAATGTTTCTTCTATATACTTGTGTTCTTAGTCGATTATTTGATACTATTATATTCAACCCCCTTCTATAATAGTCTATTTATTTGGGCAATAATTCGTATTAGAGCATACAATTGATTTCAACTTAAAGATCATATAAACATGTCTGGAAACAAGTATGAAAGTATCATAATTCCAATCTTAAAGAAGGCTGAATACCTTACATGGAGGGTAAATATGATGATGTTATTGGAAGCCACAGATCCTGATTATTTAGACAGAATCAATGAAGCTAGGTCAGTATCTACCAATCAAACTAGTGCCAACAACAATTGTGGAAGGAAGACAAGTCCCTGAATATTATACTCTGAAGGACAAAAAGGAGTGGACCAATGAAGAAAAACAAAAAGTCTTGAAAGATGCAAAGGTAAGGAATATTCTGCATAATAGTCTTGACTCTATGATGTCTAACAGGGTAATTGCATGCAAAACTGCCAAAGAAATCTGGGATGCATTAGAGGTTCAATGCCAAGGAACCAAGGAGATAAAGAAGAATAGAAGATATCTGCTAATTCAATAATATGAATACTTTGAAGCAAAATAGAATGAGTCTCTCACTGATATCTATGACAAATTTCTTACTCTGTTGAATAACTTGGCTTTGGTGGATAAGGTGTATGATAATAAGGATTCAAATACCAAGTTTCTAAGGGCTCTTCCTGAAGAATGGGATTTATAAACATCCTTAATAAGAGATAGGATTGATTTGGATGAGATATCTCTAGATGAAGTCTATGGAAGACGGAAGACTCATGACTTGGAATTACAGCTAAGAAAGAATAGAAAAAGCAGCAAGGCAAAATCTGTTTCTTTGAATGTTGAGAAAAAAGTTGAAGAACCAAAAGAGAAAGTTTTGAAAGCCTCAACAAGAAAAGGAAAAACTGTAATGGTCAAAGAAATCAGTGGATCAGAGTTTAAGACAAACTCTGATGCAAACTCTAATGACTCCATAAACTCTGACATGATGGAGATGGTTGCTATAATTGTCAAAGGCTTTAAAAAGATGAAGTACAATAAGTACAGAAAGCAAGGGAAATTTCATAAGAAGTATGGAGAGTCAGAGAATAAAGATAAATTCAGAAGAAGAGAAGATAGATATGGCAACTCAAAAACTCTTGAAAAATCAAAGGTTAAGTGTTACAAGTATAACATGATGGGACACTTTGCTACTGAGTGCAGAAGCAAGGAATCTGGAAAAGCACTAATCACATCAAAGAAAGATTGGATGGATTCCTCACACTCTGAAGAGGAAACAAATTATGCGCTCATGACAAACACTGATGCTCCCATCCTAAACTCTGATAAGGTACCAGACTCTGTCTTCAATATTAATACCGAAAATATTCATGAATTAAAGTTTTTTCTTAGAACTCTGCATGTTAACTTTAAATCACAATCACTTGAAAATGAAAGATTAAAATCTGATACAAACTCTGACTGCTAGAAATAACTTTCATGAATCTGAAAATTCAAACATGCTTAGCACTAAGAAAGACTGTGAGAATGCTATACACATGCAAACTCAGTTAGAAATACAAGTTGAATATTTAAAAGCTGAGATAGCTAAAGAAAAGGAGACTTTTGGAGTTTGGACAAACTCTGGTAAAAAAGTCTAACAAATGTTTTCTAACAAAAATTGGACATATGCCTTAGGTTATGAATCTAATAAGGAGACACATTTTAAGAAACACACAAAAGGGAAGTTGAGTGAACCTGTGAACTTTGTTAGAGCTAGAAATGAAAAGATAAATAACAAAGGAAAAGAAAATAATGTGTCAGAGAATAAAACTATAAATATAAGGTTACTCTCTCAGAAGCAACTTAAAGAAAAGTTAAAGGCAGTCACAAACAAAAACAAGCCTAAAAAGGTGAGGAGAAATATAAATGGCAAAGTAGGAATTATTAAGGAGAATAACTATAAGAATATCTCTGATACTCCTAGAAAAACTTGTTTCACATGTGGTAATTCTAATCACTTTGCTTTTGACTGCAAATAAAATAAAAAGAAGGAAACTGAGAGACCTAGTTCAGAGACTAGAAAACAAATTAGATATAGACCACAAAATCCATGTTTTCACTGTAGTAGTTTATGGCATTCAATTTATACATGTAAAGAATATCATAGTTTGTATTTCAACTATTATGAATTGTTGCCTCATTTGAATAAAACTCATGTCTTTTCTAATCATGTTGTCAAACAAAAATATGTGATAAAAGCTGATAAAAGAAATATAAACTCTGGCAGTATAAACTCTGAAAATGCAAACTCTGACAATGCAAACTCTATTAACTTAAACTCTAATAAAAATACTTATGCTGCAAAAGTTAACAAGGTTCAATAGAAAGGATCCAAACTTGTTTGGATCCCCAAATCTACTAACTAATTTGCATTAAATGATTTCAGGGAAATAGGAAAAACATCCTAGTGTTTGATAATGGATGTTCTGCACATATGACTGGAAATAAATCTCTACTTTCAGAGTTTGAGGAGAAGGCTGGCCCAGCAGTATCTTATAGAGATGACAACATAGAAAGAACACTGGGATATGGCAATATTGTTATTGGAAATGTCATCATTGAAAATGTAGCTCTGATTGAAGGACTTAAGCATAATCTGTTAAGTGTGAGTCAAATGACAAACAAAGGTTATTCTGTGGAATTTCATGAAACACATTGTGAAGTCAAAAGCAAGAAGGCTGGCAAAGTGGTTCTCATTGGTCACATATATAACAATTTATTTAAAGCTAGCTTGGAAGTAAACTCTGATGGTCACTTAACTTGTTTACTTGGAAAAACATCATCTTTGAAAAGCTGGAATTGGCACAAAAAGCTGTGTCACTTGAACTTTGGAAACATAAATAAATTGGTGAAAAGGATCTAGTAAGAGATCTTCCAAAAGTTCAATTTCATTCTGATGGACTCTGTGACTCATGTCAAAAGGCCAAACAAAAGAAGACATCTTTCAAGAGCAAAACTGAAAATTCTATTGATTAACCTTTTCACCTATTGCATCTTGATTTATTTAGTCATGTCAACATTATGTCCATTGAAAAGAAGAAATATACTCTGGTGATAGTGGATGATTATACAAGATTTACCTGGGTGTACTTTTTGCATAAAAATGATGAAACAGCCGAGATTATTTTTGATCATATCACCATGATTGAGAATGGATCACCACACAAGGTAAATAATCTAAAGAGTGATAATGGAACAGAGTTTAAGAACTCTGCGATGAAAGAATTCTGCTCAATAAAAGGAATCATTCAACAATTCTCAGCACCAGGTACACCTCAACAAAATGATGTAGTTGAGAGAAAGAATAGAACACTCATTGAAGCTGCCAGAACAATGTTAGAATGAGCAAAATTACCTACTTACTTTTTGGTAGAAGCTGTGAATACTGCATGCATTACTCAGAATTGCACTTTGATAAATAAACATGGAATGACTCCATATGAAACAATGAAGGGAATGAAGCCAAATATAAAATACTTTCACAAATTCGGAAGCAAGTGTTCTATTCTCAAAACACATCCAGAATAGTTGAAAAAGTTTGAACTCAAAGCAGATGAAGGTATTTTTATTGGTTATGCAACAACTTCTAAACCTATTCAAGGGCATTTAAAGTGTTTAATCTAAGGACCAGGGCAGTCATGTAATCTATTAATGTCTCTTCTGATGAAGGAAAAATAATAGGGTTACATGATGAAGATGCTAAGGAATATCTGAGTTTTGAAAATGAATTGCAGAATACAAACTCTAATGAGCTAAACTTTGATAAGATAAACACTGATGAAGTAAATTCTGATGAGTTAAACACTGATTCCTTAAACTCTGATTCAGACATAATTGAAATAGTAATTGAAGATTCTGCTCATGTTGAGGGGGAGCAATATCAATCACTTACTAAAATTGAAGAACCAATCTCAATTGTTGAAATTTCAGAGTCTGACCAAACTCTGACAAATACAAACTCTGAAACCGTAAACTCTGATTAATCAAACTCTGAAACCACAAACACTGATCACTCAAACTCTGATCATTCAAACTCTGAGCAGTTAAACTCTGAGTCATCAAACACTGATGGAAGCACAACTTTAGGGGGAAGATCAGCATTTACAGAGGAATCATACTATGAAGGTACAAATAATGGGGGAGCATGTAGTTCAAGAAATTTTCCACATCCAAGAAAATGGACCAAAGATCACACACCTGATTTGATTATTGGTGATCTAGAAAGTGGAGTTCAAATAAGGAAAGCTACTCAAAATGTATGTCTATTTCATAGTTTTCTTTCTCAAATAGAACCAAAGAAGGTTGACGATGCTTTGAAGGATGCAGATTGGGTTACTGCAATGTAGGAAGAATTAAATGAGTTTGAAAGAAATGAGGTTTGGACCATTGTACCAAGGCCAAAGAATAGATCAATTGTTGACACAAAGTGGGTGTTCAGAAACAAGACAAACTCTGATGGAATAATAACAAGGAATAAAGCAAGACTAGTTGTCAAAGGTTACTCTCAACAGGAAGGTATTGATTATGATGAAACCTTTGCACCTGTAGCTAGACTTGAAGCAATCATAATCTTTCTTGCTTATGTTGCACACAAGAAATTTAAGGTCTATCAGATGGATGTTAAAAGTGAATTTTTAAATGGAGAACTTGAAGAAGAGGTATATGTTGAACAACCACTTTGAAGGGTTTCGGGCATGAAAACGCAACGGAATTAACGTAAAAATAATAATAAAAAATCGAAATCCAATCGTAGGATCCATGTATAACGTTGGATGATTATGGTGAAGAAGTATGTACCTTAACAAAGCTTTCGTATGCTGTTTAATGGAGGTCCGGAAAGATGAATTACAGCAATCCTTTGTTGCAAAGATTTGCTCTCTAAAGAAGTCCACACGAAGGCCTGATCGTCCTACGATCACCGGAGTCGATACTAGCCGAATTGTTTGCCTCTTGCCTCTCTCTCTCTATTTCTCTAGCCTCTCTTGATGTTGAGCAGCTAGGGTTTTTCTCTAAAAATGAAATTTGATAATTCAACCCTAATACTATACATCATTATGTATATATAGGGGAGAGAGAGATTTTGGGCCTAGCCCTAATCCATGTGGTTTCCAAAACCCATTATGACTTTGGGTTATTATTATTATTAAATCTGAATTCTAATATAATTAATCAAGTCCCACTTAATTAATTCAATAATTAAATTCGAATAATAATAATACTTATTAAATTCGAATTCTAATATAATTAATCAAGTCTCACTTAATTAATTCAATAATTAAATTCGAATAAACAATAATATATTTAAATTCATAATTTAAATAAACCTCCGTTTTGACGTTCTTTGTGTGTGACCCTTTAGGTTATTATTACGTTGGCAATAATTTTATTATCTAATAATAAAATTACAAACAATGAGCGGCATCTAGTAATACATCATTGCTACCCAAGTAACAATAATAATTGGTGATTCAATTAAACCTTTCGTGAATAATGTTCCATGTAATATAATCCATTTAACCTTATATTATAGATCAAACTCGAGGCATGTATAGTGTCATCCTCTTCAACGTTTAATCTCGGTTTCCTTGATCAATGAGTAGACTATTTAAACAAATCAATATTTGAGCATGGCCATGCATTTCATAATCTCACTCAATCAAGAGGCCAATAATATCACTCCTAGAATTGGAGGGTTAAATCCTATATCTATCATTCATATTCCTCATACGATTCATAGCATACCCAATGTACACCTTTATCATTACCCGGTTAAAGGTAACTTTGAGTGTAATCAAAGTATATTAATTCTCGTATAGAAATATAATGATTTCAAGTCAGAGGATCATTACATCATTATCACAGTGAGATTTTTTATGACACTTATTAACATGTAGAATCTCACGGCGGGTCTTTCCAGTGTCATGTATTGATGCATACACTTATGTTCTTGACTTTAGTATCACCATACCTATGACCAATGAGATGTGGTCATCCCGTCAACAAACATACTAGTCTTATTGCATTATTATTGTCCTTAAATAATAATACTTGACTAGGGAATTTTAGGAATAAAATACTATTCATATAATCTCATTTTTAAGTCACATACTTAAAGATATATATTACGTATTAATATTTCAAGGACATTTATTATCCTTTCAATTTATAACGCAGTAAATAAAGACAAAATAAATAATAATTAAATAATCACATAAAACATAATCCTTAATTGTTTTCAATAAAACATTAAAAGTATTGTCTCTAGGACACCAATACTAACAATCTCCCACTTGTACTAGAGCCAATCTCTCATGTATCTAATACCCATGGAACTAGTATGACCTTCGTGCTTCTGCTGCGACAAAGCCTTAGTCAGTGGATCTGCAATGTTATCATTTGTATGTACTTTTCATATATGTATATCCCCTCGATTATTAATCTTATTAATTAGGTGATATCTCCTAAGTACATCCCCAAACAGCCTCCTTGGCTGCTTCGCAAGCATCAATATACTCAGGCTCTATTGTAGAATCAACAACTATCTCAGCTGTGAACCATTCCAGCATACAACATCTCCATTTAGACAAAACACAAATCCAGACTGAGAAATCGAATCATCCTTGTCTGTCTAGAAACTAGCATCGGTGTAACCTTTTACTACCATCTTATCTTCTCCTCCATATACCAAGAATTAATCTTTAGTCCTCTTCAAGTACTTAAGAATATTCTTGACTGCTGTCTAGTGACCTTCACCTGGATTAGACTAGTATCTACTATGACTTAGGCCGATCATTCTTCTTGATCTATCTCTATAGATCTTGATACCTAAAATATAGGTCGCTTCGCCTAAGTCTTTCATCGAGAAATTCTTACTCAACCAAGTCTTAACAGCCTGTAAAGAAGGAATGTCATTCCCTATTATTAATATATCATCAACATATAATTATAGGAATGCCACATTGCTCCCACTTACCTTCTTGTAAACACATGGTTCATTTTCATTTTGAATAAACCCAAACTCTTTGACAGTATCATCAAAACGAATGTTCCATCTCCTTGAGGCTTGTTTCAATCCATAAATGGATCGGCGCAGCTTACATACCTTTACAGCATTCTTTGGATCAACAAAACCTTCAGGCTGTGTCATATACACATCCATATCTTCTTCAAGGCTCCCATTTAAGAAAGCAGTTTTGACGTCCATCTGTCAGATTTCATAATCATAGTAAGCAGCTATAGCAAGCAAAATCCTGATGGACTTGACCATAGCCACTGGTGAAAAAGTCTCATCATAGTCAATACCATGAATTTGTTTGAAACCTTTTGCCACCAATCATGCCTTATAGGTCTGTACATTACCATCCATGTCGGTCTTCTTCTTGAAAACCCACTTGCACCCTATAGGTTTTACCCCTTTAGGTGGATCAATCAAAGTCCATACTTGATTAGTATACATGGATTCCATCTCAGATTTCATGGCATCCATCCATCTCTTGGATTCTAGAGTGTTCATAGTATCTTAGTAGGTGAGAGGCTCATCTTCGTCGATAAGCATCACATCACCATCTTGAGTTAAGAGAAATCCATAATATCTATCAGGCTCATGGCGAATCCTACTAGACCTACGAATAACCTGTGTTTCTTGAGCAGTGTTGTGGTCTTGTACATCCTGCTCAAGTTCCTCCATTGGTTCAATGTTATCTTATGGGCCTCGAACTTCATCGAGATCTATTATCCTCCTACTGTTTTTCTTCGAAAGCATTTCTCTTTCAAGAAAAACTGTAGTTCGAGCAACAAACACTTTGTTCTCGGAAGGATTATAGAATGAATAACCCTTTGTTTCAATTGTGTATCCCACAAAATTATATTTGTCTGATTTAGGTCCTAGCTTGTTAGAAGTTTAACGTTTCACAAACGCTTCACATCCCCATATTTTCATAAATGAAATGCTATGACGTTTCTTAGTCCATATCTCATATGGAGTTTTCTGAACCGTTTTAGTAGGAACTCGGTTAAGTGTATAAGCAGCCGTCTTCAGGGCGTAGCCCCAGAAACTAATTGGAAGATCTGCATGACTCATCATCGATCGTACCATGTCCAACAAAGTACGATTCCTCCTTTCAGAAACTCCATTCCATTGTGGTGTTCCGGGAGGAGTGAGTTGTGATACAATACCACACTCTTTTAATAAACTCTTAAATTCATGGCTTAAGTATTCACCTCCACGATCAGATCATAGAGTCTTAATACTTCCGCCAGTTTGCTTTTCTACTTCAGCTTTGTATTCTTTGAACTTTTCAAAAGAATCGGATTTGTTCTTCATAAGATACACATATTTACTGAAATTATCAGTAAACGTGATAAAGTAGTAAAAGCCACCTCTTGTCATAGTACGCATAGGACCACATACATCACTATGTATAAGTTCTAATCGTTCAGTGGCCCTTTCACCTTGTCCAGTAAAAGGAGATTTAGTCATTTTTCCAATGAGACAAGGTTCGCATGCTTCGTATGATTCAAAGTCAAACTTATCCAAGTATCCATCCTTATGTAACTTGGAAATGCCCTTCTCATTTATATGGCCTAAACGACAGTGCCAGAGGTATGTTTAATTTGATTCATTTATTTTAAGACGTTTGTTATTCACATTATAGATAAGAGTGTCTAAATCAAGAACATATAAACTGTTAAATAAACGTGCAACCTCATAGGTAACATTATTCAAAGAAAAGGAACAACTATTGTTCTGAATTAAAATGCAAAAACTTTCTTGTCTAAACAAGAAACCGAAATAATGTTTCTGCAAATTGCAGGCACGTAAAAACAGTTCTCAAGTTCTAAAATAAGCCCAGTGGGCAATGATAAATAATAAGTCCCTACGGCTAAAACAGCAACTTTTGCTCCATTGCCAACTCGTAGGTCGACTTCTCCTTTAGCCAAAGTCCTACTCCTTTGTAGTTCATCTACATTTATACAAATGTGAGAACCACATCCAGTATCCAATACCCATGATGTAGAAGTTGACAAATTGACCTCTATAACATAAATACCTGAATCAGAAGCTTGACCAGCCTTCTTCTTCTTCAGATCCTCCAAATAAGCATGACAGTTTCTCTTCCAATGACCTGGTTTACCATAGTAGTGACAATCACCCTTTGCAACAACACCCTTAGGCTTTAAAGCCTGTTTGGGATTAGCCTTTGGCTTGGGACCAGAAGCAGATCCAATCTTCTTCTTTCCCTTTCATTTGCCTTTCCTATTAGCCTTACTTTTGTTATCTACCATCAACATGGCAGCAGGTTCAGCCTTTTCATGTTAGTTTCAGTAGTTCGTAACATGGCCAACAATTCAGTGGGTGTTTTGTCTATCTCATTCATATTGTAGTTCATAACAAAATGAGTATAGTTGCGGTTCAAAGATTGCAAGATTAAGTCAATCTGAGCTTCCAAACGAATCGGGAAACCCAAAGTATCAAGATACTCAATATAACCTATCATCTTCAGAACATGTGGTTCAACAGGTTCACGCTCTCCCTGTTTGCAAGCATACAGTGCTTTGCTCGTGTCGAACCTTTCTTGACGAGCTTGTCCCTCAAACATTCTTTGAAGGTGTTCAATCATCTCATAAGCATCTATATGCTCATGTTGTTTTTGAAGCTCAACACTCATGGTTGCCAGCATGAGACATGCAATATCATTCACATCATCAATATGCTTCTGATAAGCATTTTGCTGAACGCGAGTTGCATTCTCAGCAGGAGGAGCAGGTGAAGAAATTTCAATGACATGGAGCTTACGCTCTTGCCTGAGGACAATCCTCAAATTCCTATATCAATCCAGGAAGTTAGTTCATGTCAGCTTGTCCTTCTCAAGGGTTGCTCGTACGGAGAAAGTATTTGTATTGTTTGCCATTTAAATATCTACAATGTTTAAAATGCATAAAATAAACATTAGATTTTCCGAGTTATTTATTATGTTCAAATGATTATGATATATTCATAATATATCTCCCACTATTTTTATCAAATTAATAGCCCTTACTATTAATTTGGAAAGTATATCCCATAATTCTTTCTAGTGAGCCAAGATCCATATTTCGTCATGTCCTAAGTCAACCACTGGAAGTCCTTAAAAAATGATTATTTAGGTAGACAACAGTTGTCAATTATATCATATATAATTCTTGGATAGTTTGGTGAACAACGATTGATCTTATCTATCTAATAGACTTTTAACCAAACTCTATGCTTCTAAGTTCATAATGGTTGAATATAACCGTTTATTTTCACCTTATTATGACGACTCAGTTAATTTAGACCCAATGATACAACGGCCGAATATAACCGTTTATATTCGTCGCATCTCACCACGATAGATAGGAGTCCCCTGCCACTGACAGTCCTTCCCCTCATCGATCTAGGATTCGATGAGTGTTCATTCATTGGAAAGCATCCGAGTAAAACTTAATATTTTGTTAAGGGGTTTAGAAAATTTATAACGATCATGATCACATCATAAAGAGATCCTCAATTTTCCTTGAACCAAATATTTCAAATTGACATCTTAAATTGTTCATTTCCCAGGTAGATGGAGGATACCAGTGGTCACACTTAAAACCCATCAGCCTTACGAATACGCATATCCGCTTTTGTCAGAAAATCCCAGTTACAGATATCAAAAATCAATATTTAATTCCGTGTTTTAAAAATCCATATTTCATAAACACAAGAATCTCATGATCGTTTGTTAATTTTAAAATCTTGAATCGTTACAGATTTTATCTTTCTTAAGCAGACATGGCATGGGTGTCGTATCTAATACATACATCATTCCAACACATACATATCTACACATGCATTCATATACATATATGTATTGTGCATAAATTAAACGTGTTTGGTTATGGCCCCATCCTATGTGATATTTCCAAGCTAATGGAATTATCAAGGTCAATCTATGGTGGTTTCAAATATTACACTATTACATGTCTTTATCTTCTTCATTGCTCCATCATCTGGATTGCCTCCTAGCTTCCTTGCTTCCAAGTCTCCATTGAACAATTACATTGAATAATAAATAAATATATTCTAATGAAATTACAAGAAGAACTCGAGTTACATTCAAGATTAACAATTACAATGAATAAACGACATGCAAGTCGTATTTAGAAACCAAAACCATAAAACAAAACCACTATCCTATGGGTCTTTAGGCCATAACCATCCACCATGTTATCACATAACACATGTAATATATCTCAGATTATATAAACATATCATATAATCATATATAATAAATTTCAAAATTTCAGAAAATCAAATAAATTTCAGAAAATAATAAATCGCCATTTCGGGGCCTGTAACCTCGTCAAACGGCTTACAGACGCGAAGCTGATTATATCAATATTGCTCAGTGACACGATTCCAGTCAAAAAACACATATCGTTTGTGAAAATCGGACACTGGACACAGATTTCAGAAAATCTACCGAAGCCGTTTCAGAATTCGTATCGAATACGATTTTCATAACAAGAACAGACATGTATCATATACATACAGCAATACACACAATCATCCCATGATTATACAACACATGAATATCATATATTCAAAATCATATAAAACATATATATCACTATATAGTCATGACATATCATATATATGTTTACATACATCGAAAAACTGTTAAACACATAACCAAATCATCCCATTATACACGTAGCTCTGATGCCATTGAAGGGTTTCGGGCATGAAAACGCAACGGAATTAACGTAAAAATAATAAAAAAAAATCGAAACCCAATCGCAGGATCCATGTATAACGTTGGATGATTATGGTGAAGAAGTATGTACCTTAACAAAGCTTTTGTATGCTGTTTAATAGAGGTCCAGAAAGATGAATCACAGCAGTCCAGAAAGATTTCGTATGCTCTCTCTCTCTATTTCTCTAGCCTCTCTTGATGTTGAGCAGCTAGGGTTTTTCTCTAAAAATGAAATTTGATAATTCAACCCTAATACTATACATCATTATGTATATATAGGGGAGAGAGAGATTTTGGGCCTAGCCTTAATCCATGTGGTTTCCAAAACCCATTATGACTTTGGGTTATTATTATTATTAAATCTGAATTCTAATATAATTTATCAAGTCCCACTTAATTAATTCAATAATTAAATTCGAATAATAATAATACTTATTAAATCCGAATTCTAATATAATTAATCAAGTCTCACTTAATTAATTCAATAATTAAATTCGAATAAACAATAATATATTTAAATTCATAATTTAAATAAACCTCCGTTTTGACGTTCTTTGTGTGTGACCCTTTAGGTTATTATTACGTTGGCAATAATTTTATTATCTAATAATAAAATTATAAACAATGAGCGGCATCTAGTAATACATCATTGCTACCCAAGTAACAATAATAATTGGTGATTCAATTAAACCTTTCGTGAATAATGTTCCATGTAATATAATCCATTTAACCTTATATTATAGATCAAACTCGAGGCATGTATAGTGTCATCCTCTTCAACGTTTAATCTCGGTTTCCTTGATCAATGAGTAGACTATTTAAACAAATCAATATTTGAGCATGGTCATGCATTTCATAGTCTCACTCAATCAAGAGGCCAATAATATCACTCCTAGAATTAGATGGTTAAATCCTATATCTATCATTCATATTCCTCATACGATTCATAGCATACCCAATGTACACCTTTATCATTACCCGGTTAAAGGTAACTTTGAGTGTAATCAAAGTATATTAATTCTCGTATAGAAATATAATGATTTCAAGTCAGAGGATCATTACATCATTATCACAGTGAGATTTCTTATGACACTTATTAACATGTAGAATCTCACGGTGGGTCTTTCCAGTGTCATGTATTGATACATACACTTATGTTCTTGACTTTAGTATCACCATACCTATGACCAATGAGATGTGGTCATCCCGTCAACAAACATACTAGTCTTATTGCATTATTATTGTCCTTAAATAATAATACTTGACTAGGGAATTTTAGGAATAAAATACTATTCATATAATCTCATTTTTAAGTCACATACTTAAAGATATATATTACGTATTAATATTCCAAGGACATTTATTATCCTTTCAATTTATAACGCAGTAAATAAAGACATAATAAATAATAATTAAATAATCGCATAAAACATAATCCTTAATTGTTTTCAATAAAACATTAAAAGTATTGTCTCTAGGACACCAATACTAACACACTTGGCTTTGTCAATCCAAAATATCCCAATCATGTTTACAGATTGGATAAAGCTTTATATGGACTCAAGCAAGCACCAAGAGCCTGGTATGAAATTCTGGCTCAATTTTTTCTTAAAAGTGATTTCACAAGAGGTACAATTTATAAAACCTTATTTTACAGAACTCAAGGTAAAGATTTATTATTGGTTCAAATATATGTTAATGATATTATATTTGGTTCCACTAATGAGAAACTCTGTGAAAGATTTTCAAAGCTAATGCAGTCCAGGTATCAAATGAGCATGATGGGAGAAATTAGTTATTTTCTAGGGTTGCAAGTGAAACAAACTGATGAAGGTATTTTCATAAATCAGTCTAAATACACAAAGAATCTACTTACAAAGTTTCAAATGCAATACTCTGCATCTGCTACAACTCCAATGGCTAATGCAACCAAGCTTGATCAAGACAATAGTGAGCCTGTAGACATTACAGCATACAGAGGAATGATTGGATCACTTCTCTATTTGACTGCTAGTAGACCAGATATCATGTTTGCAACCTTCTATGTGCTAGATTTCAGGAAAATCCAAGGGAACCTCATTTGATTGCTTTTAAGAGAATTTTTAGATATCTCAAGGGCACCATCAATCTTGGCTTATGGTATTCTAGAGAGTTTAACTTTAAATTAATAGGATATTCAGATGCTGACTTTGCAAGATATAAAATTGATAGGAAAAGTACAAGTGGCAGTTGTCAATTTCTAGGTAGAAGAATTGTTTCATGGTTCAGCAAGAAACAGAAATCTATCTCAACATCAACAACAGAGGCTGAATATATAGATGTAGGAAGCTGTTGTGCACAGATTTTATGGATGAGAAATCAACTGTTAGACTATGGTTTGAACTTTTCAAAAATTCCTATTTATTGTGATAATCAAAGTGCTATTGCAATGACAGGAAATCCAGTTCAACATTCTCTAATAAAGCACATCAGTATCCGATATCACTTCATAAGGAAACATGTCATGGAAGGAACAATTGAAATGCATTTTGTTCCCATAGATCAACAGTTAGCAGACATATTCACCAAGACTCTATGTGAAGCAACTTTTACAAAATTGGTTTCTGAATTAGTAATGGTGACAAGTGGATCAACTCCAGATAGCAAGTAGCAGACAATCAAAGTTTATGATAAACTCTGTCAGAGTATGGGTAAACTCTAATAGAAAATGCAGTAAACTCTGATCAATGGAACATCTAATCTCTGATCACAAACTAACAGTGTTTATGGTAAACTCTGTCAGAATATGTGGTAAACTCTGATAGTCAATGCAAACTCTGATTATTATAAACTCTGATCTAAGTCTACATGCTAAACTCTGAGATATTATTTATGATATCATATTTTATTTTGTGACATTAGATTTGTTCTTCTCTGATTGGAGTAATAATTAGGGCGCGTGTATTTCACGTAAAACGATTCATATCTATACACAAATACACACACACTTACTGTATTTTGAGACTTATACTACTCATTACTCTGCCACTAAAAAATTGACATGTGTCCCACTACAGAGTATATGTAAATGAGAGGGAATAGTTTAATTCTTATTTTCAATTTGAATTATTCACGTGCATCTTTTATACCTCTCTTTCTCTCTCGTTTTCTAAAACCCTAATTTCTCATATCTGCAAATCTCTATTCTTCAATGACATCCAAGGGACTCTTATTGCAAAATTATACATTTACTGCTATAAATTACATCTCATTCTTGTCTAAAACTGATATTCCTTAAGATTTCTATGTGATTTAGGATTTTCTACTGCAAAGCTATATTGTGTATGCTCTTCAGGACACAAATAATATCTCTGCTCAATTTCTAATAAAAATATGGTCTTCTGCAAAGTTTAACAATGTTGGTGATGATAAAGAGCCAGTTATAACATTCTAATGCAATGGTAAACATTCAATAACACCTGCAGTTGTTCGTCAAGCCCTTCATCTTCCAAAAGTGGCTGTGTATGATGACCTTGTGAATGATGAGCAAATAAAGGCATTTTTAAAGAAATAGGTTATGAAGGAAGCCTATCTAAGCTGAGGAGTCTGATAAGGCCCCATCTGTGATGAGAGTGGAGCTTTTTCTTTGACTACATCACAAGAGCTTTCACTACCAAATGCAAAAATTTTGATGCTATTCCACAGCTCTCACAACAGATTGGATATTCTCTAACCCATAACTTAAACTTTAATTTTCCCTCTTTAATAATTAGGCAGTTAGCTAACAAGATTAGTGATGATGCTCATACTGTATATTTTGCTAGATTTTTATAATTAATTTTTAGCTCTCTCTTGTCTAATGTTAGTTTTGAGAATTATCAGAGTTGAGCTAGTTTTTGTATGAACAAGAGAATTTTTGCTGATTTAACTAGAAAAGATGCAAAGAGAGAAGCTGAAGGTAAATTGTCTAAACTTTTTTATCCCACATGGGTCAGGCTTCTCTTAAATCAGAGAATGCCTACTGTGTATGAGAGGAATTTTCTCTCTATGGCTATGAATCAGAGTTTAGCACCCACTGATTCTAATCCAAGCCACCAACTAAACACTGATCGTCAAACACTGATGCCAACCTCTATTGTCTCCCAAAAGACTATAGTTGTAACACAAACCTCTCAATAAGGGCCAAGCAAGAAAAGAAAAGAAAAATCAGTTTCTCAGTCTTCTCTAAAGAAAAGAAAATTGATTGATGAACACATAGATTCTAATGAGAGTGGTGAAGGTTTGGTCTTTCCATTAAAGAAGGTTGTTAAGAAAGCATCTGAGATTCCTCCAACTCCATTCATGAAACCATTCAATATCAATCCCATGCCTGAACCCACAAAGAAAAGAAGAAGATTGATCAAGGCTGCAAACTCTGATCAAGTAAACTCTGATCAACTTTCAGTTTTAAACTCTGAGCGATATATACTCTGAAAACCTGACAAACTCGGATGCCTTTATAAACTTTGATGAGTTGGTAAAATCTGCATTAGATAGTAATACTACAAATATTGAAGCAAATACTTTCAGAGATCATTTTTCTTTAAAAGACAAGCTTGAGGAAGATTTGAATCAAGAACATTTGGACAAGTTGATATCTGTTAACATAGTCAAGGACATTTTTTATGGTGCTCAAGCTAAAGAGAAGCTTCTATATTTCTTGGAGAATGGGAGAGTTATGAAAATTGCTGAAGAAGATTTAATTCATAAATCATCTAAAGAACTTGAATATGTTCTTTATCTCCTAAATGATGAGAATGAAGCTACATCTAGATGGGTGAAGATTCTGGAAGGAGTGGTTAATGAGAAGAAAAAGAATGAGAGATTGCTAATGATAAACTCTGAAGAGTATAAACCATGATACTTTCTTGAAGATGATTTTGAGAATGAAATGACAGAAGGAGATGCAAAGGTTAAGATGGTGTTAGGAATCCATACACTTATATTATATCCTGATGGAAAGAAAGCATGTTGCATTCCTCTAGATGACGGAATGGAAAGATCATCAATATACAACTTGAGAGCTGCAATATTCCAGATTGATGATTCTTCTGATCAGATGAGAGAATTAAAGGAGAAGCTGATTGACTTGTTAAAGAATGCTGAGAAGAAGTTACTGGACAAATTTCTAACTGAAGATTTCTCCTACAAAAAAAATATAAGTCAAGAAGGAAAACTCAAATATGATACATTTGTCTCTATGTTTCTGACATCATAAGTAGAATTTATGCTTTACTTAATAAATCATAAATTGGGGGAGATTATTAGAAAAGAAAATATTGATGTTGTTAGAGAATATCAAGAACATAGTTTATGATGACGTCATCAGAGTTTAAGAAGCTGTCGACAGAGTTTACTCTATCAGAGAATACTCAATCAGAGATTATCAACCGATAGAGTTTATGATCAAAGTTTATCAAAGAAGGAAACAGACAAATCAGAGTTTGATTTGGATAGTGAAGAAGGAATTCAAGTACAATTATATTATCTTATGGAAGCTACTATTATCATTATCTATTTTGTAATTGGATTTGTAATTGTGTCTATATAAACACAGAGTTAGGTTATCATTGTAAAAACATACATAGAATTATCATTCTCATAATCTAGTAGCTCTTAAGAACATTGATTTTCTTGAGAGAGTTTTGTATACAGTTTATCATTAATACAAAATAGTATTTTTTCTACATACTTGTGTTCTTAGTCGATTATTTGATACTATTATATTCAATCCCCTTCTATAATAGTCTATTTATTTTATGAATTTAATTTAAATAATTTTATTATTTAAACTTGAAAAAAGTTTATTTTATAAACTTAATTTAAATAAGTTTATTTTATAAATTTTAATTAAATTTATTTATTTTCTATATTTAAATATATTTACTTTTATAATTTAAATTTGTTTAGATAATTTTATTTTATAAATTTGAATTTAGATAAATTTATTTTATAAATTTTATTTAAAATAAATTTATTTTATGAATTTAATTTAAATGAATTTATTATTAAAAGTTGAAAAAGTTTATTTTATAAACTTAAATTAAATAAATTTATTTTATAAATTTAAATTACATAAATTTATTCTCTAAATTTAAATAGATTTATTTTTATTATTTAAATTTATTTAGATAAATTTATTTGATGAATTTAAATTTAGATAAATTTATTTTATAAATTTAATTGAAAATAAATTTATTTTATAAATTTAATTTAAATTAGTTTATTATTTAAACTTGAAAAAGTATATTTTATAAATTTAATTTAAACAAATATATTCTTTAAATTTAAATAAACTTAATTTATGATTTAAATTTATTAAGTGGTCCATTTCTTCGAAAAAACAGACTTACAATTTATATTTTCCATTTATTTATATTTTTTAGAAAATTTAATATTCTTAAATTTAAATGTTCAAATGTAATGTAGGGATTGTCACACACTAAGGATGAATTGACGGAAGCAATTATTCTAACTTTCATATCAAGAAGGAAGAATGATTGATGATTCTGACTAAATCAACTACCTTCACAAGCATACGAGGGAAATATGGATTCTCAACTGCCATACGATACAAAATCAAACATAATGTCCCTCCAAGGTGGAAAATACCTGGCTCCCACACGGGAGATCCCATGTGCAAATTAATCTGAGGAGGGAAGACAACTTCTTGGTAATAGTTCTTTGGATGAACTAAGAAGGGTATTTAAAACAACATGCCTTCGTAGGCGTTAGGAGGAAACTTGGATCAATTGCTACATTATAGATCCTTGTCTCCCCTCCCCAGATGGAATATATCTGGATTCCTAATGGAATAGATCATCTTAGATGATAAGCAACTCATTGAATCTATTCCTGAAACAATTCAGTTATCAAAGTCAAATATTTTGATAGATTCAATTGAGGACGGGAATTTACGAAACCCCATTGCACCACCAGTGACCTCTCTTGAAGGGGCTATGGTGATCTTTCTTACAGGTACAAAAGATTATGTCATCAGTACTAAGAGAAATAATGTTGTGAGAAAAGAGTGAAACACAAGTGAGAAAGAGTGAAAATATATAATCTATGAGTGAAACACTTAGAGAGTATATGAGCGAAACATTTATCAGATACACAAAGGAAAATCATACACTAGCACAAATACTGAATCTCATTCCCAAATCCATGTTACATAGTTCTAATGATTACATTCAAGGAGATATAAGGAATCTAGCTACATTGGTGATTTGGAAGACAATTGATTGCCTAAGGTAAATTTAGTAATATGCAACGGAATTACAAACATGTCACCCAGGATACCTGACTCTGATACTAGGTTATCTGGTCAGAAGCTACTACTTCTTTGTATTCTAACAATTGATATTCTATCAATTGGTATCTAACATCAAGAAACCTACTTCTGAAACACAAGAAATGTTACTCAACTAAGGGAGAGGAAATTTCTTCTATAGAGGATTACTCACCTAATGGGGAGAATTGTTAAACAAGAAAAAGGGGTATATAACAACATGTTTGGATTGGATAGAACTAGTAATTATTTATTAATTCTTCTATTCCATTTGATTTTAGAAAATTATTGTATATAGAATAAATTGGATTTTCTAAAATGCATAACATGTCATAGTTTACATTTTTTATAAATGTGATGGTTTAATGTTGAATGTATATCATGCCTGTTGTTACCTCTATTAAAATGGTTGAACAAGAAAAGTGTTGAGTAATTCACGTAAGTGGAAAATGAATTCACCTTGGGTGAGAAGTGAAGACAGAAGTTGGAGAATCATAGGAGAAGTGGTAAGAAGAGAACAAGCTAGACTTCATCCCTGTCATCCTAAGTGGGAGTAGTGATGAGTCTGAGAAGTTATGAAATTTGGAATTGTATTATATGATCAAGAAAACATTTTTTTATTTACATATTTTAATGTTTTTTTATTTTTTTATTTGTTAGTTGAGTTATACTATAGGAATTTATGTGTTAAATGTTTAACAACAAATAGGGGAGATTGAAAGTCATATAATTAGGCTTATTTGTAATAACTAGATGACAACTCAACTCGGATAAGAAAGTGAAGTAAATAATAAATATTCAAAAAGGAATCAAGACGAAGAATGTCAACTAGACACGAAGAATCAGAATATCAGAAGAATTCTGACAAGACTGCTACTCAATACTAGAAGACGTTCATTTATATGATCAAGCGTTAGTGTAAAATAAAAGAGTAGTATCTCAAGGAGTTCAGAAGATAAAGAGGGTTTTAAGTGCCTACTATAAAAAGATTCTAGAAGAAGAAAATTATAGAAGAAAAATAAAAAGAAGACAGGACATGACAAGACAAGATATAAAGACCACTATAGCAGAAATGAGAATCAATATTGTAATTAGTCATCCGTGAACCAGACCACTGCACAGGGTGTCAACAATGTCAGTGAAGATTCATCATCAAAAAGTTCAAGTAGTTAGAAAGGTTATTGTTGAATAACAGAAGAGTTTGATCTACATCAACAATGGTCTTACAGTCAAGACTTTAATTTAATTCTCTATTAATTAATTAAATTAATTAGTTTATTTAATTAGTAAATTAATTTACTTAGAATTAATTTATTTCTTAAATTAATTAAACGATTAATTAATTTAGAATTATTTTAGAATGACAGAAGATAGAGCAAAAACAGAAAGTTTTTTGTGCTAACAACAAGGTTATATAAGTCAAGATGGTATTTTAATTCTACTATCAAGAGTAAATTAATTATTTAATTTATTTAATTAAATTAATTCATATTAAATTTAATATAAATTATTTAATTAAATTAAGTAGAATTAATTTATTATAAAAGATATGACTTTGTATGACTTTTAATAAGTCTTTTAGACTTTATTAAAAAGTCATACCGAATTACGATTAAAAAAGGTCATACAAAGATTCTAAAAAGTCATACCGAGTTATAGGCCAAACGTCATACTGAATTATGTCAGAAAGTCATACCAAGCTGCATTAAAAAAAGTCATCCCGAATTGTTTACAAAGGTCATACCAAATTCTTTGATGCAAAAGTCATACCAAGTGAAATTTAAAAGTCATACCGACTTTTGAAAAGTCATATTGTGCTATTTCAAAAGTCATACAAGTGCTTTTTGAAACTCAAAAAGGCTTAAAAAAGGTCTGAAAATGTCTTGATCTAAAAAGTCATACAAGCTTAAGAATCCTCTATATATATGAGGTTAGTGGTTCATAAACAAAAGTTGAAAAACCATTCAAATTCAGTAATTTGTTTGCTTTTTATATTCACATACTTTCTGTGCTGGTTTGAATTTAATTCCTTAATTAGAACAGTTCATGTCAAATTTGTTCTAAAAATTAAGAAATATTCTACAAAATATTATAACACCCTTTCAAGTTTAATATACGTATTTAACTTGAATCTTGTTTATTTACTTGCTAATTATTTAGATCTTAAATTTTTATTCTTAAAAATAGAAAATTAGTAAGTCAGCCTCCTAAACACTACAAAGACTCGAACCCTCAGGAAAAGTAATAATTTAATTATCCATAAATTCTGAAAAGAATTTTAAATTATTGTGAGTATCGTATTCAACCCCCCTTCTACGATACTTCTAGGACCCAATAATTGTTCATCAAATTCAAACTCAGCTTTTTTGAATATGGGATTCTTAACTTTTCTCAGAATAGAGGGTCTGACAGTAGGTTTATTAATTTTAGTTTTTTCCTCTACTGCATACTTCTTACCGTTTTTCTTCTCATAGTTAAACCCCTATACCTACCTTTTGATTTTCAGTATTATCAACATGGTATGATTTTAACAATGAAGAAGAATTTTTGTAAGCCTTGATTTTGAGCTCATTCTCAGTAATCTATTTTATGAGAAATTCCTCAATTTGAACAGCACAAACTACCTTGTTCTTGAGAATTTCATTTTCTTGTTGTAGGGACTCAAAAGCATTCTGCCTAAATTCAAGTTCTTCATTTTTGTGTCTCAGAGATTCATTAGCACTAGTCAGTTTAGTAATTTCCTCGTTAGCAGCTTCTGCCACTTCTTATCTTAGATCTGTCTACCATTCTTGTCTTGTATCCCCCTTTGCCACTACCTCCAGGTTTTGATGTGATTCCTTTGTTAAACCTAGAGCTTTGTACTTTGGGCTTGAAGGACTTGTTCTTCTTGAATCTCAGGTTTGAGAACTTCTTTGCCATGTATGCCATGGTTTTATTCTCCATGTTGTCAAGATCGGTGTAGAACTCATCTTTGTCACCATCCTTGAGTTCAAGAGTAAAATTTTCATCTTCATCAGTAACATCTTTACTCTTTATTTGTTGTTGATGTTAAGACTCTTATAACTGCAGCATCTTTGGATCTTGAGCCACTAGAGCATTTGAAGTGTTGGTCATCTTTCTTCTTGACCAGACTGGATAGCTCTCTTTTGTAACAACTCTAGCTCATAGGTTTTGAGAATGCCATATAAAGTTTTAAGATATACTTTTGACATATCTATACCTTATCTTATAGCAGTTACCTTATGTTCGAAATGGTTAGGAAGTGTTAACATGAATTTCATGTTTACTTCCTTCTTGTCATAGAACTTTCCATGAAGTTACAAGTCATTTATCAACCTATTGAACCTTTCAAACATCTCAATCAACCCTTCACTTGATTTGACCATAAAGGCCTCATACTAAGACACCAGTATTTATCTTTGGTTACCTTTCACTTCTTTTGTACCTTCACAGAGTATCTCAATGATTTTCTATATTTGTTTTGCATTTGTGCAGTTGGCAATATTATTGTACATAACATTGTCAAGTGTTTCAATGATTATGAACTGCAAACAATCATCCAAAGATACTTTTTCTTTTTCAGTATCATTGTACTCTGAAACCTTTTTAGGAACCCAGTAGACAGGTATTGTCTCACCTTCTATAGTAGTTTTAGGTACATAGATTGAGGTATAAAATGACCATTTTCTAGAATACTAGGATAAAGTGGGTTAGCTATTTTTATGAATAACATCATTTTTTTCCAAAGGTTATAATGTTTTTTGTCAAAAGTGGATATTTTTATACTGCTTACTTTATGTGCCCTCATCTTGGATCTTTTCAGGTTAGATATGTTAAACATGCTGCTTTGATACCAGTTGTTAAGTAAGATAAGTGTTGCAGAAGGGGGGGATTGAATGCAACTTGATTAATTATAACTGATTCTTACTAACAACAAACAAGATTTATAATTAACAAGTTTAAAATGCAAACAATGAAAGCAAATAAAGAAGACAATGTTTTTAAACTTCAATAATAATATTATTATTTTTGGGTTACTACAACTGACTGGAAATAGATTATAGCTACAATAAAAACAATAACAATGACTTTGCTAATATTTCTGTTGGGTTCCGAGGCATAAAACGCAGCGAATAAACGTGAATATAACAAAAAAAAAATTCGGAACCAAACCCAGGATCCATGTATAAGATTGGACAGATTATGGTGAAACAGAATTATACCTATTCTGGTCTTGACTTTCACGAACTAAACAGAGATCCTAGCTTTCACGACTTGTGTCTTCCTCTCGAAAAACACCTCTATGGTATCCACACGAGCACCTTCAAGAACGTCTCACGATCTTGACTACGGAATGGATGTACTAGCCTCCCTTTGATGTTTCGAGTTTGTTCCTGTCTCTTTTTGTTGCTGCCTCTTCTAGGGCTTTTTATGAAAAACTTAATGTTAGGTCCAAATGATTGTAGAAGGGGGGGTTGAATACAATCTCTATTAAATATTAAAATCTGTTTCGGATAATTTTTGATTAAACAATTTAATTATTATCACGAAATAATAATCAAAGAAACACAGTTCAAGTAAAATACTTATATTAAACTTGATGTGGGTTACAAGATTATATCAGATAAACACTAATAGCTCTTTAGAATTTCTACAGAATATTTAACATGAATGCTCTGTATTTTTCTTTTTAGCTGAATAGAAAGTGAATTGAATTGCTGAATACTACTGACTTAATCTGCTATTTATAGGCAAAATCAGATGCTGGAGACTTTTTCCACTCGGGGAGACTTTTTCTGGGCTTGAAGAGACTTCTGGAATTAAATAAAAAATCATTTAATTTGTTGGGGAAGACTTTCGCAGCTCGGGGAGACATTTCTGGCCTTGGAAGACATTTAAATCCTTGAGAGACTTTTAATAAACCCTCGGGGAGACTTTTGAAAAGTCTCCGGGAGACTTTTTAAAAGTCTTCCCGAGTAACACTTTTACCGACCTGTTGTGTAGATGTCATGTGTATATGTTTATATCTTCTGACCTTCTTTTCTTCTTTTATTTCTTTTTCTTTTTTTTTTTGATTCCTTTTTAATAAAACCTCGGGGAGACTTTTGAAAAGTCTCCGGGAGACTTTTTAAAAGTCTTCCCGAGAAATGAATTTGGTCGACGATTTGATTCTTCAAATGTGTACTGAATATCTTCTGCCTTCCCTTTTGTTTTGTTTTCTTTTTAATTTAAATTCTATTACTTTTATTATATATCTTATAAATTAAATTAATTCCTTTTGAATTAATCTAATTAAATAGGATACATAATAAATTCTTTTTGATAATAGAATTAAATTAAAGTCTTCTTCATTCTAAAATAATTCTAAATTAATTAATTTCTTAATCAATTTAAGAAATAAATTAATTCTGATTGAATTAATTTACCAATTAAATTAACTAAATAATTTAATCAATTAATAGAGAATTAAATTAAAGTCTTGACTCCACGACTCTTGATGATATAAATTTAAATCTCTGTCTTCACACCAATGTCTGTAGCTGACCATTTCTTCTGTAATAAAGAATCTTCTCTGTATTTTGTCAACACTCCGTGTACTGTCTGGTTCACGAGTGATTCACAACAAATAATATTCTTCACTTGACTTTTATAATGGTTCACTTCTGCTCCTTCTGACTTGACTATATTTGTTGTCACACAAAATTGAAATCTTCTGACACTGTAGATTCTTCAAACTTAAATACTCCACTGAGGCATGATCAATTAAATTGAGCTTCTTTCAATGTAGTACTGCTTCAAGTCTGTAGATTGACTTTGATCTTCTTTTTCTTGTCAAATGATACCTGCTGAAGATTCCTGTGACAGATAATATATTTACTTACAAATTATCTATGTTAGTGTTGAGTTGTCATCTCGCTAAACAAATAGGCTTCTAAACATATGCCTTTCAATCTCCCCCTATTTGTTTGTTAAACAATAACAAGCAAATCACTAGAGGATAACTCAACTAACAAACAAGAAAAAGATATAACAATAAAACTTGTAAATAAACAAACTTAGTTCTGGTTTATATTAAACATTGCCAGATTCAAACATTAATGATAAATACAAGATAGCTGTTCCTCTAGACTGAACAAATAGAACAAAGTTCTATCTTGACTTACCTATCATTACCAGCTTCAGAAGTATCAACTTCACCTTCTTCTAGAGTTTAACTTTTGTGACTAGGTGTCATTGGTACATCTTCAGTGGCTGGTTTCTCTGGATCAGATTGTACATTTCCAGATTTCTTGAGTAACTGAAATGAAAGATATTCGTTCCTTTAGCATTGAACATATTATACAAGTAGTATTATCTTCATTTCTCAGACTCATCACTACTCCCCCTTAGGATGGCAGGGATGAAGTCTTGTTCTCTTCTTATTACCACTTCTCCTCTGTTTCTCCAACTCCTGTCTTCACTTCTCATCCAAGGTGAATTCATTCTCTCATTTCTTGAATTATCCAACCATTTTAATAGAGGTAACAACAGACATGGCATACATATAGCATTAAACCATCGCAGATATAAAAAATGCAAACTATGACATGTTATGCATTTTAGAAAATCCGGTTAATCCTATATACAAGAATCTTCTAAAATCAAATGGAATAGAAGAACTAATAAATAATCATTAGTTATATCCAATCCAAGCATGTTGTTATATACCCCCTTTGGATCTTGTTCAACAATGGAGTAATCATCTTCTAGTAAAAAGATTTTGTTCAACAATTCTCCTTTTTGGATCTTGTTCAACACTTCTTCCTTTTTGGATCTTGTTTAAACTTTCCTTTTTGGATATTGTTCAAACTTTCCTTTTTGGATATTGTTCAAACTTCTCCCCCTTAGTTGAGTAATCCTCTTCAGAATCTTTAATATCAGAAGAAATTTATTTCCCCTTAGTTGAGTAACATTAGAAATCTGTAACAGGGAATTGGGAATGAGATTTGGTAATTATGATAGTGTGTGATTTTACTTTGTGTTTCTGACAAGTGTTTCGCTCATATACTCTCTAAGTGTTTCACTCATAGAATATATATTTTCACTCTTTCTCACTTGTGTTTCACACTTTTCTCACAACACTGTTTCTCTCTTAGTACGGATGACATAGTCTTTTGTACCTGCAAGAAAGATCACCATAGCCCCTTCAAGAGAGGTCACTGGTGGTGCAATGAGGTTTCGTAAATCCCCGTCCTCAATTGAATCCATTAAAATATTTGACTTTAAAAACTGAATTGCTTCAGGAATAGATTCAATGAGTTGCTGATCATCTAAGATGATCTATTCCGTTAGGAATCCAGATATGTTCCATCTGGGGAGGGAGACAAGGATCTATAATATAGCAAATGATCCAAGTTTCCTCCTGACGCCTGTGAAGGCATGTTGATTCAGTCAGAATCATCAATCATCCTTCCTTCCTTGATATGGAAGTTTAGAATAATTGCTTCCGTCAATTCATCCTTAGTGTGTGACAATCCTTACAGTGCATTTGAATATTACATATATGGTTTGCAGTGTTTGAGAGTGTCCAGATGAAGTTGACTCTTTACAAATGGTCTTGGCTGACAGGCCGAATTCAATAGACTCATCATGTTAAGATGACGAACCTAGTAACAGTTTTGCCATTTGCAAATCTATACCCTTTTGGGAGGATATAAATTAGTTAGCAGTTGCCTCGGTTTCAATTACATATTCTAACTAGAGGCAGAGCTGCTGGAACACTCATAGATACTTCTCTTTTCTAGTGCACTAGAGGCACTTACTCTCTCACCCTCTTTAGTTGATCAAACATTTCTTTTCAGGGGTTTAGTAGATGAAGTTGTATCTGTTTGAGTGTTTGTGGTTCTATGATCTGTGTTAGAGAATGGAGGTTTTCAATCCCTTGATCTCGTCCTATAGCCACTGAGGGCTCAATATATCAATTGTATATTTTTTTTATATTAATTGATTAGAGAATATATCAAGATCGAGATTATCTGCTTTTACCTCGAGTCGATTGCTCTTGTTCGGCAGGACACAGATATGCTTTTATTATTAGTGATTTTCATATAAACAATATATATATATATATATATATATATATATATATATATATATATATATATATATTATCACTAACAACAAAAATCATAATTAATTGCAATGAAACAATAACAAACTATCAAAATATGATAATTAATAATAATTTCAAAAAAGCAAGTAATTATACTCCTAATATCTCATCGTATTAAAACTATGAAACTAATAAACATTTAATTGCTTCAATTCACAATTTTAATAAGATAAAATATCATCGCTAAATACTAAATAATCATAGGAATGAAAATTAGCATTTAACTTCATACATTATATCTAATAATTGTTACTCAAGCATATGACAATTATACTCATAACAATTATTAGAGATATATGTAAGCTCGAGAAAGTAGATGTAAAGAAATTCACAAGTTCTTTAAATATTGACATTTAATACTTATGATTCTTAGAACAATTTCTCGTAGAAAAAAAACTTACACACATATATATAGAAATAATGATACTAAAATTTTGAAAATAAAAACAATATGTACCAATTGTTGGAAAATAAAAATAATAACGATATATATACAGTATAGATGTCAATTAAATAAAACTGTACAAAGTTCTATTAACCTATTTATTAAACTTAATATACATATAAATATAATAGCTATGCTTCAATATTAAATTATTTTCAAATAAAAATAACTTTTACCAAAATTCTAACTTGTAAAATTTTGATTAAATTATTTTTAAAGATAATAATCTAAAATTAAAATATAGTAGAATACAATCAAAATAGATAAAATAAAAAATATTATAATAATTTACACTAAACACACATTCGAGAACTAGAATTTAGAAAAATAAATTCACAAGTGTTATGACAAATATTCACATAACAAACACTTGAAATTTTATTTAAGAACATAATGTAGATGTGAACTGGGATTTAAGATGAAGAACTATTCAGCATCCCAAGTTCACCAACCAACCTGGTGAATGTGGATTCATCAAGTGGTTTAGTAAAAATATCTGCAGTCTGTTCTTCTGTGGGTACAAAGTGTAACTCCACAGTACCATTCATAACATGTTCTCGAATAAAATGATACCTGATATCTATGTGCTTTGTCCTCGTGTGCTGTACAGGGTTGTTGGAGATTGCAATGGCACTTGTGTTATCACATAAAATAGGAATTTTATTTATCACAAAGCCATAATCTCTGAGTTGATTCCTTATCCATAAGATCTGAGCGCAACAGCTTCCCGCAGCAATGTACTCAGCCTCTGCTGTAGAATTGGAAACTGTTTGCTGTTTCTTGCTGTACCAGGAAATCAATCTTCTCCCTAGGAATTGACAGCTCCCTGAGGTGCTCTTCCTATCAACAACACTACCTGCATAATCAAAATCTGTATATCCTATTAGATTAAAACCAGATTCTTTAGGGTACCAGATACCAAGATTAGGTGTACCCTTAAGATATCTTAAGATTCTTTTCACAGCAACAAGATGAATATCTCTAGGATCCGCTTGGAACCTTGCACATATACAAGTGGCATACATAATATCTGGTCGGCTTACAGTTAGGTAAAGTAGAGATCCAATCATACCTCTGTAGCTTGTGATGTCTACCTTTATTGAGTTTTCACATAATCCAAGCTTGACAGCTGTAGATGAGGGAGTTCTTGCAGATGCTGAATCTTCCATGTGATACTTCTTTAGAAGTTCTTTAAGGTACTTGGACTGACAAATGAATATTCCATCTATTCTTTGACTCACTTGAAGTCCAAGGAAGAATTTCAGCTCTCCCATTAAGCTCATCTCATACCTACTCTGCATTAACTTAGCAAACCTCTTGCACAAGTTATCATTAGTAGACCCAAATATTATGTCATCAACATATACTTGTACCATTATCAGATCATTATTGTGTTTCTTATAAAATAAAGTTTTATCTATGACTCCTCTAACAAAAGCATTTTCAAGAAGAAATTCAGAAAGAGTGTCATACCATGTTCTGGGTGCTTGTTTGAGACCATAGATAGCCTTGAAAAGAAAATATACAAAGTCCATGTGATCTGGATCTTCAAAGCCTGGGGGCTGTTGTACATATACCTCTTCAGCTAACTTTCCGTTCAGGAATGCACTCTTCACGTCCATTTGATAAACTTTAAAATTGGAGTGAGCTGCGAATGCCAGAAACATCCTGATAGCCTCAAGTCTTGCAACTGGAGCGTAGGTTTCATCATAATCAATTCCTTCAGCTTGGGAATAACCTTTTGCAACCAGTCTGGCTTTGTTTCTTATTACAATGCCATCTTCATCCAACTTGTTTCTGAATACCCATCGTGTGCCAATTACAGTTCTGTCCTTTGGTCTGGGTACCAGTTTCCAAACATCTTGAGATTCAAATTGATTGAGTTCATCTTGCATAGCAATCACCCAATCAAGATCAGACAGTGCTTCTTCTACTTTCTTAGGTTCCATTTCAGATAGAAACCCAGAATAATTGCATTGATTCTGTGTAGCACCTCTTGTTCTAACACCAACATCTGGATCACCAATGATCAGCTCAAAAGGATGAGCTCTACTCCAAATTCTCTGACTTGGCAGATTAGATCTTGATGATTCGCCTCGAATTTCATTGTGATGTTGTGTTTGATTTGCTGATCCTTCATCTCCTCCCCCTGAATTGTTGCTAGGATCTCTTGATGAATCTCCTTGTGTGTTAGTGGTATCTCCAGAGTTTTCACTGTTTCCACCACTACCACTTGGATCATCAACATTATTAACATTGTTGTTTCCTGTTGCAGCCTCAGGTTCGTTTTCATCATCTGAGTGTGAGTATGACATATTGTTGAACTTAAGAGTTTCAGATGGATCATCATTTTGGATGTTAGGGAATTTTGTGTCATCAAAAGTTACATTGACACTTTCTTTGACATGATGTTGATCAATAATATACACCCGATAAGATCTTTTAGAATAACCAACAAAAATAGCTTCTAGAGCTTTAGCTTCGAACTTCCCAATACGTTCTTCTCCATCTTTAAGTACAAAGCATTTAGCACCAAATACATGAAAGTACTTGAGCGTTGGTTTCTTGTTAGCCATTATTTCGTAGGGTGTCTTCATTAAGTCCTTGTTGATCAGAGTTCGATTCTGGGTATAACATGCAGTATTTACAGCTTCAGCCCAAAAGTACATTGGAAGCCTTGATTCACTCAGCATAGTCCTTGCAACTTCAATTAATGTACGATTCTTCCTTTCTACAACTCCATTCTGTTGCGGAGTTCTAGGTGCTGAGAATTGTCTAGTTATTCCCTTTTCAGCACAAAAGTCATTCAGAACTGCATTCTTGAACTCAGTTCCATTGTCTGACCTTATAGCTCTAACTGGAAGCTTCGAATCCAACTCAATCATTTTTATATGATCAATCACCACTTGAGGAGTTTCATCCTTTGAGTGCAGGAATAAAACCCATGTATACTTTGAATAGTCATCAACAATCACCAAGGCATATCTTTTATGTGACATTGACATAACATTAACTGGACCAAATAAATCCATATGAATTAATTGTAGTGGCTCAGTAATACTAGATGTGTCAGTGCTTGGATGTGATGCTTTCTTTGCTTTCCCTTTCTGACATGCCTCACAAAGTCCTTCTTGTGTGAATTCCAATTGAGGCAGTCCTCTCACTAATTCTCTTTTGACTAGAGAATTCATAGATTTGAAATTAAGGTGTGAGAGTTTCTTGTGCCATAGCCAACTTTCATCTGACGAAGCTTTAGCATAAAAACAATTGACTTCATCTCTGCAACCTGAGTTCAGATCGGCTACGAACAAGTTTCCTTTCCTTACTCCCTGAAGAGCAAGTTTTTCATCCTTCTTGTGAGAAATCAAACATCTCTCCTTCACAAAGTTCACTGTGTATCCCTTGTCACAAAACTGACTGATACTCAGAAGATTGTGTTTGAGACCTTCCACGAAAGATACATTATCAATGACGACATTGTCAGCTTCTAAACAGCCATATCCCTTAGTCATACCCTTGCTGTCATCTCCAAAGGTAACTACTGGGCCAGCTCTCTCAACAACATTTGATAGCAGGGCTCTATCTCCGGTCATGTGTCGTGAGGATCCACTGTCGAGAATCCAAATAACCCGGTTCACCTGTTTTACACCCTGCAATTATCAAATGAGTTAGGACTTCTTCGGAACCCAACATTGATTGGGCCCGGCATATTTGAAAAATTGTCCTTTGTCAGGTTTAACAACAGAACCCAACTTGACAAACTCATCTACTACTTTGACTGAACACTTCTCCTTGTAAACAACCTTAACATTTTTGTATGCTGGCCTAGGAGAGAATGTTTCCTTCTGTGAAATAGGAGGACTGGCAGTCTTTGATCTAACATGCCTGTGATTTATGTGCTGTCTAGGTGTAATATTGACATTCATAGCATGCATGCTTTTAAAATATGCAGACATGACATTTAAAGCACATAGCATACAGTTATCTACACCACAAGGTTTATGGCATGCATCAATATTAGGCATTTTATTCACAATAGCAGGAGTCTTAACAGTTTCTACCTTAACTTTATTAACATTTTTAAAGTTCTCAGTAGCATGGAATCTGTTGTTCTTATCCCTACTATTAACAAACTTATTAGGTCTGCTATGATTTTTCTTAAGCTCATTAGCACCTAAACCAGAAGTGGATGAACTAGCAGTGTTCACATTTTCTATTGGTCTTTTAGGTACATATTTAGCCTTTTGGACATTTATTCCTTTTATGTCTCTAACCGGTTTTTCCTGTTCTTTCTCTTCCTCTTTAAGGTCTTCAAGTTTAAGTTTATAATCCACTATTACACAACTATCAAGAACTGGTTCTGCAATAGGAGTTATGAACAGAGGTTTCTTAGTGTCCTTAATAATATGAGGAATACCCCTTTCTTCAGCACTCTTTTTAAAAGGGGTTATGTTGCTTGGCTTCCCTACAGATTTATTATATTCAAAACCTATTCCAACTTTCCGTTTAATCTCTGGTTGGTCAATTAGGTCTTTCATAACAAATGAAGCAGTTCTATAGGCTTGACACCTGACCTTCTCTTGTTCAATCTTATTCTTTAGAAAAGCTTCAATTTCAACATAACAGTTGACTCTATTAACTTGAAATGCAACATCTTCAGTTAATTTCTCATTTATAAGTTTCAGCCTTTTCAATTCAGAATTCTCATCTGATAAAACTTGATTTTTGAGAATTAAGACTTTTATTCGATCTCTAGCATTAGTTAAATCCTCACCTAGCAATTTAAACATTTTAGGACAGCTAGGATTTACCTCAATTCCTTGACGAGGTGGGGATTGTGATCCTTCAGAAGAAGAAGCCATTAGAGCAAGATTTCCCATATCTTCTTCTTCATCATTGTCAGAATCATCCCAGCTTTTTCCTTCTACTAAGTATGATCTTCCCTGATGCTTCTTCAGAAGAGCCTCATATTTCTGTTTAAGCTCGTCATATGAATCCTTCTTTCTTTCCTGTTTGGGCTTTCTACAATCTGTAGCAAAGTGTCCCATTTCATTGCAGTTGAAGCAACGAATCTTGCTTCTATCAACCATCCCTGTCTTGTATCCACCTCTTGTATTGGATGAGCTAGAAGAACCACCTCTCTGAAATCTGTTTCCCAGGGGCTTGAATTTGAAATTAGGGTTCCTCCTGAATCTTGTATTTCCAAATTTTCTAGCAATCAGTGCCAGAGATTCATCCTCAAGTTGATCAAGTTCTTCCATTGAGTAGAATTCACTTTCAGATGAATTCATTTGAGTTGCACCAACTTCTGCAACAATACCATGATCAATGACTTTGACTGAAGAAGATTCAGTCATAGATTCTTTGTATTCTGGTACTTCTGCTACAAGAGCTGTAGACTTGCTGACCACCTTGCCTGTACCATATATTTCTTTCTGTTGAATCTGCTCTAGCTCATAGGTCTTTAGTACGCCATAAAGTCTTTCCAATGAAATTTCATTCATGTCCCTTGACTCCCTGATGGCAGTAATCCTATGCTCTAAGTGAATTGGCATTGTCAGCAAAAACTTCCTATTAATCTCCTTCTTCGTATAGTGTTTGCCATTGAGATTTAGATCATTTATCAATTTATTGTATCTCTCAAAAACATCAGAGATACCTTCTCCAGGATTTGATCTAAAATGCTCATATTGAGACGTTAAGATTTCCAATCTGTTCTCCCTCACTTCTTCTGTTCCTTCATTCAGTATCTCTATCGTTTCCCAGATGTGTTTAGCATTTTTGCAATTAACAACATGATTGTACATTCCGGGATCAAGAGATTCTACCAAAATTAACTGCAGGCTGGTGTCTAAAGAATCCAGTTCCTTTTCAGTATCAGTGTACTCAGAAATTTCTTTATCAAATTGTCTGTGCGGAATAAGTACACCATCTATCATATGCTCAGGAATGATTGTTATTGGAGCAACAACACCGGTCTTCAAAATATCTTTGTACTTAGGGTTTGCAGTTCGAAGAAATAGTGTCATCTTCCTCTTCCAAAGATTATAATTATCTTTATCAAATGGAGGAATTTTAATGCTACTCACTCTTTGAGTACTCATATTAAAATAATGGAAGATTAAAAAGATTTGAGATTTTTAGGAATTAAAAATTTTCGAATTTTTAAGAAATTAAAAATTTTCGAATTTCTAATAAATTAAAATTTTCGAATTTTTTTTAAAGAATTAAAAGTTGTGAAATTTTTAGGAGCTAAAGAGATTTCAAATTTTTAAGAAATTAAAAATTTTAGAATTTTTAATAAATTAAAATTTTTGAATTTTTAATAAATTAAAATTTCGAATTTTTTTAATAAATTAAAAGTTTCGAATTTTTAATAAATTAAAAGTTTCGAATTTTTAATAAATTAAAAGTTTCGAATTTTTAATAATTAAAATATTAGGATCTTGATTTTTATGTCAATCAGATGGCTCGGATACCAATTGTTAGGTCCAAATGATTGTAGAAGGGGGGGTTGAATACAATCTCTATTAAATATTAAAATCTGTTTCGGATAATTTTTGATTAAACAATTTAATTATTATCACGAAATAATAATCAAAGAAACACAGTTCAAGTAAAATACTTATATTAAACTTGATGTGGGTTACAAGATTAAATCAGATAAACACTAATAGCTCTTTAGAATTTCTACAGAATATTTAACATGAATGCTCTGTATTTTTCTTTTTAGCTGAATAGAAAGTGAATTGAATTGCTGAATACTACTGACTTAATCTGCTATTTATAGGCAAAATCAGATGCTGGAGACTTTTTCCACTCGGGGAGACTTTCTGATCTCGGGGAGACTTTTTCTGGGCTTGAAGAGACTTCTGGAATTAAATGAAAAATCATTTAATTTGTTGGGGAAGACTTTCGCAGCTCGGGGAGACATTTCTGGCCTTGGAAGACATTTAAATCCTTGAGAGACTTTTAATAAACCCTCGGGAAGACTTTTGAAAAGTCTCCGGGAGACTTTTTAAAAGTCTTCCCGAGTAACACTTTTACCGACCTGTTGTGTAGATGTCATGTGTATATGTTTATATCTTCTGACCTTCTTTTCTTCTTTTATTTCTTTTTCTTTTTTTTTTGATTCCTTTTTAATAAAACCTCGGGGAGACTTTTGAAAAGTCTCCGGGAGACTTTTTAAAAGTCTTCTCGAGAAATGAATTTGGTCGACGATTTGATTCTTCAAATGTGTACTGAATATCTTCTGCCTTCCCTTTTGTTTTGTTTTCTTTTTAATTTAAATTCTATTACTTTTATTATATATCTTATAAATTAAATTAATTCCTTTTGAATTAATCTAATTAAATAGGATACATAATAAATTCTTTTTGATAATAGAATTAAATTAAAGTCTTCTTCATTCTAAAATAATTTTAAATTAATTAATTTCTTAATCAATTTAAGAAATAAATTAATTCTGATTGAATTAATTTACCAATTAAATTAACTAAATAATTTAATCAATTAATAGAGAATTAAATTAAAGTCTTGACTCCACGACTCTTGATGATATAAATTTAAATCTCTGTCTTCACACCAATGTCTGTAGCTGACCATTTCTTCTGTAATAAAGAATCTTCTCTGTATTTTGCCAACACTCCGTGTACTGTCTGGTTCACGAGTGATTCACAACAAATAATATTCTTCACTTGACTTTTATAATGGTTCACTTCTGCTCCTTCTGACTTGACTATATTTGTTGTCACACAAAATTGAAATCTTCTGACACTGTAGATTCTTCAAACTTAAATACTCCACTGAGGCATGATCAATTAAATTGAGCTTCTTTCAATGCAGTACTGCTTCAAGTCTGTAGATTGACTTTGATCTTCTTTTTCTTGTCAAATGATACCTGCTGAAGATTCCTGTGACAGATAATATATTTACTTACAAATTATCTATGTTTGTGTTGAGTTGTCATCTCACTAAACAAATAGGCTTCTAAACATATGCCTTTCACTTAATGACCACTTAACCTATCATTATCTATTTATAATGACTGGTTAACGGGTCTATTCAACAAAACCTAACCCATGTAGGTATAGGATTAAATAATAAAACGTATTTCTATTATTTAATTAATAACTAAGTCATACTTAATTATTATGGGCAGAAATACTCTTCTAATTTGAATTTATATTATCTCAATTAATTAAGTCTCACTTAATTAATATAATAAAATTCAAATAATCATCAATTAATTTAAATCTATAATTTAAATTAACTATTCCTCTAAGTGCTCCATGCGTGTGACCCTATAGGCTATTATTTAATTGGCAATAATTTTATTCTCCAATAAAATTATAAACAATGAGCGGCATCTAGTAATAGATCATTGCTACCCAATTAAACAATAATTAAATCGTGATTCGATAAAACCTTTCATGATTAATGTTTCCGTGTAATATAATCCATTTAACCATATATATTATAGATTAAACTTGAGGCATGTATTTAGTCATCCTCTACAATATTTAATCCGGGTTTACTTGATCCATGAGTAGACTATGAAAAAAACAAATCATTATTTGAGCACGGCCATGCATTTTATAGTCTCACTCAATCAAGAGGCCAATAATATATCTCCTAATTATAGGAGGGTTAAATCCTTTATCTATCATTCATATTTCTCATAAGACTCATGATATACCCGATGTCCACTTTTATCATCATCCGGTCAAATGTAACTTTTAATGTAGTCAAAGTATATTAATCCTCGTATAGAAATATAATGATCTCAAGTCAAAGGATCATTACACCATTATCACTATGAGTGTAACGATTGAGCTATTTATATATATTTGATTAATATGAGATATAGTATTTATGTGTTCTAATGTGACAAGTGGTGATATATGACCTTTTTATATGTCTAGTTGACTGCCTGTTTGACCGCATTATGCTTAAGTGTTTTAATTAAGTGATTAATTGATTTTCCATGCTTAATTGAGTAACTGTTTGATTTTTATAAAATTATTGGTGTGTCCAATAATTATGAAATTTTATATGTAGCTTCTATGTGATTTTAGAGACTTTCTAAAAATGGTGATGTATTTAATTCTAGTCCCAGTGATTTTATATAAATCTTTCATTCCTGTTTTATTCTAGAGATATTACTCTTCTAAATTCCATATTTAATTATTGGAATGTCCAAAAATCATGAAACCTGTTCCAAAATGTTTCTTAAATATTTTGAGACTTTTGAAAAATAAAATTTTATTTTATTCGAGCCCAAATGTATTTTTAAAGATTTTCTTACTCCTATTTCTATTTAAAGTGCCTAAACTTCCCCGATTTTTATTTAATTATTTATTCATCAGAAAAATATTTCAGAAATATTGGTGAGCTTCTAAATTCATGCTCTTTATTTTAAAAATATAAAAGTAATTTTTGTACCCATTTTATACCAAAATTCGATGTATTAATCATTTTTAAATCAGAAATCAGCATTGTGTAATTACCAAACTACCCTTGCTGTTATAAAAGACTAGCACAACTCATTTTCTTCCCTGTTCTGCAGTTGTTGCTTCAGGTCGTTCTCTCTCTCTAGTCTAGGGCGATTCTTCTTGATTTTCCTAGTTTATGCTTCGATTGATGTTGTGTGTTGTATTGGGGACTAACACCCGACCCTTAATCTTGTGTGGGTTGTCCCCTATCCTTGTATGTAGCTATATGTACATATATATATGTGTGTGCACGGCAAGTGTGTGTGTCGATGGGGAGAGTTGCATGCAATGGATTATAGTGACATAACCTTGTTCCTAGGCTTGTAAGTGAGTTGTAATTGAGTTTTTGGTGGAGCTTCGTGGAAGGACACTCGGAATCTAGCATCGCCGAGGACCTCCGAGCTTTACCCCACCGGCGGTGAACCTCCGGTGAGCCGGTGGAGGGCTGTGATGGCAAACCTGAGCCTACCACACCTTAATTGCTATGTTAATGTTATATTTATGCTGCTAGTTAGCTTAGATTGAGTTGCATGTAGACTTTTGGTTCATTTCTTGATTTTCCCGAACCAAATCATTCGAATTGGTCTTGTTTTCGATTGTTGCAGTTGCTACTAGTTGTGTATATTAGTGACTTATAGCATATGTGGTTTGCATGTCAATTGTTTGCTATTAGTTTGAGATGCATGTCGAATTATGGATTAGTTTTGAATTTCCGTTTGTGTTATTAATTTTTCCGAACAAAAATATATACATATATGTGAATTTGATGTGGAGTATGTGAAGGTGTAGCAATGTAATGATTATCAATTGCCTAGAGTAATTAGGAATGTACTAAAATGCTAAATGACCTTCTTCTTATGTCATTTTCGAATATATAGTTTATATACATGTTTAATTTCGAATTATATGTTTAATTCTTTGGCAAATTGAAATGAAATAGTGGAAATGCTAGTTATGTTATGTATTAAGGCAAATTGTTGAAACTATTAGAAAGATATAAGCTAACTGTGATTAATTCTTTAGTAAAAGGGAATTTTCGAATATATAGGTGTAATTGTATTCGAAATTGGTTAATGCTTATATGTACCATGAGCCTTACTTTACTTTGGTTACCAAATGTGGAAGATATAGAAGTGTTATATGAAAATTGATTATGTAATTGCTTGAGTACTCGAGGGCTTTGAATTGTAGGATCATATTTCGAATATATATATATATATAATAATAATAATATATTCGAATTCTTGATTATATTGAAATGGCAATAGTATTATTAATGATTATGGATGTTGCTTGATTGATATGGATTTGGTACTAAATATGATTGTATAATTATGTATAATTGACTTTAATATTTGGTTGTGTCGGTTGTATTCCGACGGGTAGCTCCAATTACAAGGGAGGTGCTGCCAAAATTTTCTAAAAACTAAAACGATTTTGAAAGCATTATTGGCACACCACTTCTGTATAGGAAAAGCTATCAGTCAGGAATACTGTAGATCATATAATTGCCTATGTGCCATTTGTTTGCTAGAGCAGAAGTGATTATATAATAGGGTATGTCTACTGTACATTATATATGTGTGTTAAGGGGTTACAATTAACGAAAGGGTAGAATAGTTAGACGTTAATGAAAACGTCGAGAGTATATAAGATACTAATATAGTACTATTTATGTGTAGCTACGAAAGACATTGAGGTGAAAGACAAAGGGAAAGCAAAAGTAGAAAGTTAGTGTGGTGTAGGGAGATCTACCTGTTCAGCAGCTGTAGCATTCCTTTTTAAGGCAAGTAACTACTGCCTAATCTCTTTTAATTTAAGCACTGTTTTATGAACTGTATAGTGAACTATTTTATAAACTGCTTTATGACCCTGCAACTATGTCACCTTATTTCAACTGTTTTAAGCTACAGCCTACCTTACTTTAACTGTTTTACTTAAACTGCAACCTTGTATCAGTTTTTAATTGCACTTTAACCTTTTCAATCCCTGAACTGTTATTAACAACTTATAAACTAGTTTTAAAGATCTTAAATCAGTAACCTTGAACTATGACTTATGTCTACACCATTTTTCCTTAATTATGTTTACTTGAACTTTAATTCTGAAAGTACCCTGTTGTTATTGTCTAACTACTACCTTGATCAAATGCCTTACAACTGTTTTCAAAAATATCTTGTTATACCTGTGAATTAACCCTGTAACCTGACTTCACAACTATAGCTTGGTTTTGATCCCTAGTTTATGATTTCAGCTTACCTTATTACAACAGAGACTTGTTTTGAGACTTATCCTGGAATAAACTTTACCTCTGTCTAATGATCTTAAAAATGGATTTAAATATGAAATCCGACTTTCAAGAAGTCTTTTTCATCAAATGATTTGGTAACTTTAAAAAGAAAGGTTTTGGTTATTATAGGAATTCCGATCAAAATGGTTTCTGCGAATTCCTATAGGTTGGAGGCGTAAGAGGCCGAGTGACGCCGGTCCAGCACTTTTTATGTAAAGACTATAATGAGATAGTCAATGGCTATAATGAGATAGCCCAAGGCCAATGGCAATAAGTGCCTTTACGTGGCTGATCACCCGTATTGTCTGGCGTTGTGAGAAAACTCCAATCAAAATGATTTGTTTCTAAACAGTAAAGGTCCTAATGAAAGGACAGTTTTTATAAATGATCTGAAAAGCAAGGTCCTAATGAGAGGACAGTTTTATAAAATGTTTTGAAAGAATCAGTCCTAATGAAAGGAAAGTTTTATACAAACGGACTTTGAAATGATTAGTAATGAATAATGCAATGCCTTGTTATAACCTGCCATATACAGCTCCAACTGTCAGATATATCTTGAGTTGACTTTGTTTCAATTGTTATACATTACTTCCTGTTATCCATCTAACCCTGCAGATTACTCTTATACTTAGAAATGATTATTACTGTCCAGTTTCTTAAATACCTTGTACCAGTTATTGAAATCATTTAACCCTGCCAGTGATTTTATAAAAGAAAGTTTTACGAGTAATGCATACCCTGACTAGAATTTTAATTACAATTTTGGGACAATGAGGTCCGGCAATGATTTTAAAGCATGGTTTTGAGAAAAGACTTTTTAAATCATATATAAGCCTGTAGAATTGTTTTTAACCAGTATGGTTACTTGCTGAGCTTTTGTGGCTCATTCTTTTATTTTCTAACATCTACAGCTTTTGAGAATCATGGTACGTATTAAGCAGACTGCCAGGAAGAACATGTCTCATATGAACTATGCTAGGTTGGCTGAGATTGAACAGGTAGGATCGAGGCAGAGTTGGAAGGAAAAGACTTTGTTTAGTCTTGTATTTTATTAGTAGATTTTGAGATGTTGCAGGAGTTGTAATAATATTATTTTGTTACTTGTAAATGTAAATATAAATGAATGTAGTTGTGTGCTTGTTTCATACCATTACCTTGAAAGGTCCAGGCTAGTAGTCGGGGTCATATTTATGCTTATATTCTGTTATTGTTATTTAGGGTGCATGCATATAGAGTGGTAGTGACTCCCCGATCTAGACCCCGGATCGGGAGGGCGTCACAGTGAGTCTTTCTTATGACTTTATTAAACATGAAAATATTCTTTATCTTAATTTTTGGGGTCTCTACTATTTTTCTTTATCTTAAAAGTAATGTTAGAGACCCAAAAAATATTCTCAAAATGATGTGATTGTAATAACGTGGCAGAATGAAAAGTTTTAATTCATGTGTTAATGTAAATGGACGAGAGATTCATTTCATTTATTATTTTAACAACCAATTAAAATTAGACAAATGTATTTTAAGATTTTTTTTGAAAAATAATTTCAATACTCCTAATTTCTACTCTTTCATATCTCTATAAATACACCATCTTCGTTTGCTTTAATTCTCGCAATCAACTTAAAGCAACGCATCACAAACAAGCTCAAGATGCATTCTTTTAGTAACAAATTCTCTTTGCTAGTGCTTCTTTTAATTGTCACACCCTTAGCATTGGCACAAACTAGGGTTGGATTTTATTCAACTTCTTGTCCCAGAGCTGAAACCATTGTTCGAGACACTGTTAGGAAACACGTAAGGGGCAATTCTGGGGTTGCTCCAGGATTGCTTAGAATGATCTTCCATGATTGTTTTGTTCATGGTTGTGATGCTTCGATTCTTATCGATGGCGATGATAGTGAGAAAACAGCCATCCCAAATCAATTGTTGAGAGGATATGAAGTCATTGATGATGCCAAAACACAACTAGAGGCAGTTTGCCCTGGTGTAGTGTCTTGTGCTGACATTCTTGCTCTTGCTGGTCGTGATTCTACAGTTGCGGTTAGTTAATGATTTATAACACTAAACCTTTTTACTGCACAAAATTTTTTGAGTACGATAATTTTTTTTTACTCCAACTCAGGTAAATTTAAAATTCTGGGTCCGTCCCTGCACACAAAATTATTCATTAATTGATCAAGCGTAGGTCCAATTATTGGTAGCAAAAAAATTTTAAAATTATTGTCTAAACTTTGCTTTTTTTGTTATATGCAGGTTGGTGGACTATCATACAATGTGCCAACAGGACGGAGAGATGGACTAGTATCCTTGGCATCTGATACCGTCAATTTGCCAAGTTTCACGGATTCAGTCACTGTACAAAAACAAAAATTTGCAGATGTTGGTCTGAGTGCTCAAGATCTTGTTACTCTTGTTGGTACGCAATGTTATTATGTTAGATATAGTTTAATAAATTATGCCGTTTGATTTTAATTTAATATTTGCATGCATGTACTAGTCTTATATAGTTTAAGATTTAAAATAGTCTTAAATATAATTTTTTTCATTTAGTTTTTCTTAAATATAATATAAACATGTGCTATTAAGAATATACAATCAAAATCCTCTTTTAATATATTTAGTAAATTTAATCACACGTTTTTAACTATATACAACTCATGCACTATTATCAATAGAGCAAGATTTAGATTGTATTTCGATAACACTTTATAAAACACTCTAAAACGTTTGTTTATGTATTGTAGGAGGACACACTATCGGAACAGTCGCTTGCCAATTCGTAAGCTATAGACTATACAACTTCACAAGCTCTGGAGGTCCTGATCCTAACATTAATGCTGCATTCCTTCCTACACTCCGATCTCTTTGTCCCGAAAACGGTGATGGCAATAAACGTATTGCATTGGATTTTGGAAGCGGGAACACATTTGATAACTCCTTTTTCAGAAATGTGCAAAATAACCGCGGAATTCTCGAATCAGATCAAAGCCTGTGGCAGGACAGTACAACAAGGAATTTTGTTCAGAGGTATATTGGTATTAGCGGCCTGCTTGGATTGACTCTAAACGTTGAGTTTGCAAAATCCATGATCAAAATGACTAATATTGGAGTGAAAACTCGCACAGATGGTGAAATTCGTAAAGTTTGTTCAGCTATCAATTAAGGAAATCAAAATTTCCATTATGGATGATTTAAATTTTGTAGAACATAAAGAAAGTTGTTCATAATACAATATATGAGGCAACTTGATATAAGTTACAAGTTGTTGTCTTCTTACGATGTATCGTTGTTCCAATAATTATCGAATGAAAACGAGATGTTTAATAAACGAAATTTTTTGTTAATTATTTTTGTAGTACTCCCCTGTGTACTCTGTCCACTTTATTTTTTGTGTAGTCAAATTACTCATCTTTTGACTGTAATTTAAAAATAATATATAATTAGAAAAATTAAAATTTTATATTATTAAAAACTATATATAATCTATTTTAAAATATATTTTTTGGTTTGTTAAAATTATATATAAAAAATAAGTTTTAAGTTATAATTAAACATTAGTCAATTTAATTCTAAAAAATTGAAAATAGACATGTAAGTAAACAGGGAGAGAGCCCGGAAGGAGTATATAATAATTTGGGTCAATATTGAAATGGCTTTGTTGTGTGAACTTCAAATTTAAATTACACTTTCTGCATGCTAGTAACTGTAATTTAAGAATACAACTAATCTAGTTCCACTCCAATTTTGTTCAACGAACCATGAATTACAAGTATTTTATGTTCTAAAAAACGGTACTCAGTAATTTATTTTTTCAATTTTCTTTTTCATATAAAATTTTAATATTTTAATTTTTATTTTGAAAAATAAAATTGAAAAAATAAATCACGGAAATAACATTTTTTAGTGGCGTGTAGATGTCGCTTATTTTGAAAAGAAGGGAGTATACATCTAATTTGTAATAATTTCCTAATTCAGTAAGGTGTTCCTAAAAATATAAATGATTAATTTATATATAACAATTTATAAAAATATAAACACATCATTAATTTAATCAAATTTAACGGTAAGATATAAAATTTAAATGAATAGTTATAGTCAAATAATATGTAACGTTATGTTAGTGACTTAAATAAATTAATTTATAGTTTGGTGGTAAGTTTCTAAAAAACTAAGAAGTTGGTTGATGAAAAAAATCATTTTCCCTTTTAACAATAAGTAGACCTTATTTATATTATTATTAAAACTAAAATATTAAAAATTAAAATTTTGGTCGGTTCTGAATTTGTGTACGTGGTAGAAATCACTAATTATGATATAAAAAGACGTTTTTCCACACATTTGTAACATGAAGTATAATTTATTAGAGGTGTAAAAGGAGAAGAAAACAAGATAAGAGGGGATGATATATGGTTGCTACTTGCTAGCTATGACCTTACTTTTATAAGCATGCAAGAGCCGGATTTACGAGGTCGGTGGTGGTTATATGTTAAAAATTATCGATAAAGAGGTGGAAATCTTTTTTGATAAAAAATTTAGAGTACTTATCTTAAGATTATTATTAATTTTATAACATATTTTTAGCATGGGTCTCTGTTCAACTAAAATTTGTTTAAAGAAGAAGAATGAAAAATCTTGCAAAATTAAAATTTGTTGAATCGGTGTTTTTAGAAAAAATTATTTGTCATGATACTATGATTGAAAAGACCCTATTGACCTTTCACCTCAATATTATGATTCTAACACAGCAGTACAGAGAACGAAATTTTCAAAACTATAGTAAATTGATAGCTCTCCTTCTTGTTGTGGCTGAAAAAAACAATGAGTTGCTGCTAAGAAATTATCAGTCACGTCTTACAGACTTTGCCTAGTTACCTGAAATACATAACACATCATTCTAGAAAAATGAATGTTGAAAAGAGCATAGAGGTGAACGAAACCATTGACGAGGAAATTTTTATGGTCGATTTCGAAATCAATATAATTTTGGTCACATGAAGTTGCAGCGTGATGACTACAACCACTCTGTCAACCAACAATGATAATCAGAAGAGTCAAATAAAAAAAAGGCACCACAAGAATGAGATGTTAGAGATGTTTATCATAAAAGTAGGGATGAAGGGCATTGAGCTTACACTTGCCGAATACCAAAATATCTTGTTGACTTGTATCAATCATTCAAAAGACCTAAAGGAAAAATGGTGAAGACCAATTTTACTAATTATAACTAGAATTTAGTTAATAATGCAATAAGAAATGATAAACCCTTGAATATGAAAAATAAAACCACAATAAAAGATAATCAGTTCACTCTCAAATTCAATAAGCTCCGTTTGAATCAAAGATAAAAAAAAATCCGAAACTCCGATGATCTAGATCTAACAAACAAATAAAACAAATTAAATGGATAAAAATCTTTTTCCAAAAATAAAGATGGTTGAAGCAAACAAAAACAAAGAAAGCAAATTAAAGGATTTGCAATTTCCGAAAAGAGAGATGTTAAAAACAAAACTTATTTAGGATTTTTACCTTACAAGCTGTAGGGCCTGCTGCAAGTATATGATATCAGTCCATAATTCATCTGGGTTGTGAACATGGCTTGGGCCTATAAAAATAAAGCCCAAATACACAAACCCTAGATTGATCCCTTCTGGATATATAAATATACACACACAGCAGACACAAAAACCCTAGTCTCATCAGCCACCACAATGTCGAAGCGAGGTCAGTTCATTTGCTTTGTATATACACATCTCTTTATGCATATATGTAATGATTATCTGAAATATAATGTTAAAATCTGCTCATTTAATGTTAATGCTACAAGTTTTATCATCTATTTGCTGTGTGTGTGTGTGTGTTTGGCTGCATATATGTATAAATTTAGATATAGTGTATGTTAATGAAAACAAGTTAAAATATGAAAATGTTATATGTATTGATTTATAATGTATGTATAATTTGTAATTAATTATACATTTTTTTTATCTGTATTGTATGTGGGTGTGTGTGTGGATTTGTGGATTGTAAGTTAGCATGAAAATTATTATGTAGAAATTTTGTTGTAATTTTCGATATTAGATGTTATCGATATTTCTTACTAAGAATGCGTTTTTTGGTGTAAGTGGTTGTCGATATTTTAAATTTAAAGAAAAGTGGATTGTAGGCCAACACGGAGGTTAAAATAATGAAATGTTGTTTGTTATTTGGATATTTGTGAAATTAGGGAGAGGAGGTTCTGCGGGAAACAAGTTTCGGATGTCACTGGGTTTGCCAGTGGCAGCTACTGTGAATTGTGCTGATAATACGGGAGCGAAGAATCTGTATATCATATCAGTGAAGGGAATTAAAGGAAGGTTGAACAGGTTGCCTTCAGCTTGTGTTGGTGACATGGTGATGGCTACTGTTAAGAAGGGTAAGCCTGATCTTCGTAAGAAGGTGATGCCGGCTGTTATAGTTAGGCAGCGTAAGCCTTGGCGCCGAAAGGATGGTGTTTTCATGTATTTTGAAGGTTTGTGAGCTCGGCCCTTTAATACTCTGTTATTTTCATTTGTTTTTAGATTTTAGTATGATCTATGTAAGCATTGTTGTGGGCTGTTAGTTGGTAATAGCATATATGTGTAATGATTGTCCGTTTTTTTAAGAAGTTGTTGCTGGTGATATGGTGTTGGCTTTTTTAAGAAGTTGATGTTGCTGCTGATGTGGTGCTAGAAATAATTTAATTAAGGTTTCTCCATACCCAGCTAGATCAAATTTCAGCATATAACAGGTGGCAGGTTGCTTGTCACCCCTATCTGACTGGAAAATGTTTTTTCCCTGACTGGGTTCGATCATTTTTCCATGCAGTGATACGATAATTACTCAGAACAGTAGTATTTACTAAATAAATCAAATCTTTAATTGAGCCAGTTTCCTTCTGTAAACCAGATTATGATTTTGTGATATTTTAGGAAGTTTTGCTCTTAAAATGCTCTCTGAAAGAAGCTATCCAGATTTAAGTAAGGTGTCCACTATTAATCCATAGTTGATACAGTTACTAATCTGGAAAACTGATAGTGTCAATCGTTAGAGATGTTTTGATGCATATAATTCTCACATCTGCTCCATTTAGACCCTACACATGTTATCAAACTTGTTGATTTCTTCTTGTGAACCTGTTCATTAAGATTTAAACTAATTAGGTTTTGTAATCTTGTATAGTTGGATATTCTCATTGTTAACTATGTTGTAGGTGGACTCATCACCCATTCATATATCATCTTACTCATCTTCTATGTACAACAAAAATTATCTGGTTCTTACATTTTAGTTTGTAATATGATCCGTTTGTAAATGTATTTGAGATGTATTAAATGTATGATGTTCCACAGTTTCACTGGATTTTGACCTATGTTTTTCTTTCCTTTCTAATTGCAGATAATGCAGGGGTCATTGTGAACCCAAAGGGAGAGATGAAAGGTAATTGGAAATAAGTCCACCCATATAATTGTAGCTTCCTGAATATAAAGGCCTGTTGGTGTTAAATTGCTTGTAACGGTTCCCCCTTATTTGTTTTTTCTTAAAATGTGTTTTTTTGCAAATTAGCACTCCCTTATTTGGCAAGGGTAATTTAAGTCGAGACCATCTGCTTGGTTTGAAATACTTGTAGGTTATCTAGGAGTTCATTGCGTTTGCCCTCTGTTATTTTAGAATAACATATGTAGTATATTCCCTCTATCCCTTTTGATTGATAACATTTTTCAGAGGGCGTTTGACACACATTTTAAGGTGCATATAAAGTATTGTTACATAACTTATTTTTAAATTATATTTTTTCTTAAACATTCAATTTTTATTCAAAAAAAAGAAAATTGTAAAAATAAGTTATGTAATTATATTTTATATGCACCTTTAAATGCGTGTCAGACACTCTCTGAAAAATGTTAACAATCAAAAGGGACGGAGGGAGTATATTTTTTGGGTTATAAGTTGCTAACTTTGCTACACCTGTTTCAGGTTCTGCTATTACCGGACCAATTGGAAAGGAGTGTGCTGATTTGTGGCCTAGGATTGCCAGCGCAGCTAATGCTATTGTTTAGAGTGCTTGTTTTTCTTCATGAATCTGTTATAGACAGTTTTGATAGGTTAAACTTGTTGTTTTGTTCTTAAAAATATTAAAAATATTGGCATGAATGTTCATGTATGTGCTAAGACTCGCAGTGAGTTTGAATTTCAGAGGTTTTGGAATCTATGGCCTATATCTGATTCTTTTCCTAACTAGCGATTTGGTTTTATATTTGTGTTGATGTACATTTGCAGTTTTTTTTTTCAAGTTTGCACATCAAGGTACATCCACGGACATATATGGTATTGCACGGTTGGCACACATCTGTAAATCTATGCATTTGTGTATTACAAGGAAATATGCTAAATAAAGATAATTAAGAAGTTTCTTTCAACCATGATACTAATACCAGAATCTTCTCTTTGCTGAATATCTATGCCTGTTCTTTATTCTTTATTTAGTTGTTGCCTGTGGTTCCATTAGGGTACCTGTTCTTTATTTAGTTGTCGCCTGTGTACCTGTCACAGGGATTTTGAAAGACATGCCAATTGGCATGCTTTTTGTCAAAAGGGACAAAAAGCATGCCCGCCATTATAATTAAATATAAATTTTAAAATATAATAAATATTAAATAAATTTTATAATAATTTTTTATAAATAAATATAAAATAAATATTTTATTACAACTTAATAGTTTAAATATTTATAAATCATAATATTTATATAGATTTTAGTCTAATAATTATTATTCTTGATTAATATTAACTTAAATATAATTATAAAAAAATTAGTAAAATGACATGCAAATTATTGAAAAGGCATGCCTAGCTAAATGAGCACAGGGCATGCCCATCTTGCCTGTCCCCTGGACAGGCACCCTAGGTTCCATGCTTCCATTGAAATTTTAAAAGCATCATGTTTTTATATTAGTACAGTATCAAACTATCAATGCATATTAATACAAATTTTTGGTCAATATTAGTTTGTAGAGTATTGCTTTTATAATAGTTATAATCTTTCTAATAATATTAATAGAATAGATTGATCATACCTTTCTTATTCTAAATTTGTCGATAAGTTACTAAAAACTTTACTTAATCCCTTATTTTTGTTTGTATTTAACATCAGTAAAGTTAAATTTTCAATTCAATAATTAAATTAGAAGAATTTGAGGCACAATATAGAGAAATTCTCTATTGTTATCTTTGGAACCTCCAAGCCCCCCAGTTGCAATTTGCTACTTGAACATTATTTGGAGAAATGAATTAATTTCAATACCTTCGTGTGATCTTGTCCCAATATTTTTGTCATCATTTGTTCTACATCACCTAAACTGAGTTTTTCGACTCTACTTTGATCCTCTTGGTGATTAATAGACAAGATGGCTAGTTTAATTTTGTTTGTTAGAGCTGCCTAATGCCTCTGCAGTTCTTTAACAGTTGCAGATCGGAACATATTGAATCAGCGAACAAGGTCCAGACTCCAGACTAAAGATCACGCTAAAATATTATTTGGGATATTATCAATGATACCATTATAGAATTAGTTTTTATCAATGATAACTTCTATCGAAGTACTCTCAGATTTATAGATTTTATCAGGGTACCACTTGCAAAAATCAATTTTACAATGACATCGAAGAGAAATTCTGTAGATTTCAACTTTTTCTTTAATGAATATATTTGTTTGAGTGATCGTTATTAATATTTTATTGTAAATTGTTCAATATGGTGAAAATGACGCTAAATATCATTTTAAAACTAATATTGTAAGTTTTTACATGTTTCTTGATAGTCTCGGAGAAGTGTACAACGAATATTCATATATAAGTTTAAGGGTATTATGAATAGAAATAAAAAAAATGTAATGATACCACTGATAGAAGCCAATTATACAATGGTACTGTAGAGAATATCCCAAACTATTTTGAGAGTTGGAGGATAAACGTTGAGCTCAACAACATTCAAGATTTTGAAGTTGTGCCTGAAGAATGTGCCCTGTAATATTGGATAGTATATTTGGAACACAATATATGGTGGATTTAGAGAGGGGCAACAGATGAATGCATTGTGCATCTTGGCACTAGCTGCAATCTGTTTAAAGATGATAAAGATGCTTGGATTTTGACATGGGATATTGATATTGATGATACTCTTCTGTCAACTGTGCCTTACTACAAGAAACAGAACTACGGGTAATTAATCTGTTCATTTATGCCCTCAGCTCCAAGATTTGACCAATCATTAGTATTAATGTTTGGAATCGTGTCATGCATTACTTATGTAGTTACGTGTTTGATACAGTGGAGGTAAGTTAAATTTGACATCTTTGGAAGAGTGGATAATTCTAAGAAGGCACCAGCAGTTGGTCAAAGTCTCAAACTGATCAATGATCTAAAAGCTAATGGAGCCTATCATTTTGATTTCCTCAAGTACGGAACTCTTGGTTCTGCAACTATTGACAATCTTGTTAATGTGGGTTACCATGCCTAGACCAGTTTAATTCAAAGGTTTGCTTCCTTTTGGTCTATCTTATTATCGTTTTAGTTTTAGTTATAGTTCATCTGTTGTTAAAGGTGTTTTAGATCCTGCTAATATTCTATAATCTTACTGACAAGTGCTTATTGATTGTTAAAATGTGAAGGCGCCCTGAGAATGAAAGCAAGTCTGTTCAGAAATACAATGCCTAGATGAGAAATGAATTAACTGCTAGTGGAAGAAAGAAAAGACAACATTAAATAGAATTTTTCCAATATGTTAAAAGGATGATAATCTTAGATAGCTTACAACTCCAACACACTTAATTAAGATAAGAAGACTACTACAATTTATTATTAATATTAATTATTACACCATTATGAAAATAGATGATAAATAAACATGTTTAGGTTATGTTTTATATAAAGGGGGCAGCTCATTTGACTAGCATTTGCTGTCAATGTCATCCATCTTTTTGTCAACTCCCGTTTGGTAGTTCTTGGTTAGTTTTTCAAATAGGCTCCCATCAAACAATGTTCTCACATTATCTTTGGACACAAAACCATCTTTATCTTTTGCAATAATATAAAATAGTGTCCAACTCCCCTTAGATTCAATCCTGCAATTAGAAAAACTATTAGTATCAATTCTATTGACTAGTTATACCATGTTGTATATATGGTTCTTACTTCCATTTGCAGTTATTAAAACAGACAAGAGAAATGTACGAACCAGCCAACAATATCATAAGCAACTCGATTTCCCTCAGTCATGTTCCACAGCTCTCCATATGTCATCTTTTCAGGGTCTTTTTTCGCATATTTGCTAAACATGTTCTCAAAATTTACTGGCATAAACCTGCAAAACTACGCACATATGCACAATGTAGTTGAAGTAACAGCTGTGTGTGTACGTGTGTGTGTGTGTGTGTGTTAAGGTACTAAAAGAGGTTCCAAAGTAGCTAACTTCAAGTTCTAATACCTCCCTTCCGCATCGTAGACTCCAGTGTCACTTCCATGCTTAGCTTTATGAATGTTATCTATATATACAGGTAGAAGAAGAGAAGGAAACCAGCCCTGCAAAAGAATATAGTCGATCAAGTAAAATGATCAGGCATATATATTGATATTGATATCCCTATTGCATATATATTATCAACCTTTTTAACATCTTACTGCAACATATTAAATTATTAATGTTTATGCAGAAGTACATTACTTACTGGGAGAGTTGGGTAACTGTTGGCCAGATTGAAAGCAAATGCCAAAATGACAGAAACAATCACATTAAAACCAATTGCTCTAAATCCTGATTATAAAATGAAAATCATATGGATTAGTAAGTAATGCACACATTTACTGTAAGAAATGTTAATTGAAGACAACGGGTTAACAAATTGAATGGTAAGAACCAGCATAAGTCTCCCACGGGTAAACTATCCCATCGTTGTTCTGATCAAAGAAAGCAACATGCTGTTGAAGAACACTCATTCCATGATTCTTGTGGCCTACTGTCCCAGTTGGATGATCGTTGTCCGATGCAACCAATGCTCTTCCTTGATCTTTGGCATATATAATAAATAAGAAAGTACAACAATCATTTTCTTAATAATAATGGTTTATCATTTGACGCTGGAAACTTTTAAAATTCTAATTGTTTTACACAATTTTCTTGATATTTCAATATTTTTCAAAGAGATGCATTGTTCTTCGTATGAGGGTAAGGTTGTGTGCCTTATAACTATCTCAGACCCCGGGAAATATCAACCTTTCTAAGCATTTGGATTCTGAATTTATATCAAAAAAAATTAAGATGCCTATATTTTGTTAAAACATAGAAGGAAAACTTACAAGGCTTTGAAAGAGAGTCTTCTAATTTATTTCTTATCTTTCTTTGAGTAGTAACTGGAGCCAACTGTGCCTCTGTTGCCATTAAATCATCCTCCTTCATTATGCTTGTCATTTCTCTTTGTCTTTTTAATGTTGATATCTCTTGTGGATTTTTAACACTTGATCGGAGAAATTTAGTATTGATCCAAGCAGACAAGACATTAACCTGGACAATAACCAGACACATAACTCTGAATCTCTATTTACTGATAGACTAATTTACGCTATCCATTCCGAGCTTAAAATAGCTTTCTTGCTTTCTGCTCTGAAGCTAGTTATTCAGGTTGTTAGAATAAGGATGTGCATAACTTGTGAAATCATCAATTTCAGTAATTTACTATATTGCACAAATTTGATTGGAAGCAGTTTCCCAGTTTCTTTAATCTCTTACAATTTTTGCTTTAGTTTTCGTAAAAAAGATTTACGTGCTAAATTATCATAATCTTCCTTCTCCAATGCATGATTTAAATTTTGTAACAAACTTCTAATCATGCAGATTTGATCACTTTTTATTAACCAAGTAGTGCTTGCTTAGTTGGGGTTGGTTTGTATTCTAGTCTTTAGCAATTTCGATTTGGTAACCAGAAAGTGTTCTGTTTGGTTTTTATTAGGTATGCCTTCTTTGATTATAAATATATAACATTTGTCTGCAACTGTTGGAAACAGCATTATATCATATAGTTACAAATGAGATACATACAAATTTCATTTTGAGAATCCAAGCTTTATGTATCTCAATTACCACCAAAGAAAAGCACAATCAAATATTACACAAATGAAAACAAATCTATGTAATGTAATACATGGATGCAGTCTTTACAAAACAGTCTATCATAGTTTTATTGCAATGTTGTGAGAAACACATTTTGCATGATTGATAATCTGTGAGTTTTAAAAGCACTGCAAATAAATACCCTTCTATAAACAAGAAACTTTAATTGAAAAAAAAAATCACTTCTGGGGATACCATTGGCCACATTCTTCAATCTTCCCATCCAATATGTTTTGCTTCATCAGCTCAATGCGGTTGAGAGTCTGCATCCTTACTGTTCCAGTTTTGGCACGATACAGAACCTTTGATGCTACACATTCGGTATGTGCAACAAGTTCGTAACAAACATTACAACCATAATACCATAACCTCTGGTTAATCTTTTTGCTGCATATTGCACATGTACTTTTTCCCTCCTCAATCAGTTCATAAGAACTGCGTAAACTGAGCGCGTGATCATGGTCTATATGTTGGATGCTGATAGGTAAAGTCACACAGTAAACATGGAGCTCAAAATTATGCTTCTGTTTGCAATCTAAACAACCAAAAGAGACCCTTTCATTAGAGTCACCACATGCTGCACAGTGGCTAGATGATGTCGAAGCTTGGAGGCTAATGAGTGAGAATGGTGCTTGAGAGACTCTGGTATTAAAGCACAATGCACATCAATAGAAAATTGGCAAGTAGCACAATTATAATGAAAGCCTTCACCAATACCACCACAAGCACAACAAACAAACTTGCCATTGTAATTTGGGGTATCAAGTAGAAGGGTTAAGGGGTGTTTTCTATGGGCTACATCATGCATTTTTCGAGGCACTTTTGCACACAAGTAATGAAGGACATAATTGCATTCGTTACAGCTATATGTTGGACCACCAGACAGTGCTAATCTGCAGCCAGAACACAAATGTCTTTTGTCGCTCTTTTTAGAGAAGGTCAACGGATGTTCATGACTTATATGTTGAAGCTCTATTGCTCTCTTATTAGGTGTAAAGAGGTCCTTCAACGACTCAGGATAACCTTGCAATCTGTAACATTTGTCGATGGTGTGACTGTTTAATTTGCAATAACCACAGTGGAGATGAAGGTTGGACTTATCAAGTGATATGAGGTTATGTGTTGACAAAAAACTTTGCGTGTTCTTGACTAGTGCAGAATAACTATTTCTATGTTCAGGTGCAACAGCCAGAACAGAAAGGCCTCTTTTAGTTTCTTCCTTTAAGACAAGATTATATGCATCATCAGCCGATGGAAGAAGTTCCATAGAAAGTATTTTCCTCCTCATGTTATCATAAGTCTCATCGAGACCTATAAGAAACTGCATCAAATTTTGTACCCGGAAATAATTTTCAGTAGATTCACAACTACAAGGATTAATAAAAAGATATAGGCCTGAATAATACCATATATCTTTCAACTTCTCAAAATAAACTGTCACAGTATCATTTCCTTGCTTTAGAGTTGCAAGGGCCTTTTGTAGGTTGAATATCCTAAGCCCTTCATCTGGCGAAAAACGATACGAAAGATCTTTCCATAGCTCAGCAGCAGAATCAGCATTGACATTCCGAAGAACAAAATCTTCATGAAGTGAATTAACTAACCATGACAACACCATCTGGTCTGCTCGACTCCAAGACGAAAACGCGACAGGATCATCATCTGCATTAGGCTTCTTGATGGTTCCATCAACAAATCCCACCTTGTTTTTAACACAAAGTGCCATCATCATTGCATCACACCATTCCTTGTAATTCTCACCAGTGAGTTGTGTGGATACAACAAGACTATTTAGACTATCAGAAGGACTAAAATAGAATGGATCATACATGGTGGACTCAATATCAGTAGAATAAAAAGATTTTTGAGATGATAAAACTATACTTCTGCAATTAGCCATTGTATTGTGATAAAAATTATGCAGGACTCACTATTTTCTGGTGTTCTACTAGCTCACAAAGTTGGTTTTATTACAAAAATTTATTGCAGAACAAGTAAGCTATCCCTTTTCCAGTGTCTGGGGCGGTGGGGCCTAGAAGTCTGGAACTACATGATTAAAAAAATTTATTTTTTGGTCTTCTTTTAACGGTTAAAGGTATGAAAAAAAAATAGAGGAGTGAGGTAAATTAGTGGTAGGATTACATGAATGATCGTGTTTGGTAGTTACCGGTTTGGATTCAATCCGCCAACTTTGAAAACTTATTTGGAGGAATATTTTTCATTTAGAAGATTGTCATGTGTTTATTTAAAATATAAATATCTAATTCAACTAACTACTAGTTATCTAAGAGTTTCATTAAAAACAACTAATTTAATTAGTAATTCAAAATCGCATAAAATATTTAATTTAATCCGTCTCAGCCAACAGCTCAAACAGAATTTTTATATTTTTAAAATTAGGTGTTTAATAAATATTTTCTGAATATAAATTTAGAATACAAAAAACACTGTTTTGCTGATACGCTACTAAATATTATATAAATATTATAATGGGAAGTAGTTTAATCGTTGTAAAAGTGAGTATGAAGGTTAGAAAGTAATAATGAGGAAATTTGAAATTTTAAAACAATTTAATATTTTCAGAAATTAATTTAAATATCTTAGTTCTTGAGTTCTAAAAATAAGAAAATAATTTTTTAATTCAAACATACATATTTATATGGGATACGAATTTTTTAGCATGTTAAAAAGAAATATCACCATACTTTTTTTTGAAACAAAATTAAATTTCATTAAAACGGTAAATCATTTATAATAGTTTCCAACAAACAAGTAGGAGGAGACGTGTAAACATAGTTACAATTAACTAAACAAGGAATTCTAGCAATTTCGTGTGCTACCGATTAGCTTATTTAGTAAGAAAATGATTTTTTTTAAACTTGAAGTGTCACTCAAATGAAATGAATGAGTGTCAATAGGATATTTTTTTTTTATTGATTAGTTCAAATGTGACATATGTGGCCTTGAACCTGCGTAGCACTTTCTAATATTTTAATTTTTTATTAAAAACAATTATAAAGCTATATTTTTATTTAGTTTATAGCTGGGTTCATTTTTGACCGAGTAATGTTATGTTACGCTAGTTGTAAGGTTGGTTTCATTGTCAATTATTAGTATCCAAAAAAATTGAATTAAAAAACATGATATTTAAAAATTTTGTTCACTTATATTGATTTATATGTATATGAATTCAATGGATATCTTCAATTTTAAAATTAAATAAATTATAATCACTCAAAAAATGAAATATTTCAAAAATTTATACTTTTGGTACAAAATCATCATTATCGAAAAAATTCCATAATATCTTTAAATATTCGATAATTTGTATCAACTTATAAATATATTGATTAAATGGATATTTTTTTAGTATAATTCATTAGTACCGAAAAAATTGGATTAAAAATATGATATCTTTTACAATCATCTAAATTTAATGGGTACATTCAATTTAAAATTTAATCTAATTATCTTAATTGATTATAAATTTAAAATTAAAATTAATTGATGACTAAATTGATTATTATAAAATTAAGTACCAAAATGTTAGGTCTCCAAGTATTGGGGGTTGAATACAATACTCATATTTTCGCGGAATAATAATTTTTGTGTTCTTGAATACTATTAATGTTCTTGAATACAATACTCATATTTCTTTAATGGATATGCAAATTTGTGTTCTTCAAGGTTAATAAATAAAGAGACAAGATTTTCAAGTATATATGTTGCTAGTTATGATGAGTGTTGCAGAGGGGGTTGAATGCAACTCGATTAATTAACTAAAGATTCTCGTTAACAACGACAAGAATAATAATTAACGAGTTAGAGATGCAAACAAACTAAGCAAATAAAATAACAAAGTGTTTAAACTTTAAAAATTAATTTCATTAATTTTTGTTTCGCTACAACTGTCTGGAAAATAATTCCAGTTTCGATAGATACAATAACAATGAGTTTGCTAATATTTCTATACTTGAGAAAATTCTAGTTTAGTTACATAAGGGAAAATATTTGTGAGATGTGTGTATTTGTACCGAAACATATATCCCACTTATAAGTGTACTTTCCCTTGTTCCTAAAACAAAGCTTAAAATAGAAATTCTGTTTTTTCCATTCAAATTTGTTTTCATTCCATTTGTAGATAAAGCAGCTCTAAGATATGCATAAATCTTTGAAACTTTAAGCACACTTTACCTTTTTTCTTGAATTCTCCCAAGTTGCAGTAATAGACTTGACAGACTAGATAGTAATGTCAAAATCATTCCTTGTATTTTCACTATCTAGTCTGCTACCTGAAACAGACTGTCAGCTTCACTTAAAGTTTATTGTCAACCTTTAGCTTCCCATGAGTGACAGTATCTTCGGCTCCGCATACCTTGCTGTCAAGCTTGATAGTCCATAAAACATGTTGTCTTCCAAAGCTTTTGTCAACTATTCCCACCAATGTTGTTGTCAACTACTCCTCCAAAGTTGTTGTCAGTGAAACTTGCTGTCTTCAATTCTTCATTCTCCGCCAAGTTTACTGTCAGTGGAACAATTGTTGTCGTCTGTTCCAATTGTGCTATCACTTGTAATGTACTGTCATAGGCTTGAGTACTTCAAAACTTGTTGTCTGAGTTTTGAATCATGTTGTGCATGAACACTTAGTGAACTTTTACTACATGACTCATTTTTATTCGTTTATACAAGACAATAACTTTCAAATGTACTGTCACATAACTAACACTTTTAAATGTACTGTCTACACGTGACCACTAACTATACTATCAATGATTACATGACATTATGTTTTACTTAGCTTATTAAACTTAAACTAAGTACACTAATTGATTACACCACAGTCCCTAACAATCTCCCCCAATTTGTTTTTATGTAAAATAAAGACAAATTAAAAACTAATTGCAGATGCAAACTCAACTAACATAACTTGAAGTGTTTGTACAAGAAAAGTATACAGAAAAATACAAGTACAAATACAACAGACTATTTTTCTTAACTGGGCTCCTCTAGACTGAGCTGATCTTCAATTTATGCTTGAGCTTCCTTGATTTGGTTTCTTCTTTTCATATAGCAACTCCAAAGTTTTCAGGGTCCTATTTTTTTGTTGTTGTCTTGACATGATTAGATACACAGTCAAGAGCCATCTTCACCATTGTATGAGAAAGGTTCTTCAGGTCTTGATAGGAGTAATAAGCTTTCACGGATCCTTTGGAGATGCATATAAATTGGACTCCAAATTCATCAGAAAGAAACCTGTCCTTGGAAGATGTGTACACTTACTTCACCCTCAGGTTTTCTTATTCATCATCTTCATTAGACCTTGCATCAATTATCCTTCTAGCTTCTGCACTCATATTTCTTTCAACTTCTAGAAGAGATCTTGTGGTTAATCTGAAAATTCTTCTTAGGTTTGCAGTGTTGAGTACTTCAAAATCTTCAACCTTGACTTCAATGTTGTCAATGATGATTTTGAGTGGATTTGTAAAGACATAAGACATATAATCAGCTTTTCTAGAGAATTGATCATTAAGCTTGGCACACTTTAGATCAATCTCAGCTTCTTTGATTTGTTTATTGATTCTTTCTATCTCCTTCTTTGAAGCTTCAACATCATCTGCAACCTTACTCCTCTTCTCTTCCTCTACTTTCTTCTTTTTCTCCTTCAAGTCATAGATTTTCAGAGATTTCTTTTTGAGATCAAACACCTCAAAATTTGTAATATTGAGGAGTTGTCTCTTGATCAGTTCTGAGATTTTTGGTTCATTTTCAGCTAGAATCCTTAGTTGATCAAAGGTGATATCTTCTGCAGATCCATCATTGTTGTAGAAGATTATCCTGTCAGGATTTCTGAGAAGATATTTTTGAGTCCTCTCATACTCAACCTTCATTTCAAATTCTTTCTACCTTTTAGCTTGAATGATTCTCTCAACAGTTGGGATGCAGTTTGTCTCTTCAGGATATGAATATTCTTCCAACTGCTCCACCAGCTTCACTAGGAGTTCCACATTCTTATCTTGCAAGGAGTTCATGCTCTAGAACTCCTTAACTCTATCTTCATTGGTAAACATCACACCATCTGAGTAGACTGTAGTCTCAGGTTCCTCAACATCAACAAAAGCCAAATGATAGGTTTTGAAGGACTCCATTAGCACCAAGAATTTCCTGATTATAATTCCCCTGAAGTAGCATCTTCCTGATCATGAAGAAATTTGCCTCCTTCAGTTCATTCCCCATCACTTCAACTTCCCTAATAGAATAGACACATTGACCCTGCTTAGAGAATTGAGCTCAGTCCATTCAACAACAACCTTGGTGATTGATTCTGCCTTTGACTTAGCCAAGTTGTTAATTGTAGGTCTTCTGACATCTAGAAAATTTTCATTAAGAATTTCATATACTAGCTTCCACTTCATTCTACTAGGTTTCCTACTTGAGTGTGGTCTTAGTCTCTCAGCCTTTGCCTGCCTATATTTTTTAGATAAAGAAATTTTCTTTGACAGTAACTCTTCCCTCAGTTCTTTTGATAGTGACTTTGAAGTTACATTCAACACAGGTTTGACAACAGGTTTAGACTCTTTGACAACAACCTCCACCTTATTTCTCCTGACAACATCTTGCTTATATGCTTCAAAACCAAGTACCACTGCCTTCATAACCCTTCCTTCAATCTCACCAACTATTTTCTCATCTTCTCCATCCTTATTCCCAGTTCCAGAGGTCCCTGCATCACCATTATTGTTGTTCTTGGATTTGGAACTACCTGTACCATCCTCAAGCTTTTCATCATCATTATCACTATCTCTTTTTTCCTGATTCTTCTTCTCAGTTTTCTTTGATTTCTTCTCTTCCAGCCTCCTTAACTCCTCAGCCAATACCCTTATCACTTCACTTCTATCTTCAGTTCTTGGCAACTGATGGAAGTAGTTGAAAGCCTCCTTTATAGATCTCCCCAAGTTCATTGATCTATACTTTCTATCTGTTGAGCTCCTGAACTTGATATAGAGAGGAGTAACAGTAACCTCATGCAGCTTTTCAACCACCATTCTCTGCAGAATTCTCTTCAGATTTTCATTGAACCAGGACTTGTCTGTCTTAATTTTTAGCTTTATGGCTTCAATTACTGCAATCTCCTACCTACTCAAGTATCCCATGCTGATATACCAACTGAAGCCTCCTTCAGTCCTACCAGAGATAACCCATTTGTTGCACTTAGACACCATGACAACAACTCCAACTGTTGACTCTCTCATGGTTTCAGAAAATTTCATGGGAACTCTGTTGGAAGAGTTTTTTTGAGCATTGATCCTATCATTGAAGCTAACATCCTGAAACACTCTGTTGTTCTCATTTTCATCCACCATTAGCTGAGATGCTTCTTCATCATTCAAGTCTTCATTCTTCAACAATAAAATCATCAGTAACATCCTTGAATAATTTCTCCTTTCCTTTACCAGCTAGATGAACAGGGACCTTCAAAACACCCTCCCTGATCACAATACCTTTCTCCACCTTATTCCCTCCCAGATTTTTGTAGGGTTTCGTGACACAAACGCAGCGGAATAAACGCGAAAAATAAATCAAAATAGCGAAACCCTCCGCAGGATCCATGCGAAAACAAAAGATTTAATTCGGAGATAAAGAATAAATACCTTTAGAAGCTTTAACAGTTCATTAATGGAAGATTAATGGAGGTCCAAAGCTTGTTTAATCACCACGTATCCCGCTCTCGCGATCTACGCTCTACGGTATCCACACGAACACTTTTCATGAAGGATTGATGTGTACTAGCACCCGAAAACTTCTTCTCTCTCTATCTTCCTCCTCTCTCAGAGCGGCTAGGGTTTTTGTAAAATCTCTATTTTATTAAATCAGCCCATAAAGAGATTATATAGAGAGAGGAATAAGTTTTCTAATTATAATCTAATTATAATTAATACTAATCCAAAATTCTAAATTATTTAATTAAGTCTCACTTAATTAATTAATTATTAATTTTGGAATTAGTTTAAGTAATTCATTTATTCTATTTATATAATTAATTAAGTCATACTTAATTAATATCATAAATAAAATAAATTACTTATTTAATTTAAATTCATAATTTAAATTATTTCTCCTTCAAGCGTTCTTTGTGTGTGACCCTGTAGGTTATTATTACGTTAGCAACAATTTTAATATCTAATTAAAATTGTAAACAATGAGCGGCATCTAGTAATACATCATTGCTACCCAAGTAATAATAATAAATCGGTGATTCGATTAAGCCTTTCGTGAATAATGTTCCATGTAATATAATCCCTTTAATCTTGATATTATAGATTAAACTCAAGGCATGTCTCGTGTCATCCTCTTCATAATTTAATCTTTATTTTCTTGATCGATGAGTAGACTATTAAAATCAAATCAACATTTGAGCACGGCCGTGCATTTCATAGTCTCACTCAAACAAGAGGCCAATAATATCACTCATAAAATTAGGAGGATTAAATCCCATCTAGATCATTCATATTTCTCATACGATTCATAATATACCCAATGTCCACTTTTATCATCACCCGGTCAAAGGTAACTTTTAATGTAATCAAAGTATATTAATTCTCGTATAGAAATATAATGATTTCAGGTCTAAGGATCATTACACCATTATCACAGTGAGAATTACTTATGACACTTACTTAACATGTAGAATCTCACGGCGGGTCATTCCAATGCCATGCATTGATACATGCACTTATGTTCTTGACTTTAGTATCCCCATACCTATGACCAATGAGATGTGGTCATCTGTCAAGAAACATACTAGTCTTTGTGCATTATTATTGTCCTTAAATAATAATACTCGACTAGGGAATTTTAGGAATAAGATACTATTCATATAATCTCATTTTTAAGTCACATACTTAAAGATATAGAATACGTATCAAAATTCCAAGGACATTTACTACGTTTTCAATTTATTACGCAATAAACAAAACATAATAAATAAATAATAATCAATAAAACATAATCCTTAATAATAAATATTTTCCTTAAAATATAAAAAGTATTGTCTCTAGAGCACAATTACTAACAATCTCCCACTTACACTAGAGCCAATTACCCAAGTATCCAATACTCATGAAACTAGTGTGACTTTCATGCTTCTACTGCGACAAAGCCTTAGTCAGTGGGTCTGCAATATTATTATTAGTATGCACTTTACATATATGTATATCTCCTTGATCATTAATCTCATTAATTAGGTGATATCTCCTAAGTACATGCCCAAACAGCCTCCTTGGCTGCTTCGCAAGCATCAATATACTCAGGCTCTATTGTAGAATCAACTATTGTCTCTGCTGTGAACCATTCCAGCATACAACATCTCAATAAAATTAGATAAAACACAAAGACAGACAGAAACATTAAATTATCGTTATCTGTCTAGAAACCAGTATCACTGAAACCTCTTACAACTAGCTTCACATCTCCTCCATATAACAAGAATGAATCTTTAGTCCTCTTTAAGTACTTAAGAATATTCTTGACTGTCATCCAGTGACCTTCACCTGGATTAGATCGGTATCTACTCATCATGGTTAAAGCATACGAGACATCAGGACAAGTACATATCATTGCATACATTATAAAACCAATTGCTGACGCATATGGAATTTTACTCATGCAGTCCCTATCATCCAATGATTTAGGACAAATTTTATTTTGAGATCACTATCCCATGAGACATTGGGACATATCCATTTTAGTCTCTTTGCATTTGAAATCGATGCAAAACTTTGTCAATGTATGTACTCTAAATTAGACCGATCAATCACCTTGATCTATCTCTATAGATCTCGATCCCTAATATATATGTCACATCGCCTAAGTCTTTCATTGAGAAATTATTTCTCAACCAAGTCTTCACAGTCTGTAGAGAAGGAATGTCATTCCCTATTAGTAATATATCATCAACATATAATACTAGGAATGTCACATGGCTTCCACTAAACTTCTTGTAAACACAAGTTTCATCTTCATTCTGAATAAAGTCAAACTCTTTTTGACTGTTTCATGAAAACAAATGTTCCATCTCCTCGAGGCCTGCTTTAATCAATAAATGGATCGACGCAACTTACATACATTTCCAGCATCCTTTAGATCAACAAAACCCTTAGGGTGTGTCATGTACACATCCATATCTTCTTTAAGGCTCTTATTTAAGAAAGCGGTTTTGACATCCATTTGCCAGATTTCATAGTCATAGTAAGCAGCTATAGCAAGCAAAATCCTGATGGACATGACTATAACAACTGGTGAAAAGGTCTCATCATAGTCAATACCATGAATTTTCTTGAAACCTTTTGCCACCAATCGTGCCTTATAGGTCTGTACATTAGCATCCATGTCGGTCTTCTTCTTGAAAACCCACTTGCACCCTATAGGTTTTACCCCTTCAGGTGGATCAACCAAAGTCCATACTTGATTAGTATACATGGATTCCATCTCAGATTTAATGGCATCCAGCCATCTCTTAGAATCTGGAGTGTTTATAGTATCTAGGTAGGTGAGAGGCTCATCTTCATCCACAAGCATCACATCACCATCTTGAGTCAAGAGAAATCCATATTATCTCTCGGGCTCATGGCGAATCCTACTAAACCTACGAACACCTGTGTTTCTTGAGCAGTATTATTTTTCTTGTACATTCTACTCAGGTTCCTCCACTGGTTCAACGTTATCATGTGGGTCTCAAACTTCATTGAGATCTATTATCCTCCCACTGTCTCTCAGCAGTTCGAGCAACAAACACTTTGTTCTCGGAAGGATTATAGAAAGAATAACCCCTTATTTCAGTTGGGTATTCCACAAAATTACATTTGTCTGATTTTGGTCCTAGCTTGTCAGAGATTAGACGTTTCACAAACGCTTCACATCCCCAAAATTTTATAAATGACATGCTGTGACGTTGCTCAGTCCATATCTCATAAGGAGTCTTTTGAACCAATTTAGTAGGAACACAGTTAAGTGTACGTGGAGCCGTTTCCAGGGTGCAACCCCAGAAACTAATTGGAAGATTCATTGACTCAACATTGATCGCACCATGTCCATCAAGGTGTGATCTCTCCTATCAAAAAAACTTTTCTTTGATATTTTCTACTTCATCTTTATAGTCTTTGAACTTTTCAAATGATTCGGATTAGTTCTTCAAAAGATACATATATCCGTATCTACTAAAATAATTAGTAAATTTTATGAAGTTAATAAAATCTACCTTTGTCATCGTACACATATGACCACATACACACTATGTATAAGTCATACCCATTCAATGATCCCTTCACCATGTCCGGTAAAAGGAGCTTTAGTCATTTTACCAAATAAACCAAGATTCGTATCCTTTGGTATGATTCATAATCAAACTTATCCATGAATGCATCCTTATATATTCTGGAAATGCGTTTCTCATTAATATGGCCTCAGCGACAGTGCCAAAGGTAATATTTGATTTGAGTCACTTTAGAACATATAAATTGTTAATTAGATGTGCAACATTATAAGGCTCATTATCAAAATAGAATAAACAACTATTGTTATAAAATGAAAAAGCCTTTCTTGTCCAAACAAGAAACTGAAATAATGTCTCTGCCAATTGCAAGCACGCTATAACAATTATTAAGTTCTAAATTTTCCTTATAGGCCAAAAATTAAGTAACGAGTTCCTCGAACCAGAGCAACTATCTTTACTCCAATTCCAACCCGATACCTTAAGCTTGACCCTTATTGATCATCATCTTTCGATCTTCCAATTAAGCATGACAGTTTAATTTCCAGTCTCCTAACTTTCCACAGAAGTGACAATCGTCTTCTTTATCAACACCTCATTCAGACTTTAGAGTCTGTTTTAGGGATTGGACTTTGGTTTGACAACGGAACTAGATCAAATCTTCTCCTTGCCTTTCCATTTTCCTTTCCCTTTTGCATTCCCTATGTTTACCATCAATATAGTAGTAGTTCATGCATTTATCATATTACTTTCAGCAGTTCTCAACATGCTTAGCAACTCAATGGGTGTTTTACCAATCTTATTCACTTTATTGTTCATAACAAAATAAGAATAATATTTTTCCAAAGATTGTAAGATCAAATCTAACTGTCTCCAGACCAATCTGGAAACCCAAAATATCAATGGTATTCATTATACCCTATAATCTTTAGAACATGTGGTGTAACCGGGTCTCCCTCTCCCTACTTGTAAGTGTATAGTGCCCTTTTAAATATATCTTGTGCTCAATCGTTTCATAAGCATCTATATGCTCGTATTGCTTCTTAAGCTCAGCACATATATTTGCGAGCATGAGACATGAAACATCAGTCACAACATCAATTTGCTTCCAATAAGCACTATGATTTGCACATGTTACATTCTCAACTTTAAGAGTAGGGGAAGAGATTTGACTAACATCGTGGTGCCCGAGGACGATCCTCAAGCTCCTATGTTAGTCAAGGAAATATATTCTCGTCAACTTGTCCTTCTCAAGAACTGATCGCATAGAGAAGTTGTTTGTGTTTATCATTTGATATCTACAATATTAAAGTGTATAAAATAAACTAGATTGCAAATTTAATATTAATTATGTTTAAGTGATTATGGTATATCGTCATATACCTCCCACTATTTTTATCAAACTAATAGCCCTTACTATTAATTTGGAAAGTATATCCCATAATTCTTTCTAGTGAGCCAAGATCCATATTTCGTCATGTCCTAAGTCAACCACTGGAAGTCCTTAGAAAATGATTATTTAGGTAGACAACAGTTGTCAATTATATCATATATAATTCTTGGATAGTTTGGTGAACAACGATTGATCTTATCTATCTAATAGACTTTTAACCAAACTCTATGCTTCTAAGTTCATAATAGTTGAATATAACCGTTTATTTTCACTTATTATGACGACTCAGTTAAGTTAGACCCAATGATACAACGGCCGAATATAACCGTTTATATTCGTCGCATCTCACCACGATAGATAGGAGTCCCCTGCCACTGACAGTCCTTCCCCTTATCGATCTAGGATTCGATGAGTGTTCATTCATTGGAAAGCATCCGAGTAAAACTTAATATTTTGTTAAGGGGTTTTAGAAAATTTATAACGATCATGATCACATCATAAAGAGATCCTCAATTTTTCCTTGAACCAAATATTTCAAATCGACATCTTAAATTGTTCATTTCCCAGGTAGATGGAGGATACCAATGGTCACACTTAAAACCCATCAGCCTTACGAATACGCATATCCGCTTTTGTCAGAAAATCCCAATTATAGATATCAAAAATCCATATTTAATTCCAAGTTTTAAAAATCCATATTTCATAAACACAAGAATCTCATGATCGTTTGTTAATTTTAAAATCTTGAATCGTTACAGATTTTATCTTGTTTAAGCAAACATGGCATGGGTGTCGTATATAATACATACATGATTAATCAATATTAAGCATGCATCTCAATTATATCTACGCATACATACCAATACATGCAATCATATACATATATGTAATGTGCGTAAATTAAACGTGTTTGGTTATGGCCCCATCCTATATGATATTTCCAAGCTAATGGAAATATCAAGGTCAGTCTATGGTGGTTTTAAAAATACTATCTATTACATGTCTTCTTTCTTCATTGCTCCATCATCCCCTTTTGGATCGCCTCCTTACTTGCAAGTCTTCATTGATAATTACATTGAATAATAAAAAATAAAACTATTCTAATGAAATTACAAGAAGAACTCGAGTTACATTCGAGATAATTAAATTACAATGAATAAACGACATGCAAGTCGTATTTAGAAACCAAAACCATAAATCAAAACCACTATCCTATGGGTCTTTAGGCCATAACCATCCACCATGCTATCATATAACACATATAATATATCTCATATTATATAATCATATCATATAATCATATATAACAAATTTCGAAATTTCAGAAAATTAAAAACAAATTTCTGAAGACAATAAATCGCTATTTCGAGGCCCTTAACGACGTCAAACGCCTTACAGACCCGTCGGTGATAGCATAGCTATCAGTTTTGTTCATTGGCCCGATTTCAGTCATAAAACACATATCGTTTACGAAAATCGGATACAACAGTCAGATTTCTCCAAATCCGACGGTGTTTCAGAAATCGTATCATATACAATTCTCATAACAAGAACAAGCATATATCTTATATACATATACAGAGATACATACAATCATCATATGATTATACATTACATGAATATCATATATTCATAATATATACATACATATACTCAAAATTTTAGAAAATCAAATAATTTTCAGAAAATCATAAATCACCGTTTTGGAGGCTGTAACGACATCTAATGGCTTAAATACGCAGAGCTGACTTAGTCAGTATTGCTCAGTGACCCGATTCTAGTCAGAAAAAACATATCGTTTGCAAAAATCGGACATTGGACACAGATTTCAAAAAATCTACGGTAGCCGTTTCAGAATTTGTATCGAATACGATTCCCATAATAAGAACAAACATGTATCATATACATACATCAACACACATAATCATCACATGATTATACATCATATAAATATCATATATTCATAATATATATAAACATATACATATTATATAAATATAAAATCATGATAGATCGCATACATGCTTATATATCAAAAACTGTTAAGCACATAACCGAATTAAAACGTTTCGCAAGTAGCTCTGATGCCATTGTAGGGTTTCGTGACACAAACGCAGCGGAATAAACGCGAAAAATAAATCAAAATAGCGAAACCCTCCGCAGGATCCATGCGAAAACAAAAGATTTAATTTGGAGATAAAGAATAAATACCTTTAGAAGCTTTAACAGTTCATTAATGGAAGATTAATGGAGGTCCAAAGCTTGTTTAATCACCACGTATCCCGCTCTCGCGATCTACGCTCTACGGTATCCACACGAACACTTTTCATGAGAGATTGATGTGTACTAGCACCCGAAAACTTCTTCTCTCTCTATCTTCCTCATCTCTCAGAGCGGCTAGGGTTTTTGTAAAATCTCTATTTTATTAAATCAGCCCATAAAGAGATTATATAGAGAGAGGAATAAATTTTCTAATTATAATCCAATTATAATTAATACTAATCCAAAATTCTAAATTATTTAATCAAGTCTCACTTAATTAATTAATTATTAATTTTGGAATTAGTTTAAGTAATTCATTTATTCTATTTATATAATTAATTAAGTCATACTTAATTAATATCATAAATAAAATAAATTACTTATTTAATTTAAATTCATAATTTAAATTATTTCTCCTTCAAGCGTTCTTTGTGTGTGACCCTGTAGGTTATTATTACGTTGGCAACAATTTTAATATCTAATTAAAATTGTAAACAATGAGCGGCATCTAGTAATACATCATTGCTACCCAAGTAATAATAATAAATCGGTGATTCGATTAAGCCTTTCGTGAATAATGTTCCATGTAATATAATCCCTTTAATCTTGATATTATAGATTAAACTCAAGGCATGTCTCGTGTCATCCTCTTCATAATTTAATCTTTATTTTCTTGATCGATGAGTAGACTATTAAAATCAAATCAACATTTGAGCACGGCCGTGCATTTCATAGTCTCACTCAAACAAGAGGCCAATAATATCACTCATAAAATTAGGAGGATTAAATCCCATCTAGATCATTCATATTTCTCATACGATTCATAATATACCCAATGTCCACTTTTATCATCACCCGGTCAAAGGTAACTTTTAATGTAATCAAAGTATATTAATTCTCGTATAGAAATATAATGATTTCAGGTCTAAGGATCATTACACCATTATCACAGTGAGAATTACTTATGACACTTACTTAACATGTAGAATCTCACGACGGGTCATTCCAGTGCCATGCATTGATACATGCACTTATGTTCTTGACTTTAGTATCCCCATACCTATGACCAATGAGATGTGGTCATCTGTCAAGAAACATACTAGTCTTTGTGCATTATTATTGTCCTTAAATAATAATACTCGACTAGGGAATTTTAGGAATAAGATACTATTCATATAATCTCATTTTTAAGTCACATACTTAAAGATATAGAATACGTATCAAAATTCCAAGGACATTTACTATGCTTTCAATTTATTACGCAGTAAACAAAACATAATAAATAAATAATAATCAATAAAACATAATCCTTAATAATAAATATTTTCCTTAAAATATAAAAAGTATTGTCTCTAGAGCACAATTACTAACAATTTTCAGCCATCTCAGTAGCCACCTTGGACAAAAATGCCAATCGGTTCTCCTCCCTCTAAGATGCATCTTGAATCTCTTTATCACTCCTGTTCACTTTCTCAATCTTCTCAAACACTTCACCATCACCAACCTTATCCCCCTTAGTTGAGTTGGCAGCTGCAGGATTGTTAATTGAGTCTTCATCTCCTTCAATTGAGCAAATACACCCTGTAAGCCATCATTCATGTATTTTTCAAACTACTCCATCTTGGCTACCAGCTTGACTTGATTCCTCTCTACAGTTGTCACCTGCTTAGATAATTTTAAAACTTTCCTTGAAAGGGATCTTAACCTTCCATCAGCTTGTTTAGAACTAGGGACTGTTGGGGTGCTCACACACTCTAGTTTTTTTATTGATGATATCATCATCCCCCACACTCTCACTCTCAGGGCCTAGTGCCCTAGATTGTTTGGTGCTCTCTTTTATATTATGGCCATGAACAAGGCCCCCTCCTTTTGACAGGGTCTTTCCATGCCTCTCTATTTTTTTAGCTCACTTCTCTCTATTTTTTTTTGCTTATTCTTTTTCATATCCTCACTCACCCGAGGTGCAAGGGACTGAGCATGTACACCTTGCACTTTAGATTTGGATTTTACCTTTAGGACTGAGGAGATATGAGCTGAATTACTATTTTGATGTGCTGTAAATCCTTGAGATTTACTGTCAGGATGAGGAGAGTTGACAAAATCTTCATCTTCAAAGTTACTGGCAATAGGAGTGTTGACAGTAAATGTGTCATTAACAGCAGTAAAGGCTGTGACAGTATCTTGGCCCAATGGAGTGACAGTGTCTTCCACCATTTGAGTGAAAGATTCTTGTGTACTTCCAAAGAGAGACTCCATGGTAGGATGCTCCCCCAAATCAAAATGAGATGAATCATATTGAAATGAGGATTCCTCCTTGTGCTCAAAAATAAAATTTTGTGTATCTACAATTGGAGGCTCATTTGAGTGAGTTCAACATGAGATGCAGACTCTGTATAGGGTATCATGGGAAACTGACAATGTTCAATAGGTGCCCTCTGTTGAGAGGAGAAACCTAGAAATAAGATATTTCCCCTATTAAGTTATGTGTCCTTTTGAGAGGACACAGACTGTGTGACAGAGGTTGATGTCCTTGCCTTCTTCCTCTTAGGCACACCAGGACCCTCTGTGGGTTCATTAACAGTTCCAACCTTATTTGCTGCACTGTGTGCAGTAACTCCCTCAACATCTTTAGTCACTATTTCTAACCTAGAGGCTGGGGATCTCTTCTTTGTAGAAACTTGATCCTGTTGAGATGACACATGCTCTTGGCTAACAACCCTAGACTGTTTGGAGGCTCTAACAGACTTGAAAGGTTGTGAGTGTTGGTTAGGAATGGAGAGGTCAATTACATTCTCATCACTCAAAGAAAAGACAAAAAAATCTCCCACAATTTTTAAATTAAGTGAGTTTATTATAGGCCTCATGTGATCAGTAATAAACAGACCCAACTCAGAATTGAGGGGTTTGCTGGAAAGTATGGAGTGAATATTTTTCTTTAAAGTAGGGGACTCCATACATTGTATACTATCTAAATTAATTATGCCTACAACATAATTAATAATAAGCATAAAGAATTTAGGATAATATATTACCGGCTTTCTGCTTTCCTTCTTGCCTAGCACCAGTGTGTAGAGAGGCATCAGGATCTTTCCAATGTCGATTCTGTAATTATGTACCATAGAGTGCACAATCTTGCTGATGTAGGCCGGGACTTCATTCCAGCCGCCGGTTTGCTAGACATGCTCGAGTGACAGCATCCATTATCATGCTCCACTCTTTGACAAGGTACTTCCTATCCATCCCCCCTGATGGATACAATTCGTTTGAGGTTGGGCTTGTCTTGGGTCTAGTATACCCAATCATCTTGAAGAATTTAGCTAGTTGAGCATCATTAATAGGCTCTTGGAATTGCTAACCTTCAACTTCAACGTGGAGAGTAGCATTGACGTGGTTTGAGTCAATGGTGTAGGAGGTGTTGTTGATTTGGAAGGTTATGGTGCTTGCATCCTGCTCCCCCTCACACATAGAAGAGGTCCAGAGCTGCAATAAACTCGTGATTTCTAACAATGGGCTTTCCATTAATGCATAGGATAAGAAAGAGTTATTCATGAACCCAAAAAGAGGTTTAAAGGATTCTCCGGCTTCGCCCACCGTAGCCATGGTGGTGAAGTTGGTTTGGGCAAGAATACAAATGATTTGAGGTCCATACATGATTGTAGAAAAGTTAAGGGCTAAAAAATTTGGCTAGAAAAGAGAACGAAATAAATTGGGTTGTAGAGAGAGAGTAGAAAGTTTAAAGCTTTTGAGAGTAGAAGAGTTTTTAGAAGAAGTAATGTGTGAGAGTAATTTTACTGTTTGTATTTATACTAAATGAAAAAGAAACTGTCAAGAAAGAATTTTAATCAATTGATTTGACAGTTGTATGCTCAATCCATTCCCTTTTGACAGTAACACCTGCGCTAGAAATTACAAACACTCTTGAAAATAACTGTTTACCCAGATGATAATCTATTATAGAAGGGGGGTTGAATATAATAGATACCAAATAATCACCACAAGTATAAAAGATGAACATCTTTGTATTAATAATAACCTGTGTACAAAACTCTCTTAAGAAAATCTATGTTCTTAAGAGCTGCTAGGTTGAGAGAATAATATGACTTGAATGTTGCAGTAATGTTAACCTATTTCCGTGTTTATATAGACATAGTTACAAATTCAATTACAAAACAGATTATGATAAGAATGGCTTCAATAAGGTAATTTAGACTTGCATTCGAATTCCTTCTTTACTATCCAAATCAAATTCTGATTAGTCTGTTTCCTTCACAAACTCTGATGATAAACTCTGTCGGTTGTTTAATCTCTGATAGAGCATTCTCCGTTAGAGTAAACTCTGATTGAGTATTCTCTGATAGAGTAAACTCTAACCGACAGCTTCTTATTCTCTGATGATGTCAGCAATCATAAACTCTGTTCTTGAGCATTCTCTGACAACATTAATATTTATTTTCTAAAAATCTCCCCCAATTTATGCTTTAATAAGTAAAACATAAATTTCACTTATGATGTCAGAAATATGGAGACAAATGCATCAGAGTTTGAATCTTCCTTTTTGACTTAGATTCTTCTATATGAGAAATCTTCTTTCAAAAATTGTTCCCGTAGCTTTTTCTCGGCTTTCTTCAGTAATTCACTAAACTTTTCTTTCAATTCTTTCATCTGCTCAGAAGAATCATCAATTTGGAATATAGCAGCTCTCAGATTATAAATTGATGATCTCTCCATTCTTTCATCGAAGGGAATGCAACATGCCTTCTTTCCATCAGGGTTTAAAATTAGTGTAGAAGTCCCTAACACCATCTTGACCTTTGAATCTCCTTTTGCCATTTCTTTTTCTGTTCCATCTTCAAGCAAGTAACCAAGTTTGAACTCTTCAGAGTTTATCATGAGTAACCTTTCACTCTTCTTCTTCTCATTTATTACACCTTCTAAAATCTTCACCCATCTGAAAGTGGCTTCATTTTCATCATTGAGTAGATAAAGAACATGTTCAGGTTCTTTAGATGCTTTATGGATCAGATTTTCCTCATCAATTTTCAAGACTCTTCCATTTTCCAAGAAATATAATAGATTCTCCTTTGCTTGAACACCATCAAAGATATCCTTCACTATGTTCACATATATTAATTTATCCAGATGTTCTTAAGATAAATCTTCCTCAGGCTTGTCTTTTAATGAGAAGGGATCTCTAAAAGTGTTTGCTTCACCCCTGTAGACTTTTGCTTGTGAATCACCAATACCACCCTTGTTTTTACCAAGTCTGGCATTGAGAGTCAGAGTTTGAGTTTTTGTCCACAAAAGATCAGGCTTTTTCTTTCTGATCAGAGATTGTTGATCTTCCTCTTCATCTTCAAAACTTGATCCACCTGGAAAAATTATTGTTTCTGATATAGTGATAGGAGTTCTTGATTTGGTTGGAGCTTTCTTTATAATTTCTGGAGTAGGTTTTGTTTGAATAATTGAAGGTTTAGGAGCTTCAATAGTTTTGACTTGAGCAGGCTTATGAACATTTTTCTTTTGTTGAGAAGGAGTTTTTCTTTGAGCTGGATTCCTTTTCACATATTTTCTTTTCTTCTGGACTTGAGCATTGTCATTACCAGATTTCTTTAACTCTTCCTCTACAGCAACTAGATCCATTCATGGATTTTCTTCTTCAAACAACTTTCTTGCCAGTTATGCATCTTTCAGGTTCTGCTCTTCTATTTTCTCAGGCTTCTCTTCTTCTTCAAGCCTTTTTAGCTAGCTCCATGTAAGCATCCATCAGGGTTTGCTTCTTGTCAGAGTTTACCCTAGAGTTTGATGGGATCAGAGTTTGTGAGGTTGTCAGAGTTTGTTCAGACATCAGAGTTTGTTGCATCAGAGTTTTCTTCCCATCCTTATGACCCCCTTGGTCATCATCATCAGGTTTGTCAGCTTTTTATACAACATCCTCCTTGCATTTGTCTATAGACACCTTCTCCCCCTTTCTGACATTATTCTCTTTTCTTATAGTCAAGATATCAACAATTGTATGTAGCATGTTCTGCATAGAAGTGACAGCAGTAGAGAGATTATCGACTTTGATTTCTAAGGCATCATGTTTAGTAGAAACATTTTCCAACTTTAATTCCAAAGCATGTTGAGAAGTATTGACAAAATTTTGAATAGATGCGGTGGTCTTGTTGACAGATTCTTTTAACTCACAAACTTCATTGTGAAGTCCCTTGGACAACATAGTAGTAGTTTTCAACATAATCTTCATCTCTTTAGAGTTTAATTCCTTGTCAGCTTTATTAATCAATTCGTGAACATGAGGCCATGAGATTTCTTCTTTAGGAAATTTTCAAGACATATCCCAGATGGATTGTCTATGAGAGTTTAGAATATCAGTTGTAGATGGATCATCCTTGCTACTCTCCTTCCTTATACCTTCATTATCAAGAGCATAATCAATTTCACTCTTTAATTTTTTAAAAACAACATAGTCAGGATAACTCATCTTCAATCTATCAAGAGCATCAAAAGAATCATGTGGCCATCTCTTGGAGTTATATCTTTGTGTGTATGGAATAGATAAATCTGTAATTTCTTCATCCTCAAAGATAGGCTCATCAGATAATGCATCCTCTGAAAGTGTTTGACCTAAAACCAATCATGTATGATGAGTTAGGAAAACTTTCTGCTACTCTTATTTGATTTCATTTGATAATAATAAAGTATTTATGTTACGGGCTTAATCTATTTGAAGTGTATTAAATAAGATGTTCCATAATTTAGAGCAAAGCTTCTAGAATTATAATGAGATTGTAATAATGAGATCTAGAAGATAATAGCTTTAGACTTAAACAGTTCCTGATCACAGGATAACTAATTGGAAATTGGTAAATCGGTAAAGATCAGTATATACTATATAGCTCTCTTAGGAGGATGTCTGTTCTCATAGACATTTGTGTGGTGACACTATATCTAGTATGTAGGTGCTTATTAAGGAATAAGTTCACTGAACATGACTCGATAAGTAGAACAACTAATGGAGTTTACTCACGTGTCGATAGTTGTTTATTAAGTAAATAGTTGTACAAGTATCCTTAGACTTGAGATCGTTAGAGTAATCTCGTACACAATGATTTATGCTTTGGTTTAGTCCTTAGTCTCTAGGACATTCATTAGGTCCATTCTGGGCATAGTGATTTGTGTATGGAGATAGTTAACGGATCAATAAAAGATCTGCCCCTTCCAGTAAAGGAAGTGTATATCCTATGTTATTCTTTGATATGCAAGTTCAGGAATCTCTGGCCAGAGTGAATGAAATTAGAAAGAGTTTCGAATTTGCATTAAAAGGAACTTTGCATTATGAATAAGAAATCATATGATTAAATTAGAGAGGCTTGACACGAGTTCCATGCCTTGTATTTAATCGGGATATTGAAGGGTAAAAGGAATTAATTGTACGGTAACTAATTACTGACAGGTTCTAAGTATTCTAAGCAATGATTTCGTATTATCTGGATAGTCGCGATATGTTGAGAAGCATCACTCACGATGTAGAATAAATATAATTAATCAGATTAATTATATTTAATGAATTAATAGAATTCATATAAATAATAAATAAAATGTTTATTATTATTTATTTCTACTACCGGCTTAATATTGAACCTAAATAGTCACACCATAAAAGAGATTAAATTATAGATGAAGGAATAATTAATAATAGCTAGTCATTATTTATTTATGAAATAAATAATTACTTAGCAAATTTTATAAATTAATTAAATGAGATTTAATTGATTATAAATTATTTAAGATAAGATCTTAAAATTATTAATTAAATATTTAATTAAAGTAATTAAATATGAAGAGAGAATAATTTTCTAAAAGAGTTTAGAAAAAGGAATTAATGATTAAAATAGTTTTAATCATTAACTAATTAATTAATAAGATTAATTAATTAAAAAGGGAATTAATAATAAGATATTTATAGAAAATATCTCAGCTGAGATATTTGCCTATAAATATAGGATTATAAACCCTAATAAAAAAATCCTAATATTTGTGAGAAATATTTTAAAAGGGAGGCAACCCTAATTTCCTCTCTACCCTCCTCCTTCATCTTTTTAGTTTGATTCTTGGTGGATATCTTTAGAGCACTCCACACTTGAGGGGTGATTGCAAGGATTGAAGAACAAGATCTTCTCTAGCTGTTGCCGGAAAGCAATCGAGGTATTCTTCAATTTATAAAATAGTTTTGTATCTATATGTATGTATACATAGGAATATATGCAAATAAATGTTATTCAATGCTTCCGCTGGTGCATAAATTCCTTCAATGGTATCAGAGCATAGGTTGTATGCATATAGATTCGTGGTCAAGTTTCAGAATTTTATGAGCATGTATGTATTTATTATGATTTATACAAGCAATATCATATTTTAATTATGATTAATATGATACTGTTCGTCAAAATTGTTTTGATAATTTTCCTGGGTTCTATAAGTGTTGTAGATCGTCCAGTTAATTTTTCATAATTTTCTGATGCGTAGACTATTTATTATGAATTTTGAAAGCAATAATAATGATTTAATTATGATTAATTCATTATTGTTCCTCAAAATTTATTTTATATTTTTCATGTGTTCTACAAGTGTTGAAGATCGTCCAGGTATTTTTAGAATATTTTTCTGAGCAATAGATTATTTATTATGGATTTTTAAAGTTGTTTTTAATTAATTCATAATTAAATAATAATATCTGGAAAAAAAAAAGGTGTAACGCATTCTGCGCATGCGTTATAAGTTAAAAAAGGGTTTTTGGCTTGTAACGCATACCCGAGATGCGTGACAGGGTGTCTTGCGTGCGCCTGACGCGCGTGCGCGTATGAGGATGCGTCAGAAACTTCTCGGGGCACGTGCGGGCGCGTGGGAGCTCAGAATGGGGCGTGTAATATACCGTTGGATTCCTTTTTCCGAGAGGTTCTAATGGTATATTACAATAATTTTTCTGAAATTGTTTTGGACTGTTTAGAGCTTCCAAAAGTGTTTTAAAACAAGTTTTAACTATTTTAAGTTGCTTTTAAATACACCATGTGATACGTGGAGATGTATAGTGCTTATATGTTGTAATATATGATTTAACATGCCTACCTTATGTTTATTCATGATTATATATATGTGATATATGCTTGAATTATCATGAGATGATAGATTTAGGTGAACTTAATTAACATAAGGCGTATGTTAGATAATCTAGAATAGTGAAATTGTTTCGTGACCTTTATTTACATATTATGAATACAATCATGAGATTTTTGTGTTTATGAAACACGTGATTGAATATGAATTTTCAACTTAAGTGAAATGATGATTCTGTCAAACAACAGATGTTCTATCTGTAAGAAAGGGGGTTATTAAGAGACGCCTCTTGACAATGCTCCACCCCTGGCCTGGGATGACTCCAAGTATCAATAGTTGATTTGAAATATTTAATCCAATCTAAAAGAATCTCTTTATAATATGATTATGATTGTAACGTAATATAATCCCATAAAATATAAAGAATATCAAGTAGAAATTGGTCATAAAACACAAAGGGCTTGTGTTGGTCATAGCCTTCCAACATAATAGAAAGTATTTCTTGTTTTTGAAACTCTGTCGTTTCGTGCTACAGCCGAGGGCATTGTTTCCGAAAGAAGAGATACTTGTCTATAACATGAGATGTGTATGATGAATTGGAATCTTATGGTCGTTATGTGCTACAGCCATGGGCTATTTGAAACTAGTTTAATTATACGAGATGTTGGGATTGACTTGACTTAGAATATTGAGTTTGTCGTGCCACAACCGTGACTCAAGTATTCAAGAGGCTAAAGTAATATTAGGGAATAACATGAGATGTAGCTGACAAGAGTTGTCTACCTATTGAACGTTACATGGCGTTTCGTGCTACAGCCGAGGTTGTGTGATGGAATGTAGGATCCCTATCCCACTATCGTTATCAATGCTTAATTTCAATAAGGGATATAGAAATTAGATAGAATAGTGGGAGGCACTTATGAATAAAGACCCGATTCATATGGTGTTTTAGATAATCAAATAGAGTATTTGCTAAATGTTGTTATGTGTTTATTATTTACAGATTTACTATATACATAATGTCTTCTGCACTATCACTCCATTGCATTCTCGATGCACACAAATTAACTGGTCCCAACTATGTTGATTGGCTTCGAAACTTGAGAATTGTTCTCAGGATTGAGAAGAAGGAATATGTACTAGACTCACCTAAACCTGCTGAACCTGCTCAGGATGCACATAATGATGAACATATTGTGTATCGTAATTGGATAGATGATGCAAGAGTTGCACAGTGTGTTATGCTGGGATCCATGAATGATGAGCTCCAAAAGCAACACGAGCATATGGATGCTCACTCTATCCTTATGCATCTACAAGATTTGTATGATGTGGCAAGAAGGACAGCTCGATATGAGATATCAAAGGAGCTGTTCCGTTGTAGGATGATTGAGGGATCATCTGTGAATGTTTATGTGCTCAAGATGATCAATTTGATTGAGCGTCTTGGACAACTTGGATTAGTCATGGATGGGGAGCTGAGACAAGATTTGGTCTTGCAATCACTTCCAGATTCATTCTCGCAGTTCGTTGTGAACTTTCACATGAACAAGTTGGATGTCACCTTGCCTGAACTCCATAACATGCTGAAAATTGCTGAGTCGAATTTTCCCACAAAGAAGAGTTCTGTTCTTCTAATTGGTGAAGGCTCTAACCCTAAGAAGAGGAAGATGAGCCCTCCTAAGAAGAAGAAGAAGGTAGGTGAGAAAAGGCCAGTTCCGCCAAAAGCTGAAGATCCCAAAAGCAAAGCTGTTTGCTTTCACTGCAACAAAGTTGGGCACTGGAAGAGAAACTGTAAGGCTTACCTTGCAGAATTGAAGAAGAAGAAGGGTGGTGAGACTACCGCTTCTGCTTCAGGTATGTTCATGATAGAACTAAATATGTCACTTAATCAAACTTCTACTTGGATATTAGATACCGCCTGTGGTTCTCACATTTGCAATTCGTTGCAGGGACTAAGGAGAAGTAAGACTCTTGAAGAAGAGGAGGTGATCCTACATATTGGCAATGGAGCAAGAGTTGCTGCTATAGCTGTAGGATCATTTGATTTACTTATGCCTACAGGCAAGACTATTATTTTGGATAATTGTTATTTTGTTCCCTCAATTGTGAGGAATATTATTTCTATTCCCATGTTAGACTTGGATGGTTTTTCGTTTATTATTGAGAATAATAAATGTTCAATTTTTAGAAATAATGTTCTTTATGGTGTTGGTATTTTAAATAATGGTTTGTATGTATGTGACGTAGAACATAGTTTACTTCAAATTGAACATAGTAATAAAAGAAAAAGAGATGATGAAAATCCCACCTACTTGTGGCACTGCAGACTTGGTCATATTGGTGAAAATAGACTTAAGACATTGCATAAGGATGGGTTACTAGAACCTTTTGATTTTGAATCATATCCTACATGCGAGTCTTGTCTGTTAGGCAAAATGACCAAATCTCCATTTAGTGGACATGGAGAAAGAGCTGTGGAGTTGCTTGGATTGGTACATACAGATGTGTGTGGGCCGATGTCCACGCAAGTCATGGGTGGATTTTCATACTACATTACTTTTACAGATGATCGATCTAGATTTGGATATGTGTATTTGATGAAATACAAATCCGAAGCCTTTGAAAAGTTCAAAGAATATAAGTATGAAGTAGAGAAACAAACCAAGTATAGTATTAAAACCCTTTGATCAGATCGAGGAGGTGAATACTTAAGTGGCGAGTTTCTAGATTATCTCAAGGAAAATGGTATAGTCTCTCAATGGACTCCTCCGGCCACTCCCCAGTTAAATGGAGTATCCGAAAGGAGAAATCGAACTTTGTTGGACATGGTTCGATCCATGATGAGCTATACAGATCTTCCAGTATCACTTTGGGGTTATGCATTGGAAACATCATCATATATATTGAACAAGGTGCCTTCCAAATCTGTTCCTCAAACTCCGTATGAGATATGGAAAGAAAGGAAACCGAGTCTTAAGCACGTTAAGATTTGGGGATGTCCGGCTTATGTCAAGAAAGTTGACCCTGATAAGCTAGAATCCCAATCCGTGAAATGTAGGTTTGTAGGATATCCTAAAGAGACTTTAGGGTATTACTTTTACACCGAACAAAGGGTATTTGTCTCCCGACATGCTACCTTCCTGGAAAAACAGTTTATCCTTGAAGGGAATAGTGGGAGCAAGATTGAACTTGATGAAGTTCATGAAGAACAAACTACTACGGTTCAAGAGGAAACACCTGTTCATAGTGAACAACCTTCCGTAGATCAGCCCATCCGTAGATCACAAAGGGTGTCTCACCAACCTGAGAGGTATTATGGCCTTGTCATTGAGAATGCAATGAATTGGCGGTCATTGATGGAGACGACCCTATGACCTTCAACGAGGCTGTGAGTAGTGTTGACTCAGAGAAATGGCAGAGTGCCATGAAATCCGAAATGGACTCCATGTATGCCAACCAAGTATGGACTTTAGTAGAGGCACCCAAGGATATGAAGCCTATAGGGTGCAAGTGGATATACAAGAGAAAGATTGGAGCAAATGGCCAGGTAGAGACCTACAAGGCCAGGCTCGTGGTAAAAGGATTCAAACAAAGACAAGGGATTGACTTTGATGAAACTTTTTCACCTGTAGCCTTGCTCAAATCAATTCGGATTTTGCTTGCTATTGCAGCTTACTATGACTATGAGATCTGGCAAATGGACGTAAAGACGGCCTTCCTCAATGGGGAACTTGAAGAAGAAGTGTATATGACATAGCCATAGGGTTTTATTTCCAAAGGAAATGAACATCTAGTATGTAAGCTACTACGAACCATATATGGGTTAAGGCAAGCTTCTCGAAGATGGAACATCCGTTTTGATGAGACAATCAAATTGTTTGATTTTATCAAAAACATAGATGAACCATGTGTCTACAAGAAGGTTAGTGGGAGCGCAGTAAAATTTCTTATTTTGTATGTAGATGACATACTCTTAATAGGAAATGACATACCAATGCTGCAATTAGTAAAAATGTGGCTATCAAAGAACTTCACCATGAAGGACTTGGGAGAAGCGTCCTACATTCTTGGTATGAAGATATATAGAGATAGATCAAGAAGAATGATAGGTCTAACCCAAGGTACGTACATCGATAAGGTGCTTAAAAGGTTTAGCATGGAAAACTCCAAGAGAGGTCTCATACCGATGAGCCATGGAGTCTCCCTTTCTGACAAGATGTCTCCTAAAACACCTGAAGAAAGAGAGCGTATGAGTAGGATTCCTTATGCGTCGAAAATAGGATCTATCATGTACGCGATGTTATGTACTAGACCTGATGTTGCTCACTCAATTAGTGTGACTAGCAGATAACAGTCAAATCCAGGTGAAGACCACTGGAAAACAGTGAAGAACATCCTTAAGTACTTGAGAAGGACTGAGGATATTTTTCTTGTTTTTGGTGGGTCTGAGTTGAAAATAGAGGGTTACACTGACTCTAGTTTTTAGTCAGAGTGTGATGATAGTACATCCATGTCAGGGTATGTGTTTACTCTAAATGGTGGGGCGATTAGTTGGAGAAGTCGTAAGCAATCTACGACGGCTGACTCCACAGCAGAAGCAGAGTATATAGCTGCAAGTGAGGCTGCAAAGGAAGCTGTTTGGATGAAGAAATTTGTTTCTGAGTTGGGAGTAGTTCCTGGCATAGAGGGGCCTATTGTGTTATATTGTGACAATAACGTTGCAATAGCTCAAGCCAAGGAACCGAGGTCTCACAAGAATACCAAACATATATTGCGGCGGTTTCATTTGATTAGGGAGATCATTGAAAGAGGAGATGTCAAGATTGAAAGAGTTGACACACATAACAACATAGCAGACCCGTTCACGAAGCCGCTGTCTCAGTTAAATTTTGATCATCATAAGGAACGGATGGGTATTAGATACCAGAGTGATTGGCTTTAGGCCAAGTGGGAGATTGAAAGTGTTTGACCTAAAACCAATCATGTATGATGAGTTAGGAAAACTTTCTGCTACTCTTATTTGATTTCATTTGATAATAATAAAGTATTTATGTTACGGGCTTAATCTATTTGAAGTGTATTAAATAAGATGTTCCATAATTTAGAGCAAAGCTTCTAGAATTATAATGAGATTGTAATAATGAGATCTAGAAGATAATAGCTTTAGACTTAAACAGTTCCTGATCATAGGATAACTAATTGGAAATTGGTAAATCCGTAAAGATCAGTACATACTATGCTAGCTCTCTTAGGAGGATGTCTGTTCTCATAGACATTTGTGTGGTGATACTATATCTAGTATGTAGGTGCTTATTAAGGAATAAGTTCACTGAACATGACTCGATAAGTAGAACAACTAATGAAGTTTACTCACGTGTCGATAGTTGTTTATTAAGTAAATAGTTGTACAAGTATCCTTAGACTTGAGATCGTTAGAGTAATCTCGTACACAATGATTTATGCTTTGGTTTAGTCCTTAGTCTCTAGGACATTCATTAGGTCCATTCTGGGCATAGTGATTTGTGTATGGAGATAGTTAACGGATCAATAAAGGATCTGCCCCTTCCAGTAAAAGAAGTGTATATCCTATGTTATTCTTAGATATGCAAATTCATGAATCTCTAACCAGAGTGAATGAAATTAGAAAGAGTTTCTAATTTGCATTAAAAGGAACTTTGCATTATGAATAAGAAATCATATGATTAAATTAGATAGACTTGACACGAGTTCCATGCCTTGTATTTAATCGGGATATTGAAGGGTAGAAGGAATTAATTGTACGGTAACTAATTACTGACAGGTTCTAAGTATTCTTAGCAATGATTTCGTATTATCTGGATAGTCGCGATATGTTGAGAAGCATCACTCACGATGTAGAATAAATATAATTAATCAGATTAATTATATTTAATGAATTAATAGAATTCATATAAATAATAAATAAAATGTTTATTATTATTTATTTCTACTACCGGCTTAATATTGAACCTAAAGAGTCACACCATAAAAGAGATTAAATTATAGATGAAGGAATAATTATTAATAGCTAGTCATTATTTATTTATGAAATAAATAATTACTTAGCAAATTTTATAAATTAATTAAATGAGATTTAATTGATTATAAATTATTTAAGATAAGATCTTAATATTATTAATTAAATATTTAATTAAAGTAATTAAATATGAAGAGAGAATAATTTTCTAAAAGAGTATAGAAAAAGGAATTAATGATTAAAATAGTTTTAATCATTAACTAATTAATTAATAAGATTAATTAATTAAAAAGGGAATTAATAATAAGATATTTATAGAAAATATCTCAGCTGAGATATTTGCCTATAAATATAGGATTATAAACCCTAATAAAAAAAACCCTAATATTTGTGAGAAATATTTTAAAAGGGAGGCAACCCTAATTTCCTCTCTAGCCTCCTCCTTCATCTTTTTAGTTTGATTCTTGGTGGATATCTTTAGAGCACTCCACACTTGAGGGGTGATTGCAAGGATTGAAGAACAAGATCTTCTCTAGCTGTTGCCGGAAAGCAATCGAGGTATTCTTCAATTTATAAAATAGTTTTGTATCTATATGTATGTGTACATAGGAATATATGCAAATAAATGTTATTCAATGCTTCTGATGGTGCATAAATTCCTTCATCCTCCTCATCAGAGTTTGTACCTTTGTCAGAGCTTGCAATAGCATCAGAGTTTGCAGTGACAGATAAACTCTGAGTACATGTAAAAGATATTGAACATCCTATATCACTCTGAATTTTTAAAGTAATCTCATTACTTCTCACATCACACATATCATAACTTTTAGTAGTTAGATTTTTCTCACTAGAAGTCACTAACTTCTTTCTCAATTTTACATCTTCTTTTTCCAGAATCAGTATCTACCTCTTATTATTAATTCTGTTTCACATGTTTTACCTCGGACTCACATGAAAGGCTCAGATTACAATGTCCTACAGAAATAAGAGGTGGCTGAGAAAGGAGGTCTGTAGTCACATGAATAGGGGTACCCTTTTCAAGACTATTCATGATCATCCCATCAGTTAAAATAGGAAAGGTAAAATCTGAATGTATACTATCAGAGAATGCAAATTCTGAAGAAAGGTTAGAGTTTATACCTTGAATATTTATGGATGTGGATGGAGTCTCTATTGGCTGTGCATAAAGTGTTACACCAAGATAGTATTAGAGATTACCATAGGAACTTTATCAGAGTCTATCTTTTTAGCATCAGCAATAAGAAGATCTTCATTGAGAGATGTTGTTCCTGCATCCAAACTTTGATTGGATGGTTCTTATGTGGCAGGGGCATTAACAACTTCTTCAACCCTTTAAGCTGAAGGTTCTTGTGGGTTATACCCCTGATCTCTGCCGGCTTCATCTGCTTCAACTATGGCTGCTTCAACCCTTTAAGTTGAAGGTTATTGTGTGCCTGACCCAGAAATGACTGCTACTTCACTTCGAGAGGCAGGTTCTTGTGTGTCCTGGCCAAAAGAAACTTGCTTCTTCTTCTTTCTTATGAATTGCTTTGAACTAAGAGAGGATGAAATTGATTTTGACTTCTTTTCTTCCATCTCATTTCTTACTTCTTCTGCCAGCACCCTTACTCTTTCATATGATATTTCCTTGATAATTTTATTATGGGAATGAATAAGAGAATCAGAGATTGTCATTGGAACAACTTTACTTGCAGCATCAATATTTTCCAAGATGATTACAGGACTGGTAAAAAGATTAACATGAAGAGAATTACCATCCATTTCAGCCAATTCATCATTTTCTTCTCTATTGGAATTTTTATGATCACCATCTACCTCAATTCCACCGATGTTACTGTTTATTTGGTCAGGCAATGTAAATTCACCAGACTTTATAACAGTATCAGAGTTTAGTATTTGAGTTTAAGCAGAGTTTGGCTGATCAGATATTAGAGCTTCGGAGTTTAACAATTTGTCAGAGTTTATTGCTGCATCAGAGTTTATCCCTTTAGAGTTTAGTCCTTTAAAGATTGCAGCCTTGATCAATCTTCTTCTCTTCTTTTTCATTTCTGGCATTGGATTAACTGTGAATGGCTTCATGGATGGTGCCTGAGGAATCTCAGAAGCCTTCTTAACAACCTTCTTTACAGGAAAAACTAACCCTTCATTACTATCATCAGAATCAGTATTTTAATCTTTCAATTTCTTCTTCTTTGGAGAAGATTCCTTCACTGATTTTCCTTTTCTTTTGTTGCTCGGGCCTTGTTGAGAGGTTTTTGTTACAACTACAGTTTTTTGGGAGACTGTAGAGGTTGGAATCAGTGTTTGTTGGTCAGTGTTCGGTGGGTGACTTGGGTTAAAATTAGAGGGTGCTAAACTCTGATCCATAGCCACAGAAAGAAAATCCCTCTTATACATGGTAGGCATTCTCTGATGTAAGAGAAACCTAACCCATGTGGGATAAAAGAGTTGAGATAGTTTACCTTCACCTTTCTTTGCATCTTTCCTAGCTAAATCAGAAAAAATTCTCTCGTTCATGCAAAAACTAGCTAAACTCTGATCATTGTCAAAACTAACCTCAAGCAATAAATGGCTAAAAATCAATTGTAAAAATCTAGCAAAATATATAGTATGTGCATCAACATCTATTTTACTAGCTAATTACATAATAATCAAACATGAAAAATTAAAGTTTAAGTTATGGATCAGAGAATACCCAATCTGTTGTGATAATTGAGGAATCGCATCAAAGTTGGTGCATTTTGCTGTGAAGGCCCTTATGACGCAATCAAAGAAGAAGCTCCATTCTCTTCTTAGATTTGGCCGTGTGAGACTCCCCATCTTTGATAGGCTTCCACCGTAGCCTATTGTTTTGAAAAACTCCTTGATTTTCTCATCTCCAACTATGTCATCATACCCAGCCACTTCGGGAAGATGAAGGGCTTGTCTCACCATTACAGGAGTAATTGAATATTTTCCATTGCACTGAAACGTGATTACTGGTTCTTCATCATCATTAACATTGTTGAATTTAGTAGTAGACTAGATTTTGAGCAGTGATTGGGCAGAGAAATTCGTGGGTTCTTGAAGAGCATACCCAATGTAGCCATTCTGAAAAAAGTCTTGGATTACATGAAAATCTTGAGGTGCTTTAGTCTTATTCAAAAGAGATATGTAATCAGTAGCAACAAATGTATAGTTTTGGAAAGATAGAACTTTGGATGCCATTGCAATACAGAGATAGTAGGTTAAGAAAAAATCAAGGTTTTAGAGAAAATGAGAGGGAAGACAAGATGCAGATAGTTAAAATATGAAATAAACTATTCCCTCTCAATTGCATATAGTGTATAGTGGGACACGTGGCATGAAATTATTGGAAGAGTAATGAGTAGTGCAATTCTCAAAATACAACAAATGTGTGTGTATCTGTGTATAGATATGAATTGATTTTTGTGAGATATACACTCCTTATGATTAGTCCAATCAGAGAATAATAATTATGATGTCCTAAAATGAAATATGATGTCATAAATAAAATCTCAGTGTTTAGCATGTAATTAGAGTTTATATAAGTTAAAGTTTAATATTTACTGTCAGAGTTTACCACATACTCTGACAGAGTTTACCATAAACACTGATAGCTTGTGATCAGAGATTAAATGTTCCATTGATCAGAGTTTACTGTATGTTCTATTAGAGTTTATCACATATTTTAACAGAGTTTATCATAAACTCTGATTGTCTGCTACTTGCCTTCTGGAGTAGAGCCACTTGTCACCATTCCTAATTCAGAAACCAATCTTGTAAATTTTGCTTCACACAAAGGCTTGGTGAATATATCTGCTAACTATTGATCTGAGGGAACAAAATGCATTTCAATTTTCCCTTCAATGATATGTTCCCTTATGAAGTGATATCTGATACTGATATGCTTTGTTAGAGAATGTTGAACTGGATTTCCTATCATTGCAATAGCACTTTTATTATCACAATATATAGGAATTTTTGAAAAGTTCAAACCATAATCTAACAGTTGATTTCTTATCCATCAGATTTGTGCACAACAGTTTCCTGTAGATATTCAGTCTCTACTGTTGATGTTGAGATTGATTTCTTTTTCTTACTAAACCATGAGACAATTCTTCCACCTAAAAATTGACAACCACCACTTGTGCTTTTCCTATCAATTTTGCATCCTGCAAAGTCAGCATCTGAATATCCTATTAATTTAAAATCAAACTCTCTAGGATACCATAAGCCAAGATTAATGGTGCCCTTGAGATATCTAAAAATTCTCTTAACAACAATCAAATGAGGTTCCCTTGGATTTGCCTGAAATCTAGCACGTAGACAGGTTGCTAACATAATGTCTGGTCTACTTGCAGTCAAATAGAGAAGTGATCCAATCATGCCTCTGTATGTTGTAATATTTACAGGCTCTCCAGTGTCTTGATCAAGCTTAGTTGCAGTAGCCATTAGAGTCATTGCAGATGCAGAGTCTTGCATTTAAAACTTAGCGAGTAGATTCTTTATATATTTTGACTGATTAATGAAAATACCTTCATCAGTCTGTTTTACTTGCAACCCTAGAAAGTAACTCATTTCTCCCATCATGCTCATTTGATACTTGGACTGCATTATCTTTGAAAATCTTTGACAGAGTTTGTCATTTGTGGAACCAAATATAATATCATCAACATATATTTGAACCAATAATAAATCGTTACCTTGAGTTCTATAAAATAAGGTTTTATCAATTGCACCTTTTGTAAAACCACTTTCAAGTAAAAATTGAGCCAGAGTTTCATACAAGGCTCTTGGTGCTTCCTTGAGTCCATATAAGGCTTTATCTAGTCTATAGAAATAATTTGGATATTTTGGATCGACAAAGCCAGGTGGTTGTTCAACATAAACCTTTTCTTCAAGTTCTCCATTTAAAAATGCACTTTTAACATCCATCTAGTAGACCTTGAATTTCTTGTGTATAGTATAAGCAAGAAGATTCTATTTGCTTTAAGTCTAGCTATAGGTGTAAATGTTTCATCATAATCAATGCCTTCCTGTTGAGAGTAACCTTGGGCAAATAGTCTTGCTTTGTTCCTTGTAATGATTCCATCAGAGTCTGTCTTGTTTTTAAAAACCCACTTTTTGCCAACAATTGATCTATTTTTTGGCCTTGGAACTAGGGTCCAAAATTCATTTCATTCAAACTCATTTAATTCTTCCTGCATTGCAGTAACCCAATCTGCATCCTTCAAAGAATCATCAACCTTCTTTGAATCTATTTGAGAAAGAAAACTATGAAATAGACATTCATTTTGAGTAGCTTTCCTTATTTGCACTCTACTTTCTAGATCACCATCAGGTGTGTGATCTTTGGTCCATTTTCTTGGATGTGGAAAATTTCTTGAACTACATGCTCCCCCATTATTTGTGCCTTCATAGTATGATTCCTCAGTAAATGTTGATCATCCCCCTAAAGTTGTGCTTCCATCAGTGTTTGATGACTCAGAGTTTAACTGCTCAGAGTTTAAATGATCTGAGTTTAATTGATCAGTGTTTGTGGTTTCAGAGTTTGATTGATCAGAGTTTAGGGTTTCAGAGTTTGTATTTGTCAGAGTTTGGTCAGACTCTGAAATTTCAATAATTGAGATTGGTTCTTCAATTTCAGTAAGTGATTGATGTTGTTCTCCCTAAACATGTGCAGAATCTTCAATTATTGTTTCAATTATGTCTGAATCAGAGTTTAAGGAATCAGTGTTTAACTCATCAGAATTTACTTCATCTATGTTTTTCTTATCAGAGTTTAGCTCATCAGAGTTTGTGTTCTGCAATTCATTTTTAAAACTCAGAGATTCCTGAGGATCTTCATCATATAACCCTATTATTTTTCCTTCATCAAAAAAGACATTAATAGATTCCATGATTGCCCTAGTTCTTAGATTAAACACTTTAAATACCCTTGAAGAGGTTTTAGAAGTTGTTGCATAACCAACAAAAATTCCTTCATCTACTTTGAATTCAAACTTCTTCAATTATTCAGGATGTGTTTTGAAAATAAAACACTTACTTCCAAAGATGTGAAAGCATTTAACATTTGGATTTCTTCCCTTCAAAGTTTCATATGGAGTCATTCCATGCTTATTTATCAAAGTGCAATTCTGAGTAATGCATGCAGTATTCACAGCTTCTGCCAAAAAATAAGTAGGTAGCTTTGCTCCTTCTAACATTGTTCTGGCAGCTTCAATTAGAGTTCTCTTCTTTATTTCAACCACACCATTTTGTTGAGGTATGCCAGGTGCTGAGAATTGTTGAATAATTCCTTTTGTTGAGCGGAATTCCTCCATTGCAGAGTTCTTAAACTTTGTTCCATTGTCACTTCTTAATTTTTTTACCTTGTGTGGTGATCCATTTTCAATCATTGCAATATGATCAAAAATTATCTCTACAGTTTCATCCTTTTTATGCAAAAAGTAAACCCATGTAAATCTAGTGTAATCATCAACTATCACCAGAGTATATTTCTTCTTTCCAATGGACATAATGTTAACAAGACCAAATAAATCAAGATGCAATAAATGAAAAGGTTGATCAATAGAATTTTCAATTTTTCTCTTGAAATATGTCTTTTGTTTGGCCTTTTGACATGAATCAAAGATTTCATCAGGATAAAATTGAACTTTTGGAAGACTTCTAACTAGATCCATTTTCACTAATTCATTAATGTTTCCAAAATTTAAATGACACAGCTTTTTGTGCCAATTCCAACTTTCCAAAGATGATGCATTTCCAAGTAAACAAGTTAAGGGACGATCAGAGTTTACATCCAAGCTAGCTTCAAATAAGTTGTTATGTCTGTGACCAATAAGAACGACTTTGCCATCCTTTTTTACTTTTCACTTCACAATGAGTTCCATGAAATTCTACAGAATAACATATGTCTGTCATTTGACTTACACTTAACAGATTATTCTTGAGTCCTTCAACCAGAGCTACATTCTCAATGATGACATTTCTAATAACAATATTTTCATATCCCAGTGTTCTTCCTATGTTGCCATCTCCATAAGATACTACTGGGCCAGCCTTTTCCTCAAACTCTGAAAGTAGGGATTTGTTTCCAGACATATGTGCAGAACATCCACTATCAATTAATAGGATGTTTTTCCTGTTTCCCTGCGATCAGTTAATGCAAATTAATTAGTAGATTTGGGGACCCAAACAAGTTTGGGTCCTTTCTTTTGAAACTTGTTAACTTTTGCAGTATAAGTATTTTTATCAGAGTTTATGTTAACAGAGTTTACATGATCAGAGTTTGCATTATCAGAGTTTATACTGTTAGAGTTTACTTTTATTTTATCAGATTTTATCACATATATTTGTTTGACAGCATTTTTGGAGATTTATTTAGTTGAGGCTGAAGGGTTTCGGGCATGAAAACGCAGCGGAATTAACATAAAAACAAAAAAAAAATCGAAACCCAATCGCAGGATCCATGTATAACGTTGGATGATTATGGTGAAGAAGTCTGTACCTTAACAAAGCTTTCGTATGTTGTTTAATAGAGGTCCAGAAAGATGAATCACAGCAGTTCTTTGTTGCAAAGATTTGCTCTCTAAAGAAGTCCACACGAACGCCCGATCGTCCTACGATCACCGGAGTCGGTACTAGCCGAATTGTTTGCCTCTCTCCCTCTCTCTCTCTTTCTCTAGCCTCTCTTGATGTTGAGCAGCTAGGGTTTTTCTCTAAAACGAAATTTGATGATTAAACCCTAATACTATACATCATTATGTATATATAGGGGAGAGAGAGATTTTGGGCCTAACCCTAATCCATGTGATTTCCAAAACCCATTATGACTTTGGGTTATTATTATTATTAAATCTGAATTTTAATATAATTAATCAAGTCCCACTTAATTAATTCAATAATTAAATTCGAATAATAATAATACTTATTAAATCCGAATTCTAATATAATTAATCAAGTCCCACTTAATTAATTTAATAATTAAATTCGAATAAACAATAATATATTTAAATTTATAATTTAAATAAACATCCGTTTTGACGTTCTTTGTGTGTGACCCTTTAGGTTATTATTACGTTGACAATAATTTTATTATCTAATAATAAAATTATAAACAATGAGCGGCATCTAATAATACATCATTGCTACCCAAGTAACAATAATAATTGGTGATTCAATTAAACCTTTCGTGAATAATGTGCAATGTAATATAATCCCTTTAACCTTATATTATAGATAAAACTCGAGGCATGTATAGTGTCATCCTCTTCAACGTTTAATTTTGGTTTCCTTGATCAATGAGTAGACTATTTAAACAAATCAATATTTGAGCATGGCCATGCATTTCATAGTCTCACTCAATCAAGAGGCCAATAATATCACTCATAGAATTGGAGGGTTAAATCCTATATCTATCATTCATATTCCCCATACGATTCATAGCATACCCAATGTCCACCTTTATCATTACCCGGTTAAAGGTAACTTTGAGTGTAATCAAAGTATATTAATTCTCGTATAGAAATATAATGATTTCAAGTCAGAGGATCATTACATCATTATCACTGTGAGATTTCTTATGACACTTATTAACATGTAGAATCTCACGGCGGGTCTTTCCAGTGTCATGTATTGATACATACACTTATGTTCTTGACTTTAGTATCACCATACCTATGACCAATGAGATGTGGTCATCTGTCAACAAACATACTAGTCTTATTGCATTATTACTGTCCTTAAATAATAATACTTGACTAGGGAATTTTAGGAATAAAATACTATTCATATAATCTCATTTTTAAGTCACATACTTAAAGATATATATTACGTATTAATATTCCAAGGACATTTATTATTCTTTCAATTTATGACGCATTAAATAAAGACATAATAAATATTAAATAAATAATCACATAAAATATAATCCTTAATTGTTTTTAATAAAATATTAAAAGTATTGTCTCTAGGACACCAATACTAACAGATGCAACATTTCATAATAATTGAATTACAATATATGATATTCTTTGCATGTATAAATTGAATGCCCTAAACTACCACAGTGAAAACATGGATTTTGTTGTCTATATTTAGTTTGTTTTCTAGCCTCTGAACTAGGTCTCTCAGGTTCCTTCTTTTTATTTTGTTTGCAGTCAATGGCAAGGTGATTTGAATTACCACAAGTAAAACAGGTTTTTCTAGGAGCATCAGGGATATACTTATAGTTATTCTCCTTAGTAATTCATACTTTGCCATTTCTATTTCTTTTTACCTTTTTAGGTTTATTTTTATTAGTGATTGCCACCAACTTTTCTTTAAGTTGCTTCTGTAAGGATAATCCTATATTTACCTTTTTATTTTATGACACACTATTCTTTTTACCTTTGTTATTATTAGAGCTTTCACCAGAGATATTCTTCTTGTCATTACTAGGTCTAACAAATTTCACAGGTTCACTCAATGTTCCTTTTGTGTTTGTTTTAGTGTGTTTTTCCTTGTCAGATTCATAACCTAAGGCAGAAGTCCAATTCTTGTTAGAAAGCTTTTGCCAGAGTTTGTCCAAACTCTGAAGGTTTCCTTCTCTTTAGCTATCTCATATTTCAAATATTCAACTTGAATTTCTAATTGAGTTTGCATATGTATGACATTTTCATAGTCTTTCTTAGTGCTAAGTATGTGTAAGTTTTCAGATTCAAGAAGGTCATTCCTAGAAGTCAGAGTTTGTATCTCAGATTTTAATCTTTCATTCTCAAGAGACTGTGACTTAAAGCTAACATGCAAGGTTCTAAGAAAAGATTTTAATTTTAATTCATGGATATCTTCAGTATTAAAATTGAAGACAAAGTTTGGTATCTTATCAGAGTTTAAGATGGGACCATCAGTGTTTGCCATGAGAGCATAGTTGGTTTCTTCTTCAGAGTCCGAGGAATCTATCCAATATTTCTTTGATGTAATTAGTGCTTTTCCAGATTCCTTACATCTGCATTCAGTAGCAAAGTGCCCCATCTTATTACACTTGTAACACTTGACTTTTGATTTATCAATTATTTTTTATTTTCTATCTCCATCTTCACTTTTTCTGAATCTATTTTTCTTCTCTGATTCTCCATGCTTCTTCTGGAATTTCCCTTGCCTTCTATTCTTTCTATACTTCATCTTCTTGAAACCCTTGACAATCATAGGAACCATCTCCATCATGTCAGAGTCTATGGAGTCATCAGAGTTTGTTTCAAACTCTGATTCACTGTTTTCATTTACAATTACAGCCTTTTGTTTTCTTATTGAGGCTTTAGAAACTTTTTCCTTTGGTTCTTCAATATTGGCCTCAACATTCAAAGCAATAGATTTTGCCTTGCTGCTCTTCCTATTTTTTCTTTGTTATAACTCTAAATCATGGGTCTTCAGCCTTCCATATACTTCATCTAGAGACATATCATCCAAATCAGCCCTGTCTCTTATTAAGGATGTTTGCAAATCCCATTCTTCAGGAAGATCCCTTAGAAACTTGGTGTTAGAATCCTCATTGTCATACACTTTATCCACCAAAGTCAAGTTATTTAACAAAGTTAGAAATCTGTCATAGATATTTGTGAGAGACTCATTCTGTTTAGCTTCAAAATATTCATACTCTTGAATTAAAACATATCTTCTATTCTTCTTGATTTCCTTAGTTCCTTGGCATTGAACCTCTAGTGCATCCCAGATTTCTTTGGCAGTTTTGCATGCAATTACCCTGTTAGACATCATAGAGTCAAGACTATTATGCAGTATGTTCCTTACCTTTGCATCTTTGAGAACTTCTAGTTTTTCCTCATTGATTCACTCCTTTTTATCCTTCAGAGTATAATATTCAGGAACTTGTCTTCCTACCATAATTGTTGATGGCACTAGTTTGGTTGGAAGATATTGACCTTTATTAATTCTATATTAATAATAAGGATCTGTGGCTTCCAGGAACATCAACATCTTCACCCTCCATTTAGGGTACTCCGTTTTCTTCAAGATTGGAATTCTTATGCTTTCATACTTGTTTCTAGACATGTTTTTATGATCTTTCAGTTGAATTTAACTGCTTGCTATGATACCAATTGTTTATATAGACACAGTTACAAATTCAATTATAAAACAAATTATGATAAGAATGGCTTCAATAAGGTAATTTAGACTTGCATTCGAATTCCTCTTTTACTATCCAAATCAAATTCTGATTTGTCTGTTTCCTTCACAAACTCTGATGATAAACTCTGTCGGTTGTTTAATCTCTGATAGAGCATTCTCCGTTAGACTAAACTCTGATTGAGTATTCTCTAATAGAGTAAACTCTGACCGACAGCTTCTTATTCTCTGATGATGTCAGCAATCATAAACTCTATTCTTGAGCATTCTCTGACAACATTAGTGTTTATTTTCTAACAGTAACATTAGTGGTTGGAGAATAAATAAATAACCAATAACCCTAATTTAACCATTAATAGTATGTTATGCAGGGATTTTAGAAAACTATACTGTCAATGAATATTGACAGTAAGTTATTGACAGTAAGTTTCAGTCCCACATACTATGTTGTCAAGAATCCTTCAAGTGATTGACAGTAACTTATCACAATATGACAATATAGATAAAATATAATGTCAAGACACTTGATAGTACTTTTTATTAACACCATATGAGATAAATCACTAAAAATAAATTAGTTAACCTCTCAGTAAAATTTCATCATGTATTTCCACTATGATAAAAATCAAAACACCTTAACAGGTCATTAATTTATAGTGAATTTCAATTAACTAACATTTTTGATCACTAAATCAACTTGCTACATAAATATATTAACATGATAAATTAAACATACCCAATTCACTCACTAGCCTATTGAATGTCTTTTCATCCAAAGGTTTGGTAAAAATGTCTACAAGTTGTTTCTCTGTGGACATATAGGTTAACTTGATTGTGCCTTGCTCCACATGCTCTCTAATGAAATGATGTCTGATGTCAATCTGCTTAGTCTTGGAGTGTTGAACAAGATTTTTAGAAATGGCTATTGCACTGATGTTGTCACAGAAAATAGGGATCCTTTGCAATGTCAAACCATAGTCCAACAATTGATTCTTCATCCAAAGTAATTGAGCTTAGCAACTACCAGTTGTAATGTATTCAGTCTCAGCAGTTGAATTAGACACATCGTGCTGCTTCTTGCTAAGCCATGAAACCAATCTTTCTCCCAAAAACTGACAGCTTCTTATTGTACTTTTTCTGTCAATTCTACATCCATCATAGTCTGAGTCTGAGTAGCCAACCAAGTCTAAACCAGATTCTTTAGGATACCAGAGGCCTAAATCTTGAGTGCCTTTTAAGTATCTAAAGATTCTTTTAACTGTCATCAAATGTGACTCTTTTAGATCAGATTGAAACCTTGCACACAGACCTGTAGCAAACATGATGTCAGGCCTGCTAGCAGTTACATAGAGGAGAGAGCCAATCATTCCTCTATACATCTTATTATCCACCTTCTTTCCTTTTGAATCCTTGTCTAGTTGTGTTGCTGTTGAGATTGGAGTCTTTGTTGGTGATGAGTCTTCCATATCAATATCTTCAAAAGATCTTTGACATATTTAGTTTGGCAAATGAATATTCCATCTTTCTTTTGATAGACTAAAATCCAAGAAAGAATACTAATTCACCCATCATACTCATCTCATATTTGTTCTGCATTAACTCTGAGAATTTTTTGCACAATTCTTCATTTATTGAGCTAAAGATGATATCATCCACATAGATTTGGACTAGTATGATATCCTTTCCATGCTTTTTGTAGAATAGATTTTTATCCACAATCCCTCTTGTGAAATTGTTCTCAAGGAGAAACTTGGAAAGGATATCATACCAGGCCCTTGGGGCTTGCTTCAGACCATACAATGCTTTGAGTAACCTGTACACAAAGTTTTGCATCTTTGGATCTTCAAATCCTTGGGTCTGTTCAACATAAAATTCTTCTTCTAGTTCTCCATTTAGGAAAGCACTTTTTACATCCATTTGAAAAACCTTGAAGTTGTTGAAAGCAACAAAACCTAAGAAAATTCTTATGGCTTCAAGTCTGGCAACAGGGGCAAATATTTCATCATAATCAATTCCCTCCTATTGACAGTAACCTTTTGCTACTACCCTTGCTTTGTTTCTTGTGACAACTCCATTGACATCCATCTTTCAAACTTGTTAAGTTCTTCTTGCATTGCATTAATCCAATCTAGATCAAGAATGGCTTTATCTAGAGTTTTAGGCTCAACTTGAGACATGAAGTAGGAGTAAATTCATTCATTGGTCACATTTCTTCTAGTCTTTACTTTTGTTCCTGGATCAGTAAAAATTAAATCATTTGTGTGATCCCTATTCCATTTAGTTTCTCTTATAGAATCTCCAGAATCTTCTGCATTCTGTTGAATGATAGCCTCCTTTGCTCTTGCACTATTGACATCATCAATTTCTTCAAGTCCACTATCCATGGGAACATTCTCAAAGTAATCTGTTGTTTGAACAATTCTTTCATTCTCTTCAGATTGATTAGGAACCTTAGTTGGACCATAAATTGTGTGTTCAACTCTTGATGATTCTTCATCATCAACATCTTCCAAATAGCCTTGATTCTCAAAGACTAAGGACACTAATTCTTGACTACCTTCAACACTAGGAAACTTGATTTCATCAAAGGTGACATTCACACTTTCATCAATAACTTTATGATCAATGTTATAGATTCTGTAAGCTATTCTTTCAATACCATACCCAATGAATATCCCTTCATAAGCTTTAGTATCAAACTTCCCTTTGATCTCTGTTGAATCTTTCATGATATAGAATTTGCTTCCAAACACATGAAAGTACTTGACGGGTTTTGTTAGGAATTATGAGTCCTAGAAGTTTACAAAGGGGGGGGGGTGAATGTATACTTCAAGCCTTTTTCTTTCTCTTTAATTCTAGTAAGCTAGTTCAACTGTTGACTGGATTGCAAGAATGAATAGATTGAACAGTAAACAGTAAACATTGAAGAATATATATAGACACTAGATGTAACTTTCAATCTAATTTTATTAGAATGAACTGTTGCTACAATCTGAAATTCAAATTGAACTTCAGCTTCTTGTTCTAGGAAATTTACAATTGTAAAACTCACAAGACACTATCAAATGTGGCTGTGCATAAACTATATAAACAACATGTCCTGTGCACATGCTCACATAAGATAGATTAGCTATAACTAGAAATAGACAAGACATGCTTTACATTTGATCGATATCTATTTCTAGCTAACACACTACTGTGACAATCTGCTACATCCAGCCTTATACCTTCTATCATTTGTCTTGACTGACTTCCCAGCTTCATTGTAGACTTGTCTCTATCTTTGTAGGCTTGACTTATCCTGTAAAAACAGAGCTTCAGTATTATCTGACTTGTTCTGCAATTCTTCTTGAAAATAGCTCCTTGGTGCAGTCGAGTACTCTGTTTGAATTAATTCGAGAAGTCATAGGTGTTGACTTCTCGATTGGGTGCTTGCTGTGACAACTCGATTGAACCATGAATATCTAGCTTCTCGAATGACTAGACTTCTCGATTAGAATACTTCATTAGATGACTTCTCGATTAAGCTAGACTTCTCGAATAGTAACTTGAAATTATGACTTCTCGACTGCCTCATCTTTACCACTTCTCGAATGCTCCTTTTCCTAACTTCTCGAATTGATTCCCTTTTCTCACTTCTCGAATGACTCACAATCAACACTACTCGAATGACTTCAATACTTGATTTGTCGAATGGCCGACTTCTCGATCGAGTACTAAGCAGTTGAAAGTGTTTTGAGACTTCTCGAAGTGTTCCCACAGTTCTGACTTCTCGAATAGTAGACTTCTCGACTGAGTAATTGCCTTGATAGAGTTCTCAGATGACTTTCTTTATTTCTCCACAGCCTTCTTTGTCTTGTTGCATGATTCAGCTTGAATCTTCTAACAAACTTTATTTTGACTTTATTTACAATTGAGAAACAGACTGAATAGACTTCTATCTGCAATTTTATACAAGAATATCTAAGTCACTAAACGATTACAGAAGTATAGACTATGTTACAGCAAGACAGATAATTAAATAGGCTAGGCTTGATTTAAGTCCAACAATCTCCCCCAATTTGGGAAATGATGAATTTTACAAATTAATACAAGATATCAAGCCTACCTATTTTGTTGTTGTTGTTGGTGAGCTGCCTGGTCATATTTCTCTTTTCTTTCTCTTTCTTCCCTTGCCTTATGTTCTTCAATGACTTCCAAAAGATGTTGCCTGGCCATAACTTCCTCTATTAAGATAGAATCCTTTAACATGTCAGCAGCAATCTTGAGAGTTTGCATATGATAGTCTTGAATAAACTTCAGCCTGATTTTGATTATGGATCCACTTCTTAGTTTAAACTCAATTCTATCAGGGTCATTGAACACCCTGCATTTTCCCTGCCTTCTTAACTCTTCAGACAGTTTCTCTATTCTCTCCTCCTCCTTTCTTTTCTTTTCAATCATCTCCTCTATGTACCTTACCTTGTCAAGCTTTTTCTGGTACTTCTTTTCTAAATACTGAGCCATTTCCATCATTCTCAACTTGTTAATCATGCTTCTTTTGTCAAAAAGACTTATCACTCTCCTAATGTCATGAGTGGTAGCATTACTATTGTCATGGTGAAAGCCTCTTTCCTCTCCCTCAACAGTTGTGATAAACATCCTTTTGTCCCTGATTTCAACTTTAGCAATCCTGTTAGCCTTCCACTGTTTTAACCTCTGTTTGTTGACTTCTGCAATTTTTTGGATAGGCTTAACTTGCAGACCCTTATCTAGAACATCAAGTTGTTTTCTCCACTTGGGACATCTAACTAGCAATGAGCTAGTAGAATTCTTGAATTTAGTTGTTGTGGCAGTGTTGACTTTGAGATGTTAACTTGGCTTCAATTTCCTTGACTGATTCTTTTTAATTTCCCTCCTTATTACTCCATGTGCAGTTACTTTCATGAACATCCTTCTTGGAGATTTGGATTTGATGGCAGTTGCAGTTTTAGAAACTGTTGATATCACACTAGTACCCTGAGATTTGGTAGGTGTGCTAGAGTGAGTACCAACATCTTGCTGCTTGGAAGGATTTCTCTTTTGATACTGTTTCTCCTTTTTAGAATTATCTCTTTTCTTCTTTTCTGCATTCTCCTTTTTCTTGCTCTCCTTCTTTTCATCCTTATCACTCCTGGATTCAGGCTTTTTGTGCTTCTTGTCCTGATCCTTGTCATCATCTTCTTTCTTTTGATTTTTCAATTCTTCACTTGCAAAATCAGATAGTTGATCTTTGATAAACTTCTTCATCTTTTCCACTATCACATTGTCCTCAACTTGTTTAACCTTTTTCTTTTCAATCAAATCAATCAGATTTATGATTTGACTTCTGTTTCCTGAATTGAGATGTTGAGGAATCTTAAAGTGAGCAAGCTTATCTCCTCTAGCCATATACATCACACCATCTGGACTACAGTAGGATTCAGGCAGAGCATGAGGTAGGAGAGGCCCCGGAATTTGATTCTTCAATTCTTCATCTTTCTGGGTTACCAACTCCACTGTCTTGTACAAACATTCCAGTTCAGTATATGAGAGCCTTTGGAATAGAGCAACTGAGACTTTAAAGTAACCAGACTCCATTTGAATGAGTGGCTCTTTGAACATTTGTCCATTCTGTTCAAACTTAACTCCCCTCACTACAACAATAGCATTGTCAAGCATCTTCTTATAACTCCAATGATTTCCCTTAACTCGTTTTTTGATATGATGCAGAAGGTCAAGAAAATCCTTGTCAGAATTGGGCTTTAAAATTTCACTCCTGAGCTTTCTCATAACTGCCTTTTTCCTTTCAGCCTCTATCTCTTCTCTCCTTTCCTTCTCCCCCTTAGGGTTGATATCTTGACTTTGGAGAAAGGAAGAATGACTTGGCTTGATTTGAGTTGGTAATTTTTCTGGAGGAGCCTGACTAGGTGTGCCCAGTCTGGAGATGAGTGATTGTAGAGAAGTGAGTTGTGTTGAAATGCTGGCAAGTGAAGTCCCTTGACTGGCAGAGGAATTAACAAACTTCTTTTGAAGACTGTGAACATCTGAGACAACTTGAGAAACTGTGGATGTGAGATAATCCACTCTAGCATTTAAAGTATCAATAGTGGAGGCCTTGGCAGCTTCATCTTTGGCCTTAGACTGGTAGTACAGATCCACTTGAAATGGAGACAAGGTGTGAATGGGCACATCCTCAGGCCGTCTGTCTGCATGCCTGTTTCTGTACAATACTTCAACCATATTGTTGATTTTCCTTTGATTATCTAGGATGGCTGTGTTACTATGAACCATTTCCTTAAACACTTTCTCTAGGGAATCCATCTTGGAATTGAGAAGTGAAGTCTTCACAGAATCTCCCTTGGCACTGCCCCTATACATTCCTCTAGTCCTGAGCTTGTTTTCAATAGCCAACAATGTACCCTCTACCTTGGTTCTGTGATTTTGAATTTCAGATTGAACTCCCTTGGCAATGTAGTGGTTGGACTGTAGCTGAACCTTGGCAGCTTCATGAATTGCATCATAGATAGCACTTAGAGTGAAGGTCTTCTCACATGATCCAAGAGAAGTAAGATATTTTTGCCTAGGCCACTCCAAAGCTTCCTCCATACTAACTGCAAATTTACCATCCAGCCAGGCATCCACATTTTCTTCTGCATTTTCAGCTAGATCTGCATTCTTCTCCTTTAATTCCTCTTGATCCTTTGCATATTCAAGCATAATTGCAGCATAGTCTTTGTTTGGCAAATGAGAAGTCACAAGCTGCTGAGCAATGTGATAGAATCCCTCTAATTGATCTCCATATAATTCCTTTAGTTTCTCATCAGAAAGTGACCCACTAAGAGATGATGGTCCTGAATCCCTGTCATGTTGCACAGGTTCCAGCCAGTGTGACAAAGAGTGAGAGCTAGAGCCACTAGTTACAGTGGTCCCCTCAGTATCTATTTCCTCATCCAATTTCTCAGATGATTCATTAGACACTGGATGGATAGGTGATTTCTCCTAAGGAGACAGTCTTTGAATGATTGGGGAGTGTCCAGGGGATGCCATTTGCATGGTGTGGAGGTCCCCCAGATTACCCAATGTTTGTGAAGATACTTGGCTATAATATGCCTGAGCCCCCACAGAGTCTGAAGTAAAAACTTCTGGAACCTCTGTGGTTTTGATGGTGTCATCAGGATATGTCTCAGCATGCATTCCCTCACCATCTAAATGAGTGTCTTGAGTGGTGAACAAGGTGTCATGCACCAAGCCACTTGAGTGGGGCTCACCAGGGAAATGAGAATCCTGATGATCAACAACCTTGTGTGTTTGGCTAGACACAGCTGGTTGAGAAGAAATTTGAGAGGTGGAAGAAGAATTGAGGATATAATTGAGTGTTGGCAACTCCCCCTGAGAAAATGGGGAAGTTTCAAGAGATAATCCTACTTGTGCACATAGTGTCTCCTTTTCAACTAAAACTTCTTCATTTACAGGAGTGAATTCCTGCAATAATGCAGACTTTGTACAAGGTGGAGTGGGCTGGCTCCCAATTTCAATAGATGCACCTTGTTGAGAAAGTGCACCCAGGAGTAAGTTTAGTCCCTTGTTAATCTCTACATCCTGTTGAGAGGATGTAAAGTGGTCAATTGTGGCCTTTTTAATCTTTCTTCTCCTGGTTAAAGGTTCAACAGGTGACTATCCAAATCAGTGTTATCCTCTACAACAGTTTCTAGTGCTCTTTTTCTAACAGTTTTCTCCTTTTTCTTCTTTACAACTACACCCATTTGAGAGGATGTAGAGGTTGGTTGACTATCATCTAGTGGATTCACAGAAGGGCTAGCAGTTGGGTTAGGGGTCATTGGGTTAGGTGCATTTGGTTCTTCTACAGCCTTAGGACCCCCTACTGCATCAAGATAACCATATTTAGGCTGCACAAATGGGTACCCCTTAAATACACTCAGCATGTGAGGTGTTATTTGAAGGGGCACATTCACTGTGTTTCTCCTATCCAATGTAGAAAAAATTATTTTTGACATGGATTTGGAATAGCCAATTCTTTGTTTGTTCATTCCAGGCAATTCAATTAAATTAGCATTCTTATTATTGAGAATTAATTGAATAAAGCGAGGAAAGAAAATCTCATTACCTTTCCTGGAAATCCTGGTTATGAGCTCCCCAAGAACTAGCTTTCCAACATTGAGCCTTTGATTGTAGGCCAATGAGTAGACCAACTTCATAGCAATGAGGTTAACCTGGTCAAATCCTGTCTTCCTGTAGGTGAAGACTCTTAGAATTGTGTCGAACAAAAATGACCACTCATTTCTCATGAATTTCTTATTGATTTTTCCCAGCTTGAACCTCTCCCCTTCCTTGTTCACAGTATCTGAATACCTTATAATTTCTAAGAAGTCCAGTAAATCTTCATCAGTTGGCTCATCATTAAATTCTGCAGTTTGAATCTTTAAGCTTCTATTAACATCTTCTTCATCAAAACTGATATCTACTCCTTGGATTTTGCAGGTTACAACTATTTTTGAGCTTCCATTTTCCAAAGCTATGTTTTCCCAGTCTGCAGTAGCCCAAAATTGTTCAAGAATGTCTAGGTAAAGAGTTGGGTTAGCTAACAAGGCTTCTTTTAGGTATGAGTCTATTAGAAACTTGGTGAAACATTTGTATTGAGGTTTTGCGTCAGCATCTCTGGAGATGGCCAAGAAGTTTGTTTTGGGAACGACAAATACTCCAGTTGAGACTGAACTTGAGGATGCCATGGAGTTAGTGTATAGAAATAGAGAAGAGAAGGAATGAAAGTTTTAGAGAGAGAGAAGGGTGCAAGAGTAACAGTTGGTATACAAGGGTTTCTTTGAGTTCGTAGTTAAGCGTAGAAATGAAATGTTAGATCTACTTTGCTTTTTAAATGACACAGACAACTCGACTAGAATCATAATCGATTTTTGAATTCGAGAACTCAGAAAAGAGTAAAGCTGTTTTGGTAGAGAACTGTCAGACTTTGATCGAGAACTAAGACAATCGAGAACCCACTCAAGCTATAGTCGAGAACTTTGGTGATTCGAGAACTCTTAATAGTACTTGGTCGAGAACTCTGGAAATGATCTATTCGAGAACTCACTCAAGCTATAGTCGAGAACTCTGGTGGTTCGAGAACTCTCAATAGTACTTGGTCGAGAACTCATGTTGGTCCCTGATATTGTAGAAGGGGGGTTGAATACAATATCTGAAAATTAATCGCGGAATAATTGGATTAAAAATATTATTTTAATTACTCGCGAAATATTAATTATAATGAAATACTTTTCAAGTGAAAGATATTATTTTAACTTGATTAGTATTACACAATTAATATTTAGAAAACTGTTATATAATTGATATAAAGTCTAGAACGAATTCGACATGAAGTGTTCGTGTTTAAACAATTATATTCAAACTCAGCACAGAAATCTGTGAATATTACAATGCAGATAAATTACTGAATTTGATCTGTTTTTCTAACTCTTAACAAGTTGAACACTAACAAATGAAGCAAGCACCTCATATTTATAGAGGTTGGAAAAAGGCTGGTATGACCTTTTTCCATATGACTTAATTTCAAGAAAATAAGTCTGTATGACTTATTTTAACACTTGTATGACTTACAAAAGACTGGGCATGACTTATTTTGGTCGGTATGACTTATTTTTCTAATTAAAAAATCGGTATGACTTTTTAATTAAATAAAAAATCAATCCAGTATGACCTTTTGAGCATTGAAATCTCGGTATGACTTATTATATATATATATATAGTTCGGTATGACTTATTAACAAGTCCTTCGGTATGACTTATTAATAAGTCCTTCGGTATGACTTATTAATAAGTCATACTAACTGATTATATATATATATATATATATATACACAATTCGGTATGACTTATGCTAACATGCTCGGTATGACTTATATATATATATATATATATATATATAAAGAATTTCGGTATGACTTATTGATAAGTCATACTAGCAGTTTATATATATCTATATAAGTCATTTTAAAGCATTTTTTTTATAGTAAATTAATTCTACTTAATTTAATTAGTTAATTTATAAATTAAATTAATTTCAACTTGAATTAATTTAATTAGATAAATTAAATAATTAATTAACAATTGATAGTAGAATTAAAATACTATCTTTAGTCGCAGCCGTGCTGATAGTCTTGAAATCTTCCTGTCTTTTCTTCGTCTTCTAATCTTGAAACCTCTTGAATTAAATGAAGAATAAATATTATATTAGTTGACACACAAATGTACTGTCTGGTTCATTTGTGTCATCCCAATAAATATTCTCCATTTAAATAACATTTAACTAGAGGCCTTCTGTCATTAATTCTTCTTCATTGTTTGCATTCTTCTTCTGGAATCTGCTTGTAGTAACCACTTGAAATCTTCTATATCTTCTGTCTTCAATAGAAGTACTACTACATTATTAATTTCACTGACGCTTGAACAAATAATTGAACTTCTTCCAGTGTTGAGTAGCAATCCTACAAAATACCTCTGATACTTAGATCCTTTGTGATTAGTTGACTGTCTTCGTCTTGATTCCTGTTTAGTGTTTAGTATTTACTTCTCTTTATTAGTTAGAGTTGAGTTGCCATCTAATTATTACAAATAGGCCTAGTCATATGCCTTTCAATCTCCCCCTATTTGTTGTTAAACATTTAACACACAAATTCCTAGAGGATAACTCAACTAACAACTAAGAAAGTAGTACGACATTTAATGACTTGTAAATAATAAACAAAAGTTCTGGTTTTATATTTAACAATTTTCCAGATTCATACATAAAAGATAAATACAAGATAGATGTTCCTCTAGCACTGAACAAATATTACAAAGTTTCTATCTTGTCCTATCTACGTTTTCAGTCTTTAGAAGTATCAACTTCACCTTCTTCCAGGGTTGTACTTTTATGCACAGGTGTCCTTGGTACCTCTTCGGTTACTGATTGTTCTGTTGTAGTGGCCTCTCCATACAACCTTCTTTGCTCAGCTCTTGCTAACTGCCACAGTACTTCCTGTTCAACAGGATCTACTATCTCTTCTTCTACATCAGATGGTTGTGTTGAATCTATCTTTGGTATTTGCCTGATGTATGAATGAATTCTTTTTGACAGACAGTAGTTTCTTATCTTCTCTGCAGCATCCATTTTAGCTTGAGATTTGAAACCTTTTGACCTTAGCATCTTTTCAACTTGAATCATGTACTTAACTGTGTAGCCCTTAAAAGATTCCTCATTTAACTGCATGATTTGATACAACTTGTTTGAGAAAAATCTTACCTCATGAGGATCAAATAAGATCTGAGGACTAACAGCTGTGGCAAAGACTCTAAGTCTATCCCTGAGAAGTTCATTTTCTTCTGAGCTCCTTTTTATTTTGTTCAAGAACGTCCATATTACTGATAAACTTCTTTGCCTGAAAAACTCTAAGGAAATTCTGAATGTTCCATTCCTGTGTGTGTAGACTAGTATCCGCCAGTCTTCAAGAATGTGATCCACTAGGATAGTGATGTAGTCCACTTCCTCTTTCAGAGCTTTCATGAAGTTGTCAATGTTGTCATTTGACTTTTCTAGACGCTCAATTATTGATTTCAGATGCTTGTCTTCAAATGGACCCTTTTGTTGTTTGTCCATTATTTTTCTTGCAGTATCCCATTTCTTTCCAATCTTGAGCTGTACATCTCTCTTCTTTTCTCTGACTGCTATGGCCCAGAGATTTTGCTTTTCTTGGCTTTCTTCTCTTTCTGCCTTTGTTCTTTCTATGACTAGAGCTTTCAGATTTTCAGTTTTTGCATGACTTGCCTTGATGTCTTCTTTTAGTTTCTTCATTGCCTCTTCATAGGCTGGATCAACTTCTTTTTCTTCTGGAAACAGAAAATCTTCATCAAATGCAATCTCTTCCTCAGCTCTGCAGTAGTCAGGAAAGTTTGATTCATCATGAGCACTGTCATCAATGAATTTCTCTTGATCATAAAACTGTTTTTCTGGTTCTGGATCATACGACTGAAATTGATCTTCAGAGTACAGTTTATCTTTCCCTTTTTGTTTATCTTTCCCTTTTTCTTGAGTAGAAGCCCCTCCATCTTTAGCTACTTTCTCTTTTGATTTCTCCCCCTTAGTTGAGGGATCCTCTTGAGTTTTAGAGGCTTCAAAAGATGTCAACATTTTCTGCATAGTCAGATAGACTTGCTTCATTCCTTCATTCAAATGTGTCATTCCATCATCCAGTTTGCTGAATCTTTGTGAAGAGATCTTCTCATTTTCAATGATTGTTAATGTCAAGCTTTTCTCAACCTCATCAATCTTTTCATGTAATTTGCTGACTTCTTTCATGTCTTCAGCAATAAGATTCTGTACACTCTGGATGTCTTGACTTTTTAGAAGAATGGAGGTTTTGACATCATCAACATCTTTTCGTACTATTGTCAGCTGCTGTGTTACAGAGGCAGATGTAGTTTTTTCTTCTGCTTGTGCTTTTACTTTTACCAACTCAGCCTGAACAATTTGCATTTCTTTCTGGAGAGCTTCCATTTTAGATAATAGAACACTGTGTGTGTGTGCACTCAGCTCACTTGCACTCCTGTTTATCTCACTATCACTCTGTGCATGTGTTTCACTTTGTGTTTGCCTCACATCACTCGTGTTTAGCTCTTCTCCAGATCCTGAAGCTGTACCTGCATATATAACAATAGCTTTTGAAGAGTCAAATTGCTCTTCTGATGCCTGTGAAGGCGCGTCCTCAACAAGATTAACTTGAAGTGGCTCCGCTACTGACGTAGCTACTCCGTGAATGGAGTCCCATCTCCCTCTATGGAGTGGTTGCCTCTCAAATCCACCAGTGGATTCGAGACCTTTTAAAATCACTGGATGTAATATATCCAGGGGGGTCACCACCTTAGACAATGTAGTGAATGGCTCATTAGAGTCTGTGGTGCCCCTCAGTACCTCAGAGGGTATCTGATGCTGCATTGCATCGAAAGTGTCATGGTCCACATCATAGGTGGCATCCGACCAGTTTTTATTAAAAACATTTTCTTCAACAAATGTGCCCTCATGTGTTTGTGTATCTGCAAGCGGAGGTCCTGCTAGTGTGAGAGCTAGCAGTGTGCTTTCCTCACTATCTGAAGCTGTAGCCGTGCAGCGAATTAGATCACCTGGTTGAGCAAGTGTATCTAAAGAACCTTGGATGGCCATGTCAAAATCCATATCCCATTGAGAGGAAAAGGATGAGTCTGCAGGTGTCTCTGGTTGAAATTTAGATCTTTTAGATTGTGGAGACAGAGCTGTGGGTTCACTCACATCAGCACCAAGACCCCTAACTATTCTAACAGGTTTCTTCCTTTTTCTGACTTTTAGTGAAGAGGAGGATGAAGGAGAAACTGTTTGAGGCTCTAATTCAGCTGGGGGCGGAACCTGTGTGTTTTCAGGTTCGTAGCTGACATCCTGGAGTGTAAGAACACCATCATAGTCCGCCACAGATAAATCTAATAGTGCATTGGATATTTCTATAGGTATTGAACTAGAAGATTGTGAGTGAGATATTACCTGTTGATCTTGTGCCACTTGATCGACATGCTGAGCAGCTTCAAGTAGAAGGTGCACAGGATGTTCTAATTGCATAGGCACTTGTTCTTGCTCTTGTTCCTGCACAGGATTAGCAATATGATCTAATATCTCAGCCATGTAATCTGTCCTTACCACTTGCACATTTTGAAACTTGGGGTTGTTGTGGAGCCTTGCAAATAAGTTGTTCTGAGAAGTCGGAGATTCTTCTACAGGACCATTCTGAAATAAGGCTTTGTCTTCTTCCATCAACAAGTCATTCATAAACAGCATCAGGAACCTCGGATAGTAGACTTGAACATTCTGTTCCCTGCTTTCTGGTTTCCCCATCTTCCTTATAATTTCTTTTAGAAGCAACTTCCCAAAATTTATCCTCCTATTGTGAGCCACAGAATACCCAAAGATTTGCAGTAGTGAAGATATATTGTTGAAGTTGTTCTTTGTAGTGGGAGCAAACACTTTGGCTAACGTGTCAAAGAAATAGTCCCACTCACTTACCAACTTGGACTTTGTCAGTCTTACCAAATTGATCTCACCCTGATATCTAATAGAATAGAAAAATTCTAGAATTTCTGGTACAGTGGGTGGATCCATGAAATTGTCAGTTGGAAAGCCCAAAATCCTGTTCACGTCCTCTTCAGACACCATATATTCATGATCTCCTATGCTGAAAGAGAATTGAACTCTGTCTGCAGTACTCCTATTCCTCGCAGTGGAATACAGAGCCCTAAGTGCTAACACTTGCAACGGGGCATCCAGAGTAATTGCAGTTCTGACGAGTGAATGTTCATTCATAAACACGATCCATGGTCGAAACCTCTCGACTGAACAATTCACCGGATTGAAATATCCTACAAAATTAGTTTTTACTAATTCGCAATAACCAGCCATTTTTGTTTAAACTATTACAATTAATAAAATTACAAAGTGCGATTACAACTCAAAATTAACAATTACAATTCAAGATTCGAAAATTACACTTGAAAAATTGAAACCCTAAGTAGTAATCCCCAAATTGACTATAATCAACAATTCACTACACAGCTGTCTTTCAGTCACTCTAAGCACAAAAACCACTTGCTTGCTTCGAAATTTTTTTTTTAAAAACAAGAACAGGAACAGTAGATTTTACTAAAATCGGGCAGAGCTCTGTTTGTTTTAATCGTTTTTAACACACTAGCAAGCAAAGATGCTTGTAAACAAGGATAAGCAACTGAAGGCAGTTGATTTAGATGGATAACAGTCGATTTATGAAAAAAAATCGACTGTTCGTGTGTATATATGTGTAACAGCGTGTGTATGTGTTTATTAAACTGAGTATGACTTAATGTTTAATAAGAATAGAACCTTAGCATTTCTCGGTATGACTTATTAAAAGTCATGCCGAGTTTTTAAAAAAAACTTAAGTAAATCAGTTGCTAAGGAGTCGGTATGACTTACTATACTAGTTTCTCGGTATGACTTTTTATTTAAAATAAAAAGTCATGCCGAGTTTTAATATCTCAAGTCATTCCGGGAAGGAAAAAAAATTGTCAGTATGACTTATTTCTTAATTCTCGGTATGACTTATTATTAACATAACAAGTCATGCCGAGTTTTAATCATAAAAGTCATACTGAGATAATACAAAATTATACAATAAATAATAATAGGCAGAAATTATGAGATAAATATTAATAAATTAAATACTAAAAGATATAAAATAAATATTTACATTACTAATTATTTTAATTAATTTAAAAGTTAAATTAACTCATGTTGAATTAATTTAATAAGCAAATTAATTGAACAATTAATAACATAATCATTTATATTAATGTACACATGCTTAAAAAAAAATATATACTTATTTACATAATGCTTATAAATGCTTAATTTAAACAAAATTACTTATGCTTTAATTGAACAATTATCTTCTAAGAATATTGATTTAATCTTAAGATAATTTTCCAAAAATTCATAAGCTCTAGGATTTTATTAATTCAAGACTCATAAATTCTTTAAATATTAACATTTAATATTTTATGAGCTTAAATTAATTCCTAGCAACCAAACATTTAGCCATAGTTTAACATCCCTAATTCACTAACCAGCTTTGAGAAAGTGGATTCATCAAGTGGTTTTGTGAAGATGTCGGCTAACTGTTCTTCTGTGGGTACAAAATGTAGCACCACAGTTCCGTTCATGACATGCTCTCTGATAAAGTGATACCTTATGTCAATGTGCTTGGTTCGTGAATGTTGTACAGGATTGTTGGAAATAGCTATAGCACTTGTGTTGTCGCAGTAAATTGGAATTTTGTTCAACGCAAGTCCATAGTCATTTAGCTGATTCCTAATCCACAAGATCTGTGCACAACAGCTACCTGCCGCAATGTATTCTGCTTCGGCTGTCGAGGTAGATACTGAATGTTGTTTCTTGCTGTACCAGGAGATCAACCGTCGTCCTAGAAACTGACAGCTTCCAGAGGTACTTTTCCTGTCCATCCTGCACCCTGCATAGTCTGAATCTGTATAGCCTATTAGGTCAAAACCTGTATCCTTAGGGTACCAAATTCCAAGATCTGGTGTACCCTTTAGATATCTAAAAATTCGTTTAACAGCTATTAGATGAGATTCTCTTGGGTCAGATTGAAACCTTGCACATAAGCAAGTTGCGAACATTATGTCGGGTCTACTTGCAGTTAGATATAATAATGAGCCTATCATACCTCTGTAGCTTGTGATGTCAACTTTCTTACCAGTTTCATCTTTGTCAAGCTTCGTGGCTGTTGGCATTGGGGTTTTTGCCAGTGAAGAATCTTCTAGATTGTATTTTCTGAGAAGATCTCTTACATACTTTGATTGGCAAATAAAAATCCCATCTTCCTTTTGCTTTACTTGCAATCCAAGGAAGAATGACAGCTCACCCATCATGCTCATCTCATATCTGCTCTGCATTAACTTAGCAAATCTCTTGCACAAGTTTTCGTTAGTAGAACCAAATATAATATCGTCAACATAAACTTGGACAAATATCATATCTTTTCCATGCAATTTATAAAAGAGAGTTTTATCTATGACACCTCTAGTGAAACCATTTTCAAGTAAAAACTCAGAGAGAGTGTCATACCATGTCCTCGGTGCTTGCTTGAGTCCATAGAGAGCTTTGAAAAGAAAGTACACAAAATCAGCAAACTCTGGATTTTCAAAGCCAGGGGGCTGTTCCACATATACTTCCTCTTCTAGCCTTCCGTTCAGAAATGCACTCTTCACATCCATTTGGTAGACTTTAAAAATGGAATGTGCTGCGAATGCCAGAAATATCCTGATGGCTTCAAGTCTTGCAACTGGTGCGTAGGTTTCGTCATAATCAATTCCCTCTTCCTGGGAGTAACCTTTTGCAACCAGTCTGGCTTTGTTCCTTGTAACAATGCCATCACCGTCTAATTTGTTCCTGTATACCCATTTTGTGCCAATAACAGATCTATCTTTAGGCCTGGGTACCAGTGTCCAGACTTCTTGTCTTTCGAACTGATTGAGCTCTTCTTGCATGGCAAGAACCCAATCTGGGTCAATTAGTGCATCTTCAATCTTCTTTGGTTCTTCTTGAGATAGAAAAACTGAGAATAAACATTCATTTGAAGTTGCACTTCTGGTTCTTACTCCAACATCTGGATCACCTATGACCAAATCAAAAGGATGATCTCTGCTCCATATCCTTTCCCTAGGTAGGTTTGATCTTGATGATTCGCCTCGAAATTCATTGTGATGTTGTGTTCTGCCAGTTGATCCTTCATCTCCCCCTGAGTTGCTGCCAGGATGACTTGTTGATCCACCACTGGTATTAGTAGAATCCCCAGTGTTGCCATTGTTTCCACCATTAATACCTGGATCATTACCATCATTGATGTCATTATTTCCTGCTGCAACTTCAGGTTCTTCTTCATCATCAGTATGTGAGTCTGGATAATTGTCGAATTTTAATGACTCAGAAGAATCTTCAGTTTGGATACTTGGGAGTTTAGTGTCATCAAAAGTTACATTGACACTTTCCTTCACTTGGTGCTGATCAATTATGTAAACCCTATATGCTCTTCTTGAATATCCGACAAAAATGGCTTCATGTGCCTTGGCCTCAAATTTGCCAATGCGTTCATCTCCATCTTTTAGCACAAAGCATTTGGCTCCAAATACATGAAAGTACTTGAGAGTTGGTTTCTTGCCAGCCATTAATTCATAGGGAGTTTTCATATGATCTTTGTTGATCAGAGTTCGATTCTGAGTATAACAAGCTGTATTAACTGCTTCAGCCCAGAAGTAGATAGGTAACCTTGATTCACTTAGCATAGTCCTTGCAGCTTCAATCAGGGTTCGATTTTTCCTTTCTACAACTCCATTTTGTTGTGGAGTTCTTGGTGCTGAGTACTGCCTTGTTATCCCCTTGTCTGAGCAGAAGTTATTCAGAACTTCATTTTTGAATTCTGTTCCATTATCTGATCTGATTGCTCGGACAGGTAACTTTGAATCTAACTCAATCAGCTTTATATGATCAATCACCAAATGTGGAGTTTCATCTTTAGAATTCAAGAATAAAACCCATGTATACTTTGTGAAGTCATCCACAATCACTAAGGCGTATTTCTTCCTTGACATAGACAGAATATTTACTGGACCAAATAAATCCATGTGAAGGAGTTGAAGTGGTTCAGTGATGTTTGTAGTGTCTGTGCCTCTGTGAGTTGCTTTCTTTGACTTGCCTTTTTGACATGCCTCACACAATCCTTCTTGTGTAAATTCCATCGGAGGCAGTCCTCTCACCAAATCCCTCTTGACTAGAGAGTTCATTGTTTTGAAATTCAGGTGTGAGAGCTTCTTGTGCCATAGCCAACTTTCCTCTGTTGAAGCTTTTGAATAGAAACAGTTTGCTTCAGCTTCAGTTCCCGAGTTGAAATCAGCTACGTACAAGTTTCCTTTCCTTACTCCACGCAAGGCTAGTCTGTCTTCTTTAGAATGAGCTATTAAGCACTTCTCCTTGATAAAGTTTACTTTGTAACCTCTATCACAAAATTGACTGACGCTGAGTAGATTGTGCTTAAGTCCTTCCACCAAAGAGACATTTTCAATGATAACATTTCCTGTATTTAACTTGCCATATCCCATAGTCATTCCTTTGCTGTTATCTCCAAAGGTGACGATTGGGCCAGCTCTCTCAACCACGTCTGATAGCAGGGCTCTATCTCCGGTCATATGCCTTGACGATCCGCTGTCCAGGATCCATATAACTCGGTTTACCTGTTTAACTCCCTGCAATTATCAAACGGATTAATTCGTCTTCGGAACCCAAAATTGATTGGGCCCGGCATACTTAAAGAACTGACCTTTGTCTGCTTTGACAACAGATCCTTTTCGAATAACAACATTTTCTTCCTTGACTGTTCCTACCTTCCTATAAACAGTCTTAACAACTTTCTGTTTAGACTTAGGAATATATGATTCCTTCTTTTCAGGTGAAGGAGTCGCAGTCTTGGATTTAGCAAATTTACTATTGATGTGCTGTCTAGGTGTCATGTTATCTTTCTTAGCTATCATGCGTTTAAAGTAAGCAGTCATAGCATTAAAGGCACATAACATGCAATTCATTATACCACATGGTTTATGGAAAGCATCAATAGTAGGCATGTTATTCAATACAGTAGGGGGTTTAACAGATTCTGCTTCAGTTTTATCATCATATTTGAAGTTTTCAGTAGAATGAAATTTATTGTTACTGTTCCTACTGTTCACAAACGTGTTGGGTCTGTTCATTTTATTCTTTAAGTCTTTTGCACCTACACCAGGTCTGGGGGAATCAAAAGTTCCCACATCTTCCACAGGTGTCTCTGGTGCACATTTCTCTTTCTGGACATTAACTCCTTTTATGTCCTTAACCTGTTCTCCTCTCTTCTTCTCTTCCTCAAGATCTTCCAGCTGCATTTCGTATGCAATTATTACAGAGGTCTCAAGGATGGGTTCAGCTATCGGTGTTATGAAGAGAGGTTTCGGTGTGTCTTTAACAACATGTGGGATACCCCTTTCTTCAGCACTTTTTCTAAAGGGGGTTATGTTGCTTGGTTTTCCTACAGATTTGTTATACTCGAAGCCTATTCCAACTTTACGATTTATTTCTTGTTGGTCAACTAGGTTCTTAACAATATATGAGGAATTCTTATAAGCAAGACACTTCTTCTTTTCTTCTTCTATCTGGTTTCTGAGATTAGTTTCTACTACAACATGACAACTGACTTTGCTGACTTGAACAGCTAAGTCTTCAGTCAACTTAATAGTCAACTTGTCATGATTTCTTTTTAACTGTTTAAAAACTTCAGTCTCATCAATTAACTCTTTGACTTTGAGTCTGAGTTTCTTAACTTTATCTCTTTCACCATCTAGTTCTTTACCTAGCAAAGCAAACATCTTAGGACACGAAGGATTTACCTCTATTCCTCTGTCACTGGTGGGAGACAGTGATCCCTCTGATGAAGCCATAAGAGCAAGATTTCCCAGCTCTTCCTCATCATCGTTATCTGAGTCATCCCAGCTTTTGCCTGCTGCTAGATAGGACTTTCCTTGATGCTTTTTCACTAGCGCATCATACTTCTCCTTGAGCTCTTCATAAGACTCTCTCTTCTTCCCTTGCTTTGGCTTCTTGCACTCAGTTGCAAAGTGGCCTAGCTCATTACAGTTGAAGCAACGAAACTTGCTTCTATCAACTAAGCCGGTCTTGTAGCCGCTTTTTGATACTGCTGTCGAAGAACCTCCTCTTTGGAATCTTCCAAAATTAGGCTTACTTCTGAATGAGGAGTTTCTTCGGAATCTCATGTTGCCAAACTTCCTGGCAACCATAGCTAGAGATTCATCTTCTAGCTGATCTAGTTCTTCCAGTGAGTAGAAATCACCATCTTCTTGTTTGTCAGAAGTATGTCCAAGTTCTGGAACCACATACTCTGTTGAACTGTTAGAAGGTGCAACAGCCTTCACTTCTTCTTTCTCTGGTGCTTCTACCATTAATGCCTTGGAGGAACTCAGTACCTTACCTCTACCGTACATCTCTCTGGTTTGGATTTGTTCCAGCTCATAAGTTTTTAACACTCCGTAGAGTCTTTCTAGGGTTACCTCTTTCATGTCCCTAGATTCCCGGATGGCTGCAATCCTGTGCTCCAGATGCTCTGGTAAGGTCAGCAAAAACTTCCTGTTCACCTCTTGGTTCTGATAAAACTTTCCATTCATGTTTAGCTCGTTTATCAATTTGTTTAGTCTCTGAAACACCTCAGAGATACCCTCACCAGGGTTGGATCTAAACTGTTCATATTGGGTGGTCAGGATCTCCAGTCTATTCTCCTTAACTTCTTCAGTTCCCTCATTGATAATTTCAATTGTTTCCCAGATTTGTTTTGCATTCTTGCAATTGACTACTTGGTTGTACATGATGTAGTCTAGGGATTCAATTAATATGAGCTTCAGATTATTATCAAGGGACACAGCTTCTGTTTCCTCATCTGTATAGTCTGCCGGACTTTTCGGAAACTGTCTGTGGGGAATTACGACCCCATCTACTGTATGTTCGAGAACAACTGATATAGGGAGCTCAACACCTTTAGCCATAATCAATGCATACTTAGGATTTGCAATCCCGATAAACAGTAGCATTTTTTGTTTCCACAAGTTGTAGTGTTCTCTGTCGAACTGTGGAATCTTGATGCTTGTAACTTTCTGGGTACTCATCTTTAATAAGATTAAAAATTAAGTGTTTCAAAAAAAATATTTTAATTTTTGACTGAAAACAATTTTTGATCAGAAATAATTTTTAGTGAAAAATTATTTCGAATAAAAAATTATTTTGAATTAAAAATAATTTTTGAGATCTGTATGAGTTGCGGAATTTTTGGTTTGGATCTGATATTTTCTATATCAACCAGCTCTGATACCAATTGTTGGTCCCTGATATTGTAGAAGGGGGGTTGAATACAATATCTGAAAATTAATCGCGGAATAATTGGATTAAAAATATTATTTTAATTACTCGCGAAATATTAATTATAATGAAATACTTTTCAAGTGAAAGATATTATTTTAACTTGATTAGTATTACACAATTAATATTTAGAAAACTGTTATATAATTGATATAAAGTCTAGAACGAATTCGACATGAAGTGTTCGTGTTTAAACAATTATATTCAAACTCAGCACAGAAATCTGTGAATATTACAATGCAGATAAATTACTGAATTTGATCTGTTTTTCTAACTCTTAACAAGTTGAACACTAACAAATGAAGCAAGCACCTCATATTTATAGAGGTTGGAAAAAGGCTGGTATGACCTTTTTCCATATGACTTAATTTCAAGAAAATAAGTCTGTATGACTTATTTTAACACTTGTATGACTTACAAAAGACTGGGCATGACTTATTTTGGTCGGTATGACTTATTTTTCTAATTAAAAAATCGGTATGACTTTTTAATTAAATAAAAAATCAATCCAGTATGACCTTTTGAGCATTGAAATCTCGGTATGACTTATTATATATATATATATAGTTCGGTATGACTTATTAACAAGTCCTTCGGTATGACTTATTAATAAGTCCTTCGGTATGACTTATTAATAAGTCATACTAACTGATTATATATATATATATATATACACAATTCGGTATGACTTATGCTAACATGCTCGGTATGACTTATATATATATATATATATATATATATAAAGAATTTCGGTATGACTTATTGATAAGTCATACTAGCAGTTTATATATATCTATATAAGTCATTTTAAAGCATTTCTTTTATAGTAAATTAATTCTACTTAATTTAATTAGTTAATTTATAAATTAAATTAATTTCAACTTGAATTAATTTAATTAGATAAATTAAATAATTAATTAACAATTGATAGTAGAATTAAAATACTATCTTTAGTCGCAGCCGTGCTGATAGTCTTGAAATCTTCCTGTCTTTTCTTCGTCTTCTAATCTTGAAACCTCTTGAATTAAATGAAGAATAAATATTATATTAGTTGACACACAAATGTACTGTCTGGTTCATTTGTGTCATCCCAATAAATATTCTCCATTTAAATAACATTTAACTAGAGGCCTTCTGTCATTAATTCTTCTTCATTGTTTGCATTCTTCTTCTGGAATCTGCTTGTAGTAACCACTTGAAATCTTCTATATCTTCTGTCTTCAATAGAAGTACTACTACATTATTAATTTCACTGACGCTTGAACAAATAATTGAACTTCTTCCAGTGTTGAGTAGCAATCCTACAAAATACCTCTGATACTTAGATCCTTTGTGATTAGTTGACTGTCTTCGTCTTGATTCCTGTTTAGTGTTTAGTATTTACTTCTCTTTATTAGTTAGAGTTGAGTTGCCATCTAATTATTACAAATAGGCCTAGTCATATGCCTTTCAACTCACAACATCATGATTCGAGAACTCTTAGAATTTCCTTAGTCGAGAAGTCAGAAAGAATGGCAACTTAACTACAAACTCCACTTTTCTTAGAGACTTATTTTATCTTCACTTGGAAAATAAAATAAGAGATTTGCAATCATTACTTCTTAGATAAATAAAACTTATTTATTCTCTTTGATATAAGAAGTGAGATTTATCAATATTCTTGACATTTTAATTACCACACTTGTTATTTAATAATGCACTAGTATGATAATTCAATTCAGGTTTTCTCAGAACAAAGAAATAATTCTGAGTTAATTTTAAAATTTTTGTTTAATCATATGTACAACAATATAACTGACATATTTATAAATATACCCCAGTTTTGTTTCACTTAGATATATCATTTAGGTTCATGTCTGTGAAACAATTGTTGTAACAGTTGGAGGGATATATTTAGTGAGCCACTTATCCTGAAGAATTTAGCATTCCTATTTCACTAACCATCCTGTTAAAGGTGGCTTCATCAAGTGGCTTAGTAAATATATCAGCCAACTGTCTTTGTGTAGGAACATAGAGCAATTTAATCACTCCATTTTCTGCATGCTCCCTTATGAAATGATACCTTACATCAATATGCTTTGTCTTGGAATGATTGACTGGATTTGCAACAATTGATATGGCACTAGTGTTGTCACACATGATAAGTATTCCTTCCAACACCAGTCCATAATCCCTTAGTTGATTCCTAATCCAAAGCAATTGAGCACATCAACTTCCTGCAGCTATGTATTCAGCCTCAGCTATAGAGGTTGACACAGACTGTTGCTTTTTACTGAACCAAGATACCAGTCTCTATCCAAGAAATTGACAGCTTCCTGAAGTGCTTTTTCTATCCACTCTGCACCTAGCAAAATCAGCATATGAGTATCCAACTAAGTTGAATCCTATTTCTTTAGGATACCATAACCCCATGAATGATGTTCCTTTGAGATATCTCAGAATTCTTTTGACAGCAATGATATGAGATTCTTTGGGATTTGCCTGGAACCTTGCATATAGACATGTAGAGAACATTATGTCAGGTCTACTTGCTGTGAGATAGAGAAGAGATCCAATCATTCCTCTGTAGATCTTCATGTCTACACTATTTCCTTTCTTATCTTCATCAAGCTTTGTAGCTGTAGATATTGGAGTCTTAGCAGTTGAGCAGTCTTGCATGTCAAACCTTTTGAGTAGATCATTGATGTATTTTGTTTGACTTATGAAAATGCCATCAGACCTTTGACTTATTTGAAGGCCTAGAAAATAATTGAGCTCTCCCATCATGCTCATATCATATTCATTTTGCATTAGTTTAGAGAACCTTTGACACAATTTTTCATTTGTAGACCCAAAAATGATATCATCTACATAGATTTGAACAAGTATGATATCCTCACCATGCTTCTTGTAGAAAAGAGTTTTGTCAATTGTGCCTCCAATGAATTAATTTTCTAGAAGAAATTTTGACAAGGTGTCATACCATGCTCTAGGGGCTTGTTTGAGTCCATACAATGCTTTGATGAGTCTGTAAACAAAGTCTGGAAAATTTGGATCTTCAAAGCCAGGTGGTTGTTGCACATATACTTCCTCTTCTAATTCACCATTGAGGAATGCACTTTTCATATCCATTTGATATACCTTAAAATTTGAGTGTGCTGCAAAGGCTAGGAAAATTCTAATTGTTTCTAATCTTGCAACAGGAGCAAAACTCTCATCATAGTCAATGCCTTCTTCTTGTGAATAGCCTTTTGTAACTAACCTTGCTTTGTTTCTTATTACTATTCCATGTTCATCCATTTTATTCCTGTATACCCATTTAGTGCCAATTATTGATCTGTCCTTTGGAGGTGACACTAGTTCCCAAACATTATTTCTCACAAATTGATTCAATTCTTCTTGCATGACAATTATCCAGTCTGGATCCAACATGGATTCTTCAATCCTTTTTGGCTCATTTTGAGACAGAAAGCAAGCAAATAGACATTCATTCATAGCTGCTCTTCTTGTCCTCACACCTTCATCAGGATTTCTAATGATCTGATCAGCTGTGTGATCTCTATTCAATTTGGTTTGATGAACTCCATCTTTATTATTTGAGCATGTTTCCTCTTGATTGAAATTTCTGCCATTTGTTGCAGATCCTTGAGAATCTCCCCCTGAGTTGATGCTAGGATTATGTGGAGAGTTCTCAAGTTGAATATGACTGTAATCTTCATTTTCTCTTTCCTGAGATGTTCCATGTGAGATCTCTACAGATGACTCTTCATGAGTATTGGTAACATTTTCAGTTTCAAGTGTTTCACTGTAAAGTACATGCATGTGTTTGGAATAAAATGCTTTATTCTCAAGGATGACACTAACAACCTTGGGAAGTTTGAAGCAAAGGCATATTAAGGAATATTTATGGGATACTCTTTGGATAAAACTGTCTATAAAGTATATATAATTGATCAACAAAAGGTTATGGAAAGTACAAATGTGACATTTGATGATTTCAAGTTCCCTGCAATGGATTTGGAAGGTAAAAACTGTGACACCTTGAGGTTTGAAAATGAAATGGAGCCTAAGACTTTTGCAACTAAAAATGTTAACACTCATGAAGAGTCACATGTAGATATCTCACATGGAACAAATGTGGAAAGAGAGAATGATGATTTCAGTCATATTCAACTTGAAACTTTCAAGGGTCTGCAACAAATGGCAACAACTTCAATTAGGAGGAAAAATGTTCAAGTTATAGAAATGTAGCTCATCAAACTAAATAGAATAGAGCACACACAGTTGATTAAATCATTGGAAATCCTGATGAAGGTGTGAGGACAAGGAGAGCAACCATGAATGAACACTATTTTCTTACTTTCTGTCTCAAAATGAGCCAAAAAGGATTGAAGAAGCCATGTTGGATCCAGACTGGATAATTGTCATGCAAGAGGAACTGAATCAATTTGTGAGAAACAATGTTTGGGAACTAGTGCCACCTCCAAATGATAGATTAGTAATTGGCACTAAGTGGGTCTACAGGAACAAAATGGATGAACATGGAATTGTGATAAGGAACAAGGCAGGGTTGGTTAAAAAAGGGTACTCACAAGAAGAAGGCATTGACTATGATGAGAATTTTGCTCCTATTGCAAGATTGTAAGCAATTAGAATTTTCCTAGCCTTTGCAGCACAGTCAAACTTTAAGGTCCATCAAATGGATGTCAAAAGTGCATTTCTTAATGGTGAGTTAGAAGAGAAAGTATATGTGGAACAACCACCTGACTTTGAGGATCCAGACTATCCAGACTTTGTTTACAAACTCATCAGAGCATTGTATGGACTCAAACAAGCCCCAAGAGCATGGTATGACACTTTGTCAAAATTTCTTCTGGAAAATCAATTCACTAGAGTAACTATTGACAAAACTCTTTTCTATAAGAAGCATGACGATGATATCATACTAGTTCAAATTTATGTGGATGATATTATTTTTCGATCTACAAATGAGAAACTGTGTTAAAGGTTCTCTAAGCTAATGCAAAGTGAATATGAGATGAGCATGATGAGATAGCTCAATTATTTTCTAGGCCTTTAAATAAGTTAAAGGGCAGATGACATTTTCATAAGTCAAACAAAATACATCAACGACTTACTCAAAAGGTTTGACATGCAAAATTGCTCAACTGCTAAAACCCCAATGTCTACAGCTACAAAACTTGATGATGATAAGAAAGGAAAAAGTGTACACATAAAGACCTACAGAGGAATGATTGGATCTATTCTCTATTTCACAGCTAGCAGACCTGACATTATGTTCTCTACATGTCTATGTGCAAGATTTCAGGCCCAAGGAATCTCATCTTATTGCTGTCAAAAGAATTCTGAGATACCTCAAAGGAACACCTTTCATGGGTTTATGGTACCCTAAAGAAAAATGATTCAACTTAGTTAGATATTCAGATGTTGATTTTGCTGGATGCAGAGTGGATAGAAAAAACACCTCAAGAAGCTGTCAATTTCCTGGACAGAGATTAGTCTCTTGGTTTAGCAAAAAGCAACAATCAGTTCTACTTCCACAGCTGAGGCTGAATACATTGCTGCTGGAAGTTATTGTGCTCAAGTGCTTTGGATTAGGAATCAACTAAGGGACTATGGACTAGTGTTAGATGGAATTCCTATCATGTGTGACTACACTAGTGTCATCTCAATTGTTGCCAATCCAGTCATCCATTCCAAGACAAATCATATTGATGTGAGGAACCATTTCATTAGGGAACATGCAAAAAATGGAGTAATTGAATTATTCAATGTTCCTACACAAAAACAGTTGGCTGATATATTTACCAAACCACTTGATGAAGCCACCTTCAACAGGTTGGTTAGTGAAATTGGAATGCTAATTTCTTCAGGATAAGTGGCCAAATAAATATATCTTCCTAATTGTTACAACAATTGTTTCACAAACATGAAGCAAAATGATTTATCTAAGTGAAACAAAACTGGTGTATATTTATAAATATATCAGTTATATTGTTGTACATTGTTATGTTTCAAAACAAAACTTCTATTAACTTGGAACTATTTCTGTGTTCTAAGGAAACTTGAAGAAAATTATTATACTTGTGCATTATTAAATAACAAGTGTGATAATTAAAATTTCAGGAATATTGAACAAACATATTTCTTACTTTAAAGATGAATAAATAAATTTTATTTATTTAAGAAATAAGGTTTGCGAATTATTATTTTATTTTCAAGTGAAAGTAGAATAATCTTTCAAAACTGGAGTTTGTGATTAAGTTGTCATCCTTTATGACTTCTCGACTAGGTATAAATGTCTTGAGTTCTCGAATAGTTCTCAAATGTCTTGAGTTCTCGAATAGTTCATTTCTAAGAGTTCTCGAATGTCTTGAGTTCTCGAATACTTCATTTCTAAGAGTTCTCGAATGTCTTGAGTTCTCGAATAGTTCATTTCTAAGAGTTATCGAATGTCCTGGGTTTTTGAATAGTTCATTTCTAGAGTTCTCGAATGTCTTGAGTTCTTGAACAGTTCATTTCTTGAGTTCTCGATTGAGTACTGTTGAGAGTTCTCGAATTATATATATATATATATATATATATATTCATAAGAGTTCTCAATCAAATTTAATAATTCTCTATTGAAATTAACTTTACTCTTTTCTGAGTTCTCGAACACTAAAATCGATTACAATTCTAGTTGAGTTGTCAAAGTCGTATAAATAGCAAAGTAGATCTAACACTTCATTTATATACTTAATCTCTACTCAAAGAAACCCTTACACTCAACAGTTACACTTGAACCCTTATTTTTCTCTTCTCTAAAACCTTCGTTTCTTCTTTTCACTCTTTCTATACACTAAATCAATAGGGTCTTCACACTCTAATCCTACATCTGAAGTGTGTGTTATCCCTGAAATAAAATTTCTAGCCATAACAAGGGATGCAGATATAAAACCTCAGTACAAGTGCTTCACTAGGTTTCTCATTGATTCCTACTTGAAGGAAGCATTGCTGGTCAACCCCACTCTTTACATTGACATACTGGAGCATTTCTGGAACACGACAACATGGGAATAAATAGCGTTGAAGGATGGAAACTTCATGATAGTGGTAGCCTGCAAAATACAAGAGGAGGATATAAGCTTCAATGAAGAAGATGTGAACAAAAGTCTGATGTTTCCAACTGAAGGATTTGATACTGAACCGTCTGAGAATGAGCTTCTAGCCTTTCTAGAGTTCATTAGATACTCAGACACAGTGGAGAAGGGAAAAGTGAAGTTTAAGCTAGGAAAAATAAACAAGAAATTCATGAGGAATGAGTGGTCATTCATGTTTGACACTCTTCTTAGAGTGTTCACTTGCAGAAAAACAGGATTTGGCCAGATAAGCAGCATTACCTTGAAGCTGACCTATTCATTGGCTTACAACCAGAAGCTCAATGTTGGGAAGTTGATTCTTAGGGAGCTCACTACCAGGATTCCTAAGAGAGGTAATGAAATCTTCTTCCCTCGCTTTATTCAATCAGTACTTTATTATAAGTATTCTACTTTCACTGAACTGCCTGGGATGAATAAAAATCGAATTGGCTACTCCAAATCCATGTCAAAAATCATTTTTACTACATTGGATATGAGAACCACAGTGAATGTGCCTCTCCAAATCATACCTCATATGATGAGTATATTTGGAGGGTACCCACTAGTGCAACCTAAATATGGTTACCTTGATACAGTAGGAGGTTCTAAGGTTGTAGAAGAATCTAATGCACCTAACCCAAGGACCTCTAACCCAACTATTCACCCTTCCTTGAATCCATTAGATGGTAGTGAACCAAACTCTACATCCTCTCAACAGGATGTAGTTGTAAAGAAGAAGAAGAAGAAACCTATCAAGAAAAGAATGTTATAAGTAGTTGTAAAAAATGAAGTTGATATTGATGAGTCACCTGTGGAACCTTTGACCAGGAGGAAAAAGAATAAAAAGGCCACAACATATCACTCTATATCCTCCCAACATGATGTAGAGGTACACAAGGGATTAAACCTGCTTCTAGGTGCACTTTCTCAACAAGGTGCATCTATTAAACTTGGGAGCCAACCCACTCCACCTTATACAATGTCTGCACCATCACATGAATACACTATTGTTGATGCCAGGTGTGTAGTTGAAAAGGATACATAGGCACATTTAGGAATCTCTGTTGAAACTTCCCCATTTTCTCAAGGGGAGTTGCCAACACTCACTACTGCTCACAATCTCTCTTCTATTCCCCAAATTTCTTCTCAACCAAATGTGTCTACCCAAACACATGAGGTTTTTGATTATCAGGATTTCTGTTTTCCTAGTGAGCCCATTTCAAGTGACTTAGTGCATGACACCTTGCTCACCACTCAGGAAACACATCTAGATGGTGAGGGAATATATGCTGAGGCATATCCTGATAACACCATCAAAACCATAGAGGCTTCAGGAGGCTTTACTTCAGACTCTATGGTAGATGAGGCATATGCAAGCCAAGTGTCTTCACAGACATTGGGTAATCTAGGGGACCTCCACACCATGCAAATTGCATCCCCTGGACATTCCCCAGTCATTCAAAGACTGTCTCCTCAGGAAAAATCACCTATCCATCCAGTGTTTAGAGAATCATCTGAGAAATTGGATGAGGAAATAGATACTGAGGAGACCACTATAGCAAGTGGCCTTAGCTCTCACTCTTTGTCACAATGGCTGAAACCTGTTCAACATGACAGGGAATTAGGACCATCATCTCTTGGTAGATCACTTTCTGATGAAAAGTTAAAGGAATTATATGGACATCGGTTGGAGGGTTTCTATCACATAGCTCAACAACTTTTCACCTCACATTTTCCCAATAAGGATTATGCTGCAATCATGTTGGAGTATGCCAAGGATCAAGAGGAAATAAAGGAGAAAAATGCTAATTTGGCTGAAAATGAAGAAGCCAATGCAGATGGTTGGTTGGACAATAAATATATTGTAAGCATGGAGGAAGTGCTAGAATGGACAAGGCAGAAATACTTAACCTCTCTTGGATCATGTGAGAAAACATTCACTCCCAGTGTCATATATGATGCCATCCATGAAGCTGCCAAGGTTCAACTCCAATCAAACCACTACCTTGCCAAAGGTGTGAAAACTGAAATTAATGATCACGGAACCAAGGTATAAGGCACTCTGAAAGGAATTGAGGATAAATTGAGGCCTGGTGGTATCTATGGAAGCATATCAAGAGGAGAATCAGACAAATCATCACTTCTCCACTCTAAGATAGATGCAATGGAGAAGGTCTTCAGAGAAATGGTTACTAGCAACTCAGCCATACTGGACAATCAAAGAAGAATCAATAATATGGTTGGAGTGCTCTACAAAAACAGGCATACAGATAGGTTGCCTGAAGATGTGCCTCTTCATACCTTGTCACCAGTTCAAGTAGACATTTATTATCAATCCAAGGCCAATGATGAAGCTGCTAAGGCCAAGATATTTGTTGATTTGAATGGCAAAGTTGAATCTCTCTCCACTACTTTTTCTACAGTTATGTCCAGTGTGAGCAATCTCAAAAAGGAGTTTGACACTTCTACTACCACTCAAGGCACCACACTTGCCAATATCTCTACTCAACTCACCTCATTGTAAAATCTCATATCCAACTTGGGACAAGCCAATCAAGTTCCTTCGGTTCAAGTATCATCTCACATCAAGCCCAGTCATTCTACATTTCCTCCAAGACAAGATATCAACCCTAAGGGGGAGAAGGAAATAAGATGTTATGACAAAATTGAGAGGAGAAATTCTAAAGCCTAATGCTGATAAGGACTTCTTGGAATTTCTGCAACATATCAAAAAGCAAGTAAAGGGCAATCATTGGAGCTACTAGAAAATGCTTGACAATGCTATTGTTACAATAAGGGGAGTTAAGTTCAAACAAAATGGCAAAATATTTAAAGAAACAATAGTACACTGAAATCTTTTCTGGTACTTAGACAACGTCTCCATTACTACCACAATCTTGAATACTTCATTCCCTGTTCTTGACTAACGCTTAAACATACAAATGAACTTCTTTCAGTGAGTATAACTCCAAGACTGCAGTTGTCTTCTTTAACCTTTGTCTTTACCCTTCTAGATTCCTATGCTTCGAACACTGTCTATCTTCAATTAATACCTTTATACTGAAATCTTCTAGTGGCACTTCTGTACCGAATCTTCAAAACTTCTTAAACCCTTAAAGTCTTTACACATTATTCTTCACTGACGCTTGAACTTATTAATGAACTTCTATCAGTAACCTGTAATAGACTTCAAAACTTCTTCTAATCTCTTGATTCACTGTATCTGCCTTGTCTTCATTTCTTCCTGATTTCTGTGTAGGCGTAATATTATTTACATGTCCTGTTCTAGTGATGAGTTATCACGATTAATATTCATACAACTTCGTATCTCACCAACAACTTTTATTATTTAAATTTATTTAAATAAATTTATTTTATGAATTCAAATTTAGATAAATTTATTTATAAATTTTATTTAAATAAATTTATGTTATAAATTTTATTTAAATTAGTTTATTATTTAAACTTGAAAATATGTATTTTATAAACTTTAATTAAATAATTTTTTTTTAAATTTAATTTAAGTGAATTTATTATTTAAATTTATATAGATTTAATGTATAATCTAAAGTTATTAAAAATCTTGGTCTATTTTTCCAAAGTGGTTTGTAGTTGGAAAATTCTTCATTTTGACTCAGAATTAATTCACAGAACATATGACCCGGTTTCGAGGAAAGTGGTTATTTCGTATTAATAGGTTTATTCCGGAGCATTTGGATTTTATTGTAGATGTTATGACTGTTCATGTTATAATTCCACAAACTGATCAAATGTAAAGATATGATAGATTTATTAGTAGGGAACTCTGTAGATTTTTTCTCTAACTCTATTGATCATTCTACTTTTTGTACTTGTACAAAACGGATTTAAGAATCGTTAGAGGTCACAACTGAAAAAGCATATGAGGCTAAAAGTAGAAAGACAAGATCAGGGCCGTGCTACAATATTCAAGAAGCCTGAACAAGCAAATGATGACAGAGACTCTGTTGAGTTAAAAAGCAGGTGCATATTTTCATATGAATTGCTCTCACTCACATATTGTACTTAAATGTCAAATCACTTCAAGTATTGCTTATTAAGGTATAGAAGATTAAAAAATGGTAGAGTTATCTAAGTAGTCAGTAAAACTTGTAGATTCGAGGCTTAATCTAAAACTGACTTAGGTAATTAGAGATAATTAAAATGTCAGACAACAACAAAAATGGATTAGACAGAATTAGTAATTAAATTGTTAGTTCTTCTATTCCATGTGCTTTTAGAAAATTATTGAATATCTGTAAATCTACTTGACACCTGTCACATTTGTGTAGAATGGTTTAAAGTAGATAGAACTGAATTTTCTAATATGCATAACATGCCTAAAATGCGTAATTCTTATCTATAATGCATTAAAGTTAAAATGTTACCTTGTGTTCTTATTTTCATGCTTGTTTGTTTAGAAGTTGAAAATGCATATCTTAGGACTTACATAATCTTAGGCAAAACATGTATAAGATTCACATTAGGGTAAACACTGCTAGTCCACCTTAAGATAGGTTGGAATCACTAATCTCATTGCCTTAAGACTACCTTGTCAAGGCTGCTGTGAATGAGAAGTGATCAGTCAAAGATAAGTTTGTGTATGTTAAGGTTGAAGCTGTTGTTACCATTATCGAAAGTCATATCTCTAACCCATCTGGACTCAATTGAAGTTGAGTACCAAGAATCTTAATCATTTATGATTGTAGAGTAAGAAAAAAAAGGACAAAAGTTATGTGATTTAGTGACATTTATTGTTCGAGGCATATTATTAGCATTGAAGCTCTACTATCACAGTTGGTTGAGAAAGCCTACCCAACGGTAACCTTTGGAGATGACAACAAAGGATATACAAGGGACTTGGCTATCATGATTTTAGAATTTTCATCACTGGAAATATCTTTCATGTCGACGGACTTAAGCACTAAGCACTATCTATAGGGCACTAGGGAATTCTTTGTCGAAGGTTTTCTGGAAAAGCATTGAAAAGGAAAAGTGCTTGATTTCAAGCAAGAAAGATGAAAGCTCACTCAATTGAGAGTGAATTGGTGATGTTCGTGCATCCAACAGATAATATATCACATATGGTGATTGATCACATCAGGTAGATCATGTTGGAAGCAAAGTACTTTGAAGTTGAAGCGATTAACACATCATGCTTCTCTATTCAACAAAGATCATGAAAAGACATCATATGAGTTAATGGCCAACCAGAAGCAAATACTGAAGCTCTTTCGTGTGTTTGGAGGAAATTGATATTTATTGAATATTTATATGAGTATCTTGGCAAGTTTAAAATTAAGGCTCGAGGAACAATTTTCCTCGGCTACTAATTAAAGTCGAAAGTTTTCAAGGCAAATGTGATGTAAAACCATAAGGTGATTGAAAGTATGAATGTGTCGTACTACTACACCAAGCTCCCACACATTCAAATGAAAGTCTATTCTGAATTTTTAAAGCTTGACATCTTGTCAGAGTCATATTCAGATATTGATGATGAAACTGAGGTTGCAGAAGGAATCAATGTTAATGATGATGATTCAGATCCTAGTAGTTGAAATGGTAGTGAAACCACACAACTCGTTGACTTTAACAGAATTAACTCAACAAGGTGAATGATCTTCAACACATCCTAACAGCAACTCAGGGGGAATAAATAAAAGAAGGATCTCCTAGTCGTACTCAATACAATGAAGATCAAAGGAATACATTAAGAACATATCTGTCGAGACAAAGGGTTTAGAGTCTAAGTCATTCTTGGAGTCTAGTTCTTAGTGATTCGGATACTAGAGTAAAGACTAGAAGTGCTATGCAAAGAAAATGGTTACTCTTCGGGAAAGAACAATTGTTAAACAGTTGGAATCCTAAAGAAGATTGAAGAAGCACTGATTGATCCAGATTGGGTGATTGAAATGACAAGATGGTCTCAATCATTTCGAAGGCAGAATTTACTAAATCTAGAACCCAGGCCACAAGACAAATTTTTAATTGGTACTGTAAGGGTTTTGAGAGACTGGATGAATTTTGGCGTTGTTATAAGGGACAAAGCCAAACTGGTTGCTACAGAAGGTATCGACGATGATGAAAACAGAATCTTCGGGACTCTCAAGATCTAACTAAATCACCAGAGACGAGACTTGATACTAATAGAGCTGATCAAGTTGATGTACAACAACTCCTGGATTTTGAAGTTTCATATCCATTAGAATTTGTATATCAATCTCTTCACAAGCTCTTTCTGACGGAGGTGAGAGATCAAGCAATCATCAAGGACATAGTATGACACTCTAACTGATAATTACTTGAAAATGATTTTATTAAGATTGTTATACAAATATCTCTCTCTCTAGAATATAAGGCACACACACAATGTAATATTAGTGCAAGTATACCATGCTTATATTATATGTGGGTCTACTAACGAAAATTTGGTAAGAGACTTTTGCTAAGTTAATGCAGAGTATGTACATGATCAACTCATTACTTATTCAAGTGCATAAAGACCATATATTTTATTTTCAATATGCCTATGTGCAAGTTTCCAAGTGGATACTAGATAATCTAATCTTATAGCTAAGATATGAATTGTTAGATATCTTAAGGGATTACCAACTCCAAGAATCAGGTACCCTAAAGATACTAGGTTTAACCTAATTGGCTATATAGATATAGATAATGTAGGTTGAAAGAAAGACAGTGAAGTAATTACTAGAAGCTGTCAAAATCCATCAACTCTGCTGGTTAATCTCTACACCACTTACGGAACAAGCGCATGGACATCAAATATCATTTATTTCGAAAGTAGTCCTTACTAGAATAACTTGCAGATATTTGCTACACAGCTTGATAAATTCATTTTGTCTAATTTGGTTAGTAAATTTGAGATATTATTTATATGCATATTTGTTGAAAATCTCATTTGTAAAGAATTCTTAAATGAGTTCACAAGTATTAAATTTTCCATATTTAAAAGACTTGTGAATTTATTTGAAATCCAGTACCTCATGTTTATTGCTACTACTTTAATTATCATGTTTACAAAATTATATGCATATGTGGTAATTAGGTTTTCTAACATAAGTTTGTATATTATCTTAATTGATTTAAATTATGATGTTAAACAATTCGATGTCATATCAGTCTCATAATTTAAATTAATTAAAATAATATGCAGCATAATTATTTGTATGTTAAATATTTTATGAGTATCAGTTAATGATATCTTGCTTAACTGTTTTGATATTTTTCTCTGATATTTTTAAATATTATGTTACAAATAATTGTGACACTTTTAATATTAGTGACATTATTTAGAATTATTGATCTAAATAATCAATGCATATTTCAAAAACACTAATATTGGAAGTGGAAGTATTATATATATATATATATATATATATATATATACGTGTGTGTGTGTATAAAATTCTCAATATTTTATATACTTAGAAATATTTCCAAAATTTCATTTTTGTACAGTTTTATTTAATTGTCATCTTTATAGTAAATATATTTTATTTTTATTTTCAAAATTTGTTTTTACTTTGAGGTATCAACTATTTGAAAATTTATTTATTTTCAAACACTTGTTTCAATGTATGTTTCACATTGATTCAAAGTACCTAACAATGGTTGTTGCTTTGAAGGTCTTATACTGTATTGATAAGAATACACTCACCCCTATTGTCAAAAAAAATTCTATTTTAAGTTGGGGATAATATCATGTAGATGAAAATGATGAATATCATAATTACATTATGAGTAGGAAAATCATAGTCCTCTCTCTGTTAAGGATGGTTTGCAAAACTGTTTTCAAATCATACAGTATTAAGGTATAAAGGAAAAGAGTCATTTTAACGAGATATAGTTTGGTAAGAGAGTTGAATTTTTTCTTTGGTATAAATTCCTGTGTTTTATTATGGGAAGTTGGCCTTATAGGAAATTCATAAATGATAAAACTTTCTTCTCTGATACAACTTTCCCGCCTTTTATTATGGGATATGTATCTTAAAGAAAATTTTGTATCATGCTCTTAAATGATAAATCTTTAGTTCCGACAAAACTCTTTTACTGAAAGTTCTTTAATGCAATCTATTATCATTCCTTATTATATTTTTTCTTCTCTTTGAGATGAAAAATATGTTTTGGAATGTTAAGATGATTATCTTTTTATCTCGATTGGTTCTTTCTAGTTAGCCCCCAGTGGCTTTAGAAACCAGCCATACTGTAAATATATTTTTTATAAATTCCTTAAGAGAGTTAAATTTTTTCTTTGGTACAAATTCCCGCATTTTATTATGGAAAGTTTTCCTTATAGGAAATTCATAAGGGATAGAAATTTTCTTTTCAGATACAGTTTTCCCGCGTTTTATTAAGGGATATGTATCTTAAATTTTTTTTCGTATCATGCTCTTAAATGATAAATTTTTGTTTTTCAACGATTGGTACATAATTTTTTTGTTTTAAAACTTTTAGTATCAGTATTTCTATATGTGTGTGTGTGTGTGTGTAAGTTTGTTTTTTTTTATTTATAACAGTGGCATATTTTTTTTATTTCATTTTAATTTTAAAATTTATTTTTGTCTACGAGAAATTGTTCTAAGAATCGTAAGTAATAAATGTTAATATTTAAAGGACTTGTGAATTTCTTTACATCTACTTTCTCGAGCTTACATATACTATTGATAATTGTTATGAGTATAATTGACATATGCTTGAGTAATAATTATTAGATATAGTGTATGAAGTTAAATGCTAATTTTCATTCCTATGATTATTTAGTATTTAGTGGTGATATTTTATCTTATTAAAATTATGAATTGAAGCAATTAAATGTTTATTAGTTTCAAAATTTTAATACGATGAGATATTAGGAGCATAATTACTTACTTTTTGAAATTATTATTAATTATCATGAATTGATAGTTTGTTATTGTTTCATTGCAATTAATTATGATTTTTGTTGTTAGTGATAATATATATATATATATATATATATATATATATATATATATATATATACTGTTTATCTGAAAATCACTAATAATAAAAGCATATTTGTGTTCTGCCGAACAAGAGCAATCGACTCGAGGAAAAGCAGGTAATATCGATCTTGATATATTCTCTAATCAATTGATATAAAAATATATATACAATTGATATATTGATCCCTCAGTGGTTATAGGACAAGATCCAGGGATTGAAAATATACAATCTCTAACACAGATCATAGAACCACAAACACTCAAACAGATACAACTTCATCTACTAAACCCCTGAAAAGAAAAGGTTTATCAACTAAAAAGGGTGAGAGAGTAAGTGCCTCTAGTGCACTAGAAAATAGAAGTATCTATGAGTGTTCCAGTAGTTCTACCTCTAGTTAGAATATGAAATTGAAACCAAGGCAACTGCTAACTAATTTATATCCTCCCAAAAGGGTATAGATTTGCAAATGGAAAAACTGTTACTAGGTTCATTCTCTCAACAGAGTGAGTCTATTGAATTCGTCCTGTCAGCCAAGGCTATTTGTAAAGAGTCAGCTTCATTTGGATACTCTCAAACACTGCAAACCATAATGTATATATTCAAATGCACTGTAAGGATTGTTACACACTAAGGATGAATTGACGGAAACAATTATTCTAAACTTCCATATCACGGAAGGAAGGATGATTAATGATTCTGACTGAATCAACATGCCTTCACAGGCGTCATGAGGAAATTGGATCATTTACTACATTATAGATCCTTGTCTCCCTCCCTAGATGGAACATATTTAGATTCCTAACGGAATAGATCATCTTAGATGATCAGCAACTCATTGAATCTATTCCTGAAGCAATTAAGTTTTTAAATTCAAATGTTTTTATAGATTCAATTGAGGACGAGGATTTACTAAAGCACATTGCATCACTAGTGACCTATCTTGAAGGGGCTATGGTGATCTTTCTTGCAGGTACAAAAGAATGTGTCATCTGTACTAAGAGAGAAACAGTGTTGTGAGAAAAGAGTGAAACACAAGTGAGAAAGAGTGAAAATATATATTCTATGAGTGAAACACTTAGAGAGTATATGTGCGAAACACTTGTCAGTTATACAAAGGAAAATCACACACTAACACAATTACCAAATCTCATTCCCAATTCACTGTTACAGATTTCTAATGTTACTCAACTAAGGGGGAGGAAATTTCTTCTAAAGAGGATTACTCAACAAGGGGGAGAAGTTTGAACAAGTTCCAAAGGGGAGAATTGTTCAACAAGATCCAAATAGGGGGAAAATTGTTTTTGAACAAGATCCAAAGGGGTATATAACAATATGCTTGGATTGGAAAGAACTAGTGATTACTTATTAATTTTTCTATTCTATTTGATTTTAGAAAATTCTTATATATAGGATTAACCGGATTTTCTAAAATGCATAACATGTCATAGTTTGCATTTTTTATATCTGTGATGGTTTAATGTTGTATGTATGCCATGTCTGTTGTTACCTCTATTAATTTGGTTGATGAATTCACCTTGGGAGAGAAGTGAAGACAGAAGTTGGAGAAATAGAGGAGAGATGGTAAGAAGAGAACAAGACTTCATCCATGCCATCTTAATGGGGAGTAGTGATGAGTCTGAGAAATGAAGATGATACTACTTGTGTAATATGTTCAGTGCTAGAGGAACAAAAATCTTTCAATTCAGTTACTCAAGAAATCTGGAAATGCATAATCTGATCCAGAAAAACCAGCTACTGAAGATCTACCATTGACACCTGGTCATAAAAGTTAAACTCTAGAAGAAGGTGAAGTTGATACTTCTGAAGCTAGTAATGATAGGTAAGTCAAGATAGAACTTTGTTAAATATGTTCAGTCTAAAGGAACATCTATCTTATATTTATCTTTCATAATTGAAATCTGGAAATGTATTATATGATCCATAAAATAATTTATTATTTACAGTTCTCAAATGTCGTATTATTTTCTTAGTTCTTAGTTGAGTCATCTTCTAGGAATTTGTGTGTTAAATGTTTAACAACAAATAGGGGGAGATTGAAAGTCATATGACTAGTCCTACTTGTAATAAGTAGATGACAACTCAACTCAGATAAGAAAGTGAAGTAAATAATAAATATTGAATATAGAGGAAAAAAAGAAAGAAGCCAAGACAGGACAAGACAAGACACAAAGACCACTACGGCAGAAATGAGAATCAACATTGTAGTTAGTCATCCGTGAACCAGACCAGTGCACATGATGCCACCAATGTCAGTGAAGATTCATCATCAAAAGGTTCCTGTGGTTAGAAATGTTATTGTTGGAGAACAGAAGAGTTTTATCTACATCAATAATAGTCTTACAGTCAAGACTTTAGTTTAATTCTCTATTAATTAATTAAATTAATTAGTTAATTTAATTAGTAAATTAATTCACTCAGAATTAATTTATTTCTTAAATTAATTAAAAGATTAATTAATTTAGAATTATTTTAGAATGAAGAAGACAGAAGCTAGAAGTTCAAAGGGATATAGGTTTGTTTGGAATGCAGTGTACAAGAGTCGAAATCCAAGATTGAATATTTGACTGGGTACATGCAGTGGTGAAAAGAAGTATTGTCTAGTTTAAAGAGTCAGATTATTTCAGTAACAGAAGTACTTCTAATTGCAACTGTAGATACAGCTAAACATGTCTGACAATAAGAAATGTAGAGTCATATATTCTTAAAAAGTGGAACCCCGGTTGGAATTGATTTATCATTTCCAAGACAAAAGGAGTTTGGTTCCAGACGTTCAAAAGACCGCAACTTAGAGTGTAATGATTTATTTTTATTAATAAATATTTTATTTATTTAGTAAATTATATTTATAAATATCTAAATAATATTATATTTTTATTTTTATAATTTTTGAATTAAATTTATTATTTATTAATCAAAGATTATAAGTTGTGGGGGTCGAAAAACATTTCTACGGAACCTGTCTATAATAAGACAAAATAGGCCCCTGCTTTTTCAAATTGAAAGGGGCAGATGATTTATGTTTTTAAAGCAACCAATCAGAGGTTGCCACGTGTCCAAAGCAAATGAATGAAAAGTCTTACCAAGTGTGTTTTCAAAAGTCTTACCGAGAGTTTTGAAAAGTCTTACCGAAGTTTAATTAAAAGTTTTACCAAATTAATTCAATAAAACCTTTTAAAAGTCTTACTAAATTATTTCAATAAGTCATTTTAAAAAGTCTTACCAAGCAGTTTTTAAAAAGTCTTACCAAATTTTAAAGTGAAAAAAGTCTTACTAGGCATTAGAAAAAAGTCTTACCGAGTTTTTAAAAGTCTTACCGAGTTTTAAAAGTCTTGCCCAACTTATTTAAAAAGTCTTGAAGGCTAAATTATAAAGTCTTTTGATTTTTTAAATAAGTTTTATTCAAAAGTCTTGTTAGCTTCAACCCCTATAAATATTAGGCAATTGGCCTCATTATTCAAGTAGTAGAAAATTTTCAAATTCAATAATTTAACTGCAAAGTTTTATTCACAGACTTTCTGTGCTTGTTTGAATTCTTAATTCCTTAAGTAGAACAATTCATGTCAAATTTGTTCTAAAAGATTAAGAAATATTTTACCGGATACTGTAACACCCTTTCAAGTTTAATATACATATTTAACTTGAATCTTGTTTACTTATTTGCTAATTTTCTATATATTAAATGTTTAATCATGAAAATAGAAAGCTAGTAAGTCAGCATCCCAAACACTACAAGGACTCGAACCCTCAGCTATAACAATAATTTAATTCCGCAAATCTGAAAAGAATTTTAAATTATTGTGAGTATCGCATTCAACCCCCTTCTACGATACTTCTGAGACCCAACAATAATTATTATATTTATCAATGAATTTTGGTATTACGTGCTTTTTATTATTTGTTACATATTTATTTGATTAAAATTTCTAAACTAGCTTTTCATCTTTGGTTTCTCTTCTATACTAAGCTTAAAAATCTTAGTTCATCACCATTAAGATTCATTTATCTTGAAAAGAGGAAGAAAAAATCGTTTTCGATTTTTTCGACCAAATTCCAGTGAATTTTTTCGGTGAACTTTTAAGATTGTTTTTATCTCTTTTTGTTGGTTTACCAAAGTGTAAACCTTCTTAGCTTCAAAGTCTTTAGATTTGCCTCAAGTTTTGAGCGCATATCTTTTATAAAGATACTACATCTTATAACACCGATTTAGTTTTTAACAAACCCATTTGGTCAAGATATTTGTTGATCTATAAGAAAGATTAAAAAATAAAGCATTTCTATCTTGATTCTCTCTTTCTAAAAAGGCTCAATCTAGCCAACTAGTAGCCTAAAATATTCGGCCACTTTCGTATTGAAAAAATCCGGCCACTGCGATTTTTCAAATCGAAATTCCGGTCAATTTTTTCGACAAGCTTTTGGCAACTTTTTGGAAAACAAAAAGGTTTCATTTATCCCTCTTGTTCTCTTGAATATTCGACCAACTTTGATAAGAGAAAAATCCGGCCACCATGATTTTTCCGATCGAAATTCATGCAAATTTTTCCGGCAATCTTGTGGTGACTTATTGTAACTTTTGCCTATTAATTAAAGAGAATCTTTTAAGACTTTCCATTCGAGCCTTAACCGGCCAAGTGCTTCTACTTTTCATATGCGGCAATCAAAGTGCCTAAAAAGGAAGTTTGAATTTAGACTTGCACTCTTTAGTGTTTAGTTTAATATTTCTCTCTTTACTTCCTTTCGGTATTTGATCTTTTTCTTACATGCACACTTTTTTTGGTTAGTGTAAAAATGTCTTAAGCTTATATTCTAAATTTGGATTAAATTCAAATAAGCTCTTTATTATTGACGTTGAGTCATTTATAATCTTGGCTTAAATTTTATCCGTGCATAGCATGTTCTATTTTGAACAAGTTCTAGATCAAAGTTTAACTAGCATATTAGTAACCTTCGAAGTATCCGAAGTGCAAGTAATTTAAGAACATATTGTACCAATTTGGTACTATCTATACTTAATGTAACAACTTCCGTACAAATCAAGTTATCCTTGACTCAAGAAGTTGTACTTAAGTAATTAATATATATATATATATATATATATATATATATATATAATTTATATCTAAATTATATTCGTATTTATTTCTTAGTTGCTTTAAATATAACTTGTGTAGATTATTACTTTAATATTCTTACTTGTTATACTTGTTAGAATATTATTGTGTTACATTCTAGTCCAAATCTCTTTCTTTGTTCCAAATGAATTTTTTTAGATATTGTATTCTATATTTGTGTGAGTTGAAGTGACGTGAATTGATCCTTGTTCTAAGACCCAAGCCTTAGATATTCTAACGGGGAGTTAGTTACATATGTGTCATGAGGAAAGGAAAGACCCAAGACCCATTCTAAGATCCAAGACCGTAATTTATTAGAAGTACAAATATTACACCAAGGGCTATAACGGTTTTGAGGAGATAGCGGAGAGTTATTATCCGAGACAAGTCTTATAAGTTTTTGTACAATTATTTTGAGAATATTTGTAACTCCATGTTATAAGATGGAGTTACGTTTCAAGATAAATATTTGTATGTTATAAAGACTTTTCCACCTACACTAAGGAGTGTGTTTAAGTATCAAAATCTCGAGATCGGGGAGGTGCTCGGTGACTAGACTAAAGGAGCTTATATATTTAGTTAACAATATATAAGTGGTCCTAACAGGATAAAAATCTTTGTGTGGTATTCTTTTTCCCTTACTCTTTACTTTCTGTACTTCAAAATTGGATTGAAAATGGTAACAATTTTTAGGATGTAAAGAAATATTTTTAAAATGCCAATAATATTTTAAAAGGGTAATTAAGTTATTCAACCCCTTCTATCTTAATTACGTCATTACTACCAATTAGTTAGGACCTATCAAAAGTGACTGCTCATGGAGTGATAACGAGAGAAGTGAAGAAGAATTAAATTTCCAACCTCAAACCCTATAAGCAAGTAAAATTCAATTTTGTATCAAGGACAAAATTTAAGCAACCTACTAGTTATGCCAGTGAGACCATCAAAGTATATGAAGGACATCACTTTCCATGAAAAGCTCTCAACCTTGAACCGTTTGACACAAAACTTGTATATAACAAAGTCAAATTTAAGAAGCTGGTTGCAGAAAGAATAGTAAAGGCTACATTAAATGTAACGATCATGAAATTAAGAGTATTTAATAATATTTAACTATGTGTTAAATATGATTATGTGCATCTTATTTCAATTTGACGCATTTTTATTCAAGAAATTATTTTATTAATTAAGATAATTATATGTTATGTGTAATGTGACATGTATTTGATAATTTTATTTTTATAATTCCCAATATTTTACAAAAATGATATATTTTGTTATTTTTGAAAAATTCATAATTTTTGGGAATGTTGAAAAATAAATTTTTTCTAATTTTTCCCCATGAAAATTATTTTTAGGTTAACTAATTTTAATTATGGGTTAATATTACATTAAATTGATTTTAGGGGTATTACTTAAAATTATTATTTTTTAATTATTAATAGATTTTTAATTTAATAGAAATTCAGAAAAATCTTTAAAATTGGGGAAAACAGTTGCACATTTGACTTCTCGAATGTTATGACTTCTCGATTGATCTGTTTACCTTAGAAGAATTTTCAAGCTGCATTCATTATTCTTCAAGTAGCCTTCTTTGTCTAGTTGCATGATTCAACTTGAATCTTCTAACAGACTTTATTCTTTTGCTTTAGATTACATCAAGGAATTACAATTTGATCACACTATTAATTGCAATAATACATTGAATTATCTAAGTCACTAGCATATTACATAGAGTAGGCTTGATTTGATCCAACAATCTTCCCCAATTTGGAAAAAGATAAATTTCACAAATTAATACAAGATATCAAGCTTACCATTTTATTATTTTTGATGATTGGCATGATCATATCTCTATTTCATTTCTTTCTCTTGCATTATGTTGATTTCTTCAATTTTCTGAAGGATTTGTTGTCTGGCCATGACTTCTTCAATTAGAATAGCATCATTTAACATGTCAGAAGCAATTTTGAGGGTACACATAGGGTAATCATGAATAAACTTGAATCTGATTTTGATTGTTGCCCAATTTCTTAGTTTAAATTCAACTCTATTAGGATTCTTGAATATTCTGCACTTTCCCTGTCTTCTCATTCTTCAGACAACCTTTCTATTCTTTCTTCTTCCTTCCTTTTCTTGTCTATCATCTCCTCAAAATACTTGACCTTGTCAATTTTCTTTTGGTACTTTTTAGCCAAGTAATCAGCCATCTCCATCATTTTCAGTTTGTCAATCATGTATCTTTTGTCAAACAGACTAATCACTCTTTTAATGTCATGAGTGGTTGAATTTGAGTTGTCATGATAAAAACCTCTTTCTTCTCCATCAAGAGTTGTTACAAACATTCTCTTGTCCCTGATTTCTACCTTGATGATTCTGTTTATCTTCCATTGCTTGATCTTTACCTTATCAATTTCAGCAATTTCCTGGATATGCTTAATTTATAGACCTTTGCCAGGAACAATGAACTGCTTTATCCATTTAGGACATCTAACTAGCAATGAACTAGTAGATTTCTTGAATCTTGTTATTGTAGCAGTGTTGACTTTTATCTGTTGACATGACTACAATTTCTTGATGTGGTTCTTCTCAACTTCCTTCCTTATCACTCCATGTGCAGTTACTTTTACAAATAGTCTTCTTGGAGATTTGAATTTATGGATCATAGCAGTTTCAGAAACAGTTGGGATCACACTAGTACCCTGAAGTTTAGTAGGTGTACTAGAATGAGCACCAACTTGCTATTTAGAAGGTTCCTTTCTTTGATATTTCTTTTCTCTTTCAGAATCTTCTCTCTTTTTCTTGTCCATATTTTCCTTTTTCTTATCATCTTTCTTTCCATCCTTATCACTCCTGGACTCAGGCTTTTTGTCATTCTTGTCCTGATCCTTGTCTTCATCATCCCTCTTTTGTTTCTTCAACTCCTCACTTGCAAAGTCAGACATTTGATCATTGATAAACTTCTTCATTTTCTCCAGAATCAACTTATCCTCTACTTGCTGGACCTTTTTCTTTTCAATCAACTCAATTAGGTTTATGGTTTGACTTCTGTTTCCTGAGTTGAGATGTTGAGGAATTTTGAAGTGAGAAAGTTTCTCTTCTCTTTCCATATACATTACACCATCTGGATTGCAGTATGTCTCAGGAAGAGCATTTGGTAGAAGAGGAACCAATATCTGATTTTTCAATTCTTCATCCTCCTAAGTAACTAATGAAGGGTTTCGGACATGAAAACGCAATGGATATAACGTAAAATAATACAAAAAATGAAACCCTATTGCAGGATCCATGTATAACTTTGGATGATTATGGTGAAGAAGTTTGTACCTTAAAAAAGCTTTCCGTATGCTGTTTAATGGAAGTCCAGAAAAGATGAATCACAGCAGCCCATTGTTGCAAAAATCTGCTCTCCAACGAAGTCCACACGAACGCCCGATCATCCCATGATCACCGGAGTCGGTACTAGCCGAATTGCTTGCCTTTTTTTCTCTCTCTCTCTCTCTCTCTCTCGCCTCTCTTGATGTTGAGCAACAAAGGTTTTTCTCTAAAAATGAAATCTGATGATTAACCCTTATACTATACATCATTATGTATATATAGGGGAGATAGAGTGAAAGGCATAGGTGTACTAACTTGTAACACTTAATTACTATGTAACTCAACTAAGTAAAAGATAAAACAACAGCAAAACAAGAGAAACTGAAGAAGCACATGGAATCAATCAACTGAAGAAATGGCAATGATACTTGGTAACTACAAGTAACTAATTTGGTTAATCAAGGATGCATAAGTGAGAAGAAGTTCAATCTAAGTATTGCTCATGCCCTAACTTATCTAATGGAGAATCAAATTAATGTCAAAGAAGTATCAAGAAGGCCAAAGTGATTTCATGTAATGTATATCAACATCTGGATAATGTAAAGGTTAATCAACAAATGAGAACTGACATTCAGAAGCAAGAACCCCTACAAGACTAGTCACTTATGAACCAGACCATTGCATCAAGTGTCAGGACATTGGAGGCAAGTTCATGTCAGTAATAGAAGATCTCATTTGAATTGAGTGAGGAAAAGAAATTGAAGAAGCTAAGGAAACTTGCTCATAAAGGTTAATTCTCAATTAGTCACTAAAGAAGGTCAACATTGGATGTGTGCATATTTGCCAAGGCAAATGTCGATCCACAGCAGATCGAGTTGCGGGTCGAGATTTGCAAGTGAAGTAAAACACTGCAAAGGCAAATCTCGATCCAGGCGATAGATTGAGATCGAGATTCTCCCAGATCGAGATCGAGATCTTCACAGATCGAGATCGAGATCTTCACAGATCGAGATCGAGATTCTCCCAGATCGAGATCGAGATTTTCACAGATCGAGATCGAGATGGGTCCAGGCGAAGATCGAGATGCGGGTAGAAATGTAACATTTAATGCTCAAGGGACAAGTGGCTTATTGTGAACGGTTGATCCAGAGTTGTTGTTAAAGTACTTTTTGTTGTCGAAATCCTGATTGGGCCACGTACACAAAAAGGACTAGATCAAGACTACATGACATTATAAAAGCAGCACTTTGTTTTTATTTGAACTTGGTAACTTGTATCTCTGTATTTTTCAACGATAATTTTTAAGAGAGAGCATTTACTGTAAAACAAAAAGTGAGAGAGAGGATCAGTTGAATCTAGCTTTAATTGCTGTATTTATTGTTCAACTGATCATGATGCTTTTATGAATGTTGTAGCAAATCCATCAATGAATATAATGATATATTCTTGAAATTCCGTGTCATCATTTATTACCTGCATATTGTTTATTCTCTCATAAATTTTAAACAGTTGTATTCACCCCCCCCTCTACAACACTTTGGACCTAACAATTGGTATCAGAGCTCCTGTTAAACACATCTAACAAAGATCCTATTGTGTTGTTTGAGTTGGTTCTTGAAAATCCCAGATCTAATTTTTTTCTTGAAGTTTGTGCCGAAAGTTTTTATTTGTGTCTTCTTGAAAAAGTCGTAGATCTAAAAAGTTCTGAGTCATGGTGTAAGGAATATTTGTACAAAATTCCAAAATACTGTACTTTAGAGCTTTGTGGATTTGTCTGTGGTCAAAACTGGAATCAACTGATTGACTAAACAAGAAGGACAATTTCGAACTACTGTCAACTAGAAAGTGGACACCTTTTTGTTTGGACTTGAAAAACTGTGGACCCTGCTACTGTTCCTGTGATTAAAACTAACTTGCTTGAATCTTAAGTGAAAAATCCGTTGGATATTGAGTGTTGGATATTTAAAGTGAGATAATTAATTTTTCAAGTAAATACAATTTATTGTAATTTGAAAAGTGTATTATCTTAATTTTAAATTTTATTAAAATGGTCGCCGCACACAGATTTAAGATACCTCCGTTTGATGCACAACATTATGACGAATGGACCGGAAGGATGAGAGCTTACCTTGAATCAATAAACAAGGTATACTTGAGAATATTGGAAAACGGTCCATACATACCCATGAAAATTGAGCCAGAGCGAATGGAAGGAGGGATACTAATACCATTCCGGTCTATTCCTAAAGAGGAAATGGAGTTTTCAGACGCAGATAAAGAATTGGTCGGTATGGATGCGTCGTTACGCAACGTCATAATTGAATCCCTAAACTCAGAGTACTATGTTCAGATAAAGGGATTAAAAACAGCTAAAGCCATGTGGGATAAACTGGCTGTGGTGATGGAGGGGACCGAGGAAGTTAGAGATAATCACAAACGCATTCTGATATCTGAATATGAATCGTTCAAATGCGAACGAGGAGAAAGCGTAGCGGATGTTTACAAACGTTACAGTAAATTGCTTATCGAGCTGAGTATAAGAGATAAAGTCTATCCACTAGCAGATTCAAATATCAAGTTTCTATTGAATTTGCCTAAACATCTGGAACACAGGATCACTGCCATTCGAGAGTCAAGAGACTTGAAAAATACTTCTCTCGAAAAGATGTATGGTGTTTTGAAGACCTACGAGCTGGAGCAGGAACAAAATGACAGAAGAAGATCCTACAATAGTGGAGAAAACAAAGCGGTAAGTGAGTCTGGACTTGTAGCTGAAGAGTCTGCTGTAAAGGCACTTGCAGCTGTCTCATTGAAAACTGCTAATCCTGAAAGGGTGGTATTAGACATTGAAGATCCATCCGAGGAAAGTGAGGATGAATACTATACCCTTGAAGAGCTGGACAAATTAGAAGACAAGTCATATGCTTGTATTGCTCGAGAATTTGCTCATATCAGCTTCAGGAAGCAAAGAAGTGGTAAAGGACGATTTGGTAGTTCTTTCAGCCGAAGAGGCAGCAGTAGCGGCAGAGGCAGTAGTGTAAGTGGTCGGGGAAGTTACAGTGGCCGAGGTAGCACATCCGGTAGTGGCTATCGACCTAACCTGGTAGACAAGAACAAGTTCAGATGCTACAACTGCAATGAATTGGGGCACTTCGCAACAGAGTGCAAGAAGCCCAAGTATGTTCATCCCAAGGAATCCTATGCTGATCTGAAAAAGAAATATGATGCCTTGGTTAGCAAGCAACAGAAGGGAAGCCGGGGGTATGTTGTGACTGAAGGGAAGGGTTGGGACGAGTCTGATGAAGATGAAGATCAGGAGCTATGCAACTTCGCTTTAATGGCAAAATCTTCAGAACAATCAGAGGTACCAATTCTAACCGTAAATGAAATGTCTATTCCTGAGTACCAAAATGAATTAGCTGCCATGACTAAAGATATGTACAATCTCCAACTAAATCTAATTGCTGTTAATGAGGAAAATGCTAAACTCTCCCTTAAGAATAGACTTCTCGAGGCCAGGGTAGAGGAATTAGAATCAGGAGAAAGTAAAGAAAGGCAGTTAATGAATCAGGTAGATGTTTTAGAACACAAGCTTAAGATTAGGGAAGACCTTAACGAAGAACTTAAAAATGAATTAGCTGAGCTTAAAATAACATGTCAATCTTTTGAAGAAGCCGCTAATAAAGTTTTCGTAGAAAGGGACATGTACATGAAACTGGCAGGCAAGAGTAAAAATGAAAAAGTAAACATAGGACTTGACTACACACAGAAAAAGAAAAATAGGGCTGCTGAGTTGTTAGAGCCAGTGTTAGTCAAAGAAAATGTGCCTGAGGTTTTAATGGATGTTAGAAAACCTATCTTTAAGCATTTTGAGCCTAGGACCATAGATCCTGTTGCTACTAAAATTGAACATGAGATTAAAATTGAAAGAGATTCAGAAGAAAAAGTGGTAGAACCTACAACTTCTAAGAGAGCTAGTAAGATTGCTTATGCTAAGAGAGGTGTAGGAACCAAGGAGGCTAAGACGGTGTCATATAAACAATGGGTAGCAGGGTCAGACCAAATGAAAGCACCTGTAAAGGCAGTTAAAACTGAACCTGCATCTGTATCTACATCTACACGAGCTAGAAAGGCATGCTATATCTGTAATCAAACTGATCATTTGTCTTACTATTGCCCGTTCTATGTAGAGGAAGAAAAATCTGTTGGTTGTAATACCATGCCTGCAACTATTGCTTTGCCTAACATGCATGCAAATCATGCCAAATGCAATAATCCAAATTGCATGCCATCTGCTGTAAACTTCATGCATGCTTATTTTAATTTAATGAATACTGCTAGCGCATCTGTTGAACATACAACTAGTAGTAGTAAGAAAAAGCATGTGGGGTCAAAGGCTAAGACTTCAAGTCCTCCTAAAGTTAGGAGTGACCAGTCTGCTCCCAAACCTGACAAATTAGTCAAGGTTGACAAGGGAAAAGACAAAGTCAAGATGGATGTCCCTGATGGCAACAAGGCAAAGCCTTCTGTATCTGAAAAGAAAAAGGAAATTATTGATGCCGGGCCCAAACATCATTGGGTTCCGAAGAACACCTAACCTTTATGGATTTGCAGGGCAGTGAACAGGAAAAGAGTAAAGTCATATGGGTGCTAGACAGTGGAGCATCGAGGCATATGACCGGCAATAAGTCCCTGCTAACAGATTTGGTGTTGAGAGCCGGCTCCGTGGTCACTTTTGGAGATAACAGCAAAGGTTACACCAGGGGATATGGCAAGATCGTTTGTGGAAATGTTATCATTGAGGACGTGTCTTTTGTGGAAGGATTGCGACATAATCTTCTCAGCGTTAGTCAGTTCACCGACAGGGGTTTTGACGTCAACTTTGGGAAGCATGATTGTTCGATTCGAAGCAAAAAGGATGGAAGCCTTGCTCTCAAAGGAGTAAGGAAGTCAAATTTGTTCATAGCTGACATGAATTCTGCTGATCAGTCTGAAGTCACGTGTTTCTACAGCAAGGCTTCTGCTGATGAAAGTTGGCTATGGCATAAAAGATTATCTCACCTGAACTTTAAAGCAATGAATAATCTCGTAAGGAGAGAATTGGTGAGAGGGCTGCCGCAGATGGAGTTCACCCCAGATGGACTCTGCGAAGCATGTGAAGTGGGAAAATCAAAAAGAGCCTCGCATAAGGAAAAACAAGTGAATAGCATTACCGAGCCCCTACAACTTCTTCACATGGATTTTTTTGGACCCGTTAATGTTATGTCAATGTCAAGGAAAAGATATGCGTTGGTAATCGTCGATGACTTTTCCAAATACACATGGGTGAAGTTTGTGACATCGAAAGAGGAAGTGCCACATGAGATCATTAGACATGTACTGGAAATTGAAAATGTAGCAAGTCTGACTGTGAAGACTATCCGATCCGACAATGGGACAGAATTCAAGAACTCAGTATTAATGGATTTCTGCATATCTAAAGGGATCAGACGACAATATTCAGCACCGAGAACACCGCAGCAGAACGGGGTGGTAGAAAGGAAGAACAGGACACTGGTTGAAGCAGCTAGGACAATGCTGTATGAGTCAAAACTTCCTTTATATTTTTGGGCTGAAGCAGTTAGCACGGCTTGTTATACACAGAACAGAACCTTGATTATAAAGGACCATAATGAGACGCCGTATTACATGATGAATAAACGAAAACCATCTATCAAGTACTTTCACGTATTTGGTGCCAAATGCTTTGTGTTAAGAGACAATGCACAACTTGGAAAGTTTGATGCCAAAGCAGATGAAGGGGTTTTCATTGGATATTCTCTTGAAGTAGTAGCAGCGTACAGGGTGTTTGTGCTTAATGATCGCAAGGTGGTTGAAAGCCTTAATGTCACATTCGACGACTCAAAGCTCCCCTCTATACAAAAAGAAGATAGTGAGCCCACTTCCCTAAGATTTGAGAATATGGATATTGATGAAGTGGATACAGTTCCTGAGTCTGTAGTGCAGGGTAGTGATCCAACGATAAATAATGAAATTAATCAAGAGTCTAGTGTTTCGCAAATTCAAAACACTAGGGCTGAGGGATCACCTTCCGTCAGACCTGGTACTAACTCAGGGGGAGTCAGTGTGCACTCAGGGGGAGCAGCTCACTCAGGGGGAGCTAGTACTAGCTCAAGAGAAGCTAGTGAAAGTGCTTCTAGACTAAGTCACCTTCACTTACAAGATCAAGCTGAATCATCAAGAACATTTGCTAGGGATCGCACTTGGAACAAGGACCATCCGTTCGAGCTAATTATTGGTGATCCAGAAGCCGGAGTGACTACTAGAGGAAAAGCTAGAGCTGAAGTTGCCACTGAGAATGAATGTCTATATTCAGTGTTCCTTTCCCAGATGGAACCTAAAGTGGTGGAAGAAGCTCTAGATGACGCTGATTGGGTGATTGCTATGCAAGAGGAACTCAATCAGTTTGAAAGGCAGAAGGTGTGGAAACTGGTACCCAGACCAAAGAATAGATCTGTTGTTGGGACAAAATGGGTATTCAGGAACAAGCTGGATGAAGACGGACGTGTAACACGAAATAAAGCTCGCCTGGTTGCTAAGGGTTATACTCAAAGAGAAGGAATTGATTATGATGAAACCTATGCACCAGTAGCAAGGCTAGAGGCAGTGAGGATGTTCTTGACATTCGCAGCACATCATGGTTTTAAAGTCTATCAAATGGATGTCAAGAGTGCATTCTTAAACGGTGAACTGGATGAAGAGGTGTATGTCGAGCAACCTCCCGGGTTTATCGATATCAAATATTGTGATTATGTTTATCGACTCTTCAAATCAGTATATGGCCTTAAGCAGTCTCCGCGGAAGTGGTATGAAACTCTGTCAGACTTCTTACTAGAAAGTGGTTTTACAAGAGGAGTAATCGACAAGACGCTTTTCTACAAGAAATGCAAAGATGATCTAATAATGGTGCAAGTATATGTGGATGACATTATCTTTGGGTCTGCAAATGAGAAGCTGTGTGCTAAATTCGCTAAGTTAATGCAATCAAGGTATGAGATGAGCATGATGGGAGAGCTGACGTTCTTTCTGGGCATTCAAGTTAGTCAGAAGAAGGACGGGATATTTATCTGCCAGACCAAGTACATTCATGATCTATTGAAAAAGTATGGTCTTCAAGATGTATCACAAGCTAAGACTCCTATGGCAACAGCCACGAAACTTGACGAGGACAAATCAGGTAAACCTGTAGACATCTCAAGCTATCGAGGTATGATCGGCTCACTTTTGTATTTAACTGCTAGCAAACCTGATATTATGTTCTCTACATGCTTATGTGCAAGGTTCCAAGCGGATCCTAAAGAGTCACATCTCATAGCCGTAAAGCGTATTTTTAGGTATCTCAAGGGAACATCAAATCTCGGGATTTGGTACCCAAGAGATACAGGGTTTAATCTTGTTGGCTATTCGGATTCAGATTACGCAGGTTGTAGAATAGATAGGAAGAGCACTTCAGGAAGCTGTCAGTTCCTTGGAAGAAGGTTGGTGTCTTGGCAAAGCAAGAAACAACACACAGTATCTACCTCGACAGCTGAAGCAGAATATATTGCTGCTGGAAGCTGTGTGGCCCAGATACTGTGGATGAAGAACCAACTCAAGGACTACGGTGTGGAAGTATCTAAGATTCCTATCATGTGTGACAACACAAGTGCTATTGCAATGACCAACAACCCTGTGGATCACTCCAGAACCAAGCACATTGACATCAGGTATCACTTTATTAGAGAGCATGTAGAAAATGGAACTGTAGAATTGCATTTTGTGTCTACTGAACGTCAAATAGCAGATATATTCACTAAACCTCTAGACGAATCAACATTTTCTAGATTGGTTGGTGAATTAGGGATGCTTAACACCAGTTAGTTTTGCTACCTATCTGTTAGAATTCAGGTTGTGTACATATTATTGTTGTTCATGAATATTCTTAATAAATAATGTGTCCTTAATTTCAAAAATGTATGTGTTGCATATCATAAGGGGTTAGAAAGTTTCATGATATTAATCTTGTGCTGATCTGTATATCTTTATGGTTAGTGTCTAAATGAAGTAATGAGAAATTTTCTAAGGCAAATCTCGATCTATCCACATCGAGATCGACATCGAGATGTAGATCGAGATGCGGATCGAGATCGACATCCAGATCGACATCTAGATGAGGATCGAGATGCGGATCTCGAGATCGAGATGTGACTTGTCTTTTCAGTCATTTTTTTTGGGCGTGCAAGTATATATTATAGCATTAAAAAGGATGTTCATTATTTACATTAACTTTCTTTCTCTCCAAAAGCTTAAGCTCTTCATATACACACGCGTATACATACATTACATCAAGTTTTCTTGTGATTTTCTTAAATAAAAATCACTAACTGGTACTTAAAAGCATCAATAACTAAAACGAAACTCTGCTAAAATTTTATTTAAAACTGTTGAACTTCTTGTGTTGTTTTAACGTCATTACTGTTCTTGCAATTAGTTCTTTAGTTTTCTTTTTCATTCGAGTGAGTTTGTTTTTGTTTCGTGCTTTCTTATTCTTAAGTTCTTTTGTGTTCTTGAGCAAAATAGTTGTGAGTACTACTGGTTAATCCTTAAAGTACAACTTTACCGCCGTGTTTGTGGTTTTCTGGAAAAATAATTTATTTTGTAACGGCTGTTCACTTTAATTTTCGAAAACTCAACCGTCAATCATTAGTGGGAAGTTAAGTGGTCATTAGTGGGCAGTTAATTTGTTTTAATTTGTGTCACTAATTACGTGGGGTAATTAGTGGGGTTCGTGTACGTTTTATTTTGTTTAAATTTAGAACTTGTTCTCTAAAAATTCCATTGCAAAACCATTTTAGAACATTTCTTTTCTCAAACACTAATTTAAAATGGCAAACCCAAATTTCACAATTCCCAAGACCAACTTTGTTAATCTCTCTGCTGATCGAGCAACTGGTAGATTTATTCACTATCAGTTCTGGATTGAATCCCTCAACAACACATCAATCATAAGTCATGCTTTAACTGCCTCTCCCATCCTGAATGTCGAAGCCCTTCAAGCTGCTTACTCTACACTAGAGATTCAGGGTGGAAAAGCCAATCCAACAGGCCTATCCTTTACTATTGGTGGTGTCAAATATGAAGTCAGACTGCGGAAGTTCAATGAGTTACTCGGGCTTCCTACAGAAGATTATGCTCCGGAACCCACTATGGAGGATATGTTGCAATTATTCACGGAGATAGGTTGTCGCCCTCCCACGGGTCCTATCAAGGTAACAAAGGTTAACACCGGTATGCTACCAGCTGAGTGGGATTATGTAGTTCAGGCCATTCAGCGCTGCATGTTCCCAAAGGACAAAGACTACAGGCCAATGAACAACAGCTGCCGAGTAATACTATATGGAGTGGCAAACAACAGGAGAGTGAATGTGGGCAAACATCTGTTGATTCAGTTGCATGAGAGGTGGGCATTGGAGAAAAATGCATCAAGGAATCCAGAAGATGGTCCAGTCAAATGCTGGATGCCAAGATTTCTTCAGATGGTTCTGGATGACGTCCTTTCAGAGGAACACAGAAGAGTATTTCAAGGCTCTGAAAGGATGGCATGTTTTGATATGACTCTAAAGAGTATCTCCACCATGGAAACCCAGCAAAAGTCAAGACTTTTTGAGTTGCGCCTGACTCCGTACTTCCAGGATCTGCAAGATGAGTATGCTAGGAGGCACGCTTCTCAGTTTACTGCAGTAGAAGCTGAGAGTAGCGGTAACGAAGCTGAAGGTGGAGATCAAGTGCCTAGAAATTTGGAACAAGCAGGAATGGATGTTGACATGGCCGAGGCAAATGTTGCAGAAGCTGGAGCTGACAAGGATGACGATCTTCTTAGTCAGGTACCTATTCTTGCTGATCTTGATCAATCATCAATTCAACCTGTTTTCTACAGCCGTGGGCCTGAAAACCCCCAGGCTCTATCCCAGGCTGCAAGCCCTTCTGTTCATAAATGTTCAGCCAGCCCTAAAACTGGTGATAAAAGGAAGGCAAGCTTATCTGAGTTGAGTGATTCGAGTGGAGGGAGTGTAGGAGTTGAGAGAGTAGTCACTTCAGCAGCTCTGCCACCTCCAAAGAAGCAAAAGGTGGATTCAAACCCAGTGGCAACTGCACAAACTGTTAAGGCTAGTTCACCTCTCACAGCCACCACACCTCACGCTAGTGGCTCTCCTCTCCAAATCATTTCAACACATTCGCACTCGCCTAGGCATGTTGGTGAGAGTCAAGGAGGGGGTCCAGCTCAACAGCCAATAGGAGCTGGCCCTACCTCCCCTGAGTTGTCCGCTCAGGGCTCTTTGAGCAATTTCTCGGAAGGGGAATGGCAAACTGAGACTAGCGCTTCTGATACTAGTATCTCAGGAAGTTTTAATGAGGAAGAGTCTGTCGAATCTAGTACGGATGACGCTTCCTCATCTAAATCAGAAAACAAGTTGCTTGCAGAGCAACGACATCTGGTGACTGGTGGGTCTACGCCTCCAGAACAGCCCAGCGAACCAGAAAAGGTTCTAAGTGAAAAAGGGGATGACATGGTCATAACGCCATCTCCTATCGTAGACACAGCGCTTAAAGGCTCAGTCTCACTGACCGATATCGCCGACCAACTCACCGCTAGTCCCCAGCGATTAGTGGATGAGGCTCTAGTATTGTTAGGCTCTAAACACGAGGGAGAGACAGGGAGAGTAGATCCCTTCTTTTTAGGGATCTTGAGTGAAACAGAACCCGACGAGAGTAAACAGTTTAACCCAAGCCAAACACCGTCCCCCAAATTGCAGGATCTAGTGAAGAAAGTGGAGGCTTTGGAGGCTGGAGTTGCTGGTGTTACTGCTGCTGTTTCTTCTCACTCTGGAAGATTGGAGGTTGGAGCTCAGTTCATGGAGAACCTCATTGCCGTCCAAAATCAAATGATTGACAAGATAAACAATCTCGGATTGGCACAGGTGGAGGTTGGAAGATCAGTAGATGATGTCACCTATGGCATGTCTCAAGTTTGGACGAAGCTCAATGAACTACTTGATGCTGTCTTTCGCCGTAACAGGGCTGGACCTGGTCCTTCAACCAGTGGTGGTGGTGACGATAATAATGATGATGATGCTCCTGATGAGGATAACACACCTAAGGGGGAGAAGGAGGATCAGGGTCTGAAAAAGCTGACTAGTAAGGGTCCGGTGATCGAGTCCTCAAACAAATCTGGTGAAAAGGTGGAGGAGGCTCAACCGGCTATTAAGGACAAAGGCAAGCAGAAGATGGTAGTTGAAGAAGAAGTTGAGAAAGAAACACCTCTTGTCGAGGCATTTATGGGAGACTTTATTGAAGATTCTGATGATGACGAGATGGATGTAGAAGCCTTAGTGGCAAGGAGGTCGAGACTCGAGCAACGGGCAAGAGAATGGGAACAAGAAAGAGGTCTAAATCCTGGCGGATCTGGCGCAGGAGTTGCAGGTGATGCAGGAGACCACTCGGTTGCTGACGAGCATGTCCCAGAAGAAGAAGTTGATGAAGCGGAGATGCAAGGAGAGATTTTCAGGGAAGCCAGAGAAAGAGTAAATGAAGAAGTACTACAAGGGATAGTTGAAAAAGAACTAATGGCAAAGGAGAAGAGAGCGGCTCAGAAAACTCAGCATGAGTTTGAAATGAAAAAGATCAATGATCCTAAGGTCCAGGCTGACAAAAGGAGGGAAGGTCCCGAGTGGGACAAGGCTAGAGAAGCCTTAGCTGGACCAAGAGCCTATGCTCATGACTCAGAAAGATTGAGCTTTCTTCTTCATAAGCTAGAAAATCTAAACCCTGGGCTGCTGAATTATCTAAATTGTATAAGACAGGGATGCACCTCCGTACAAGTCATATTCAAGGAAAAGGCATGGAATCTGATGATCACTTGGACACCCATAACAAAAATCGGGCCGTGTATGGTCGATGAAGCTTTCTTCCAAGAAAGGGGTGCAAGTGAACTGGTAGAATTCGCTCACAAGGTAGACACCTCTGTCAAGACTGGAGTGTTGTTTAAGGAGAAGTTGTTGAAGATGGCTGAAGACAGAGGGGTTGACATTATTCTAAATCCCTACCAGATCAGATATGTCCATGACAAGGTCTTGAGGATCGTAAATCTGCATGACTCGAAACTAACTCCGAGCGGAAATGTGTTGAAGGCAGTTGCAAAGCTAGTCCTCTCTAAGGGTTTTCTAACAAAGGAAAAGAAGCTGGTGGCTAAGGACTTGGAGAAGCTGATAAGAAGGCAAGATGCTAGATACAAGTTGCCTGAAGCTACACTACCAGTGGTTAAGAAGGAACCTGAAGACTATGCATTCGAGCTGCAAGACGAGGCAATAAGAGAGCATGTGCAAAGATACGGAGATCCAAGGATAGACATTCCAGAAGAAGGGGAAATAAGGAAGGAAGCTAGTGCAGTGGCTGGTGCAAATGTCAAGTTTGTCAAGAGCAAAGCTGAGAATGAGAATGATCTGCTGATCTATACAGACAAGCATAAGGTGGAAACCATCATTGAAATCAAGTACGACATCTTTGCAGAACACAGTCATGAAACACTGTGTATTATAAGGGAATTGATTGAGGAGATGGATGATGTTGACGAGTTTGATCAGGATTATCTGAGGGTCACGTTTGATAACTTCTGTAAGAGAAGACAACATCTTGATATTCAGAGGCTACAGCAATGCACCATCGCTATTGTCATTGGATACCCTAAGCAGCTGGTTATAAGGAAGAAAGGGGAAAAGGGGTACCCTGACAAAGTCACAAAGCTGAGGTTTGAAGACATTCCCACGAAGCTTACCACTCGCAGCATGGTTGAAAGGTGGTTGAGGTTGTTTCGAAATTACAAGATCAGAAATCATGTGGAAGCAGAAGGACTTAATCTTCTCAAGAAAAGAATGGATGAAGTCTGCAACCCTGAGTTCATGAAGAAAGAAAAAGCAGCCAAGAAGAAAGCTCGTGAGGAAGAGGAGCGCAAGAAATCAAAGTTTTAATATATTATGCTTATAATGTTTTTTTGCGTTGTAATTTGTTTTCTTGTTTTCCTGCATTGTAAAAATATTATCTGTTTTCTTGTGTAGTGTAAGGTAGAAGTTAGTTAGCTAAGTGTCTTGAAACTGGTTTATATTAGGCGTCAATTATTTCGCGAAGTTCGGCGGTGGTAATACTGCTAAAAGGACTTCAGAAGGATAATTGAAGATTGAGTGGACCGTGCTCTTAAAGTACTTAGAGAAAATCTCTAGAAGAGCATGAAGCCATTTAATCGAGCCAACAGGTGTCCAATTTTGGCACTTGAAGTATCAGTAATAGACATGAAGTTAATTAATCAAGCCAAGCATTATGCAAGTTGACATGATTTTTTTTATGAATGTTATTTTATCTTTTTCAGTCCCTGGTTAGTTGAGTTATCCTCATTGTGAATTTGGTTGTCATTGTTAGACAATCAAATAGGGGGAGATTGAAAGGCATAGGTGTACTAACTTGTAACACTTAATTACTATGTAACTCAACTAAGTAAAAGATAAAACAACAGCAAAACAAGAGAAACTGAAGAAGCACATGGAATCAATCAACTGAAGAAATGGCAATGATACTTGGTAACTACAAGTAACTAATTTGGTTAATCAAGGATGCATAAGTGAGAAGAAGTTCAATCTAAGTATTGCTCATGCCCTAACTTATCTAATGGAGAATCAAATTAATGTCAAAGAAGTATCAAGAAGGCCAAAGTGATTTCATGTAATGTATATCAACATCTGGATAATGTAAAGGTTAATCAACAAATGAGAACTGACATTCAGAAGCAAGAACCCCTACAAGACTAGTCACTTATGAACCAGACCATTGCATCAAGTGTCAGGACATTGGAGGCAAGTTCATGTCAGTAATAGAAGATCTCATTTGAATTGAGTGAGGAAAAGAAATTGAAGAAGCTAAGGAAACTTGCTCATAAAGGTTAATTCTCAATTAGTCACTAAAGAAGGTCAACATTGGATGTGTGCATATTTGCCAAGGCAAATGTCGATCCACAGCAGATCGAGTTGCGGGTCGAGATTTGCAAGTGAAGTAAAACACTGCAAAGGCAAATCTCGATCCAGGCGATAGATCGAGATCGAGATTCTCCCAGATCGAGATCGAGATCTTCACAGATCGAGATCGAGATCTTCACAGATCGAGATCGAGATTCTCCCAGATCGAGATCGAGATTTTCACAGATCGAGATCGAGATGGGTCCAGGCGAAGATCGAGATGCGGGTAGAAATGTAACATTTAATGCTCAAGGGACAAGTGGCTTATTGTGAACGGTTGATCCAGAGTTGTTGTTAAAGTACTTTTTGTTGTCGAAATCCTGATTGGGCCACGTACACAAAAAGGACTAGATCAAGACTACATGACATTATAAAAGCAGCACTTTGTTTTTATTTGAACTTGGTAACTTGTATCTCTGTATTTTTCAACGATAATTTTTAAGAGAGAGCATTTACTGTAAAACAAAAAGTGAGAGAGAGGATCAGTTGAATCTAGCTTTAATTGCTGTATTTATTGTTCAACTGATCATGATGCTTTTATGAATGTTGTAGCAAATCCATCAATGAATATAATGATATATTCTTGAAATTCCGTGTCATCATTTATTACCTGCATATTGTTTATTCTCTCATAAATTTTAAACAGTTGTATTCACCTCCCCCCCCCTCTACAACACTTTGGACCTAACATAGAGATTTTGGACCTAACCCTAATTCATGTGATTTCCAAAACCCATTATGATTTTGGGTTATTATTATTATTAAATCTGAATTCTAATATAATTAATCAAGTCCCACTTAATTAATTCAATGATTAAATTCGAATTAATAATAATTCTTATTAAATCCGAATTCTAATATAATTAATCAAGTCCCCCACTTAATTAATTTAATAATTAAAATCGAATTAATAATAATTCTTATTAAATCTGAATTCTAATATAATTAATCAAGTTCTAATTAATTAATTCAATAATTAAATTTGAATTAATAATAATATATCTAAATTCGTAATTTAAATAAACCTTTGTTTTGACGTTCTTTGTGTGTGAACTTTAGGTTATTATTACATTGGCAATAACTTTAATATCCAATAATAAAATTATAAACAATGAGCGGCATCTAGTAATACTTCATTGCTACCAAAGTAACAATAATAATTGGTGATTCAATTAAACATTTCGTGAATAATGTTCCATGTATTATAATCCCTTTAACTTTATATTATAAATCAAACTCGAGGTATGTATAGTGTTATCCTCTTCAACGTTTATTCTTGGTTTCCTTGATCAATGAGTAGACTATTTAAAAAAATCAATATTTAAGTATGGCCATGCATTTCATAGTCTCACTCAATCAAGAGGCCAATAATATCACTCCTAGAATTGGATGGTTAAATCCTATATCTATCATTCATATTCCTCATACGATTCATAGCACACCCAATGTCCACCTTTATCATTACCCGGTTAAAGGTAACTTTGAGTGTAATCAAAGTATATTAATTCTCGTATAGAAATATAATAATTTCAAGTGAAAGGATCATTACATCATTATCACTGTGAGATTTCTTATGACACTTATTAACATGTAGAATCTCACGGAGGGTCTTTCCATTGTCATGTATTGATACATACACTTATGTTCTTGACTTTAGTATCACCATACATATGACCAATAAGATATGGTCATCTTTCAACAAACATACTAGTATTATTCCATTATTATTGTCCTTAAATAATAATACTTGACTAGGTAATTTTAGGATTAAAATACTATTCATATAATCTCATTTTTAAGTCACATACTTAAAGACATATATTACGTATTAATATTCCAAGGACATTTATTATTCTTTTAATTTATGACGTAGTAAATAAAGATATAATAAATATTAAATAAATAATCACATAACATAATTGTTTTCAATAAAACATTAAAAGTATTGTCTCTAGGACCCAATATTAACAATCTCTCACTTGTACTAGAGTCAATCTCTCATGCATCTAATACCCATGGAACTAGTATGACCTTCATGCTTCTGCTGTGACAAAGCCTTGGTCAGTGGAACTGAAATATTATCATTTATATGCACTTTACATATATGTAAAGTGCATACAAATGATATCGTCTGAGTATATGCTTTGTTCGGGAATGAAACCTTGGTTCCTTAGCCTGTAAAATGGCTCAATTATTATTGCAGTATAAATCTATCGGATCTTGCACTGAAGGAACCACACCAAGACCTGTAATAAATTTCTGAATCCAAACAGCCTCTTTGGCTGCTTCACAAGCAGCAATATACTCAGCCTCCATTGTAGAATTGAAAACCATCTCTTGCTTTGAACTTTTCTAACTTACAACACCTCCATTTAGACAAAACACAAACCCAGACTGAGAAATCGAATCATCCTTGTCTGTCTGGAAACTAGCGTCGGTGTAACCTTTTAAAACTAGCTTATCTTCTCCTCTATATACCAATAATTGATCTTTAGTCCTCTTCAAGTACTTAAGAATATTCTTGACTGCTGTCCAGTGACCTTCACCTAGATTAGACTGGTATATACTCGTCATGCTCAAAGCATACGAGACATCAGGATGAGTATATATCATTGCATACATTATGGAACTAATTGCTGAAGCATATTGAACTTTACTCATACGGTCCTTATCATCCTTTGAATTATGACTGTTATCTTTTGAGATCGATATCCCGTGAGACATAGGGACAAATCCCCTTTTAGGATTTTGCATCCCAAATCGATGCATAACTTTATTAATGTATGTACTCTGACTTAGGCCGATCATTCTTCTTGATCTATCTCTATAGATCTTGATACCTAAAATATAGGTCATTTCGCCTAAGTCTTTCATAGAGAAATTCTTACTCAACCAAGTCTTAACAGCCTGTAAAGAAGGAATGTCATTCCCTATTATTAATATATCATCACCATATAATACTAGGAATGCCACATTGCTCCCACTTACCTTTTTGTAAACACATGGTTTATCTTCGTTTTGAATAAACCCAAACTCTTTAACAGTTTCATCAAAGCGAATGTTCCATCTCCTTAAGGCTTGTTTCAATCCATAAATGGATCAACGCACCTTAATACCTTTCCAGCATTCTTTGGATCAACAAAACCTTCAGGCTGTGTCATATACACATCCACATCTTCTTCAAGGCGCCCATTTAAGAAAGGGATTTTGACATCCATTTGCCAGATTTCATAGTAATGGTATGCAGCTATAGCAAGCAAAATCCTGATGGACTTGACCATAGCCACTGGTGAAAAAGTTTCATCATAGTCAATACAATGAATTTGCTTGAAATCTTTTGCCACCAATCGTGCTTTATAGGTATGTACATTACCATCAATGTTGGTCTTCCTTTTGAAAAACCACTTGCACCCTATAGGTCTAGCCCCTTCAGGTGGATCAACCAAAGTCCATACTTGATTAGTATACATGGATTTCATCTCAGATTTCATGGGTTTAGCCCCTGGAGTGTTCATAGCGTCTTGGTACGTGAGAGGCTCATCTTCATCCACAAGCATCACATCATCATCTTGAGTCAAGAAAAATCTATAATATCTCTCGGGCTCATGGCGAATCCTACCAGACCTATGAACAACCTGTGTTTCCTAAGAAGTATTGTTTTCGTTTACATTCTGCTCAGGTTCCTCCGTTGGTTCAATGTTATCATGTGGGTCTCGATTTTCATCGAGATCTATTATCCTCCCACTGTCTTTCTTAGACAACATTTCTCTTTCAAGGAACACTGCACTTCGAGCAACAAACACTTTGTTCTCTAAAGGATTATAGAAAGAATAACCCTTTGTTTCAGTTAGGTATCCCATAAAATTACATTTTTCTGATTTAGGTCCTAGCTTGTCAGAAGTTAGACGTTTCACAAATGCCTCACATCCCCAAATTTTCATAAATGACATGTTATGATGTTTCTCAGTCCATATCTCATACGGAGTCTTCTGAACCGTTTTAGTAGGAACTCGGTTAAGTGTATAAGCAGCCGTCTCCAGGGCGTAGCCCCAAAAACTAATTGGAATATCTGCATGACACATCATCGATCGTACCATATCCAACAAAGTACGATTCCTCCTTTCAGAAACTCCATTCCATTGTGGTGTTCCGGGAGGAGTGAGTTGTGATACAATACCACATTCTTTTAATAAACTCTTAAATTCATGGCTTAAGTATTCACCTCCACGATCAGATCGTAGAGTCTTAATACTTCCGCCAGTTTGCTTTTCTGCTTCAGCTTTGTATTCTTTGAACTTTTCAAAAGAATCGGATTTATTTTTCATATGATACACATATCTATATCTACTGAAATCATCAGTAAACGTGATAAAGTAGTAAAAAACACCTCTTGCCATAGTACGCATAAGACCAGATACATCACTATGTATAAGTTCTAATCGTTCAGTGGTCCTTTCACCTTGTCCAGTAAAATGAGCTTTAGTCATTTTTCCAATGAGACAAGGTTTGCATGCTTCATATGATTCAAAGTCAAACTTATCCAAGTGTCCATCCTTATGTAACTTGGAAATGTGCTTCTCATTTATATGGCCTAAATGAAAGTGCTATAGGTATGTTTGATTTGAGTCATTAGTTTTAAAACGTTTGTTATTCACATTATAGATATGAGTGTCTAAATCAAGAATATATAAACCGTTAAATAAACGTGCAACCCCATAGGTAACATTATTCAAAGAAAAGGAACAATTATTGTTCTGAATTGAAAATGCAAAACCTTTATTATCCAAACAAGAAACCGAAATATTGTTTCTACAAATTGCAGGCACGTAAAAATAGTTCTCAAGTTTTAAAATAAGCCTAGTGGGCAACGTTAAATAATAACTCCCTACAGCTAAGGCAACAACCTTTGCTCCATTGCCAACTCGTAGGTCGACCTCTCATTTTGCCAAAGTCCTACTTCTTTCCAGCTCCTGCACATTTATACAAATGTGAGAATCACATCCAGTATCCAATACCCATGATGTAGAAGTAGACAAATTGACCTCTATAATATAAATATCAGAATCAAAAGCTTGACCAACCTTCTTCTTCTTCAGATCCTCAAAATAAGCATGACAGTTCTTTTCCAATCACTTGGTTTACCACAATAGTGATAATCACCCTTTGCAACAGCACCTTTGGGCTTTAAAGCCTGTTTGGGATTAGCCTTTGGCTTGGGACTAGAAGCAGATCCAATCTTCTTCTTTCCCTTCCATTTGCCTTTCCTTTTAGCCTTACCTTTGTTGTCTACCATCAGCATGGCAGCAGGTTTTGCCTTTTTCATGTTGGTTTCAGCAGTTCGTAACATGGCCAACAATTCAGTAGGTGTTTTGTCTATCTCATTAATATTGTAGTTCATAACAAAATGAGTATAGTTGTTCAAAGAATGCGAGATCAAGTTAATCTGAGCTTCCGGACCAATCAGGAAACCCAAAGTACCAAGATACTCAATATAACCTATCATCTTTAGAACATGTGGTTGAACAGGTTCATGCTCTCTCTGTTTACAGGCATACAGTGCTTTACTCGTGTCGAACCTTTCTTGACGAGCCTGTCCCTCAAACATTCTTTGAAGGTGTTCAATCATCTCATAAGCATCCATATGCTCATGTTGTTTTTGAAGCTCAGCACTCATGGTTGCAAGCATGAGACACGCAACATCATTCGCATCATCAATATGCTTCTGATAAGCATTTTGCTGAACACGAGTTGCATTCTCAGCAGGAGGAGCAGGTGAAGGAATTTCAATGACGTAAAGCTTTCGCTCCTGCCCGAGGACAATCCTCAAATTCCTATACCAATCAAGGAAGTTAGTTCATGTATACATTTATCCAATAAATCTCACCAAACTCTATGCCTCTAAACCCACAATCCTATTGTGATGATTTAGTTAAGTTAGACCCAATTTTTCAACAAACTAAGTCACTTACTTATCACGTCTTCCCATGATTGATAAAAGCACCATGCTTTGGCAAACCCACTTCTTCTCAATCTAGATCTTGATGAGTATTAAACATTGGAAGGCATCCGATTAACTTAATATGTATTTAGGGATTTAATGTTTATATGAACGATCATGATCCCATCATAAAGAGATTCTCAATTTTTCCTTGATCAAATAATCCATTTCAATATTCGTCAATGGTTCGATTTCTAGATCGTCGGAGAAGTCACAAGCGGTCTCACTTAAAACCCAACTTTCTTATGAATAATAATTCGTTTTTGAGAAAATCTCCCCATATCAGAAAAAGAAAATTCATATTCTATACTGTGTTTCATAAACACAAGAATCTCATGATCATTTGTTTAATTTTAAAATCTTGAATCGTTACAGATTTTATCTTTTTTAAGCAGGCATGGCATGGGTGTCGTATATAATACATACAACATTCCAACACATACGTATCTACACATGCATTTATATATATATATATATATATATATATATATATATGTATGTATTATGCGTAAATTAAACGTATTTAGTTATGGCCCCATCCTATGTGATATTTCCAAGCTAATGGAATTATCAAGGTCAATATATGGTGGTTTCAAATACTACACTATTATATGTCTTTATCTTCTTCATTGCTCCATCATCTGGATTGCCTCCTAGCTTCCTTGCTTCCAAGTCTTCATTGAATAATAAATAAATCTATTCTAATGAAATTACAAGAAGAACTCGAGTTACATTCGATATTAATAATTACAATGAATAACCGACATGGAAGTCATATTTAGAAACCAAAACCATAAAACAAAACGACTATCATATGGGTCTTTAGACCATAACCATCCACCATGTTATCACATAAAACATGTAATATATGTTAGATTATATAAACGTATCATATAATCATATATAATAAATTTCAAAATTTCAGAAAATCAAATAAATTTCAGAAAATAATAAATCGCCATTTCAGGGCCTGTAACGTCATCAACCGGCTTACAGACGCGAAGCTGAGTATGTCAGTATTGTGCAGTGACACGATTCCAGTTAGAAAATACATATCGTTTGCGAAAATCGGACACTGGACACAGATTTTAGAAAATCTACCGAAGCCGTTTCAGAATTCATATCGAATATGATTCTCATAACAAGAACAAACATGTATCATATACATACAACAATACACACAATCATCCCATGATTATACAACACATGAATATCATATATTCAAAATCATATATGTTGGGTTCCGAGGCATAAAACGCAGCGGATAAACGTAAATATAACGAAAATTTTCGGAACCCAAACGCAGGATCATGTATAAGACTTGACTGATTATGGTAAACAGAATCATACCTATTCTTGTCTTGACTTTCACGAACTCAACGGAGATCCTTGCTATCACGATTTTGTGTCTTCCTCTCGAAAGCACCTCTATGGTATCCACACGAGCACCTTCAAGAACGTCTCACGATCTTGTTCACGGGATGGATGTACTAGCCTCCTTTGATGAATTCGAATGACTGCCTTTGCTGCCTCCTTGCTCTGCCTCTAGGGTTTTATCATATAAAACGTACCATTCATTTAACCTATCATTATCTATTTATAATGATTGGTTAATGGGCCTTTTCAGCAAAACCTAACCCATGTAGGCATAGGATTAAATAATAAAACATGCTTTTATTATTTAATTAATAACTAAGTCACACTTAATTATTATTGGCAGAAATACAATTATTCAAATTCGAATTTATATTATTTTAATTAATTAAGTCTCACTTAATTAATATAATAAAATTCAAATAATCATCAATTAATTTAAATCTATAATTTAAATTAACTATTCCACTAGGTGCTCTATGTGTGTGACCCTATAGGCTATTATTTAATTAGCAATAATTTTATTCTCCAATAAAATTATAAACAATGAGCGGTATCTAGTAATACATCATTGCTATCCAATTAAACAATAATTAAATCGTGATTTGATAAAACCTTTCGTGATTAATGTTTCCGTGTAATGTAATCCCTTTAACCATATATATTATAGATTAAACTCGAGGCATGTATTTAGTCATCCTCTTCAACATTTAATCCGGGTTTACTTGATCCATGAGTAGACTATGAAAAACAAATCATTATTTGAGCACGGCCATGCATTTTATAGTCTCACTCAATCAAGAGGCCAATAATATCTCTCCTAATTATAGGAGGGTTAAATCCTTTATCTATCATTCATATTTCTCATACGACTCATGATATACCCGATGTCCACTTTTATCATCACCCGGTCAAAGGTAACTTTTAATGTTGTCAAAGTATATCAATCCTCGTATAGAAATATAATGATCTCAAGTCAAAGGATCATTACACCATTATCACTGTGAGTCTTTCTTATGACTTTATTAAACATGAAGAATCTCACTGTGGGTCTGTCCAGTACCATGTACCCCTACATGTACCTATGTATTGACTTTAGTATCCCCATACTTATAACCAATGAGATGTGGTTATCTGTCAAACAACATACTAGTCTATTTATGTATTATTATTGTCCTATCATAATAATACTCGACTAGGGAACCTTTAAGAATATGATATATTATATAATCTCAAGTTCAAGTCATGTACTTAAACTATATAACGAGTATCATGATTCTAAGGACATTTATTATGCTAACAAATATATCGCAGTAATTAAAGTCATAATAAATACGTTTATTGAATAATCAAATGACATAAATGTTTATTAAAAGGAAAAATTGTATTGCCTCTAGGGCACCTACACTAACAATCTCCCACTTGCACTAGAGCCAATCACCCATGTATCTAATACCCATGGAACTAGTGTGACCGTCGTGCTTCTGCTGCGACAAGCCTTTGGTCAGTGGGTCTGCAATGTTATCATTTGTGTGCACTTTACATATGTGTATGTCACCCCTCTCATTAATCTCTCGAATGAGGTGATATCTCCTGAGTATATGTTTGGTTCGGGAGTGAGCTCTAGGTTCTTTAGCTTGTGCAATGGCTCCATTATTATCGCAGTATAGATCAATGGGATCTGCGATTGATGGAACCACTCCCAATTCAGTAATGAATTTTCGAATCCAAACTGCTTCCTTAGCCGCTTCACAAGCTGCAATGTACTCAGCCTCCATTGTAGAATCAGCTACTGTTTCTTGTTTTGAACTCTTCCAACTTACAGCACCTCCGTTTAGACAAAACACAAAACCAGACTGTGATACAGTATCATCCCTGTCTGTTTGGAAACTTGCATCGGTGTAACCTTTTACTACTAGTTTCTCCTCTCCTCCATACACCAAGAATGAATCTTTAGTCCTTTTCAAGTACTTTAGAATATTCTTGACAGCCGTCCAGTGACCTTCACCTGGATTAGATTGGTATCTGCTCGTCATGCTTAAAGCATACGAAACATCTGGGCGAGTACATACCATCGCATACATGATGGATCCAATTGCTGAGGCATATGGAACCTTACTCATGCGGTCCTTGTCATCCAATGATTTCGGACACTGATCTTTAGAGATCGTTATCCCTTGAGATACGGGGACATATCCCCTTTTTGCATTTTGCATACCAAAACGGTGCAAAACCTTATCGATGTATGTACTCTGACTTAGACCGATCATCCTTCTAGATCTATCCCTATAGATCCTCATTCCTAGAATGTAGGATGCATCTCCTAAGTCTTTCATAGAGAAATTACTCCCTAACCAAATCTTAACAGCCTTGAGAGAAGGTATGTCATTCCCCATTAGTAGTATGTCATCAACATATAGTACTATGAATGCCACATGGCTCCCACTAACCTTCTTGTAAACACAAGGTTCATCCTCGTTTTGAACAAATCCATACTCTTTGATAGTTTCATCAAAACGGATGTTCCATCTCCTAGAGGCTTGCTTTAATCCATAAATGGATCGACGTAATTTACATATCTTGCTAACATTCCCTGGACTGACAAAACCTTCAGGTTGTGTCATGTACACATCCACATCTTCTTCAAGGCTTCCATTAAGGAAGGCTGTTTTGACATCCATTTGCCAGATTTCATAATCATGGAATGCTGCAATAGCAAGCAAAATCCTTATGGATTTGACCATAGCCACTGGTGAGAAGGTTTCATCATAGTCAATACCATGAATTTGCTTGAAACCTTTTGCAACTAGCCTTGCTTTATAGGTCTGAACATTTCCATCCATGTCAGTTTTCTTCTTGAAAACCCATTTGCACCCTATGGGTTTTACCCCTTCAGGTGGATCAACCAAAGTCCATACTTGGTTTTCATACATGGATTCCATCTCGGATTTCATGGCTTCTAGCCATCTCTTAGATTCTGGACTGCTCATAGCATCTTGGTATGTGAGAGGCTCATCTTCATCTATGAGCATCAAATCACCACATTGAGTCAAAAGAAATCCATATCTCTCTGGCTCATGGCGAATTCTACCAGTTCTACGAACAACCTGTGTTTGTTGAGCGTTATTATTGTCCTGCTCTTGTTCCACTTCAGGTTCAATGCTATTTTGTGGTTCTCGATCTTCATCGAGGTCTATAGTTCTCCCACTGTTTCTTTTGGAAACAAAATCCCTTTCCATGAAGACAGCATCTCGAGCAATAAACACTTTTTGCTCAGAAGGACTATAGAAATAATATGCCTTTGTTTCTTTAGGGTATCCCACAAAATTGCACTCTTCAGATTTAGGTCCAAGCTTGTCAGATACTTGACGCTTCACAAACGCCTTGCATCCCCAAACTTTCATAAAGCTCATGCCTGACCGTTTCTTCTCCCATATCTCATATGGAGTCTTTTGAACCTTCTTAGTAGGAACACGGTTAAGTGTGAAAGCCGCTGTTTCTAGAGCATAACCCCAGAAACTAATTGGAAGATCTGCATGACTCATCATCGATCGCACCATGTCCAACAAGGTGCGATTTCTCCTCTCTGAAACTCCATTCCATTGAGGTGTACCTGGCGGAGTGAGTTGTGATACAATACCACAGTCCTTTAAATAATCTTTAAATTCAGTGCTCAAGTATTCTCCTCCACGATCAGATCGTAAGATTTTAATACTTGCACCTCCGCCAATTTGCTTCTCTACTTCAGCCTTGTATTCTTTGAACTTTTCAAAAGAATCGGATTTATTCTTCATAAGATATACATATCCATATCTACTGAAATCATCAGTAAATGTTATGAAGTAGTAGTAGCCTCCTCTAGCCATCACACGCATTGGGCCACATACATCACTATGTACTAGCTCCAAACGTTCAGTGGCCCTTTGACCCTTACCAGTGAAAGGGGCTTTAGTCATTTTACCAAGCAAACAAGATTCGCATTCTTGGTATGATTCAAAATCAAACTTATCCAAATATCCATCCTTATGTAATTTGGATATGCGTTTCTCATTTATATGGCCTAGACGACAATGCCAGAGGTATGTTTGATTTGAGTCATTAACTTTAAGTCGTTTGTTTTCTATATTACAGACAGGATTATCTAAGTCAAGAACATATAAACCATTAAACAAACGCGCAACACCATAGGTTAAATCATTCAAAGCAAAAGAGCAACTGTTGTCCTTTATTGTAAACGAAAAACCTTTCTTGTCCAAACAAGAAACAGAAATAATGTTTCTGCGAATCGCAGGCACGTAATAACAATTATCCAGTTCTAAAACTAGCCCAGAGGGCAAAGATAAATAATATGTTCCTACAGCTAAAGCAGCAACTCTTGCTCCGTTGCCAACTCGTAGGTCCATTTCTCCTTTAGCCAATGTCCTACTTCTCTGCATTTCCTGCACATTTATACAAATGTGAGAAGCACATCCGGTATCCAATACCCAAGATGTAGAAATAGACAGATTGACTTCTATAACATATATACCTGAATTAGAAGCTTGCTCAGCCCTCTTCTTCTTCAGATCCTCCAAGTAAACTGAACAGTTTCTCTTCCAGTGACCAGTTTTCTTACAGTAGTGACATTCACCCTTAGCGACCCCACCTTTAGGCTTTAAAGCCTGTTTAGGACCTGACTTTGGCTTGGGTGTAGAATCAGAACCTGTCTTCTTCTTACCCTTCCACTTGCCTTTCCCTTTGGCCTTACCTTTATTGCCCACCATCAGTATGGGAGCAGGTTCAGCCGTCTTCATGTTGGTCTCATATGTTCTCAACATAGCCAACAATTCAGTAGGTGTTTTGTCAAACTCATTCATATTGTAGTTCATAACAAACTGAGTGAATTTGTTGTTCAAAGAATTCAAGATTAGGTCAATACCAGTTTCCGGACCAATCGGGAAACCCAAAGTATCAAGATACTCAATGTAACCAATCATCTTCAGAACATGTGGGCCAACTGGTTCATTTGCCCCTTGTTTGCAGTTAAAGAGTGATTTGCTCGTGTTGAACCTTTCTTGACGAGTTTGGCTTGCAAACATGCTTTGCAAGTGCTCATTGATAGTATATGCATCCATATGCACATGCTGTCTTTGAAGCTCAGCACTCATAGTTGCTAACATAAGACACGCAACATCAGTTGCATCATTCTCATCCTTTGTGTGGGCCGCTCGTTCCTCAACAGTGGCGCCCTCAGGAAGGGGACCTGCCGGAGGAATATCAATGACATGAAGCTTGCGCTCCTGCCTGAGGACAATCCTCAAATTCCTCTGCCAGTCTAGGAAGTTGTTTCCTCCTGTCAGCTTATCCTTCTCAAGGACAGATCGTACGGATAGTGTGTTTGTGTTGTTTGTCATTACTTGGTATCTACAATGATAAAAGCACAAAATTAAACATTAGATTGTCTGAGTTATTTATTATGTTCAAATGATTATGATACATTCATAATATATCTCCCACTATTTTTATCAAATCAATAGCCCTTACTATTAATTTGGAAAGTATATCCCATAATCCTTTCTAGTGAGCCAAGATCCATATTTCGTCATGTCTCAAGTCAGCCACTGGAAGTCCTTAAGAATGATTATTTAGGTAGACAACATTTGTCAATTATATCATATATAATTCTTGGATAGTTTGGTGAGCAACGATTGATCTTATCTATCTAATAGATTTTTAACCAAACTCTATGCTTCTAAGTTCATAATGGTTGAATATAACCGTTTACTTTCACCTTATTATGACGACTCAGTTAAGTTTGACCCAATGATACAACGGCCGAATATAACCGTTTATATTCGTCGCATCTCACCACGATTGACAGGAGTCCCCTGCCACTGACAGTCTTTCCCCTAATCGATCTAGGATTCGATGAGTGTTCATTCATTGGAAAGCATCTGATTAAAACTTAATATTTTGTTAAGGGGTTTAGAAAATTTTACGACGATCATGATCACATCATGAAGAGATCCTCAATTTTTCCTTGAACTAAATATTTCAAATTGACATCTTAAATTGTTCATTTCCCAGGTAGATGGAGGATACCAGTGGTCACACTTAAAACCCATCAGCCTTACGAATACGCATATCCGTTTTTGTCAGAAAATCCCAATTATAGATATCAAAATCCATATTCAATTCCGTGTTTTAAAAATCCATATTTCATAAACACAAGAATCTCATGATCGTTTGTTGATTTTAAAATCTTGAATCGTTACAGATTTTATCTTGAGTCGTTACAGATTTTATCTTGTTTAAACAAGCATGGCATGGGTGTCGTATCTAATACATACATACATACATACATGATTAATCTAATTAAAGCATGCATCATTCATACATCAATATGTAAAGTGCAGTATGTAAACGTGCTTGGTTATGGCCCCTTTCCTATGTGATCCTTTCGAGCTAATGAAAGGATCAAAGTCAATCTATGGTGGTAAAATATAAATACAATTACATGTCTTCATTCTTCTTGTATCCACTAGTGCCTGCTCCTCTTCTTGGATCATCTTTCAGTCTTCAAGTACATTACATGGAATAATTGAATACAACCTAAGCTAATGTACTTACATAAGAAAACTCGAGTTACATTCGAGGTTAAACAATTACAAGAATGAAGAAAACGACATGCAAGTCGTATTTATAAAACCAAAACCAAAAACCATTAATCTAGGGGTCCAAAGGCCATAACCAGCACCATGCTCAAGTACTCAACCAAAATAATGCGGGGGTCCGGGGGCGGCAGCCCCTGGGCGGGGGTCCGGGGGCGGCAGCCCCTGGGCGGGGTCCGGGGGCGGCAGCCCCGGGGCGGGGTCCGGGGCGGCAGCCCCGGGCGGGGTCCGGGGGCGGCAGCCCCAGGCTGGGGTCGAGCTGCCAGGTCAGCTCGAAATCAGAAATTTTTTTTATTTTCGAAGACCAGTCCTATTCAGAAATCATCAATTTCTGAACTACAGATCATATCTGTTGGCCTTTTTCCCCACTGCATCTTATACAGTTTCAGAAGCAAGTATCATATACATACTTATCATATCCCAGTTAACAGCTGATGTCCAACATAATCTGTCCACCAGTTTGTATCATATACAAACTGACCCTCATGCATAACATACAAATCGCAAACAGGCATATAAATCAGTCATGACAAATCATTAACATGCTAGTGTCATCATCTATTTACTCATCATATGAATAACAATTCGAATATACAAGGCAGTAGCATGGCAGTCTCAAACAGGCATGGCAGTAGCAAAGCAGTAGCATGGCAGTTTCATGGCAGTCACCAAGACAGGCATATTTGCATCAAATACAGTTAACACATAACCAAATCAGTCCCTTATACACGTAGCTCTGATACCATTGTTGGGTTCCGAGGCATAAAACGCAGCGGATAAACGTAAATATAACGAAAATTTTCGGAACCCAAACGCAGGATCATGTATAAGACTTGACTGATTATGGTAAACAGAATCATACCTATTCTTGTCTTGACTTTCACGAACTCAACGGAGATCCTTGCTATCACGATTTTGTGTCTTCCTCTCGAAAGCACCTCTATGGTATCCACACGAGCACCTTCAAGAACGTCTCACGATCTTGTTCACGGGATGGATGTACTAGCCTCCTTTGATGAATTCGAATGACTGCCTTTGCTGCCTCCTTGCTCTGCCTCTAGGGTTTTATCATATAAAACGTACCATTCATTTAACCTATCATTATCTATTTATAATGATTGGTTAATGGGCCTTTTCAGCAAAACCTAACCCATGTAGGCATAGGATTAAATAATAAAACATGCTTTTATTATTTAATTAATAACTAAGTCACACTTAATTATTATTGGCAGAAATACAATTATTCAAATTCGAATTTATATTATTTTAATTAATTAAGTCTCACTTAATTAATATAATAAAATTCAAATAATCATCAATTAATTTAAATCTATAATTTAAATTAACTATTCCACTAGGTGCTCTATGTGTGTGACCCTATAGGCTATTATTTAATTAGCAATAATTTTATTCTCCAATAAAATTATAAACAATGAGCGGTATCTAGTAATACATCATTGCTATCCAATTAAACAATAATTAAATCGTGATTTGATAAAACCTTTCGTGATTAATGTTTCCGTGTAATGTAATCCCTTTAACCATATATATTATAGATTAAACTCGAGGCATGTATTTAGTCATCCTCTTCAACATTTAATCCGGGTTTACTTGATCCATGAGTAGACTATGAAAAACAAATCATTATTTGAGCACGGCCATGCATTTTATAGTCTCACTCAATCAAGAGGCCAATAATATCTCTCCTAATTATAGGAGGGTTAAATCCTTTATCTATCATTCATATTTCTCATACGACTCATGATATACCCGATGTCCACTTTTATCATCACCCGGTCAAAGGTAACTTTTAATGTTGTCAAAGTATATCAATCCTCGTATAGAAATATAATGATCTCAAGTCAAAGGATCATTACACCATTATCACTGTGAGTCTTTCTTATGACTTTATTAAACATGAAGAATCTCACTGTGGGTCTGTCCAGTACCATGTACCCCTACATGTACCTATGTATTGACTTTAGTATCCCCATACTTATAACCAATGAGATGTGGTTATCTGTCAAACAACATACTAGTCTATTTATGTATTATTATTGTCCTATCATAATAATACTCGACTAGGGAACCTTTAAGAATATGATATATTATATAATCTCAAGTTCAAGTCATGTACTTAAACTATATAACGAGTATCATGATTCTAAGGACATTTATTATGCTAACAAATATATCGCAGTAATTAAAGTCATAATAAATACGTTTATTGAATAATCAAATGACATAAATGTTTATTAAAAGGAAAAATTGTATTGCCTCTAGGGCACCTACACTAACAATATAAAACATATATATCAACATATAGTCATGACATATCATATATATGCTTACATACATCGAAAAACTGTTAAACACATAACCAAATCATCCCATTATACACGTAGCTCTGAGGCCATTAAAGGGTTTCGGGCATGAAAATGCAGCGAATAAAACATAAAACAATAAAAAAAATGAAACCCTATCGCAGGATCCATGTATAACTTTGGATGAATATGGTGAAGAAGTTTGTACCTTAACAAAGCTTTCTGTATGCTGTTTAATGGAGGTCCAAAAAAGATGAATCACAACAACACTTTGTTGCAAAGATATGCTCTCCAAAGAAGTCCACACGAACGCTAGATCCTCCTACGATCATCGGAGTCGGTACTAGCCGAATTGCTTGCCCCTCTCTCTCTCTCTTTCTCTCTAGCCTCTCTTGATATTGAGCAGCTAGAGTTTTTCTCTAAAAACGAAATCTGATGATTAACCCAAATACTATACATCATTATGTATATACAGGGGAGAGAGAGATTTTGGGCTTAACCCTAATTCACGTGGTTTCCAAAACCCATTATGATTTTGAGTTATTATTATTATTATTAAATCCGAATTCTAATATAATTAATCAAGTCTCACTTAATTAATTTAATGATTAAATTCGAATTAATAATAATTCTTATTAAACCCAAATTCTAATATAATTAATCAAGTCTCACTTAATTAATTCAATAATTAATTCGAATTAATAATAATTCTTATTAAATCTGAATTCTAATATAATTAATCAAGTTTCACTTAATTAATTCAATAATTAAATTCAAATTGATAATAATATTATATCTAAATTCGTAATTTAAATAAACCTCCGTTTTGACGTACTTTGTATATGACTCTTTATGTTATTATTACGTTGGCAATAATTTTAATATCCAATAATAAAATTATAAACAATGAGCGGCATCTAACAATACATCATTGCTACCCAAGTAACAATAATAATTGGTTATTTAATTGAATCTTTCATGAATAATGTTCCATGTAATATAATCCCTTTAACCTTATATATAGATCAAACTCGAGGCATGTATAGTGTCATCCTCTTAAATGTTTAATCTTGGTTTCCTTATTCAATGAGTAGACTATTTAAACAAATCAATATTTGAGCAAGTCCATGCATTTCATAGTCTCACTCAATCAAGAGGCCAATAATATCACTCCTAGAATTGGAGGGTTAAATCATATATCTATCATTCATATTCCTCATACGATTAATAGCATACCCAATGTCCACCTTTAGCATTACCTAGTTAAAGGTAACTTTGAGTGTAATCAAAGTATATTAATTCTCATATAGAAATATAATAATTTCAAGTCAGAGGATCATTAGATCATTATCACTGTGAGATTTCTTATAACACTTATTAACATGTAGAATCTCACGCCGGGTCTTTCCAGTGTCATGTATTGATACATACACTTATGTTCTTGACTTTAGTATCACCATACCTATGACCAATGAGATGTGGTCATCTGTCAACAAACATACTAGTCTGATTGCATTATTATTGTCATTAAATAATAATATTTGACTAGAGAATTTTATGAATAAAATACTATTCATATAATCTCATTTTTAAGTCACATACTTAAAGACATATATTATGTATTAATATTCCAAGGACATTTATTATTCTTTCAATTTATGACGTAATAAATAAAGATATAATAAATATTAAATAAATAATCACATAACATAATTTTTTTCAATAAAATATTAAAAGTATTGTCTCTAGGACACCAATACTAACATCTAATTCAACTGCTTTATCAGCCTTGAATTTAACTTCACCAACAAATATTTTCCCTTGCTACATCCTCACTAATGCTCAAGATACCTGCTTTAACCCAACACAGTGTCTGTCATCTTTTGCTTGTACAGGCTTTTTTAAATTATGTAGCAAACCATGATCTTGTCTTTCAAATATAAACCATCCATGTCTTGCAACCGTCTCTTGAACTGTTCTTGAAAATCACCTTTATGGAATCTATAGGTAAGGACCTTAGATTTAGAATTGGGATTCCGTCTAAATCTGATGTCACTGAACTTCCTGTTGCCCTGCAGGCTTGACTTGCAGTCCAGTTCTCAAGTTTTTTTTTAAAGTGTAAGATTCACATATAACACCTTGACCACTACCTTGAGCTACAACATCTTCAATTCAGCTTCTTGGATCATTTCGTTTCCGTTCAGAGGTTCTCAACCTTGACTTCAATCAAATTTAGTTCCTGAGTCACAAATACAGTGGATATGCTAACAACCTGCTTTACCAAATATTATCTTCTTCAGCTCTTGTTCTAGTTCATAGGCCTTCTGCACACAAATAGTTCATCTAAAGATAATGTGTTATATCCTTAGATCTATGTTTGCTGTAACCATGTGTTTCAGATGATCTGTAGTGTTATCACGAACTTCATGTAATCTCCCTGCAGAATAATCATTAAGGTTTTAAGTGATATCCCACGATGTCCAGTCTGTTCTCCTTCACTACTTCAACCCCTTAGATTTTTCATCCAAAAATACGATTCAAATCAACCAAAAACTGTACCCAAATTAATTTCTTCTTTTGCAGCTTCCAAAATATTAGTGGAATCCTATGGAGTAAACCTCTGAGAAAATTAGTACCACCTCTTCTTCACTCTATTCCAGAATTAACTTCATTAGATAATCTTCAGTCAATTTTTGTTGTCTTCAATACTTGGAAAAATCTTCAACTACAAACCCATTGAGCACCCTCAAATTAATATTTAAGAAAAATTTAGATTTACAGAATTTTTAATTTTCTTAGAAAATAAATTAATCAAAAATAAAAATTTACAAATAATTAATTTTCAAGAATATTTGAAATACCTTAAAAATTAAAAATCCGTAAATTATTATTTTAGGAAAAATTTTAGTTTTCAAGAATTTTAAATTTTCTAGAAAAATAAATAAATTTTAGTTTTCAAGAATTTTAAATTTTCTAGAAGAATTTTAAAAATTAAAGGGTACAAAACTTGGGGGTACCAAACAGTATTTTAGGTGTTAGTGGCGCCTAGCTGAGTAATTAAGTAACTTAGGTTTTTAAAAAAATTTGTGGCGTTTAACATAGTAGAGTCCCTGTATTAGCGCAACCAAATGTACTCCTTGACTTAAAAAAAACGCATGTGTACACTACTAAACTTGTTAAACTGCCAAGTGAAGTTCAAGAAATTGGTCACCCATTTTGTTTATTAAATAGTTTAAAAAATCTTTTATAAAATTTATAAAATAAACTTATTAAAATTTATAACATAAACTTATAATAGTTTATATAATAAATTTTATAAAAGTTTATAAAACAAATTTAATATAAAATTTATAAAAAAGCTAATTCAAATTTATAACATAAACTAATAAAAGTTTATAATATAAATTTCATAAAAGTTTATAAAATAAATTTAATATTAATTTTATAAAATAAACTAATTAAAATTTATAATATAAACTAATAAAAGTTTATAAAACAAATTTTATAAAAGTTTATAAAATAAATTTAATATTAAGTTTATAAAATAAACTAATTAAAATCTATAATATATATTTATAAAAAATTATAAAATAAACTTATAAAAATTTATAATTAAACTTATTTAACAAAACGTCCTTTTGAGTAAGCAGGTTGGGCATGTTGAGCCTCACTGGGTTACGGATCTTGATTTGTATATCGATCAGTTAGCTCTGATACCAATTGTTGGGTCCTGAAATATCGTAGAAGGGGGGTTGAATACGATACTCACAATAATTTAATTTTTTTTGTGAATTTACGGATAAATAAATTATTGCTTCAGAGTAGGTTTGGCCATTTGTAGTATTCAGGTGAGATGCCTACTAATTTTCTGTGTGTTCGGATAAATCAATTAGGTTCAAGAAAATTAACAAGTAAAATAAATGAGACAAGTTTCCGGGAATATATCTTTCGTATATAAACCTAGATGGGTGCTACACCCAGTTAAAAATATAACTAGTTTCCAAAGAACAAATTAGTTCTTTGCTACTAACACAAAAATATTAGGCTCAGTTCCTATACAAATATATCTAAATTAGTAAAAGGAAAAACTGAGTCCGTGGGGAGTGATATCTAGGAGCCCTGCGTATTTTTCATTAAAGAACCGGGTCCTAATATCTGACCGAAAGCAAGGTATGGCTGTGTAAATTATTCTCTTGCTCTGGCAATGACAGTAGCTCTTTACATATTATTTGTGTTGAAGAAAATGACTCTTTTAAAATGAGTGGCTGTCCTCTTTTTATTTGTGTAGACTTTAAATCAATAAAGTAAGCTGTTGTAATTTGATTGGCTGAGGGTTAAGTGGGGTCAAGTAATATTTTGTTGCGCCAGGGAATAAATTTCGTTGCGTCTTATTCTTATGTTGCGCCCCATAGAGTGTTTGCCTTGTACAACCTTTAGTGGCACATGTTGAAAACTTAGTAAGAAACAAAATATTTTTGTTGCGCTTCACAATTGGGTTGCCCTGTCATAACGCCACATGCAAATGAATAACTTCAGATATGTCCATGTTGCGCCAAAATCATTTGTTGCGCTTCTTCATTGTTATGGTCAAAGTGCAATTTGATCATTGCACTTTGACCCTCTTTTCATTCCTTAACTGAAGTTCACCAACTTCCATTTCTTGTACCAAAGTCTTCTCACATTACACCTTGTACCCTGAGCTGTTTCCGTTCTTCGACTGTAGTTCAGAAAGTTTTACTTTTCGTACCAAGGTCATGACACTTTGCACCATTCACCCTTTGAGATGTTTGGCTGTAGCCTCTACAAATCACGTTTCGTACCTTAATAAATATACGTTCTTTCCAAGTAGATTCTTCAACTTAACAATTCTTCTATAAGTAATACTCAGATTCCTTTCACGAACCGCTAACGCCTAGTGCAACTGGTCTGGTTCACAAACGATTAACTTCGATCCAAGTCTTCGTATTATTGCTTTATGTACATTGTTAAGTTTGCAGCAACTTCATTGCTTCGAACATTGACTGTCAATAAGCACTTCACATGTATACATTCTAACTAGTATACGTTTATCTAATTCAGAACTGTATGATTATTAGGTTTTGAAATATATTATATTCATGTCAGCATGTTAGCATCTTAGGACTTAAATGCTTAATTGATTGCTAAGAATAAGATTGCATGCTAGGATTCATGAGTTTAAATAAGTACATTTCATACTTGCTTTTCTATGCAGTAAAATGAATATCCAGAATTAGATAGGGTGTTCTAGACGGTTAGGTGTATCCCTAAACATTTGTTGGAACTTGATTTAAATCTTCTGTGATTTAATACCTCTGCTAATGTTGTGAAAATTGCTAAATAGACAAACATGTAATAGATCATATATTTTATATTTGTTCTTACTTGAATTGTTTATGTACTTATTTTCATATGATTTGCTCTTACTCACATAGTTATACTTAAATGTCATATCATATCATGTATTGCTTGTTAAAGAATAAAATATTAAAAGATGGTAGAATTATCTAAGTAGTCAGTAAGACATGTAAATGCGAAGCTTAATCTAAAACTGACTTAGGTAATTAGAGATAGTTAAAAATGTTACACAATAACAGAAATGGATTAGACAGAATTAGTAATTAATTTGTTAGTTCTTCTATTCCATGTGCTTTTAGAAAATTATTGAATATCTGTATTCTGCTTTACATCTGTTACACTTGTATAGAATGATTAAAGTAGATAGGTCTAATTTTTCTAATATGCATAAATTGAAGTTGTTGTTACCACTGCTGATAGTAATATCTCTAACCCATCTAGACTCAATTGAAGTTGAGTACCAAGAAGTTTTATCATTTGTGATTGCAGAGTATGTAACAAAAGGCAAAAGTTATGTGACTTCGTGACATTTACTGTTCGAGGCATATGATTAAGATTAAAGATCTGACACCAAAGTTGGTTGAGAAAGCCTACCCAACGGTAACCTTTGGAGATGACAACAAAGGATGTAAAAGGGATTTGGCTATCATGTTTTTGGAATTATCATCAGTGGAAGCATCTTTCTTGTGGAAAGACTTAAACACTATCTACAGGGCACTAGGGAATTCTTTGTAAAGGGTTTTCTGGAAAAGCATTAAAAAGGAAAAGTGTTTGATCTCAAACAAGAAGGTTGGAAGCTCACTTAACTGAGAGTGAGGAAATTTGTTCGTAATTGACATGGATTTTGTATGCAAAGGTGAAGTAAACTTTTCAGTAAAGCTTCATCAGTAAAGAGTTAGTTATGGCATAAGAAGCTCTCACACTTTGTGAACAAGACAATGGATTCTCCGATAAAGATGAAATTGGTGAGAGGACTGATTCTAATGAAATTCTATCCAGAAGGACATTTTGAAGTATGTCATATAGGGAAGTCAATGAAAACATCATACTGAAGCAAATTATAGCATGGAAGAAATATGCTTAAGTGGTTGATGATAACCCTAATTACAAATTGGTGATGTTCATGCATTCAACAGACAAAATGTAACAGATGGTGATTATCACATCAGGTAGATCAAGTTGGAAGAAAAGTAAGTTGTGAGAACTTTGAAGTCAGATATTGGAACTGAATTTCGTGAATGAAGTCTGCACTTATAAAGATATTTTAAAGTAGAAGCAATTAACACAGCACGCTACTTTAATCAACAAGATCGTGAAAAGACATCATATGAGTTAATGGCCAACCAGAAGCAAACACTGAAGCTCTTTCATGTGTTTGGAGGAAATTGATAATTACTGAAGATTTAGATGAGTAACTTGACAGAAGTTAAGGCTCATGGAACAATTTCCTCAGCTACTCAAGGCATAAATGATGTAAAACTTGAAGGTGATTAAAAGTCTGAATGTTTTATCCTACTACACCAAGCTCCCAAGCATTCAAATGAAAGACTATTTTGAATCTTTGAAGTTTGACATCCCGTCAGAGTCAAATTCAGATACTGATGTTGAAACTAAGGTTGCAGAAGGAATCAATGATAATGATGATGATTCATATCCGATTAGTGGAAATGGTAGTGAAATTACACAACTCGTGAACTTTAATAGAATCCACTGAAAAAGGTAAAGGATCTTCAACACATCCTAGCAGTAACTTAGGGGGAGAAAATAAAAGAAGGATCTACTAGTCTTACTCAACACAATGAAGATCAAAGGAATACATCAAGAACATATCTGCCAAGATAAAAGGTTTGAAGTCAAAGTCATTCCCAGAGTCTAGTTCTTAGTAAACCAGATTATTGAGTAAAGGCTAGAAGTGATAATCAAGATGAACATATATTTTTTGGGACATAACATCTGGAATCCCAAAGAATACTGAAGATGCACTGATTGATCCAGATTGGGTGATTACAATGCAAGATGATCTCAATCAGCTCAAAGGCAGAAACAATTGAAGCTGGAACCCAGACCACAAGACGAAGCTGAAATTGGTACAGTAAGTGTTTACATAGACTGGATAATTATTGGCATTGTTACGAGGGACAAAGCCAAGCTGGTTTCTACAAGTTACTATCAAGTAGAAGGTGTCGAAGATGATGGAAACAGAAACTTCGGGTCTTTCAAGATCAAATAGTAAGCACCAGTGGTGAGACTTGATCCTTTTAGGGCCTAACAAGATGAGGACCTAAGAACAGGATATCCCTAGCACATGATGATCATTCAAGCATGAATATCTATCAGATGAATGTGAACAAGTGCACTCCTGATTGGTGAGTTAGAAGTTGAAGTTGATGTACAACATTTCCTAGACTTTGAAGTTGCAGCTCATTGGAATTTGTATATCATTCTTTTCCCAAGCTCTCTATGATGGAGTTAGGGATTCAAACAAAACATCAAGGACATGGTATGACACTCTAACTGCTAATTACTTGAAAATGATTTTGGTAGAGTCGTTATACACATTTATCTCTCTAGAATACAAAGCACACATAATGTACTATATATGCAAGTATACCATGATTATATTATATGTGGGTCTACTAATGAAAATTTGACAAGAGATTTTTGCTAAGTTAATGCATAGTAGGTATAAAATGAGCATGTTGGAAGAGTTGCAATTCTTTTTGGATTATGAGTAATTCAAAAGAATGATGTCAATTAAATTAAGTGAATGATCTTTTGAAGATGCGCAATTTGGAAGATTCTAGACCTGTCAAGACTTCTTGCCAACAGACCACTAAGGTTGATCAGGTATATGAACTGAAGTGACAAGCTATATATGATCAGCTCATTACTTATTCAAGTGCATGTGCAAGTTTTCAAGTGGATACTAGAGAATCTTATCTTATAACTAAGTTATGAATTGATAGATATCTTAGGGGATTACCAATTATCAGAATTAGGTACCCTAAAGATACTAAGTTTAACCTAATTAGCTATATAGATATAGATGATGCAGGTTGTAAGAAAGACAGAAAAGTTATTCCTAGAAGCTGTCAACTCCGACAACTCTGTTGATCTCTCCACACCACTTATGGAACTAGCTCATGAACACCAGGTATCATTTCTTTTGAGTGTTGTTATTAGTAGAATAACTTGCAGATCTTTGCTAAATAACTTGATGAATTTATTTTGTTTAAGTTGGTTAGTGAACTTGGGATATTATTTATGTGCATATTTATTCGAAATCTCATCTGCAAAGAATTCTCAAATGAGTTCACAAGTATTAAATCTTCCATATTTAAAGGACTTGTGAATTTATTTTAAATCCAGTATCTCGTGCTTATTGCTATTAGTTTAATTATCATGCTTACAATATTATATGCATATGTGGTAGTTAAATGATTTAGCATAAGTAAGAAGCATAATTATTTGGTTGTTAAATATTTAATGAGTATTAGTCAATGATATCTTGCTTAATTGCTCTGATATTTTTAAATATTTTATTACAAATAATTATGATACTTTTGATATTAGTGACAATATTTAGAATTTATGTTCTAAGTAAACAATGCATATTTTAAAAATCACTAATATTGAACGTTGAAGTATTTTCTTAGTCATGTGTATAAGATTCTCAATATTTTATATACTTAGAAAATATTTCTAAATTTGATTTTGTTAGCGATGAGTTGTAATTAGGATCACAAGTATTAAATGTGTCAATATTTAAAGAACTTGTGAATTTCTATTCAACTATTTCCTCGAGCTTACGTATATCATTAATAATTGTTATGAGTATAATTGTAATATGCTTGAGTGACGATTATTATATATAGCATAGGAAGTTAGATGCTAATATTCAATCTTATGAATATTTTAGTATTTAGAAAAATTATTTTATCTTATTAAAATTATGGATTGAAGCAATTCAATAATTATTAGTTTCATAATTTTGATTTGATAAAATATTAGAAGCATAATTTCTTGCATTTTAAAATTATTGATAAATATCAAGTGATGATATTTTGTTAATATTTCCATGTAATTAATTGTGATATTTTTAATATTAATGATAATACAAGTTGTTTATCTGAAATCGCTAATAATAAAAATATGTCTTAATGCTTATTGTTCTACTGAATGATTGCCATGCCTATTTGTATATATGCGTGTTATTGGTAATTGTTTAGTACAATATAAGTATTTAATTTATTTTGATTTATTTAAATTATGATGATATAAACAAATTCATTGATATATTGGTTTCATGATTTAAGTAAATTAAAATAAATTTGCAGCATAATTATGCGTAGTATAAATATTTTCTTTTATTAATTTGTGATAATTGATTAATATTTTATTACAAAATAATTGTTATATATTGATACTAATGGATTTGCTTAGTCATTATTCTAAGAAAAAAATTAGTTTTTGAAAAAACCATTAATATTAGTATATTTAGTTTTCTTTCTTTGACTGAATTTTAAACTTGAATGTATTAAAAGGAATTTCTTGTATGATTCTTTTTCAAAATGTTTTATTCAAAGATACATTCATTTCTCTATCTGTTTTAAAGAAGAAAACATTAAAATTCTTTTTCAAAACTTCTCTTTTGAAAATCTTTTGATTTACAGCACTACTTTGATTTCTAAATCCTAGGGTGTGAATCAAACTTTTTTTTAGGATAATCTTTCTTCAAATCTCAAAATCTTTTATCCTCTCCGAAAAGCTAGTTTTAAAAGTTTTATCTTACAAAACTTTTTCTCTCTTAATTTTTTCTTTTAAACTGGCAAAAACTTTATGACTGCTATTTTATTCGGAAAAATTGCTTTTACTTTGAGGTACCAATCACTTGTAAAATTATTTATTTTCAAATACTTGTTTCAATATATGTTTCACATTGATTCATAGTACCAAAACAGTGGTTGTTGCTTTGAAGGCCTTGTACTGTATTGTTAAGCATCCATTCACCCCAATTGTCATGTTTTTATTTTAAGTCAGGGATGCTATCAGGTAGACGAAAATGATGTAAATCATAATTGCATTATGAGTCGCAAATCATAGTCCTCTATCTGATAAGGATGTTTTGCAAAACTGCTTTCAAAACGTACAGTGCTAGGTTATAAAGAAAAAGAGTCATTTTATTGAGATAGAAATTGGTAAGAGAGTTGAGTTTCTTATTTGGTATAAATTCCCGCATTTTATTATGGGAAGTTTGCCTTATAAGAAATTCATAAGTGATAGAATTTTTCTCTGATACACTTTCCCCCGTTTTATTAGAGGATAAGTATCTTAAAGAAAATTTCTATTGGTATCATGTTCTTAAATGATAAATCTTTAGAACTGACAAAACTCTTTTACTAAAAGTGCTTTAAAGCAATCCATTATCATTCCTTATTATATTTTTCTTTCTTTTTGAGATGAAAAATATGTTTTGGAATGTTAAGGTGATTATCTTTCAATATTGATTGATTCTTTCCGATTAGCACACAGTGGCTTCAGAAGCTGGCTAGGAGGTTGAAAATCCATCAATCTCTTACCCAGGCCTTAGTACCAAATACTAATTCATCCACTTCCATTTATTAACCCTTGGAGATACAAGGAACACATGTTAAGTAGAGGTTGATAAGGGAGAAACTACATTTGATGCAGCAAATAAGGATGAAGTCGGAAGTGCACCCACAACTCTACCTCCAGAGAAGCAAAGTAGTATATAACTGATGTAACTGTCAGCTCATCTGCATCTTCTCAAAAGGATGCATAGCTGAAAAGGCAATAAAACTGTCTCTGGAATCATTCTCTCAACATGGTGAGTCCATTGAAATTCGCTCATCAGCTAGAGCACCTTGTAATGAGTCAAGCATAGCACTGACACTCACGCTAATGGTAAGCCTAAACAGATAAATTCTAGAAACACAATGCAAGGCATGCATAGTGAGAGGTATATGCATTCAGAGGAGATACAAACTCTAGCCATACACTACAATGTCCAATGTATCTACCTCAAACAGAAGTTAAATTTATGTATCCCGAAAGGGAGATCTCTTGTTCAGATATATCTGGTATTGAGAGGCAACTGCTTGACAAGAATTCTTTGGATGAGTCAAGTAGGGTATTAATACAAAATTCCCGTCACAGGGTTATGAGGGAAACGTAGGCTCTAAATTATCATTCATTACATTGTCTACTACGTTGACCCTCCTCGAAGGAACATTTCCAAATCCTGAAAAGGATGTCCACCTCCCGTTTACGGAGAAGGTGTGAGGCAACTCCTTGATAGAACAAGGCAAGATTCCCTAACAGATTTTAAAATATTGGGATAACCCATCTCAAAGATGTGAGGCTCCACTAGATAGTGATTTAGCAATTGCTATTGAGTCTGGTGCTGAGACAGTGCTTATGCATGATAGATCAAGAATACCTCTACGAGGAAATTCTTTACTGTTAGGGATATATTCATTTGATGATGTACAAAATACTAGAACAGAGTCTAGATTAGTTTATCTGTAATAAGTCTTTCTAGTCTCTGAAATGTATGATCAGAGTCTAGATGGTCAACATTCATGTTACTTGTACTTAGAAGAATTTCTGTAGAAAGTGAAACCAGAGTCTGCATGAAGATCAGAGTCTGGAAGGTGATCAGAGTCTATAGACTATCAGAGTCTATGATCTATCAGGGTCTACATGTGATCAGAGTCTAAAGATCATCAGAGTCTGAAGATTTCAGAGTCTATACAGTTGAGGTTAAATTTGGAAGAAGATCACAGGAATGGAAAGTCTTCGAAGATCAAGATAAATATATTGCAGATATGCTATGGGAAAGAAAGAGAATTCTAGAAGGAAACTGTCAACTAATAATTAGGAATTCTATTCCTATTGTAATTTATCTTTCTGTTATTAGTTGATAGGCAGCTCTCTATATAAACTCTATGTAACCTAATTGTAAAGGTGTGGAAGTCGAAGCATAATTATCTGAGTGAAATTTTGTGAGAGCATAGAAATAGAGAGAGTTGTTGTGATAAACACAGAGAAGCTGCTAGGGTTTGTGTACACCCTAGGAGAGTTTTGTATTCACAAATCAATAATACAAAACAGTACTTATTCATATTTTTGTGTTTGAGTTTGTTCTTAATTTGATTTTAAATCGGGCAGAAAAGACATACAAGTATTCAACCCCCCCTTCTACTTGTACGACTGGGAAAACAATTGGTATCAGAGCCTAACGTTTAAAATCGATCAAAGATGTCTGGAAACAAAGATGGCAATTCTAAGATTCCTATGCTTAAGAGAAACGAGTTCACCCACTGGAAGGTTAAGATGCTGCACCATCTGGAAGCAACAGACCCTGACTATCTTGACAGGATTAATGAAGGACCCTTTGTGCCCTTAAAAATTGTGCCTCAAATCAATGAGGAAGGCAAAATAACTGAAGAACACCTCGTTGAGAAACCAAAGGCTGAATGGACAAAAGAGGACAAAGAAAATGTCCTTAAGGAGGCAAAAGTAAAGAACATTCTCTTTAATAGTTTAGATTCTGTTCTAACTAACTATGTCATATCATGCAAGACTACTAAGGAGATGTGGACAAAACTTGAGGTGCACTGTCAAGGGACTAAAGATGTCAAGAAGAATGCTAGGTCTTTGCTTATTCAAGAGTATGAGTACTTTGAAGCAAAATCTGGAGAATCTATCACTGAGATGTATGATAGGTTTACAAAACTCTTGAATGAGATGGCTATGCTTGGTAAGGTTTATGATTCTGAAGATACGAACACCAAGTTTCTGAGAGCACTTCCTGAAGAGTGGGACAATAAGACTATAGCCATAAGAGAAGCTAGAGATTTGGATGAACTAACTCTAGAAGAATTGTATGGCAGACTCAAGACATGTGATTTGGAGATGCAACAGAGAAAGAATAAGAAGTCTGTAAAGACAAAATCTGTGGCACTCTTGATGGAGTCTGAGAAAGAACAACAGGAACCATCCACAGAAGCAAGAATCAAGGATTCAAGAAAGAAGGGTAAAGCTGCTGTGGAGTCAGAGTCTACTGACACAGACTCTGATTCTGATGAAGAGTTTGATCTAAGTCAAATGATGGCTATGTTTGCGAAAAATTTCAAAAGAATGAAATTCAACAAAAGAACTAGCAAATTTAGCAAAAGGCCATAATTCAAGAAGAAAGATGAAAAGGTTGAGAAGAGCAAGAGTACAATTATCAAACTTGACAAAGCAAAGGTCAAATGTTTCAACTGTGGAATATTGGGGCACTTTGCCAGTGAATGCAGAAAGTCAAAAAGTCAAGGAAAAGGAAAAGCACTTCTATCAACAGGAAAGGACTGGGCAGACTCAAGCTCAGAGGATGAAATTGATTATGAAAATCTAGCACTGATGGCATCCTCCTCAAGAAAATCACAGTCTCCCGAAGAACCCTCATCTCCTAAAACTCAGGTATCAATCTTTACTCCTGAATCCTTAATTAATTTAGACTCTGATGGCATAGAGATTGTGAAAAGTGAGGTTAATAAAATAATGACAACATGTAGGTCTCTCACTAGTGAAAGTGAAAGGTTGAGAGAAGAAAATTTAACCTTAACTAAAAGGAATTGTCATGTAGAATCTGAGTTATTATTAATGGAACAATACAAAAAGGATTCTGAGAAATATAGTCATAACTACACTGAAATTTTGAAAGCCTATGACTATGTTAGGAAAGAACTAGAAGAAGAAAGGCTTAAATTTAAAGTTTGGACAGACTCTGGAAGAAAAGTTCAAGAAATTCTCAATAATCAAAACGTGTGTCAAACTGCTGGTCTAGGCTATGACAAGAGTCAAGACAAAAGACCTATTGATGAGAATGATAACAATGAAGAAGCTAGCAAAATTAATAAGACTAAAGACAAAAGTACATTTGTTCCTGTTAAGTTTGTGATCCCTAAAGAAAAAACTGAAGCCACAAACTCATTTGTCAATAGTCCCCCTGTTGTTGACAAAAAGACAGATGAAACAGGGGCAAATAACTCTAAGAAAATTATAAACATAGGGTACTTGTCTAAGTCTAAGTTAAAAGAAAGGCTAGAGAACTTATCAGAGTCCACCAAAACTAGGAGAAATAGGAATGGTAAGGAAGGCATCAATAAGGCTAATAATTATCAAAAAGATCCTAATGCTCATAGAAAGAAGTGTTATAGATGTGGCAACCAAAACCATTTAGCTATAGATTATAAAACAAAAATTGAGAAGAAATCAGAGTCTAGTCCTTCTCAGACTCTGAAAAGTCACTACATACCACAGAAATCTTGTTATCACTGTGGTACCATATTTCATTCTATATATATGTGTAGGGACTATCATGATTTGTATTACAATTTTTATGAGCTAAAATCTTCTATTGATAAGAGTTGGTATGACACTGTTAAGACTCCACCACAGTCTAGAGCAACAAAAGAGACAGGTAAGCAAAAGGTGAAAATTATTAAGCCCGTTTCTCCTAAAATTAGTAGAAAAGGATCCAAAACTATTTGGGTCCTCAAAACATCTAACTAGTTGCTTTATGTATGCAGGGAACTAGGGTAAAGAAAGTAACCCTAATCATGGACAGTGGATGCTCAGGACATATGACTGGAAAGAAATCCCTGCTTACAGACTTTGAGGAAATGGCTGGCCCAGAAGTATCCTTTGGAGATGGCAACAAAGGACAAACACTGGGATATGGCAAGATTGTACTTGGGAATGTCATCATTGAACAAGTAGCTCTAGTTGATGGCTTAAGGCACAATTTAGAGACAAAGGTTACCATACTGGCTTTGACAACAAAGAGTGTCTTGTGACTCACAAAGAAACAGGAATTGTGGTTTTCAAAGGACACAGACATGGTAACATTTATGAAGTCAGCTTGGAGGATTGCATAAACAGTGAAGTCACGTGTCTATACAGCAAGGCCTCAACTAAAGAAAGCTGGAAATGGCACAAGAAACTGTCACACATCAACTTCAAAACACTCAACAAGTTGGTTAAACAGAATCTTGTAAGAGGATTACCACAGGTTGATTTTGTACAAGATGGAATTTGTGAAGCATGTCAACTTGGAAAATAAAGGAAATCATTCTTCAAGAGCAAGACAATAAATACCATTTCTGAACCCTTTTATTTACTGCATCTTGATCTATTTGGTCCAGTAAATGTTATGTCAATTAACAAAAATAAATATACTCTTGTTATTGTAGATGATTTTACAAGATTCACATGGGTTTTCTTTCTACATTCAAAGGATGAAGCTTCACAACACATAATAGATCATATCACTTTTCTGGAAAGAAAATCAAAGAAAACAGTAAGAATTCTGAGGAGTGACAATGGTACTGAATTCAAGAATTCAATCATGGAGAACCACTGTGCATCAAAGGGAATTACTCAACAATTTTCTGCGCCAGGAACTCCTCAACAAAATGGAGTTGTGGAAAGAAAGAATAGGACACTCATAGAAGCTGCTAGAACAATGTTGGCAGAGTCTAAGCTACCAGTATATTTTTGGGCTGAGGCAGTCAATACAGCATGTTTCACTCAAAACTGAACTCTAATAAACATGCATGGAAAGACTCCCTATGAAATGATAAAGGACAAGAAGCCAAGTGTAAAACACTTTCACATATTTGGATGCAAGTGTTATGTACTGAAAGTACATCCTGAAAATCTAAGCAAATTCGAAGCCAAGGCAGATGAATCAATCTTTCTTGGATATGCATCGAACACAAAAGCATTCAGAGTGTTTAATCAATTCATGTTGCATTTGATGATAAAAAGTTTACAGAATTGCAGGATGAGTCAGAGTCTACAACACTGGAATTTGAAAATCAAAAAAGTTCTGAGATAAATGAAGAAGAAGAGGATGAAGACCCTAGAATAAATCCTGAACTAACACAGGAACCTGCACATTCTGAGGGGGAGCCAGAAAATTCAACTCCAAATAATTCAGAGTCTAACAGGTCAGGGTCTACCCAGACAGAGTCTATCCAGAGAGAGTCTAGACAGACAGAGTCTAACTCATCAGGGTCTGGATCAAGCAACTCTAAACTCTTGTCAGAGTCAAGCAATTTAGGGGGAGCCTCTTCATTTGAATTTCACTCAAATACAGAAGATGCAAATGACTTAGAGGGAGTTTCAAGTTCAAGAACCAATCTTCCACCTGCTAGAAAATGGACAAGGAATCACACTCCTGACTTGATAATTGGTGATCCTGAGAGTGGTGTACAAACAAGAACAACCACTCAAAATGAATGTCTTTATAGCTGTTTTCTCTCAAAGAATGAACCCAAGAAAATTGAGGAAGCCTTGCAAGACCCTGATTGGATTATTGCAATGCAAGAAGAATTGAATGAATTTGAGAGAAATAAAGTGTGGAAACTTGTACCAAGACCTAGAAATAGATCAGTGGTTGGTGCAAAATGGGTGTATAGAAATAAACTTGATGAGAATGGAACTGTAGTAAGAAATAAAGCAAGGCTAGTTGCAAAAGGATACTCACAGGAGGAAGGAATTGACTATGATGAAACTTTTGCACCAGTAGCAAGATTGGAAGCTATTAGAATGTTTCTAGCCTTTGCAGCTCATTCAAAATTGAAGGTGTATCAGATGGATGTGAAAAGTGCTTTCTTAAATAGAGAATTGGAAGAAGAAGTCTATGTGGAGCAACCACCAGGATTTGTTGATCCAAAGTTTCCTGATCATGTTTACAGGTTAGACAAGGCACTATATGGATTGAACCAAGCACCTAGAGCATGGTATGAAACTCTTTCAAAATTCCTTCTTGAAAATGGATTCATGAGAGGTACCATCGACAAAACTCTCTTTATTAGAAAATATAAAGGTGATATTTTGCTTGTCCAAATTTATGTTGATGATATTATATTTGGATCTACTAATGATAATCTCTGTGAAAAGTTTAGTCAACTAATGTAGTCAAATTATGAAATGAGCATGATGGGAGAATTAAACTTCTTTTTGGGGTTTCAAGTCAAACAGAATGATGATGGAATTTTCATCAATCAAACAAAGTATGTAAAAGAACTGTTGAAGAAGTTTGATATGCAAGATTCTGCATCTGCTAAAACTCCCATGTCAACAGCTACTAAGCTAGACTCTGACCCAAAGGGTAAGAAAGTTGACAACACTAGTTACAGAGGTATGATTGGCTCATTGTTATATTTAACTGCTAGTAGACCAGATATAATGTTTGCAACTTGTCTGTGTGCTAGATTTCAAGCTGACCCTAGAGAATCACACTTAATAGCTGTGAAAAGAATTTTTAGATATCTCAAGGGGGCACAAACTCTTGGACTTTGGTATCCTAGAGAGTCAGATTTTTTACTAATTGGCTATTCAGATTCTGACTATGCAGGATGCAAAGTAGATAGGAAAAGAACAACAGGACAATGCCAGTTTCTTGGAAACAGATTAATTTCTTGGTTTAGCAAGAAACAACAGACTGTATCAACCTCAACAGCTGAGGCTGAATACATTGCAGCTAGAAGTTGCTGTGCTCAAATCCTGTGGATGAGAAATCAATTACTTGATTATGGAGTAACATTCTCAAATATTCCTATGTATTGTGATAATACTAGTGCTATTAAAATTGCAGAGAATCCAGTCCAACACTCCATAACAAAGCACATTGATGTTGAAAATGGTACTGTGACACTTCACTATGTTCCAACTGACAGACAGATTGCAGACATTTTAACAAAACCACTTGATGAGTCTACCTTTCTCAGACTGGTAGGTGAATTAGGTATGTTAAATATGTAAGTGATCAAAAATTACAAGAAGCAAGGTATGTACTTTAATTATAGTCCCTGTCATAACACACTGTGATTAATTGTCAGTGCAACATTTTGTTTGGTATTTTACCTTGACAGAGTCTAGACTCTGACGAGTCTGTAGACTCTGACGAGTCTGTAGACTCTTACGAGTCTGTAGACTCTTACGAGTCTGTAGACTCTGAAAGTCAGTAGACTCTGAGAAAATTATCCCCTAGACTCTGAAACGGTTAAAATTCGCGCCTGCAGACTCTGATTGCATTTAAAATGTTCAAATGACTTGAAATAGGCGGTAACAGTTATTTTTTGACCGGAGACAGGCTGTAGACTCGTGTGTATTGTATGCAACTTGAACAAAATAGAATTTTTCATACAATTTACTCACTTGTTTATTACAATTGATTTCTAAGGCAAAAATATTCACAGAGCTTTTTACGAACCCTAGCTAAATTCTTCAAGCTTCTCCATCACTTTCAACTCAACAACTTTAATGGCTGCCGTTTCTACTGTCATGAGAGGACCCAAGGCGATTGCGTTCACATTTGGGGATTTCGAGTTCATGACCACAAATCATGTTGCCGCTCTTGGAGATAAGAAAGGGGTAGACGCTGACTACTACCCTGTGATGGATTTCTTGGAACAATCCGAGCTACACTACATTCTCAAGGCATCACCAGTCATTCACATGGATGCTGTATCACAAGCATGGAGCACTGCAAAGGTAGTTGATCCTTCTCAGGATCAACCAGGTAAAATAATGTTTACCTTTGGTTCGACTACATTTGATGTCACTGCAGATGTGCTTAATTCTGTGTTTAAACTGCCTGTTAAGTCTACTTTTGATGAAATTGTATCTGATGATGACATTAAAAGCATGTTTAAGGCAATAGGTTATTCTGCTAGCTTAGATAACATGAGCAAGATAACTAGACCTTACTTAAGGAAAGAATGGTCATTTTTCTTCGATCAAATTGCTAAGTGTTTTACTGGTAAGTGTAGTGGATTTGATGCTATTACTGCTATTACTTATCAAATTGGTCATAGTCTCCTATTTGATAGAATAATCAACATTGGTGATATGTTGCTCACTCAAATGGGAGCAAAATTAAATAATGTGCATGAGGGGAGAAAGAAAGTCTATTATCATAGATTTCTTATGATTCTCCTCAATCATTTCATTCCTGACATGTCAACCAAGTTGGCAGATGATTGCTGTGTGCAGGCATACAAACAGCAAAAGA